>CANSGD010000380.1:1231259-1846889 GCA_947645195.1 Patellifolia procumbens
ATGCTGGGCCTTCGACTGTAGATAGTAGTTTTTGGAAGAAGCTCTGGAATCACTGTATCCCCCCCTGAATCAAATTATTTGCGTAGAGAGCTGCCATTAACAGTTGAGTTAACATAAACAAATGATTGGCTGATTTTCCTGCAGGCTGTTCGTTTTGTGAAGCAAGAAAGGAAGGCGATATGCGCTTTTTACTTACATGTCCTGTAGCTGAGGAAGATTGGATGAAAAGTGGTGTGCAGGAGGTTTAACACTTTGAATGAGGATGCTCTGAGTTTTCTTGCTGTCCTGTGGGGAGTATGAAATGTCAGGAACAAAGTGACCTTTGGTGAGGTGAAGCATGATTGTTCTCTGGCTGGCAGGAAAGCTATTTGTTGGATTTAGGACTTTATGTCCTATATACTTTGAGAAATGCCAAGTTAATATAAGATATATGTATATATCCATCGCCTCCCATTTTGTGGTATATTTAATGAAAATGGTTGTACTTTTATTATGCATGGTAGTATATTCATTGGAAAAAGTAGTATATTAGATTCTGAAAATTATATGCCAAATACGAACTATATAGTTATATAGTTGTGAAAATATCGATTGTTATATACTACCTTTCTCAATGAACGTACTACCATACATAAAAAATGTACTACCATTTTTATTAAATATACCACCAAAAATGAGGCGATGGATATATACATATATCCGATAGTAACTTGGCATTGCTCATATACTTTTGATGATGATAAATATAATTAGTTGATCTAACATGTTTGGTGAAGTTTTGTTGCAGATGCCTAAACGAAGTCTCGAAGAATCAATTGTCAAACGCTTTAGACTAAGGCCAATTTCCAAATATGTAAAAGTGTGTTTTAGTAAATAACGGATCAAAGTACTAAGGTGTAATATTAGAGATTGTAGGTATTTTACTTGAGATAGTAAAATAAATGCAATCTACAATATAACACCTAAATAAAACGATTTGTGAAAACTTGAAAAGAAAAAAGGGAAATAGTTTTTTGAAGATTGTTTTGTAGAAAATCTGGAATATCTTTTTTTGTGGGAAAAGATAAGTTTTTGGAATAAAAAAGGTTTTAGTAATTTTCTGTTTTTAAGAAAAGAATTTGTCTACAAAATCAGTCCTAATCCTATTAGGAAACAAATATCTTAAAGGAGATAAAATCTTCTTTAAAGATAACTGTTTGCTTAGGATTAGGAAACTATCAAGTGGAAAATTCTATCTTTGTAAAGATGAAAAACTGATTTGAAAATGTGAGCCTTTATAAGAGCAAAAAGATCAGAAAATAAAAAAGATACGTGTTTCCAGAAATCGTTTTAGAGAGCTATTTTCAGAAGCATATCTTCAACCTCTCTGAGACCAGCACTGAGATCTGTGACAGAAAAACACATACTTAAGCTTCGATAATACCTCTAAACTGCTCAACCAAGAAGCACAGAAAAAGAGGATTCAAATCTTTCTGTAATTTCAATTTTATAGAGAGTGTTAATTTGAGTTTATAAGGGAATTAGACTTAATTTGGCAACACTTAGAGTTAAGTGTTGGGGGGCACTACTAGAGTTAGTAGTGGGGGAATTGTGTATCAAGGGTGTGATAATTGCAATTCAAAAGTAATAAAAAGAATAGTTAGGGTGGACGTAGATCTCAAAGGTGAGATTGAACCACGGTAAAATTGCTTGTCTCGTCTCTTTATTACTGTCTTTCTCTTTACTATTCTATAAAGTCTTATCGAATTAACAATACTCATATATATAACTCAAAAGCTCAGAGAAGGTCTCTGAGATTTCGAAAGAAAGTTCGATAAAATTTAGAAAATACCACACTTAATTCAACCCCCCCTTCTTGAGTGTCTCCTTGTGATCCAACAATTGGTATCAGAGCCTAATATTCTTGTAAGGTTAATCCCTAGAGAATAACTAGCATGAATTCACAAGAAGACTCCCGAGACCGACACTCGAAGTGTCCCATCTTCAACAGCAAAGACTACGGATGGTGGAAGACCAGAATGAGAATATACATTCAAGGGTCCGACTTTGAATGCTGGAAGATAATAAGAAAAGGACCCATCCCCATCCAGACGAAAGACAAAGAAGGAAAGATGATCGAGAAGGATGAGGATGACTATGACTCCGTTGACTATGGGAAGGTCGAAAAGAACTTCAAAGCCATGAGTATTCTTCAGTATGGTATTGGACCAAAAGAATACTCAAGAATCTCCGCATGCTCTACAGCAAAAGAAATATGGGACACTCTTGAGTTAGCCCACGAAGGTACGAACGAGGTAAAGCAATCATGTATTGATTTATTAGTACAACAATATGAGTTATTTACTATGAATAAAGATGAATCAATAAAAGAAATGTTCACTCGTTTTACCATAATCACTAACGAATTACGTTCTCTTGGCAAGATCTATGCTTCAGAAGATCTGGTTAGGAAAGTCTTGAGGAGTTTGTCAGGTCGTTGGCTTCCCAAAATAACGGCTATTCAAGAAGCCAAAGACTTGATAACCCTATCTCTAGAACAATTGATTGGGTCACTTATGACACATGAACTTGTTCTTGATACAAAGGCTCCCGAACCAAAAGGCAAAGGTCTTGCTTTGAAAACTGATTATAACGATGATGAAAGTGATAGTGATGAGGATGTTGCCTTTCTAACTAGAAGATTTAAAATTTTTCTACAAAAGAACAAAAATTTTAACAACAAAAATGGAAACTTTAAAGGCAAAAACACCAATTTTGTTCCAAAGAAAAGTGCTACTAACTCTGGATGTTTTAAGTGTGGAGAATATAGCCACAGGATCAAGGAATGTCCCTTGTGGGAAAATGAGAGACCCAAAGACAAAAGAGAACAATCAAAAAGGGAGTTCAAGAAGGCCATGGTAGCAGCCGTATGGGGAGAATCCGAGTCTGATGAGGAACAGTCAGAGGCACTGAGCCAAGAGGCAAAACTTTGCCTAAATGCAACTGAAGGATCTCAGAGAAGGTCTCAGTACCTAAATGACTCGCATCTATGTCTCATGGCGAAAACACCCACCTCCTAAGATGAGGAGGACAATGCAGAGGTAAATCTCACTTGTTTGAAATCTAAGATTCCTCTATTATCCAAAAACAAACTAATTGCTTTGCTTAGTAATGTTATTGACGATTGTCAAGAAATGCGTGATGAATTTATAAACATGAAAAAAGATTTGAAAAACATCACTAAGAAAAAAATTGGGTTGGAATTGGAATATAAGGAATTGCTGGATGATAACAAGGACTTGGTCAAAAGAAATAAAGATTTGGTCAAAACGATAAATGACCAAGTCGTTGAGATAAGTGCGCTAAAATATGAAAAAGCTCTTGCTAAAGAAATTGTAAACAGCACTGTGCCCTACACTGAGCTTGAGGCAAAGAATCTTGACTTTGAAAAACAAATAAATGTTTCGAACCTTGAACTACTGGAACTGAAAAATGAAAAGGAAAACTCTAGGGTTGACCTTATTAATGAAGGACAAGGTACAAAACTTTATGAAGATTTTGAAAAAGCCAAACATGACTTAAACACCCTAAATGACAAAAATGAAAACTTGAAAGCAACAATTGAGTCCTTGAAGGTGGAACTGCAGAACTCAAAAATTGCCACACCTGGTTGTAGTATCCTAGACCATATGATCTCTCAAACAAACAATCGAAACAGACATGGTTTGGGATATACTGACCAGAAGCTCAGTACAGGTCTCAGAGCTAAAAATTATGAAAGAGACTTTCGGAAGCGAAAATATGTTGATCTTCCCGAATATTTGATTGGCTATTTCTGTGGAAAAAATGGTCACATCCAACATAAATGCACAGTCAAGAAAAATTATATGGAAAAAAATATGAAACATGCAAAACAAATATGGGTAAGAAAAGAAATATTATATGCGCAAAAGAAAGAGAAGGGACCCAAGAAAATCTGGGTTCCCAAGACTAACGTTTGATAATTTTGCAGGTGAACATGAGAGGGAGCAGCTTATGGTACTTGGATAGCGGCTGCTCACGACACATGACTGGAGACAAAAAACAATTCCTCTCATTAGTAGCCTATCAAGGCGGGTGTATCACATTTGGCGACAATAAAAAGGGAGAAATCATTGGTATTGGAAAAGTCGGTAAATGCTTGACACACTCCATAGAAAATGTCTTGTTAGTAAGTGGTTTGAAACACAACTTGTTGAGCATATCACAGTTGTGTGATCGAGGTAACATAGTGGAATTTCATGCCAATCTTTGTAAAATTATAAACAAGGACTCAAAAGAGATGATATTAGAAGGGAAAAGAATAAATAACGTTTACATGACTTGTCTAAGCAACCTCCCTGATAATACCATCTCTTGCATGAGCGTTTTGCACGATAATCCATGGCTTTGGCATAAAAGACTCGGACATGTTAGTTCTAGATTACTTAACAAACTTAGAAAATTGGAGTTAGTTGATGGTTTACCCTCAATAAACTTCGATTGGGAAATGGTTTGTCAAGCATGTGCTAGATGTAAACATGTTCGGTCGTCTTTTAAGTCAAAGAAATTTGTTAGCACCTCTAAACCATTGGAACTAATTCATATGGATCTTTGTGGGCCAATGCGAGTTAGAAGTAGAGGTGGTAGCAAATACGTGCTAGTCCTTGTGGATGACTTTACTAGATATGTATGGACTTTATTCATTGGTGGAAAAGATGAAACCTTCGAGGTATTTCTTGTCCATATTCGTAAAGTCAAAAATCAACTAAATTGCAAATTACTATCAGTACGCACTGATCACGACACTGAGTTTGAAAATACTAATTTTGAAGTATTTTGCAATGAGAATGGTATTGATCATAATTTCTCCGCTCCAAGAACTCCACAGCAAAATGGAGTGGTAGAAGGATGAATCGTACTCTGGAAGACATGTCCCGTACTATGTTATTATATAGTGCCTTACCTAGAAATTTTTGGGCCGAGGCGGTAAATACGGCATGTTACATTTATAATAGAACTATGATTCGAAAGATTTTAAACAAAACCCCCTATGAACTTTTAAAGGGGCGAAAACCAAATTTTTCTCACTTAAGATGCTTTGGCTGCAAGTGCTATGTGCATAATAACGGTAAGAATAATTTCTGAAAATTTGATCCTAGAAGTGATGAAGTAATTTTTATTAGATACTCCTCCCATAGCAAAGCCTACAAGGTTTACAATAAAAGAACAATGAGAATGGAGGAGAGTATCCACATAATTTTTGATGAAACTGACCATACTGAGCAAGTAGTGCAGGTTGATGATGAGGACTTCTCAATTGGATTAATACCAGAATCATCAAACGCACCAGACGATCGTCATGCTGAAGAACAATCAGAGGTACAATCAGGGGCACAGTCAGAAGCTCTGAGAGAGGCACTCAGAAGTTCAAAAGGAAAATCAAGTGGACAATATTCCTGAAAATGTCAATGCTATACAGAATACAGAAACAGGAATAAATAGAGATGAGATGAACAATTCTGACCCACAAGAAAATCGAACACCAACCTCAATCTCAGTGGAAGGCACTGAGCAGCTCTCTGTAAAAGGCATTGTGCACTCACATCTTCCTTTTACTCCGAGAAAGTGGAAACATCAAAGCTCACATCCTACTGATCTGATAATGACATATATTGAAAAAGGAGTACAAACGAGATCCTCTCTTAAAAACTTTTGAGCTTTTAACGCTTTTATATCTGAAATTGAACCTGCAAATTTCAAAGTTGCTTTAACTGACCCTGATTGGATTCTTGCCATGCAAGATGAACTTGACCAATTTAAAAGAAATGAAGTCTGGCATTTGGAATCTCGTCCCACTACTCAATCCGTTATTGGTACAAAATGGGTTTTTCGGAATAAGTTGGATGATAATGGGATGATTGTTCAAAATAAGGCCAGACTTGTATGTCAAGGATTCAATCAACAAGAGGGAATTGACTTTGATGAGACTTTTGCTCCAGTAGCACGTCTAGAAGCTATAAGAATTCTGATTGCCTTTGCTGCCCATAAAAATATCACTCTCTTTCAAATGGATGTTAAGACCGCTTTTCTTAATGGCTATTTGAAAGAAACTGTTTATGTCGAACAACCCCCCGGCTTCGTTGACCCTGATTTTCCTAACTATGTGTTTAAACTGGACAAAGCTCTATATGGTTTAAAACAAGCTCCTCGAGCTTGGTATGAACGCTTGTCAAACTTTTTGTTGGAAAATGGCTTTAAACGTGGCTCAGTGGATAGAACTTTGTTTCTAAAAACTAAGGGGGAAGAACCGTCAGTTGTTCAAATTTATGTGGATGATATTATTTTTTGGGCCACAAACGATGTAATGTGCCATTATTTTGCTGAACTAATGAACAGTGAGTTTGAAATGTCAATGATGGGAGAATTAGGTTTCTTCCTAGGTTTGCAGATTAAACAACTTTCCACAGGAATCATGATACATCAACAAAAGTATGTGAAGGAAATTCTTAAGAAATATGGGATGGAAGACTCAAAAACTCATACCACTCCCTTGGCAACGTCTTGCAAACTGGATATTGACGACAAAGGTAATAAAATTGATGAGACGGTCTATAGAGGTATGATTGGTTCACTTCTCTATCTCACTGCTAGTAGACCCGATATTTTACATAGTGTGTGCCTTTGTGCTCGGTTTCAATCTTGTCCTAAAGAGTCTCATCTTAAAGCTGTAAAGCGAATCCTTCGCTATTTAAGAGGCTCTTCTAATCTGTATCTGTGGTACCCCAAAGAGGGGAACTTTGACTTGGTTTGTTTTTCAGATGCTGACATTGCAGGTTTTTTGGTAGATAGAAAGAGTACCTCCGGAATGGCAACTTTTATAGGGCCATGGTTGATCTCATGGGCCTCAAAAAAGAAGAATTCAGTTGCCCTTTCCACCGCTGAGGCTGAGTATGTTTCTGCTGCATCGTGTTGCTCTCAAATACTTTGGGTAAGACAGCAACTCCGTGATTTCGGAGTAATTATTGACAATGTGCCTATCATGTGTGACAATACAAGTGCAATTAACATTTCAAAAAATCCGGTTCAACATTCCCGCACTAAACATATTGAAATAAGATTTCACTTTTTGCGTGACAATGTTGAAAAGGGTAATATATCACTTGAATTTGTCAACACTGATGACCAAGTAGCTGATATTTTCACAAAACCACTTGCTCGAGAACGTTTTGAAAAATTACGAGTGGCTTTGGGATTAATCCATGGAAATTAGTGTGCGTAACGTGCTTATGACTCTCCTAAACTCATGTCAACCTGGATTTCAATTCATATTTATGTGCTTGTTGTGTGATAGAGTCAATGAAATATTCAATGAAAACTCGCCTGGTCTATTGATGCTGTCCTCATAGTGAAAACCTAAGTTGCCCTTTTGGTAAGATCATCAAGAACATTGTATTTCTGTGTTTTCGGAAATATCCTGAATCTGCTTTTCAAAAGTTTTACTTCCTCCGTTTTTTTTTAAATGTGACACTTTCTGTTTTAGGAAGTTTTATATTAAATGTGACACTTTCTTTTTTGGTCAATAAGCTCTCTCTATCTCTCTCCTCTCACATGGGTCCCCTTATTTTTTTCTCTCTATCTCTTTCCTTCCCAAAAATTGCCTAGAAGTCCGTGAATCTAAAAGTGTCACATTTAAATAAAAACGGAGGAAGTACTTGTTTTCGAAAATTCTGTTAAACTAAAGGAAGCAAAGCTAACAAGCATGGAAATCCAACATAAAGCAGACCTATTCTCCACCCCTTTTCTTATCCCTCTTACTTAGCCCACTTCCCAAGCCCACTAACCTACCCAAATCCCATACACACCGACCCCCCAAACCCAGCAAACCCAATTCATTTCCTCTTCCCCAACTCCCCAACCCTCCCAAACCCTTCTCTCACTCCCACGACCTCCTAACTTCCTCCCTTCCTTCAACCGTCAACCCTTCATCTCACCATGGTGAGGGTCAAGCTCAACAAACCACCCAAACGCAAAACCACCCGCAAACCACCTCCAAAACAAAAACCCATCACCACCACTCCACCACCAAAACAAAACCCATCACCACCACTTCTGGCACGCGTCGGACCACACGCACAAAGTCACCCTCCTCTCCGCCGATCGAGACAATGGTCGAAACTCAGTCTAAGCAACCGTGTCCACCACCATCGTCGCCTGCTGGACCCTCTCCACCACCGTCGTCGCCGCCTGCTAGATCTTCACCACCATCTTCTCCTAAGGTAGTCAAGAAGAGAAAACGGGCTGCATCCCAAAGCACCGGCGTTGCTTCCCCATCCAGTTCGAATCTCAACAATAAATCCAAAGGTGAACCAAATGTTCTTCATGGACGAATTTTTCCTATTTCTTGGTTTCGTAGGCCTGAATTTCATACTCTTTCTGATTTGGTTGCGTTACAAGGATGGAATGTTTTGCTTAGTTACTCTGATATGTCTTTGAGTCTGAAGTTCGTCAATTCTACAATACTGTGATAATAACTGATGATTTGTCTTTTGGTGCTGAAGTTAATGGGAAGAATTTGTTTTATTCTGTTAAAGACTTTGCGGCAATTCTTGGGGTTCCTTGTGTTGGTTTTAGTGATTATAATGCTAAACATTGGCCCTTAATTTCTCGTATTGACAATGCCTCAATCAGCACTTCTCTTTCTGGCCAACCTTTCACTCATGGCCAAAATTTTTCCTCCTCTTACCTTTCGGCTGATTTTAAGATCTCTCGAATGTTGATCACCAAAACCCTCCTGCCTGGTACTGAAAATCGAGGGGATTGCTTAATCATGGATCAAGTGCTTCTTTGGCACTTTGCTCAAAACTTGTCTGAGAGTCTGCCCCATCTCATTCTTCAACATATTAGACAAGTCCAATCCTCTAATAGTTCCTTTCTTCCCTATGGGGTTTGGCTTACTCGATTGTTTAGAGCTGCTGAGGTTATTCAGGATGATGATCAGGGTATGTCTCCTAAAGATATCATGCATGATGGGATTCTTACCAAGATGGATTTGTGTGTTTTGGGTGGAGAATTGCTGAAAAAGGATTATCTGGGATTTCGGCCTCGTGAGGCTTGTGTGGGTTGCTTGAAACTTCATGATTGTGTTATGAGACAGGGGAGGCAGTTACAGCAGCTTGTGGCGCAGATTCGTGTTCAGGAGAGGCGCCATCGCCAAGTCATGTCCCTTCTTGCCATCTCAGCTTCTCGTCCTCCGCCTCGTTAACTCCATTGCTGCTTGTGGTTTCCATTACTTTGTTGGTGATGCACTGTTTTTAACAAACTGTTTTCTTAACTGATATTGGAAATATTTTGTGAATAATGATCTAACTTTAGGGATTGTGAGCTGGTTTATCTGTAGCACCAGCATCACTAGATTATTGTGCTAGAGCTAATTCTGTCTTTATTTGTTGACTCTTGATATGCTCGGCACTGGATGTACTTTTTTGATCCTCCTTTTTGATAATGTCAAAAGGGGGAAGACTAGGCACTTACATAATTGTTTCCTAAGATGATCCCATGTTCTTTAAAATATATATGCTATTGGGCCTTTTGTCATATGCTGCTGTTTTCCCAAGTAATTATAATACATGATGCATCAATTGAGGGGGAAATATTTAAATATGTTTGTCATCATCAAAAAGGGGGAATTTGTTGGATTTAGGACTTTATGTCCTATATACTTTTGATGATGATAAACATAATTAGTTGATCTAACATGTTTGGTGAAGTTTTGTTGCAGATGCCTAAACGAAGTCTCGAAGAATCAATTGTCAAACGCTTTAGACTAAGGCCAATTTCCAAATATGTAAAAGTGTATGTTCGTAAATAACGGATCAAAGTACTAAGGTGTAATATTAGAGATTGTAGGTATTTTACTTGAGATAGTAAAATAAATGCAATCTACAATATAACACCTAAATAAAACGATTTGTGAAAACTTGAAAAGAAAAAAGGGAAATCGTTTTTTGAAGATTGTTTTGTAGAAAATCTGGAATATCTTTTTTTGTGGGAAAAGATAAGTTTTTGGAATAAAAAAGGTTTTAGTAATTTTTTGTTTTTAAGAAAAGAATTTGTCTACAAAATCAGTCCTAATCCTATTAGGAAACAAATATCTTAAAGGAGATAAAATCTTCTTCAAAGATAACTGTTTGCTTAGGATTAGGAAACTATCAAGTGGAAAATTCTATCTTTGTAAAGCTGAAAAACTGATTTGAAAACGTGAGCCTTTATAAGAGCAAAAAGATCAGAAAATAAAAAAGATACGTGTTTCCAGAAATCATTTTAGAGAGCTATTTTCAGAAGCATATCTTCAACCTCTCTGAGACCAGCACTGAGATCTGTGACAGAAAAACACATACTTAAGCTTCGATAATACCTCTAAACTGCTCAACCAAGAAGCACAGAAAAAGAGGATTCAAATCTTTCTGTAATTTCAATTTTATAGAGAGTGTTAATTTGAGTTTCTAAGGGAATTAGACTTAATTTGGCAACACTTAGAGTTAAGTGTTGGGGGGCACTACTAGAGTTAGTAGTGGGGGAATTGTGTATCAAGGGTGTGATAATTGCAATTCAAAAGTAATAAAAAGAATAGTTAGGGTGGACGTAGATCTCAAAGGTGAGATTGAACCACGGTAAAATTGCTTGTCTCGTCTCTTTATTATTGTCTTTCTCTTTACTATTCTAGAAAGTCTTATCGAATTAACAATACTCATATATACAACTCAAAAGCTCAGAGAAGGTCTCTGAGATTTCGAAAGAAAGTTCGATAAAATTTAGAAAATACCACACTCAATTCAACCCCCCTTCTTGAATGTCTCCTTGTGATCCAACACTATTAGATATGTGGATGATTATGTTTGTGCTAACAGGGACTTCAATAGCAAATGTGGTGCGAATGGCACTCTCCTGATGCTGGAATTTGGAAGCTTAACGTGGATGCAACCAAAAATGGTTGTTCTGGTGCAGCGTAGGGTTTTAGTATTAGAGATTATGTTGGTGAGATTGTGGCTGCAGGCAATAAGAAAAGCAAGTTTTGGGGAGCAGCCACATATGAGGAAACCTGTGGGCTCTAATGGGGGTACGAAGATCGCCTGGGAAAGTGGATATCGACGCCTGGTTCTTGAGAGTGACTGTCTGACCATTATTTCAATGTAGAAGAAGCAAGAGATTCCTAGTACTAGTGTTGGAATGGTGCTGAGTGATATCATATTCATTAGTTAGAAGAGATTCTGATGCTCTTGTTCATGCTGACCATCCGCTAAGTATATGTTAAATATTGCTACTGATCTTGTTCAGTTGTTTGGCTAGAGGACTTCCCTGATTGCTACATCGAAAAGGCAAATCGGGAAACGCTCTCCAATTTATATATGGAATAAAATCTCCTTGTGTTGTTGCTTAATCAAAATATTGAAAATTTACAAAACAAACCAAAATCAATCACTCCATGGAATTTCTGTTCAGCAAATTGACACAACAATAGTCAAAATATTAACAAAACGACTTAGGTAATGTTCTCATCATTTGAAATTTGTTGAACTTAACTTTTTTCATATAGGAAATTGTTGAACTTAACTTATTTCTGTTGAATTGAACTTAATATTTACTAACCTAAACTTAGGGTCTGTTCACTTAATTTTAGTTTAGTTTAGTTCAGTTCCGTATTTCCTTCTCTCATAAACAATTTAGTTCAACTCAATTTACTTCATCCTTATTACTATTGAACCTGACTTACACTACTACAAAAAGGGGCAAACATAACGTTCGAATAAGGCTTAACATAACACCTCTTAGGTGTTGTTAATGTCACTGTTGTATAAAGTAAAGATAACACCCTATGGAGGGTGTTATTATTAGTATATCAAAGATAACACCTATCTTACATAGTAGTTATCAATATGTAGAAGCAAAGATAACACCTTTATGAAATGAATGTCATCTATAGTATAGCAAAGATAACACATATCTGTAAGAGGGGTTATCTTTGGTTACAACTCTACATAACACCTCTGTCACTCAAACATTATCTATGTTGCAATTCTTTTTTTTTTAAATATCTGCATACAATTACGGTTCCCAACCTGTATTATTCTTTCCCAAATAATCTGTAATATACAAAAACATGCCCAAATTTAGATAGCAACTCATATAAAAAATTGTATATATATATATATATATATATATATATATATATATATATATATATATATATATATATATATATATATATATAATCCAAATAATCATTAAATATCCATCAATAACTCATCGTATTCTCAAGTGTCGAAGATAGAAAATAACCAATATTTCAAATGCTAAGTATATAAATAAAAACATGACACGTTTAAAACTGTAAAAAAAACGAAGTTACAACTCCATCATCTCTTCTTCGTCATGTTGTACATCGACATATGAAATCCATATGTCCTGAAATTCATCAATTTGGTCTTAAGAATAAGTACGAGGAGTGACGGGATAATACTGCAAAGATAGACGGTATAAAAAGCATAGGTTAGCCCTTCAAATTGCCAAGGATTTGGTTAGTCATTACATCAACAATCACAACATTAGCTACATGACTTCTCATGACTTTTCAGGTTATGTTCCTGATTGTCTCATCACTCATACAAACTTTTTATTCCCTATATAGTTCTTGGACAATGCTATGCTAATAATAATAATATTAATAATAATAATAATAATATTCATAATAATAATAATATTCATAATAATTATATTCAGAATAATAAAAGTTCATAGACATTCATCGAAACATCATAGTTACCAAACAACAACAACACAAAGCACCAATAATTAAGAACCAACAACAACAACACAAAGTACCAGTAATTAAGTTTGTTTCTAAATATCCAATATGAAAAAAAGAGAATAAACATTAATAGAAGCTAATAAGATGCAGTAGCAGTAGCAGTAGCAGCGAGACTATTTAGTAGAGCGTAGATTAAGAAGAAACATTTGATACTGAATTCGGCACAGAACACTTGTTACCTCCTCCTTGTTATATTCCTGGAAGAAGGGCTAGTGCTGCCTTTCTTCTCCTGGGCTTTGGTGACAGATGTTCTCACATGAACATTGGTTAACTTTGTTCAACCCCTGTATATAGGGAAGGACCTTGGTTTCAAGTATAATCAATCTGAGATGGTGAGTGTAGGAGGATAACAAATTTTGTTCGGCCTTTCCGGCAGCGTGAATAAACCTTCTATTTTGCCTTCAAGGTATGACAATAACCCATGTTGTAATACATCCTTTTTCTCTTAACCTATGTAGTGTGACGTTTACATAAATATCGACGAATGTAAAAAGACCTTACACGATTAAGTATTTCCCTATGTTATAAATCATAAATGATGGTCAAAATGGAGCATGTGTACGATGGGGAAGTTTGAAGTGCATAGTTCAAAAGGGGGAATGGAGCCAGTATAAGATTGCTTAACAATGTTATCATAAACATTATAAGTAATTCCAGTACTTGGCTTGAGTAAACATATAATCATTATAAAAGGTCATTCGGTGTTAAGTCATATTTCACTAATGGTTTTTCTCTCTCTTGCAGCCTGATTTTAAGGCAATCAAGAAGAGGATTGAGGATTTGATTACGAGGGATTATATTGAAAGAGACAAGGAAAAGCCCTGGTTATTCCGGTACTTGGCTTGAGTAAACATACACGGCTTCAATTGACGACGGCCTTTTATTGAATGGATTTTGGTATGGAAGTTGAGGAATTCCAGTAGTAGGTCTTGTGTACAGTGATTTGGTTCTTGTGAATGAGTAAATTTATATGACAAACTTAAATATGCTCGTACAATGGAAAATTAAATCGGCACATCTTGAGGAACAGGAACTTCCAGGCTCTCCCTCAATATATATTTTCTTGCTCTTGCCTAATTATATGCGTGCACCAAAGCCCGAGACACTACCACTGCCAGACCATGTACAGCCCCATGCACAGACCAGACCCCGTACAGCCCCCGTGCACACACCCGTACAACCCCTGCACCAGAACGTCCCTGCCAGCCCCGTGCACAGACCCTAGACACTGCCAGACCCCAACAGCCCCGTGCACAGACCTGTACAGCCCCTGCACCACAACATCCATGCCAGCCCCCCGTACATGCACACAACATACAGACATGGCCAGACAACACATATTCAATATACTCCTAAAACAAGATGTTTAGACCTAGATACCAATTCTCATGGCTATAAGATATATTTAATACAAAATGTGCACAATAATGTACCTCTTCTGGAATAACTTGTCGTCTAGAATGTATAGTCTAAAGCATGTAACGACACACATAATACCCGCAATCCACAGAATCGGGCGGTTGTTGAGGGCACTATTACACAACAGATTAAGAATACTATGTTAGGATGAAGAGTATGTTTCGGCAAATAGAATAATTTAAATAAAAAATTAGATACCTTTACTTGCTTCCATCTAATTTCCGGATTCTTTTTAATCCTCTTGATATCTTTCCGATATTGGGTGCTGAATTTAATTATTCCCCTGTATAATTAATCATTATGAGAAGATAAGTAAAAAAGATAATAACATCATCATAACAAATATAAAATAGCATTGTCCTTTAGTGCATACTCATTGATTGTCTTTTTAGCAAAAACTCGAACTTCATTTCCAAAACTTGCTGGATCTGACCAATACACCAATCCAAGCCACAGACTTATAATAGCTAACATCCAATGGTGACTAAAATAACAAGAAAACCCATTAATTACCAATCTGGATATCACCATACTTTTGTAATCCAAACAATAATCATAAAAATGAAGACACTTACTACTCAATATACGAAGCCAAAAAAAGTTGATTTTAATTTTTACCCCCTTAGATGCAAAGATACAAGCCAAATAATCAGACCTTGGATCTCCTTCTTCAAGTGACGTTGGTGTCATAGGAGAGAGAATATTAGTATCACAAAATCCATATAACCCCGAAATACTCTCTTTATGACAAAGCTCACTCAGGTAACTAACTAGAAACAATATCAACACATTAGTAATAAATACTTTATTGTGGAATAAAAGACTAGTTAGAAAAGGTAACATTCAATTAATTCATGAATATCGACATGTGAGACGATCCAACCTCCCTTTGAAAGCACCAATCAAGCATATCCTCATAATCAATGACTACATCCTGCTCATTGTAAAACACACTCGATGGAACTTTAATGCATAACGTTTCTTGCCTCTTTCTCATCCCCATAGCTTGAATCTTGAAAGATCGAACTGATAATGTAGTTTATAATTTCAAACGATCTTGTGCAGTGATCGAATACTTTTGAATGGACGAGGATTTTGATGATTCCTCTGTCGATGACGGTGTGCTTAGTTGCATTTATGCGAGCTAAGTCATTATTATTGAGCTATCAATAATATTTGTTTATGCGAGCTAAGTCATTATTATTGAGCTACAATTAAACAAAATAAAAAATTTGATACCTTCTTAATTGGAAGAATCAAATGAGTTGGCCACGTAAGATAAGCTTTCCTAGCTTGGCATACATATGTGAATTCTTCAGTAGGGCATGGTAAAGATGCATTTGGATAAATTTCTTCAGTAATAGAAACACGACGCATAGAACTCGGAAGGGAGTTAAAGTGAGTAACATGAGTTTCTGTTGTGCTTGGTATGTACACCGTGCCAATAGCAACAACCTTTCACTATACCTCATCTCCTACCTTTCAATTTCTTTTTGTTAGCATGAACCAAAAGTGGGCTAAAACCTCTAGAGTTAACAGCAACGAAACAATAAAAAAAAGTACTTGTTGACAATTAGAAGCAGAATTAGAAGCAGAAAGCTATAAGTGGGTGAGTTGAGGGAATCAAAATCAGAGGCAGAAACCCAAATTCGCCATACACATTCACTAGAAAAGACATCGCATTGAACTAAATTCAACTGAAAAATAACAAATCCACTAATGACGGAAAAGTAATTGGATTCTATAATTCCATAAAACACTCGTGAATGGGAGAAACTCAACCCAGGTTTGATATTTTAATGAAAGTTTAAGTAACTGAACCAATCAATCGATTATAAGATGCAAAATTACTAGCCTAATTCAGCAAATTACTAGCCTAATTCAGCAAATTACCAGCCTAATTCAGCGAAGTATGAACTAAAATCAAAATAAAAGAGGGAGATAGAACTTACGAGATGACGGTGAAACTGTGAAAGTGTTGAAGGAAGGTTGAAGGAGATTAACTTCTGGCCAGAGTCAAGTATGAAGGTTGAAGGAGGACTTGGATTCGCGCGCAATTTTGCAAAGAACAATTTTTTTTTGAAGGAAGCAGAGAACAGTATAGATGATGGTGATGAAACTTTGAAAGTGCGTTGTGGCTTTGGCAGTTAGTCCAATACCTAATCCTTTTTGGGATTTTAAAAAATAAAAAAGATAATTGTAAAATGATATATAACACTGATTTGTTACACTAGTTATGTTAAGTTATTTGTACTTTTTAAAATGTTTTTTTTCTACTTTGAACCTAAGGTAACACTTCTCATATTTAAGTGTTATATAAAATACTTGAAAACACCTATTGTATTTAGGTGTTACGTTAGACTTGTTATATTTGCCCTTTTTTATAGTAGTGTTAATTTTACTGAACTGAACTTATTTTTACTGAAACCTTATCAAATTTCTTAAAGATTGAACTAATTGTATTGAAATGAACTAATTATTACTGAATTGAACTAATTAAGACTGAATTGAACTTATTTTTATAGAAATAAACTTAATTATAGTGAAACTTATTAGATTAAATTGATGAGAACAAAGCCTTAATTTAATAATCAATGCTTCAATTTATCAAGAGGTTATCTAGATAAAGTTTTAAAAAATTAATACTCCCTCTATCTTTTATTAGTTGTTCCATACCAAAATGACACAAAGTTTAAGAAAAGTAATCTTTGTTCTTTTGTTTTCCAATAAAACCCATGTGGTCCCTCAAAAACTAAGATAAGATCATTAAAAACTAAGGTTATTTTAGTAATTTTTAACTTAAATCATGCCAAAAGGAGAAATGAAGCATCCAATTAAAAACATCTCAAAAAGGAAAGTGGAACAATCACGGAAGGAGTACGTAATTAAAAGCCGATACCAAGTCTAATATAAACCGGGTCTACACTAAATTTATTGTAGACCCAGTACAAAGTTCAAAAGTTAAATGTAGCTCACCAAAAGTTAAGTTTTTTTTTTAACAAACATTAAGATTTTGCAACTAAAAGTTAAGGTTTAGCAATCAAAAGTTAAGATTTTGTAATCAAAATTTAAGTGTTATGAATGAAAAGTTAAGATTTTGTAATCAAAATTTAAGTGTTATGAATGAAAAGTTAAGATTTTGTAATAAAAAGTTAAGGTTTTGTAATAAAAAATTAAGTGTTATGAATGAAAAGTTAAGGTTTCTTTAGAAAAAGTTCAGATTTTGTAATTAAAAGTTAAGGTTTAACAATTAAAAGTTAAGTGTTATGAATGAAAAATTAAGGTTTCTTTAGTAAAAGTTAAGATTTTGTAATTAAAAGTTAAGGTTTAAAAATTAAATGTTAAAGTTTCGTAATCAAAAGTTAAGTGTTATGAATGAAAAGTTAAGATTTCTTGCAAACAAAACCCCTCTCTCTTGATCCAAATCTGTATTCACTCCCTACTCCCTCCTCTGTCATTTTAAGGACAAAAGTATTCACTCCTCTCTCTCTGGGCCCCACTCTCTCCATCCATTATCATTCTTTCGCAACACAACCCTACAACACCCACAACAACAACAACAACAACATTATCTTCATTCTTCAACATTAACAATCTAACATTCAACTAAATCACCATTGTTCTCTGCAACTACAATGGAGAGTGTATCATCAGAAGACAATGGGTTTGACCAACAAAGCGAAAGAGGAGGAGGAAGTTACTGTTTAAGTGATGAAGTTAGCGAATCTGAAAATTCTAGTAGTTTCTCTCTTCTCCCCTTTGACCCTAACGCCGCTCCGTCCACCTCCACCTCTTCTCCGTCTCTCCTCCGTCACCACCACCCTACCAACTTCAACTTCGCCGCTACTCACTAACTTTCTGAATTTGTGGTAGTTCAATTTCGTTTAGGTGGTGATTCGTGCTAGTGGAACGACTGATGGTTTTCGAATTTGTGGTGGTTGGCGATTTGGTGTGGTGATTCGATTTTAAGAGTGGAGGAGGATCGAAATCTATGGCAGAAAGATGATCGGTAGTGGAGGAAAGGAGGAGAGGGTGGTGGTTTCAGAGAGGAGGAAGGAGAACAGTGGCTGGAATGATGTTCATGGAGTGAAGGCGGAGTGGTAACTGGGGTTGGTAGTGAGGAGAGAGAGTGGGTCTACACTACTTTTAGCAAGTAGCAAGACTAGCAACAATATTAATCGACAAATTAACGATAAAATATTTGAGGTTTGGCAAAACTTAACTACTAAAGTAATTGAAAATATAGAATCAATTACACCAATTTCATCCAAAAGAAAAAAAAACAATTTCGATGTTTTGTTTTGCAGCTAAGAAATAATAAGTATAACATTGATTTTACCAATCAACCCATAATTAGTCCAAAATAAAAAAAACAACTTAATTGAAAAACAATAATCATCAATGCTTCAATTCATCAATTAAGCTATATACCTATCTACATAAAGTTTCTAAAAAATAATTACATTAAAGCTGAAACCTTTAACAGGTAGCAACAATATAAATTGGCAAATTAATAACCCATTTAAAATTTGACAAATTTAAGAAAATGGGTGAACTAGACTACGCAAATTAGCTATTCAATCTCAATTGTTTAATAAAAGTTAGTAAAGGGTATTGAAAAACTAACCTTGATAACTAGAATTTTAATTTGCAAAGTTGTGAATGAGTGCCTTTAATTAATTTGAAAAGAATAAATGGAAATTGAGTAAGTATACACCCTAAATTATAAAAGCTACTATGAAGAATTTTACATAATACAAGAGATAGGTGAAACAACCAGTTAGCTCAAGGGGTTTCAATTGGATTAACCGATTAACGGAATAATAGCCATTTCTGATAATATTGGCAGAAAATAGAGATGTTTTAGGAATTTCAGGGAAGAATAAGGGGCCTTTTCTTCTTTTTTTTTTCTTTTCATGAAAGAGATGACATTTAAATAATAAAAAGAAAAGAAGAAGAGTAATGTCATTATAATCTAATCCAACCTAATCTATTTTTTTTTATTTTAAAAAACCAATTTAATTTAATAGCTACTCTAATCTAATGTAATATCTCTATTTTATATGCGCCAACGGTAGGGTGGTGGTTGGACAAATACTCCCTCCGTCCCAAAAAGCTTTATACACTTTCCATTTTCATCCATCCGAAAAAGCTCTATACACTTCTATTTTTAGACATGGCTCACTACTACTTTATCCTTTTTACTTTTCAACCATGACCCAATACTCTCACACATTCAAATAAATTAATACTCCACTAACTCCTATCACATCTACCTTTTTAATAAAATACAATTGATAATCAAACAACAACTTATCATCTAAAACTACGTGTCCGATCAAGTGTAAAAAGTTTTATGGAACGGAGGGAGTATTAAATAAAAAAATCTTTCCATAAAATAAAACAAAATGTCATACATAGGGAAATAGACTTTGATCAAGGAAATTAAACATAGTGATAAAAAATTTAAGTAAATGCTCGCTCTATTTGTTTGAATAAAATATATGTGATTAACACACTTGAAAATTTACACTAATAAACTATTATACTACTTTATAATTTTAGTAACACTTGACAATTAAGTATGCTAAATATATTTGTAAAACTTAAATAATCACAAAAAAGGAAAAGATGCAACAAAGTCAAAGGAAAATTTTAGAAAATTGTGAACCAAAATTTTAAAATGGGATTAAAACTCAAATTTAAACCGTTACCACCAAAAAATTAAGTGAATAAAATGCTAGCTACACGATGATATAAAATATCACAATAAAAATTATCGCCGCACGCATAAAAATCTAGTATAAGGTAAGGTTGAGGGGTGGTGGTTGGTTTCAACTTGAAATTACATCCCTCCCTTACTAATCCTTCTTCGCTTTTTATTTCAGTAAGGGTACTTTAGTAAATTGAATATGTTATAATCACATGAGAGTACACTACTATCCTTACTAATTTTTCTCCACTCTTTATTTGAGTAAGGTTATATTAGTAAATTAAATATACTATAATCACGTGAGATTACATTGCTACCCTTACTAACCATTCTTCGCTCTTTAATTGAGTAAGGTTATTTTAGTAAATTGAATATATTATAATCATGTGAGCTTACCCTTGCTAAGCTAATCCTTTTCACTATTTTATTTGAATAAGGTCATATTTTATAATAAAATGAATATATTATACTCACGTGAGATTATTACACTATTACCTTACAAATTCTTCATGCTTATTTTTTAAATTGGGAATCAATCAAATTAGATAATTTCAATCATCTTCATAATTGTTACAATCCTAATTTATAATTAATATAAATTATGGAGAAAAACATTGATTAACACATTATCTACATCAATAATTATTACTCAATAAATCAAAAAAGCATTTCTCAATTATATAAGTACAATTGTATTGCGAGCATAATAAATTTATATTTCTTCCTTATATAATAAAGATTGAGACGAACTGCCTTAGAGGTAGGAGGCGATTTCAAGGAATAAGGCTCGGGATCGCTTCCGACAACCGCAAAAGAAAATTATAAATAAATAAAGATTGAGAGATCGATAATGTATTATTCTTTTGCATACCAGATATCATGCACTCATCGCGTGCATAAGATACTACTAGTAGTATAGTAATAAAGGAGTGCATATGTCGTGCCACGTAAGCGCGCGAGAGGCCTTTTTAGGCCAATAGGATTGAAATAAATTAATTTCTTTTAGCTTTAATTAATTTGAGAGCCATGTAAGACTAATTGACCAACATGATTTAGTTGATTAATGCCACATAAGCAAAAACTAATCCTAATCCTAATCTAATTAATTCAGATTCAAAAAAATCCTAAGCTTACGTAATTCCACAACTTTTACAAAATAATTAAAAGAAAACTAATCCTATATATACCCTTTTGTTCTGTGAAATTATGTACAATTACTATTTGGGTGGAAAAATAGGAATAATGTATTATAATTACAGTGGGGTTTAAACAAAAATAAGTTGGAGAGAGTGTGTAAAAGGGAGAAAAGTAAGGGAAAGTGAGAAAAGTAAGGGAAAGTGGAGTTTAAAAGCAAAAATAGGTTAGAGAGTGTCCCAAATAGAATAAAGTACAATCTCCAAAATTTTAAAGAACAGAGATATATAATATATAGACAGGTTTCTGCTAAAAACCTATACTTTGCTAAAAACTAAAAAACTAAGAATCTTAATTGGAGGGGTACATATAAGATTTAAAAGGGTACATACTACTATTAAAGAATATGCATGCTTCTAACATCAAAGTCGTGCTGCTAAAATCCAAGTTGTCAGTTTTTAGAAAAATGCAATTAATGAATGCACGCGTACCCCTTTGAGCTTCTATGTACCCCTTTACTTGGCTTTTACCTGATTCTATTCCTTTATTTATCGCCTTTATGCTTCTATTCAAAATGAAATTTGGATCAATAATCATCGCTCAGCATCTCAGAAACTATGGCAAAAGGTGTGAAGAAAGGAAAGGGTGGAGCGAAGGTTGCTCGGAATCAACACAAGAGTGTTGTTCATCAGAAGGGGAAGAATAAGAAACCTCAATGGGGAGATGCGAAGAAGATGAAGAATGTTAATGAGATATGTTGGACGACTGAAGAGGAGGAGGAGACTAACTCTATGGAGTCGATTGATCAACTCATTGCGCATCAGAATCATGAAGCGTTGCTGGCTGCTAAGGAGAAAACATCGTGTTGGATTGAACAAATTCGTACTCCGGCGAGACATGTTCCTATCAATCCTTCTCCATTCCCGATGCAACAACTGACGAGTTATCCAGGTATGCCTGAATCTAGCTAATCATCAAGCAAGTTGGAGACACTTTTTATTTCATCATTTGAAGGAGGAAGGTTTAGATTTAACAAAAATGCCAAATCAATGACCTGGTTCAACTAAGGAGAATATTATCGCTGTAACAATGGAGGATGTGTAATATGAGATTCTATACTGGTCTTCAGCTGTTGTGTGTTATATATTAGGAGTTAAACCGCCATTTCGTATGATTGATGAATGTATTAGACGTGTGTGGAGGCAATTTGGAGTTCAGAAGGTGGCTATGATGGATAATGGACTGTTCATGGTGAGATTTAGGTCAAATAATGAGAAGGAGAAACCTCTAGAAGCAGGCCGTATTCTGTTTGATAGGAAGCCTGTCATAGTGAAGAGTTGGAATATTGATCTTGACTTGAATAGGGAGGATATTAAGTTGGTTCCTACATGGGTGAAATTGCCTGGGTTACCTTTGAAATATTGGGGATAAGGGACTCTTAATAAGCTAGTAGGGTGAATTGGTAGGCCTATTAGAACGGGTAAGGCAACTGCACATAAAGGTATTCTGGCTTAATGCTCGAGGTATCCATTGATCAGGATTTCCCTTCTGAAATTGTTTTTATGAATGAAAAAGGTGTTATGCAGAGGCAACTTGTTCAATATGATTGAAAACCAATATTCTGTGCAGATTACAAGGGTATTGGGAACACTATGAAAGAGTATAGGAAGAAACGTTATGAGATTGAACAAAGGAAGATTCAGCCAAAGAAGAGATGGGTGGTGAAAGAACATCTAAGCCTGTCCAACAGGCTCTGATATCATTAGAGAAACCAGTTGGTTTGTTTGATGTGGAAGGTAGTGATAATATGAAGATGTAGGCAACTGTCCCAGACCATATAGGTGAGGAAGATGAGGTGGAAATTCTGGGAGAAACTGCTCAACACTCTAAGGCACATATATCCACTGACGACATAGTTCTTAATGAGAAGTTTGTAGATGGTGGAACTGGAGAGAAAAGAATGATGGGATGGTAGATGAACAATAGGCCGGTTGTAATGCAAAAGTTGGATGTTGTTGTAGGGGAAGTAAGGAGTGTGGGAGTTGAAAAAGATCATGATGGATAATATTGGATTTTGGAATATGAGGGGTTTGAACAGCCCTCAAAAGCATACAGATGTTAGGTGGTTGTTTAATCAACATTCCCTTGGATTGTTTGCAGTTTCGGAAACTAGAGTCAAGGTTGTTAATTTTCATAAAGTATTCCCTCGTGTGTGTGATACTTGGAGTGTTGCAACTAATTATCATACACATAGGGGAGGTAGAATTTGGTTGGTGTGGCTCCCTACTAAATATAATGTGAATGTAATCGAGGTGACATCTCAGTATATTCATAGTTTAGCTCATCATTGGGTTATAAATAGGAAATTCTTTGTAACCATGGTCCATAGGGCCAATGATGCTGGTGTGAGGGGAGATTTAAGGAATGGTTTGATTAAGTTAATTAAAAAGGAGTATTAGTGGTGCTGGATGGTAGGTGGTGATTTCAACAATATGTTAAACTTGAATGAGAGGATTGGTTCTGCCATTTCTCTTGATGAAGTGTTTGAGATTAGACAATGTTTAATAGATTATTGTTTGCATGATGTTGTGCTGGCAGGTCCTTTTTTCACCTTGTCAAATAAGCTGGAAGGAGAAGATAGAGTCTTCTTTAAATATGATAGATTTTGTGTTAATGATGAGTGGGAGGACTAAGAGAAGGCATATGATAGAGCACCAAGAGAAATACTTTGGTGGGCGTTAACAAAGAAAGATGTTTCACAAAAATATATAGATATCATCAAGGATATGTATGAGGGGGCAACTACGAGTGTGCGGACTACGGTGGGGAGGACAGAAGAGTTCCCTATTACGATCGGAGTGCATCAAGGTTCTGCACTTAGCACCTTTCTCTTTGCTTTAGTCATGGACGAACTAACGAGGTCAATTCAAGATGATATGCCGTCGTGTATGATATTTGCGGATGATATTGTGTTGATTGATGAGACAAAGGAAGGTGTTGAGAGTAAGTTGGAATTGTGGAGGGATACATTAGAAGCCTGTGGTTTTAGATTGAGCAGAAGTAAGACGGAGTATATGGAGTGCAAGTTCAGTGGGGTTACAAGCAACGAGGCAGGGGCGGTCACTTTGGATAGCGAAGTGGTTCAAGGATCGAACGTCTTCCGTTACCTTGGATCCATTCTCCAAAAGGATGGAGAACTGGATGGAGACATGGCTCATAGAATTAACGCGGGTTGGTTAAAGTGGAAAAGCGCCACTGGATTCCTTTGTGATTCTGGCATTCCCTAAAAATTGAAGGAAAAGTTTTACCGTACGGCAATTAGGCCTGCTTTGTTATATGGCACCGAATGTTGGGCGGTGAAACATTGCCACGTTCATAAGATGAACGTGGCGGAGATGCGTATATTGCGGTGGATGTGTGGTTACACAAAGAAGGACCGATTAAGAAATGAAGTGATTCGGGAAAAAGTTGGAGTTGCATCCATTGAAGAAAAGATGAGGGAGAATCGGTTAAGATGGTATGGTCATGTGAAAAGGAGATTAAGTGATGCACCGGTGAGAATAATTGAAGAGTGGAGGAGTAATCAAATTGTAAGGGGTAGGGGAAGACCTAAGATGACTTGGATGAAGGTAATTGAAAGTGATATGAGGCTACTTAGGATTGAGGAGAGCAAAGCGTTGGATAGAAGTGGGTGGAGGGGCAGTATCCATGTGGAGGAAGGGGTGTGATTACAGCATTTATTTGTTTTTCTCAATTGTGTTGGTATTAAAACCTTTTGTTGAAGACCTTTTTTGAAACTTTTTGGTGTAAACCTTGTTTTCAAAAACCTTTTTAAAAATTCTTAAAACTTAAACCCTTTTAAAAACTTTCTTTTCACTCTTGTCGATGCCATCTCCTTTGGCAACGGTTTCAGTTGACGATTCATGTTAGCCGACCCCAAATCACTTTGGGAATAAGGCTTAGTTGTTGTTGTTGATGATGAGTAGGAGGACATGTTTAAGGATGTTGTTGTTAGTTTTCTTCCTGAAGCTGTGTCAGATCAAAATCCTTGTGTAAAGTTGGCTAGTAACATTGTTGATAAACCTAAACCTTTAGGTTCGTTAATATGTGGGTGCAAGCTTAGGAATTTTAAGATATTGTGCAGTCTGGTTGGCAGAAACATGTTTATGGGGTGCCTATCTATGTATAGAGTTGTGACCAAGTTAAAAGGGCTGAAAAAAGAATAGAAAATGCTGAATAAGAACATGTTCTCTTGTTCAGTAGGCTATAGGGGATTATTGGTTAAAATGATGATTTTCCAGGGTCAGATTCAACTGGATCTTAGTAATGTTGCTTAACACAGGGAAGCAAAAGTTATTGTTGGAGAGGAGTATGAGGTAAAAATATAGCTAGATTGAGTATTTTGAACCAGTGTGTTAAACAAAATTGGCTTAAAGGTGGGGATGCTAGTACCAGTTATTTTCATGCTTGCTTGAAGCAAAGAAGGGCTTATAATCATATTTATATATTGAAGAATGTGGAGGGTGTTTGGATGGAGAACTAGGAGGATTTGGAGGCCGCTTTAGTACAGTTTATAAAGTCACTTTATAATGCTTTGTACAAGGTTAAAGAGGGTGCTTCCTTTTGTAGTGAATTCAGTGCAAAGTGCTTTTATTGAGGAGAGAGTTGTTTTCCATTTTATTCTGTGTCATGATATTATGAAATACTAGGAAGGATCAGCTAGCTAGGTGTACAATAAAGGTGGATTTGAAGAAAGCCTATGACTCCCTTAACTGGGAGTTTCTCACAGAGTTGTTAATTGGCCTGAAATTTCCTTTGCAGTTGCTTAACTGGATTATGGTGTGTATTACAACTCCTTCTTTCTCTTTGAGTTTCAATGGTGTGCTTAAGAAAGGGTTGAGGCAGGGTGATCCAATATCTCATCTTCTCTTTGTTCTCTCTATGGAATATTTCACTAGATTGATGCAAAGAATGATAAGAAGAAATTTCAGCTTTCATTACAAATGTGCCCCCTTGGCTTTGCATCATTTGATTTTTGCTAATGACTTGATGCTATTCTACAAAGGTGATATTAAATTTGTTGTGATGTTAAAGAGAACTTTGAAGGCTTTTGCTGATAATTCAGGGTTGGAAGCTAGTTCTGAAAAAATCGCTATATACTTTTCAAATGTCTTAGAGGAGTTCCAAAATAGCATTATTTAGATGACAAAATGTAGGCAAGGTGAGTTTCCTTTTCGTTATTTGAGTGTCCCTATCACTTCTAAGAGGATTAATAAGTTTGATTGTGATTTTTTAGGTAAGAAGATATTGAAAAGAATCATGTCTAGGTGCTCTAGACATTTATCTTATGCAGCTAGAATTGTGCTGATGAACTTCGTCCTTCTTAATCTGCATACATATTAGGCATAAATTTTGATGTTGCCTAAAACTGCGTTGAATAGAATCACACAAATATATGTCTTTTATGTGGGGTCGAAAGGGAAAGTTTACCTTAGTAAACCTCCTTTAGTTACTTGGAGTTGAGTTTGTCTCCCTAAGAAGAATGGTGGTTTTGGTGTGCGTGATTGTATTACTTGGAATATTGTTGTTGTTGGTAAATATGTGTGGCAGGTGTTTAACAAATTAAAGCAGATTTACTGTGGATTAAATGAGTTCATCACATTTATATTAAAGATTATAATTGGTGCGAGTATACAACTCCTTCAAATGCTAGCTGGGTGTGGAAAGGAATCTGTAGAGATAAGGAAGTGTACAAATCTGGTTATGATGATAGCAATTAGTGGTTGAATGATGGGCATAAGTACACAATTAGGGTAGGTTACAAATGGATTAAAGGATTATTCTATGATAAAGTTGGATTGTGTCTTTGGGTGTGGAATGGAATGAATATTCCAAAATATGCTTTTATTGCGTGGCTTGTTGCACTTGGGAGTGATAGAAGAAGGGAGAGGTGAATAGTAGCTGGAGTTTGTTCAATTGATGATTGTTTGCTCTGTAATCAAGGTCAAGATACATGTATGCATATCTTTTTCCAGTGTCTTTTCAGCAATCAAGTTTGTTCTCAAGTGATGCAATGGTTGAATATCAGAATATCAGAATATCAGAAGTCATGGTGGAGAAGAGTTTATATAATGGGTGGAGAAGAGTTTTAATGGATGGAAAAAATGGGGCGCAGCAGAAGTTACAATATCAAGAAGAAACAGATAAATTTGCTATTTTGCATTGGCTGGTGTTGTGTATTGTGTGAAATGCCAAGAATCAAGCCTTATGGCATGGTGCAATACCTCATCCCCTTCAGGTTGAGGAAGAAAATCAAAGTCGATGTTTGTTGGAGACCTAGAACTCTGATGTCTGATTCTTGGCCAAATGATGAGAGAAATTGGCTTCATTCCCTTGCAGATGTAATTAGTTAGGTTGTAGTTATGTTTGTTATTATGTTTGGTGCCTCTACTTTCTTTGATAATATGTTTCTCACTTTTTTCCCAAAAAAATAAAAAAAGATAAGGACATATAAGATATTAAGTGGTTGTTCGGTTGATATGAGAAAATATAGGAGATAGAACTTCCATTGAATTGCAAAATAGGTGATTTGTTTGAACTAGTGGAAAAAACATCAAGTGCTGCTTACATTTTCGGGTTTTGTGCTGTTTTTTTGGCAAGTAACACATGTCAATTTTCATGGATTGTTTACCACACAAGCAACCCTTGAGGTCACAAGGGCTGCTTGCGTGGGAAAGCAAGCATCACATGAGGCTGACAAGGGTTGCTTGCCTGGAAAAGCAACCAACACATGAGGCTGACAAGGGCTGCTTGCCTACTAATGCAAGCAACCCTTGTTAACCCTTTTTTATTATTCAATATTTTTGCGCTATTATATGCTACTTTTCTAACCAAACAGTTTTTTCTAAGTAGCAAAATAGCTTTTTTCCACCACAATTGGCTGACAACAATGTAACAAAATGGATGAATTAGAAATTCATAGGAACTTTCCACAAAACGGAGGAAGTTACGTACCTAAGTCCTTCTACGTAAGTTGAAATTCTCATCGGAATTTGATTCTCCCATTGTGAATCAAACAATTTAACCGAATTCTTGTGAATTTGATTAGAGTATTTATTTTCTATGAATCGAAATTTTATGGAAATTTTGATTTCACAAGTAATCCGAACGACCACTAAGATTTAAAATCTTACATTTATGGAAAGTGCTTCAACTAAAGTAAGGAGGAAAAAGAGAAGGAAAATGATAAGGAAAGATTGATGAAGACAATCCCACCTTTGGCCGATTTGCTCAAAGTAGTCCAATCTTTTGAGATTATGGCAATGATCGGAGTATGCTTGTTCAAAATGGTATGTTTTAACCGCCAATCTATTTGACCATGGAAAAAACTTGTTGACTTTTCTTTTCCTCCTAAAAAACTTGATTGATGAATTAATAAGTATTTATAAAATCTATATATATATATATATATATATATTAAAAGCGTAAGCAAGCATTCCAGGCTGCTACGTAGCACTATCCCCTTCTTCAATTATATTTTATCCATGTCATTATCATTTAAAAAATTATAAATGTTGTCAATATGGAGTTTCGAACACATGACCTCCGCATATGAAATAAAGAGTTTTAACCATTGCGCTACCACACTCTTCAAGCTTCTTTTATCACAAATAAGAATATTATTATGGGGTTTAAAATAAAAATTAAAAAAAGAAAAATAAATTATAAATGTTGTCTAAATGGAGTTTCGAACCCATGACTCTGCATATGAAACAAAGAGTTTTACCATTGCGCTACCAACTCTTCATGCTTTCTTATCACAAATAAAAATATTATTATGGGGTTTAAATGACAATCAAGAAAGAAAAAATTATAAATGTTATCAATATGGAGTTTCGAATCTATGACCTACGCACGTGAAATAAAGAGTTTTAATCACTACTCCATCACACCCTTAATGTTTTTTGTTATCACAGATAAATATTATTATGGGGGTTTAAATGACAATCAAGAATTAAACTACAATCAAATGCATAATATAGATGAGATGAGTTATTTCATTTAGTTAGTCTTCATTTCGTTTTACCTTAATATAAATTTGGGAAAAAGTAAAGAGATTTCTTTCCTTACAATCTTTCATGATCCTTATAAATTGGTTATAGAATTATGCCCTTAAATTTTTATTTTAAGAATAAAAAAATTTATTCATCAATGAAGATGTTATTCTAACTCAATTAATATAAAAAATAGACCCAGAGCATCGCCGGGGCCACAAATTAGTTTAGTATAAAATTGAGAATGTAGTTTAAAATTATATTAAATTAGTCCTTAATTACGTAATTAGAATATTGACCTAAATTTGCAGGTTAATGACCCATTTTGACACATCTCAAAGTTGGGTTTATTACCAAAAATTTTAAAGTTGAGAATAATTTGAACAAAACTGGGTGGAATTTTCTCTACCATTTGTTTCCAAAAAAAATTAATTAAATTAGTAGTATTTGTTTGCCAGGAAAACACGAAAGAAAGAAAGCAGAAAATGAAGAGAGTCTAAGAAAGAATCGTAAGGGAACTGGTTAGCAGGGAAGGAAGAGGGGAGTTAGAATTGGAAATTTTTAGTTCATATCCAACTGGTTGTCCACCTGCAGTAACACTAACTCTAGTTTCTTTTATTTTCTCTTCATAAACCTCCAAATCCCTAACAAACAAACTTTCTCTCTCTCTTTCTCTGCCCCTCTGTTACTGCTCCTCTTCAGAAAGAGAGACACTGCAACTGTTTGTGAGCTCAAGAAAACATTATGAAAATAATTCCAAAAAGAAAATAAAATACAAAGCTGTCATTAATCCCCAGTTGATCAAAAAGACCAACATGTCTTTCTGCCTTGTATGGCCCTCCATTTCTCTCTCTATCTCATCCTTCCATAATTAATTCCATAATGCATATAATAGTAATACTACCATTAATTATGAGGGTTAGTATGGATTTGTAAGCCCATCTTCATGGTCAATTCCCTCTCGCCCTTGTGGCGGCTCAGCGAGTCCCGGTATGCCCACAGGTGCTCCGATGCAGGTGTAGTTTGTAGGGGATGATCCAGTGAGTGCATGACCGTGTGCCATGTAATAATCACCTGATGGAACCATGCGCGGTGGGGTTGTGGTGTACAAGCATGATTGATGATGATGATATTGTGGTGGTTGATGATGTGGCGGCTGCAGAACCGTTGATGATGCTCCCCCGGAGAACATGATTGGTCTTGTTGGGTAGACCGGTGGTGGTGGCGGAGGTGGCTGGTGATATATTGCACCGGGTGACACATAAGCCCTACCCATAAACCAAAAGGAGTATCTGTGATTACTTTTGTTTCATATTTTCCAAATGTGACACTTAATAAGTTAATATCGTATTTGACATATGTAATTGCCCTAATTTACAAGTTTTTTTTTGGAACAAATAGCTTCTGGGTCATATGATATTAACTATAACTCAGATATTAAACAAATACCAACTGATGAAGTGTGTAGGATAATATAAGTTCTAATTTATTGGGAGTTGAGGGTAGTGCCAAATTCAATTTGGGGTGTTCCCAAAAACATATTGTGATAGATTATGAGGTTTCTATTTCTACACTTGTCTAATTATGTTTAAAATCCTCCTTCTCCTTTATACTCTTTATTCATGAATAACTATTTCTAGAAAATAGAAAGAATCGCCGAAAATTGGAAATATATATAGTTTAGGCACATTCAAAGTTGTAGCCGGTGTTTCCTTTACACATAATGTCTACTTAGTGTTGTTCAATGTATCGAAATCATACTTGGTATCATATCGATCAGCCGATGTTAGTAACTTTTAAAGGCACAACTTTAAAAGTAACAAATTTAATGATATCCATATGTTTCACATAAATCTATCTATATAGTGATTAGTGTTTTATATATGAATTTTACGAAAATATAACCATTTCTTAATTTGAGAAATTAGGAATTGAGTTATAATGATCATTTTTACAAAAGTATGTAAGAAAAAAGTTTACATTACCGAATTAATCAGTTTATGCGCCTAAGATTATGCCTTACTCTTTCATTTTGCAACTAAGATTATCTCTTTACATAATTTTTTCCTAGGCCTCACAAAAAACACTTAATAATCTTTTAGTTACACTTCTCTTTGTACCCATTAACAATAAATATGTTATTATTATTATAATTATTGTTATTGTTATTATTACTGTTGTTGTTATTATTATTATTGGTTTTATATTTATTATTATGATTTTTATTGTTAGCAACTCTTTTAAAGCTGATTAATTAGCATATGTTTAAGTTAATCATGTGTAATCTCGTCATATTTGTCACGATATTCAGTTTCAATTTTGATACATCTTATTCATACATACTTAAAGCTTAAAGGATCAAATGTGCAGTCTGTAGAAGGAGAAAACCAAATTATACAAGTGTCGTTAGAAAGGACTAATTAATAAGGTGGTGATTTGCATGGACATTTTTGGTATTGAGATGCTCTAAGAAGCGATCATTGAAGACATCTTAACTCTTACAATACAAAATTAAGCATTATTTAGGTATAAATAATTGGGAGTACAGTGTAGAAATAAAGGTAGAAAAAGAAGATAGAAAAAATACCCTAAATGAGAGTGAGGGTGGTGGTGAGGAAGGGGAGAGTTGTCAGAAGTGTAGACCAGTTGACGAGCCTTGTTAAGAGTTTCTGTCTCTCTCTCTGCAAAAAAATGCAAAGAAACACCCAACAAAAATACCAGCATTAGCCATCACCAGCAGTTATAAAATAAATCACATCAATCAAATCAATGGAGACAACTATAAAAAGTGTATGATCTAGTAAATGCACTAGAATTTCAGAGGAAAACAAGAAGGGAAACTGTTTTGATATGACTACGCAAGCCACTCTAAACTCTGTGCTTCTGGACTACTCTAGAACACTACAACCTGCTCGCCGGCTTTAGATACATAACATACAATAATATTATTAGATGTGTACGTCTAGGGAATGATGCATCTTATGAAATAATAATATTAATGTTAGACTACATGCCTTGGCGGTGGCGGTTCATGTGACCACCAAGTGCTTGTGATTTGCAGAACTTGAGTGAACAAAACCTACACTCATACACCTTTCCACTTTCTTCTTTGTTCTTCTTCTTCTTTTGTCCTGCACATTATTTACAAAATTAATTAGCATTAATTAGCATGCTTTCACAAATGAATAAAATCAGGAAAGAAAGGAAACCTAAACCCTAATATTGATAATTATAACCTAAAGAAATGAATTTTTATTTAGAAAATGATTTTGCACTATATTAAATATATACTTGTATGGATTAATTTTCTATTTGGGAATTGGTAAATTTTGTGCATTATTATTATTGTTTGTGCATAAGAATAGTACGTTGTAAACAAAAAAAAGAAAGGAAAAAGACAATAAAGTTAGGAAGGAGTAAAGGAGGGAAATAATTGGTATTACCAGAAGTGGAAGTGTCTTCATAAACATGTTTGCCATCTCTAGTGAAATCCTCCGGCAAATGATTCAGGTCCAATGGGCTCCCCTCTGGTCTCCTGCACCCCACCATTTCCATGCAACATCCCCCCATTATTATTATATTAGTTAGGCATATAATTAATATAACATAGGACATGAAATTAAAATAAATGCTAATTAATGTACATGATGATTGATGAAGCTCAAGAAGAAGAGGAGCTAAAAGCATACATGGATAGAAAGCAGTAGGTGAACTTTGAGTTTGAAACTGCAAACAAGTGACACAGGGTGCAAGAAGATGAAATAAATACAAAGAACAACAAGAAATAAATACTAATACTTTCAAATTATTTTTGTATATTTTTGTGAGGGGTTTGATTCTCTTAGTTCACTCTGGGTGTCAGCTGCATCTTACTCTTCCACTCTTTCTCTCTCTTTTAACTTTGATGGCCAGAAAGAACAACAAGAGACATAAAAGTGGGTCTCGTGACTTTAAAAAGGGTAAAGAAGGGAAGAGATAGAGTAAGGAAAAGAGAGAGAGGAGTGATTAGGCAGGTGTTAGTATCATTTGGTTAGGGTCCAGTATGGAGGGAATGAGAGCGACAAGGCCTTTGGCTAGAGATCGTAGGTCTATGGCCTAAATCTATGTTATTGTACTTCTCTTATCATTTCATATCTTTTCTTCTTTCCTATCCTCTAATTAATTTATTATAAACAAACACATGAGAACTCATAGGTACTATAAGTTGAGTATTAACGAAGAGGATTATATGTTGTAGAGATGTTGTGTGTCATTTCAACGTTCAGGAGACTTGGATCACATGCATTTATGAAGTTCATCCAAGACCACCAACCAGATCGAATCCCAATTGAGAGGGAGTGAGAGTGGAATGAAGCCATATGGAATTAATTGTTAGGGTTTTTTATGGTAAAAAAGTCTAGATCTAGAGCTTTTCTTTTGGAAAGCAAATATAGATGTGCATTGAAATCAAATTGATTATGTATAAACTAAGAACCTTGGTTTAGGAATAAACTTCTACGAAGGGCCCTCCTAAATCTAAGGTTTCACAATCAATCCAGACTCGCCAGGCCTAAAAAGTACATACCACCAGGTAGAAGCTATCAAATAATAGGCAATTATAGGTTTAACCACACCTTATTGCTTTGACCATAACATTACTACTAGGGAGAAAATCACGTCAATAAGCCATATTATGTGCATGCCAAATTTCATAGCACCTAGAATCTAAAGTAGCAAATATGACTTTCCTATGGACCATGGTTCTTGTGAATGTTCACCTTACCCAAACCACTCGTGTTAATGCACAAATCTCCTTCTAAATTGAATTTCTACTGTAGGTGGTCGTTCCTGTTCCTCAAAACTCGAAAGCGAAAAGGGAAACTGGAGGCTCTAACCCCAAAAGTAGTTTGTAAAAGAGTCATGATAGGTGTCTTTATTAGTAGGAAAATTTGTGGAAAACACCCCCTCTAAGTTTCCACTTTTTAAGAAAACCCCCTGCAAGTTTTTCTGTGAAAATAACACCCAACATTTTAATTCTTTGGCTAGGAATTCAGGGCAGACTGAGAACAAAGGAAAAATTATTTGTATACAATATCAGTTGCGACAAACTAGTTGCTTATGTGGAAGTGCAGTGGAGACTGATGATCACATCGTCTTTGAATGTGATTTCAGTAAGCAGTTCCTTTCCAAGCTTCTTGAATGGATTGGGTGAACTTCCGGGGAAGGAATTTGATCCAATGGATAAACTAGATCAGAAAAAAGATATATAGGGACCAAGTTGAGAAAGCAAATTATATACACTGTAATCTCTACAGCAGTGTACCAGATTTGGTTGGCGAGGAACAAAGCTTTCTGGCAATACAAGGTTAGTAGACTAGAAGGTGTAATTAACTATAGAAAATGTATAGTTACACATAGAATCCATTTTTGTTCTTCTAGGAAATGGAGTGGAAATGATTGTGAATAGATAGGTAGTCTGTAAAGGTTGTAGTTTTGGCCAATTATGGCCTGCTTGTTTTCTTGTCCATTAAGGACTAGGTTGTTTGTGAAGTTTTCTGGCGAAACAATATACTACTTACTTACCAAAAAAACACCAAACAAATTAACGAAGTTAGTGGTTACACCCCCTAAACCCTAACTTTATTAAAAACTCCGTTAAGTGGGCCGGAGCGCACTTGATTATTTTCCCCCTAAAACTCTTTGAAATTAGGTTATTACCCTTCCTTTTAATTTCCCAACCGATTTCTCTATCTCTTCTCCTTCCTTCCGATTTCCCACCTTCAATCTCTCTTCTCTTTCCTTCCCATTCCCACCTTCATAATCTCTCTCCTCTTTCCTTTATTTTTCTGTCATCTTCCTCCTCTCTTCTTCACACCATTTTCATCTATGTTACTCTTCTCTTCCTCACACCATCTTTTTCTTTTAGCCTTACAAAATAGTTTTGGATAATATAAGGGCCAAGAGGTTCATATTAGAAATCAACATAAATGCCCTTGATAAAAAAGTTCTTTCTGCTCGCCTTGTAGGCATTTTCGTCTTCTCTCAACTTGTTGAGTAGATGACTAGGGATTTAACCTTACTAAGCCTGGTGCAAATTATGCTTACATCTTCTCATTGCAGGTGGATGATGTGGTGTACCTCGTTGATGCATTTGATGAGGAGAGGTTTACAGAGTCAAAGTAAGAACTGGATGCCCTTTTATCAAATATAAAGCCTTAGAAAACAAGATTGTCATACCATATGTTGCTACAGAGGACCAGCTCTGCTACCATCTCGGGCTATCCGGTTGTATAACCGGCAAAGGAAATGTAAACCTCACAAAAACTCCAACATCCGACCTCTCGAGATTTTTATGTGTAGTATATTCTGTAAAATGGCTTACGGTGAACGGTTCAAGTGGATGTCTGGTGGTACGCGGTTGTACGCGGTTGCCAAAGATAATATTTATAATTTCGACTTTCCAACGCAATTAATGTAGGAGGCAAGTAGGGTCGAACACAGAGACTTAGAGACTAAAGTATGTGTATAAGAGATCGGAATGGGGGTTTTCAGAATAGAAGAGTAGATTAACAGACTAAGATAACAATAATAAAATAGGAAGAAATCAATGGAGAAAGGTCTTGAGTTCGGTTAATCATCTCTTCAGTTCGAGTTATCGATCATTGGTTTCTAAATACGAACAACTAATCTTAATCACACACAGATTGAGAATTTAATCCTGCTTCCCTCTAAAGATTATTAAACTACCCAAATCTGCATATAGAATAATTGAACTATAGAACAACCTAATCGAATCAGCAATATAGGTTTGACAGGCTAAAGTCGTATCACTATTCAAAAATAATTCGTACAGTCCTCTAACAATAGTAATCAAGTGAAGCAGGGTCAAATCCGCAGGGAGACAGAGTTTCTATGTTAATATTCAACCAACTAACTACTTCAGATGAAATCAGAGAAGATTAACTAAACTAATAATTTAACTAAAGAAATTAGTGAGAATTAAACTGAGATTTAGCTATGGAATAAAAGCCTAGGGTATTAGTTCGGTCCACCATACTTATACCAATCAAATAGGGTTAACTACTATCAAAACCTAAGTCAAGAGTCGAGGGGTTAGAGCATGTGCTGAGCTATGGTTAAGTCTCAACGCTCATAGTTCAACATATGCTGCTTGTTCACTAACGTAATCAGAATTACTAGTGCGACCTAGGCCTCTAATCGTAAGAAGGGTCTGTGCAAATAATTATTAACCACAAGCAATCAGTAAAATTGGCCATTAACATTAATCACTAATCAAGAACAAACCACACCACAATCACTCTAATCAAGCCCTAGAAATCAATAGAAATCTAAACAACAATCATGGTATAAACATGGCTTCCCTATCTAACACCCTAGAAAGAGATCTACTCAGACATGATTAAAATAACACTAACAAAGCTAATAAGAAACCCTAATAATTGCATCATGAAATAATCAACAACTAAACTAGAACAATTAAGAAGTAATAACAAAGCAATAAGAGAGAAGATTACCAATTGACAAAAAGCCATAACTTTAATTGAATTGAACCAAGGTTTGATCTCCTCTATAATGATGAAACTAATGAAACTAATGAAAAATTAAGTCTAAAAGCTCTCTAAGTGTTTTTTTTTATAATAAAAGGTACATGTAAAAATAAACTAAAAATTATTTATAATAACCTAAAAAACAATAAGATAGGACGAAAAAGACGCAAAAATCGCCCCTCCGTGTCTTTTGCCCGATCGGGCGGCCCTTTGGCAGCCAAAATAATTCGCCCACCCGATGTGATCAGGCAAGGTCCACCCATCGGGGCCGCAACACTGACACCCGATCAGGCAAGGCTGCCCGATGCCATCGGGCCAACCTTATTCTTCAATGGCTTCAAAACTAGCAAAAACATCAAGTAAAGTCCAACCCGATGGGATCGGGCAAGGCTGCCCTATCGGGTGGAAAATCTAAACTTTTTGGCTGGGAAGATCGAGTCCGATCGGGCGTCCACCGCCCGATGCCATCGGGTGGATGCGATTCCTGGGCACTCTTGTGCTTGGCTTCAGACGCCAAGTTTCTCCATAGTACTTCTTCAAAAGGAGCTCGAATACAATCTCGAGACCTCCTACATGCCTCATAACTTCTCCGCTGCAGTGTTGTGGTCAAAATGACAGAAAATAGGGAGTTTTTCCTAAAACCTGCAAACTGTTATAAAACAGACAAACCACAACTATACCGAAATAGTTAGCACAAATGGCTCCTAAGAGCGTCAATACCGCACAATTTAGCTTGTAAATGAATAAAAAAATACTATATGAAATCATTATATCAAATTCCCCCAAGCTAAACCTTTGCTTGTCCTCAAGCAAATAGAACATGAACATGGAATAGATTGCCTCACCCCATAGATAAAAACAATCAAAGCTCAAAAAAAAGTTTGCTTGCTTGTCGATCTACGAACAAAGCTACTTCTTATACGAACACTCGACTCGCGCGCTAACACTTGTTGACTTTCTTTATCAAAAGAACCACGAACACGGGACGACGTCCACCTGTAAACGATTAAAATAATATAAAGGCTCAAGTGTCCTTAAAACACCTCTAAAGCACCGAAACCAACCCAATTCTCCATATACCACACTTAGGCTAATATATCTAAAACTCCGCTTCTCAAGGCCTAAACTCCTACTAAACGAACTCCGAAAATCTCTAAATACACGACTAATATGGTCTCATCAATGTCTCAATACATCAAATAGATGATGTGTGGATGAGATGCAAAGTTCCACATAGGAAAAGAGAATGCATAAAATGAACTGGAAAACAGGTTAAAAGAGGTTGATATCGTTCTTCATTACTTAGTTTGAAATTTTTTTTCATTAAGTGGTTGGGATTATGAAATTAATGCCTTGGATTTACATGGAACAACCCGCGAATTTTTTAGAACATACAGCCGAATCAGAATTTTTTCATCCCTTTAAAGGTTAAGCTTGCTTTTTATATCTGCTTGCTAACTTGTTGGATGATTTAATACAAATTGCATAGTGGTAAACAAGGAGAAAGAAAAGAATGGCGTGAAGAAGAGAAGAATAACAAAGATGAAAATGGTGTGAAGAAGAGAGGAGGAAGATGGCAGAAAAATAAAGGAAAGAGGAGAGAGACTGGAGGTGGGAATGGGAAGGAAAGAAGAGAGAGATTGAAGGCGGAAAATTTGATGGAAGGAGGAGAGAGTGGGAAATGAGTTGGGAAATCAAAAGGAAGGGTAATAACGTAATTTCAAAGTGTTTTAGGAGGAAAAGAATCAAGTGGGCCCCACTTAACAGAGTTTTTTTAACGGAGTTAAGGTTTGGGGGGGTGCAACCACTAAATTAGTTAACTTAACTGTTATTTTCACAGAAAAAACTTGTAGGGGTTTTTCACAAAAAGTGGAAACTTACATTGGGTTTTTCACAAATTTCCCTTATTAGTATTAGAGGTAGGTTAGCTTAGAAATGGAAGTCTGTTGACATTGTTTGGCTAGTTGAACTTGAGAACAGAATGGGTACTATGGTTCAATTAGTATTGTTTAATTTAACTGTTGATGTATGGTGTCTTGTTTTTCTAAATGAATTGAATGATTACCTTTTCCAAAAATAAAGATTTGCAAACCAGGTTATATTTTGTCATGTGGAATCCGCTCAGGACATGAAACTAAAACTGCATGATTCCACCCCCATCCTAATGGGGATGACTCAAACTGGTTTCGTGCTAAAGATGAATTCAAAGGCTAGGATATTATTGTTACTGAGTGCATTAGCATGTAAGACGTGCTCTACGTTTTTATTTTTTCTCATATGATATGCATGTTAAGTTCAAATAAACCAAATATAAGTATTACTACAAATTATAATTTAAGGTTGGTTAGCTCTACGAAACCTTTGGCTTCTCATATTAGTCCTACCTTGGCATTTTTCTTGGGCCCTTAATTAAATAGAAGTCCCGTTAGTAAAGTCACTATCTAATTTGAACTGACCAAAATTTTTGGCCTTTGCCCGTGTTTTTTGTGTCGTATGAGAGGGATCAACCCTTCTAATGCATATTCAGTCGAACCGGCATTTAGGTAGACAATATATTATACTTAAATCCAAGTAATAAATTAGTTAATTTAGGGTGCCTAATAATCGAATACTAGTAGCATATATGTCCACAGTATTATTTGAATTAATGACAAAGTATTATATTCTTTTTAATCCCCTAGCATGTGATGCGATATCGCCAGATAATAATATGAACCAACAATATCAAACAACAGATACATAGAGGATTTTTGGCCCTCGAGAACGTAGCACTTAGCCTTTGATGTTTGCGTATGAACGTGTCATCAGATTTTTCAAGGACTACGTGCCACTTTTTTTGGTAATTAAAGAATATTATAACTTCCAAAAGCTCCCAACCTTTTACACCCTAACTTCCCTTCACGAGTCTTAAAAGAACCTTCTCGGAAAGTCAGAAGGATTATAAAACTCATAAAGGGACCCAAACAGTTGAGGATCTATACAAATAAGCTCTATCTGTATCCACTCTTTTTCTACTTTACTAATTTTTCTCACTAAAAGAGCTATAGAATCTAAGTGTAACAAGACTTTTGATTTGATTGATCATAGTCTCCATGCATATTACTCTTTTTCCTAAAAAGTTATATTTCTATACATCCAGATATTATAAAAAAAGGCTCGCTAGGCTTGCTATAAAGACTTGCCTCCTCACTGTATTTTCTTTATACCTTCTTATGATCCAAAGTAAGAACTCCTGCAGATTTTGGGACTTGTTTCGGACACCCAACCAATGCTGCACCTTCTATAGAGCTTGTTTACAGTTGTCACACTAAAAAAACAGGTGCTTATGTAATTCTTGTTTACTTCCACAAATGCTACACAAATCATCTTCAACAATGCTAAACTTGCGCAGCCTAACTTTTGTCTGAAGTCTTCATCTGACTTACCAATCATGTGATGATTCTATGTTTTGGAATAACATATCTACTCCACATTGTAGCACACCAATATTGCATACTATCAGGACCTTGAAGCTGCTTATAGGCTTTCCCAATAGAGTATTCTTGGGATGAACTCCAGTTAGCCATACTAGTCTCTCTTGATTAATCTATTATTTTACGTAGAACCTTCACCACCCAACTAGCACCTGCGGGTAGACTATAACTCCGATCCACCAATTTTGATTCTATATGTAGACAGCGTGAATCTACTTCAGCCAAAGAGTGTTCTTCATAGAACCAATGTGCCATAAAAATTTCCCAACTACAGCTCAATTCCAAGTTCTTACATCTCTAACTCCTAGGCCACCATTCTTTTCGGAATTGCATACTTCATACCAATTTACCTTGCATATGTTATCACTATAGGCTTTTTCAGACCAAAGAAATTTCCTACAGACCTTGATAATCTGTTTCAATTCATTATCGAGCAAAATGAACCTTTGTGCCCAATAGTTATGTATGTTGATGAGGACTGCATGTATAAGTTTTATTCTGACAACATAAGGCAAGTTCCTTGTGCTCCATTGACTAATTCTCATAGTCATTTTCTCCACCAAGATACTCCAATCTTTTGCTTTGATCAGGGCAGATAGGCACTCCAACATATCTAAACGGAAGAACTCCAACAGTAAAACCAAACATATTTGCCAGTCTCTGAACTCCAATTTCAACTATTCCAACAATGTATATCTCATATGTGCTTTTATTTGCACACAAGCCAAATGTTTCAGTGAAGGCAATACCTTGCAGCATAAGATAAAAAGATGGAACATCCTTTTTGCAAAACAACAACAGATCATCAGCAAAGCAAAGGTGGTTCAGCTTCAAAACTTCACATCTAGGATGGTAGTTGAAAGAAGTCATATCACACATGTAGATTCTAGATAGATATTCCATGCATGTTACAAATAAAAGGGGAAATAGGGGATCTCCTTGTCTAATCCCATTTTCCATGCTGAGTAACCTTGAGGACTACCATTTATTATCAAAGTATAAGATGGTGTGGAGACATAAGTCATGGTTACTTGATGAAATGACCAGGAACTCCCCTCTTATGGTATCATAAGCTTTTCTACGATATATTTTCAACATACACCCTTTCCTCTTTTGACTCCTCTTATAGATTTTAACAGTAACTTGACAAACAAGGACATAACTAATTATGATTCTGCCTTTTACAAAGGCTCCTTGGTTCACTCAGCAGGCAACACCAATCTTAGTCTAGCACAAATCAACTTTGTTATACTTTATCAAGAATAGAGCAGCAAGTAATATGTCTGTAATCCCCTACTAAAGCTGGACGATCTTTACCTTGGGAATTAGAGTGATCAAGGTTGTATTTATCTCCTTAAACATACAACTAGAATGAAAAAACTTCTTGACTGCAGTTATCATGCACATCTCCACCTACAATATTCCACGAGGCCTTGGAAAATTGACTACTCAAGCCTTTTTTTGTATTAGAGATTGAGAGAAGGGCTTCTTTGATCTTATCATCGTAAATCGGAGCTTTATCTACTCTGATGCACCTCAGTTAAGATAGGCCCTTTGTCAATGATCATATTACTCACACTCCTTTGCTTAAGCCAAGTAGTCCAAAACAAATAAGTTTAGAATCATTCACACTCTCTGGAGTATTGCACCAAATACCCTTTATAGACATAAGGTTAAACCTACTTAAAAACGGATAAACCGCTCTTCCGAAGGACTGCCTGGACGCAGGCGAACATCGCCCGCTCGGGCGCGTTCGCCCGAGTGCCCGAGCGAATCTGCCCGATCGGACGCGAGAGCTCTTTTTATCCCGTTTTTAGAATTTTCTAAGTTTTGCTCGCACGGACACCAAGGCAAGCAGCGGGCGGCGTTCGCCTGCGTCCGGGCGATCCTTCGGGAGAGCGTTTTATCATTTTTTGAAGTTGGTTTAACCTTATGTCTATAAATAAGATGTTATTTTTTATTGAACATAATTTTTAGCTTATTTTAGTTTTATTAAACTCTTAGTTTTCTCTCTAGATCTAATTTACATACTTTGGAGGTTATTTCAAGTTTAATTCAAGTTCTTGCCTTAGCTTTCCTTTCATGTGGTAATTGTTTCTTCCATTGTTCTTCATTATTTTCAAGTATTTTCTCTTTTTTTCATTGGATGCTTCAAAGTATGAATCTTTCAATAGTTATTACTTTTGTTACTTTAGTCATGAGTGAATAGATTTTTATTATAGGGTTTTAGGGAGGAAAGTAATGTTTATGCCATGATTATTGTATGAATTGCTAATACTTCTAGGTTGTGATTAGAGAAATTATAGTGTTATTTGTTCTTGAATTCGTGGTTTATGTTATAGTGCAGTTTCATAAATTACGTCTAGCAACTTGAGTATGACCTGATCATAGGCATACTTTTAAAGGCTTAGAACACACTATTAATTCTGATTATGTGAGCGATCGTACTTCATATGTTAAATTATTATAAGCGTTATGACCCGATTGTAGACTTAGCACCTGCTTTAATTGCTCGAATCTCGACGTAGGTATTATTAGTCGTTTGAACCCTTTTTATTGTTATAAGAATAATGGTTCGAACTAATACCCTAGGCTTTTAATTATTTGATAAATCCTTGATTTAATTTTGCTTTCATTAGTTTGGTACTAGTTCGTCTGTTTTCTTCCTGATTTTGTCTAAAGTAGCTGTTTAATTAAATGTTAACTCTGTAAATATGTCTCCTTGTGGATTCGACCCATACTTGCAAGGATCTGCTAAAAATAGACACTGTGCATTTGCGGTATTACTTTTAAAAACACATCACATATATATTCAAATATATTTAATAATTAATAATATGTATGAAATATTTTATAAATAATTGAATCATTTATTACAAATAGTTTGCCCTGTGAAATCGGGTTTTGGATGTTAAAACATTATTTTTAGCCTTTCAAAAAGAGATTTTCTTGCATTCGGACTTGCACTCTAAGTCTTAGCAAACTGACTTGCTTTAGGTATAAGTTAGGAAATTCTCAGTAATTTATCATTAGACTTTCGGTGGGGCAAGGGCCAAAGGTAGGCATCTACAACTAGCCCCCACTTTGAATGAGTCTAACAAGACGACGATCAAAGTTCTCTTGGAAAGATTCCAAGACATAGGCAGTTGAACGAAGATTGTTCTATCTAAGAACGGGAGTGAATTAACCCCCAACAATGTGAGTTTTAAGACGATTTAAAGGAGCATGGTTCTGCAAGAAAATGATACCTCTTCGCGAGTCATTTGAAGTTCTTAAAAAGGGAGATATTAGCAGCATGTTTTCAGTTTTCATGAGTGATAAGGCTTTTTTTTTTCAAAAATTTATCTTCTCATTATTGATAAGTTTTGCAATAATTTCTCAAATACTTCTCTTCCTACAATTAGAAAGGCTTAAAATATCTTCTCTTTCCTTGACTAGAAAGGCTTAATGGACGATTTTCAGTTTACCTTACTTAGGAAAGGCTTATAATTCTTTTCACTTTTCCTCACTTTGAAGAGGCTTAAAATATTATTTTCTCTTTTCTAGACTTAAGAAAGGGTTAAAAATTCTCCTTCCTTGATTGAAAAGGCTTAAAGGATTTTTCTCTTTCCTTGACTTAGGAAAGGCTTAAAATATTATTTTTCTTTTCCCCTTACATACGAAAGGTTGAAAGATGTTCTCTTTCCTTGACTGGAAAGCCTTACAGGAGTCCCCTCTTCTCAAAATGTTGAGGAAGCTTTAAACAATATCTTTTCGACTTAAGAGAACCCCCCTTTCCCTAATTCAGGTAAGGCTTAATTGACCTCTCTTCAAGGCAGTCGCTCTTTCCATGACCTAGGAAAGGTATTCTTCTTTCTATGAACAAAAGGATTCAATGGATCATCTATCTCTTCTCAAAATGTTGAGAAGGCTTAAAAGAAATTCTCTCTCCATTACGGGATAGGCTTAACAAGGGGGGCTACTTAGCCTTCAGAAAACAAGGATGAAAATGTGCAAGGTTTATGCAATTATATGTTAGTAGATAGACCACACAAAATAAAAGATATGTCTAACACCCCTCGGAAGGAATATTTAGAATATTTTTGCATAAGGAATAGTGTCCTAATTAAAAGGTGTAGGTGATTACTTCCACGTGAGTGTGCAGAAAGACGTCAAATTTCTTTTCCTTTTTGTTGAAGAAGGATTTAATAAAGATCTCGAACGATCGATTGTCATACCTGATTGAGTTTATTGCTGATGTAGTGGTAGCGCATTTGAAGTGTCCTACTTGTCAAAAAGTCTTTTGCTCATCAAATTCCGAGAAAGACTCAAAGAATATAGAATTTGCGGTTGTTTTGCTGTCAATTGATGAAAGATGATCCACCGAAGATGGGCCATCACATAAGAATTAAATTGATGAAGGAATTTTGTAGAATGAATACGAAAAATGCTCCTATCTAGAGAAACAAGCTTAGTGTAGCGGTGGTAGATTATTATTGTCCCTTTTAGATAGATATTTTGGATAACTTGCACTAACTTGGTTACCTAAGAGTAGAATAGAATAATTGACTATGGTTTCATGACTCTATATGTTTTGATTTCCGTCAAATAGCCCTTGTAGCGGCTTTCTACCAGCGATTCTCAAGCCCAATTGGGTCTAAGAGGCTATGATACCTCCAAATGATCTACTTGCTCGAGCTAGTAGACCGAGAAATGGAAACACCACGAGCACTTGTTTGGATGACTTTTGGATAATTTTGATTTGGTTTTCCTCAAATGCTTTGCAAGCCCAACAGTGGTGCATAGATGATGAGTGTTATTTATACCAATCTAAAACCATCATTTAGCACTTGTTTAGAGTGTTTTATCCTCCTCTTTTTGCATTTTCTAGCTTATTATGCTTATTTTGAATAATTGAGTAAATTATAGCTCATTTGTGAATAATAGATATTTTGATTATCTTTTTGGGGTCTAGAATTAATTCCTTGTGTGTTTATCGTTCTCGAATGTTTTCATCCCACACACCAAACATGAAGAGTTAATTGGAGCAAAATAATGCATTTTGAAAGTGTTTATGCACAAGGGTCAACTACAAATGGACATATCTCCCAGATTACTCAACATTTTTAGGTGCTTCAATAAGTTGGAGATGAAAGTTGTCTCGAGAGCTTTTTAATGACTAGTCATAAGCCCCATTCCGATAAGGGACTAGAGTGATATGGTCTTCGATGTTGAGTTGTCTGCTCAATAAGAGCTTTTGAATGAAGTGGGCACTGATCTAAGCTTCGCCTGAGTTCCTATTTTGTTTGTTTTCGAGCCATATAGTAAAAGATTTTTGTAATACCCTTTAAAGGGAGAAAATCTCAAAATTTTAAAGGTGAAGGAAAGGGAGTTGTCTGCATTAGTTAGTTTTAGCTTAGTTAGGCTTTGAAGGAGGGTTAGCTTCCATATATATATATAGTCTAGAGAGAAAGTGAGAAAAGGTCAAACAGAGCTTGGATTTCAAGATATTGAGGAGGAAACTTGAAGATTTTGAGTATCCTTACAATGTCAATAATAACTTTTTCCTATAATTTTGTTTTACTGCTTTGTTTACTTATGTTCATCTATTTTTGTCCTTAATTTATTTGTCAACCTGAGATTAGTGTTTTGTTTCATAATCGTAATTGTTAATGTCTTTATTTTATAATTTCTCAGGATTTGTGAGTAGTTCTTCTTTGGAAAAATGTTGAAGATATTGATGAGTTCATCATAAATCTTTAAATTGAACGTTGGGCTTTAAGTTGGGTTAATTTTGATTAATTTATTTAGGATTTTCATGAATATTTGTAATATTAGCCATCATAAAAGCATAATGTGGGCATCCTTAGTTAAAGATTGAAAGATGAATTTAAGGGGTTGCCTCGAATCAATTATTAAACTTGAAGGACCATGGAAACAGGGATTACCTAGCATAGGAGATTTGTTCGCTTGTTTTTTTCATCATGTTTATGGATATGCTTGGTTGAATGCATTAACCATGAAAATAAGTATTTGGTAGGAGATTAGGCCAATCTAGCTAGCTTGAAAGAGTGGTTAGAGTATCGTTGGATGAATCACTCCCCTCAACTATTGGTCCCCATTGTCGATACCTCATTTTAATACAAGATTTATCAATGAATTATTTGGTGGATACCCTTCCCCAAGACAATTTAATATTGTTTTTTTTTCTTATTTTCACCCATAAACTTTAATTTTACAGTATAACCACCATCGACTTCTGCTTTATATCTTTCGATTAGATTGGACGAATTCTGGAAACCTGCAAAAGATATTGAATCAGAGAAGATCGGAGGCAGAATAGGAAGTGCGAGAGCAACCAAAGTTTTTTTTTTTTTTTTTTGAAAAGAAAGTTTTGAAAGATACTTGTACTTGTTTTCCCCTAAATCTAGTCATTATCTTTATTATGACTCCCTAAAATAGTAATGAATGAATGTTAGTTTGTCAAGAATTAACTGACAACTCTACGACGCAACTCTGAAATTTAGGGACATGTAAAGGAGAATTCAGGCTGACTGATTAAGTCTAGTTCATAATGTCAATTAAGTTCCTGTTTCTCTAGTTCCAACTGCATGCGTTCCAACTCCCTTCTAATTCTTCAACATTTGCATCACAATAGTGTTAAGTTCTCACAGGAGCTTCTATCTTAATTACACGAGTTCTCACTGCTCAGTTCCATTAAGAACAACATCAATCTTCCAACTCAGGAACAACATTGATGCTTTTAATTTATGCTCCTTCATAGGCACTGCGCATGAGTTTGAGTTCCTACTCTGAAATTTTTCATGACAAACCCTCGTCTTGCCCCAAACATGAAAGTTGCTTTTAGGGAATTTTTATGGATTTACTTACTTTCACAACATTTAAACTCAATAGTTAGCTCTTATAGTTTGCTTTTTCATCGTCAAACCACTTACTAATCTTAATGGGTTAAGATTGGACTGATTAATGGGTTTGATGCACCAAGATTGGAGTAAAGGACATGTGAGACGGTAAGAAACAAATTTGGTTCAAATGGGTCTTTCCTTTTAACTAACTTGTAAAAGTACCCCATGAGTCCACGACTAGTCTTGGACAAAAGGGGATAGTAAGGGCCTTAGGGCGCATCAATAGTTTACTTCTTCAGCAAATCAACATTTTCATCCCAAATTTCGTATTTCCTCCGTTTTCTTTTAGTTGCTATGTTATCCTTTTTTATTTGGCTTTTCCTTCTCTCTATCTCTCTCCTGCCACATGGTTTTTCCTCTTTATCTCTCTCACATCAAAAAAAAAATTGAATGGGAGTTCGCAAAAATAAAATTTAGCATCTAATTTGATACGCTGGACGTAGAACAATTTATTAGTGAGATGGCCGATTCAATTTTTGGAGCCAAAACTAATACTACCTGCCCAAATTTAATCGTTTCATCCGGAGTACACTAGATAAGAATCTTCTGATAAGCTTAAGATTGGGAAGCAGTGATCAAATTTTGACTCCCTTCTAACACTTCTGTGCTAATATTTCTTGCAATTCATATTTTGGAAAGTATAGAATTTATCCATAGATCACACTTGCTAATATTGTTCATACCTAGATGCTAATCAAAAGCTTTGGTCTTCACTCAAATCCGAAAACATCATTTTCTGGCTAAGCAGTTGAGAGAACATGCAATCAACGCCATAATCACAAGGCAATCAAATCGATTGATAAATTAGCAAAATCTGTGATGAGGACTACGCCATAAATTTGAGTTCCTGGGACAAAAACAGTAAGCTCTACAATAAACCGCCAAGAACAAAATGGATCAACATACTTTACATACAGCTTTGATGACCTTACGGAACTTGAGTGAATAAAATAAGTGACATCAGGTTCAAGCAGATTCAGTTTCGTTGGTGGCCGCAGCTCTTTTCTTTGCAAAGTATTCATCGGCACGAGCGAGATTCTTCCTAACTGATTCTTTGAGGTACTTCTTTCTCCCGGGGAGTACCGTGAGAGAACAGCCTGCTGCCTCAAGCTTCTCTTTTGCTGACCCTGAAAAAGCGCGTGCCGTTATTTGCAGCTTCGTACTTATTTCCCCTTCAGCAAGAATCTGAGGACAAAAAAGGGCAATCAGTAAGGTCCAAAAAATAATCACAATATGATATCAACTATTGTGCTCTAACTTCGGAAAGTAAACAAGTTTGTTACTGATTTAAAGAGGAAAAAGACAAACGCTAACGATCAAATGTGACGGGAAGATCACACAGAAAAACAAACTCAATAGCTTCCATTTTCCATACCCCACCAGCCTACTGAGCAACTTTCTCTAAAGAAACTAACACAATAAACGGGTAAGTCATCATTCCTTCATTGCTACTTATCTGCACTCCGCTGGTCCAAAACTAGATTTAGCTGCCCCTTTCAATTGCTTCATAAAAAATTAAAGGAAAATTTATCAGGAATAAGTCAACCTTTGCGTTGACCACTTTTAACAAGTTTACCTTAATTTATTCCATTAACAAGTTAACCTTGAATACCGTCCGCTTTTAACAAGTTTTTTTTACCTGTGACTTGATATTAACTTGTTTGAGTAGGTCACTTGTCCATGTGTCTTATTTCAATTGGTTTAAATTATTTAATATTTTTTATTTTTTATCTCTCTTTTCTTTCCCTTTTTTTCCCTTTTCTGTCATCTTCCTTCTCCACAACCATGACAACAACCACTCTCCTCTTTCCATGGCACAACCACCACTAAACACATCCAACCTCAACCATTAAACCAGGCCTGATAATGTGACTTATCAGAGTATAAATATTCTGCAACTCATTAAACTATGTAATAAGATCAAGAGGGTTACAAAACATTAGTGCTTATTGTTTACAAAACATCATCTTCATAAATTTGACAAAGATAATTTTAACAAACATTGACATGGGAATGGCAATGCTGTCACCAAACGAGGAATCAAACACAAACTGAATAACCCAACAATTCAATTAATATAATAGAAAAGGGATCATAGTCTTATACTGTTAAAGTCCAAGTCTGGCGCAAAGCACCAGATCCAAACCCAAAAATGCCAACAAAATCCATCACTTTATGCCTCTTCTTCACATCCTTACTCTATAAAGAACCATCTGAAATGCCCACAACACTATCATCTGTTCGTTCCCAAACCACAGAACTGTGGTTCGATTGATTTACAGTTTTGGTTCAAAAGGGACACTGAAATAAGGAGTCCGAAGATTAACCACCACCACCCTCCTCCTCTTTCAATCGGTAATTTAAAGGGCCACTAAGTTGATTTGCTTCAATAGTTGTGTTCTTCTCTCCAAAAGCCTCTCTGTTGAGGTGGTTTATTTGATGGGAAATTGATAGTAGTGTTTTTTATGCTCAATTTTAGTGTTTTGTAATGATGAATGTTGGGTTGAGGGCTGCCCAGTACACAACCACCGCGGCTCTGCCGCTGCAGCCACCGCAGGTCCGCAGCACTACCATTGACGTCTTGACGAGTCTATGGAGGAACACTACTGGAAATTGCAATACCAGAGTTAAACCATTGCTACGTTCATGGACTTTCACCTTCTCCAACCATCCAATTTGGTTCAATCATAATCTGGGGAGTGGAGGTCTGAGTTTGGCATGGGGGGAAGTGGGAGAGGGGGTTATATTTTTTTAATTACTTTTTAAAATATAAATGTTAAATATTAAAATGTTTAATATAAGAGTGACACGTGTTATTTTAACACGTTGAAAAGGTTAATAAGAGGTGATAACCGGTTTTGACTTGTTAAAAGCGGAGGGTATTCAAGGTTAACTTGTTAATGGAATAAATTAAGGTAGACTCGTTAAAAGCGGTCAACACAAAGGTTGACTTATTCCTAACAAATTTTTCAAAATTAAAACATAGTCTGCCAACATCACACAAAACACCAAGAAGATTGAAGCTGTTGGGCTTGATATGCACCCGAAAAGGGAGTTCTTCATAACTTGGTTAGCAGTATTAAGACAGCGAATGCGATTTGCCAGCACTAGAATGGTGTTGTTGATCATAAACTTCTCACAATGTAAAAACAAATTTTACCCAATCAAAGTGCATGAACAGTAATTTACAGAATATATGATGATGACATATTTGAAAGTAGCCTGGCTTGTTCACTGAGGTTTTAGCACTGACACAGCTCGGTCGCTTCCTAATCAATCTGGTTTTGCACTTATACACATTTAGTTGAACAGCCTCATGTAACTACTAAAACCTTTTACAATTTCGGCCTATCGCTGCTCGGTGCGTGCTGGAAAATCTAGCTACTAAAATATATTTACTTCAGCATAATGATGCTTATCTCTGGCTATGAAAACATAATCAGATTCCATTTCAAAAGGTTCCAACTGATTTGATCGAAATTGAAATTGAACGCAAACACAGTCTGCATTATTAGCATTGGAGAGAATACCAACACTCCAGATAAATTCTAAGTGGATGATCAAGGCCTTCAAAAACTGAAATATCTCTTAGATCTTCTGCTGGTAGATACGAGTGCCAAACTCTTAACCGACATGCCTAAGCTAAGCTCTAGCATCATTCAATTAATACTTTTGAAGACAAGTGTTCCAAGCTCCGTGAGCATCATTCAATTAATACCATTTGAAGATAACTGTTCCAAGCTCCGTGAAGGTCAATAAAAGTCAAGTCATATCAAACCATCAATTTTTCATGTTCTTACAAATTGTTTTGTTCAATTTGGATTTGGTTCAGGAAAAATATATCTATCTGTTGTTGCTGTTAGTAAATGTGACCACGGGGCAAAATTTCACAATTCACATGTATATGGACCGAGTACTTGAGCACAATGGGTCTATTTTTAGTAACATAGTATGGTACTTCTATTCATTTCACTTCAAGTTCCAGTTTGGCCTTTGGGTCCTCAAAACTCTAATATTGACATGGAGTAGTCAACAAATCAATTTCTACCAAAATATATGGGAATTTTACATAAATTTAAATGTCTTGGATGCATACCGAAGTCCAACACAAGTAACTGAATACGAGCAACATAGCTAGTTACTTCACATCAACAACAATATTAAAGAGGAAGACAACTGACTCGAACGCTCTCATATACTTGGGGTGTATTCATTTCACCCAAAAAACCATGACACTGTCTGAATAAAAGTTTGGAAAAATTGTTTTTAATAAGTCAACCTTTAGGTCATCTTCTAATATTAAGTTAACATTTGGATTATTCTGGAATAAGTCAAGCTTGTATTGGTTTTAACTTTTAATGAGTTTTGATGACCGATAACCTGAACAATAAGTAAATTTTTTTTTTGATATTTTACTTTTCCTTTTGACCACCACTACAAACCCACCACCACAAACCCACCAACCACCCTCCTCCATAACCACCCTTCAGCACGTAACCCCACAACCACCCAGGCCACCTTACCTCCACCCTTCCCCCATAACCACCCCTTATCACCCAACCATTATGGCACAACCCCAACTCCAATTACCCCACAACCACCGTTTCTTGTCGCACCCCACCACACAACCACCCCGCTTCTCATCGCACCCAACACCACAACCACCACCCTTCACTGTAAACCCAGCCATCATACATTTCAACTCCTGCATAATTTCCTTCCTTTGGAAACAACCGGAACAACCAAAAACCTACATTCTACAGCTCCAATCTATCACATTATTGAACCATACATTCTACAACTCCAAATTATCAGATTATTGAATCAACAACACAATCACAAAATAAAAACCAAAAAGAGGCAAAAAAGATGATTTTAAGAGAAAAAAAGAGGCGCAAATTCATGAGGAAGAGAGGATGTAAAGCTTGGCTTCATAGATGCGGGGACCGTAATAAGCAAGGAATCCGGAAGTCGCCATTAGAGGAATCGCTTTCGGCGTCGTTGCCGGAATCGTCTTTTCTGCCGGTGTTTGAGCTTCTTATATCGTCTTCCGGTGGGCGTGTGGTGGCGGCTTTTATTGTTGGGTGGCGTGAGGTTGCTGGGAGGGAGATTGATGAGAAGGGACATTGAAGAAATAAGATGCAGCGAGGGAGTCAGATGAGGGGGAGGAGGAGGGAGGAGGGAGGAGAGAGATAGGGGAGGAAAAATTCTGATTTTTTTAATATCTAAACCAATCAAAACAAGTCACGTAGATTTTTACCTACAATAACAAGTTGGTGACCTGTTGAACTCATTAAAAGTTAAAACCAATACAAGCTTGACTTATTCCAGAATAATCCAAATGTTAACTTATTATTAGAAGATGGCTTAAAGGTTGACTTATTAAAAATAATTTTTCCTAAAAGTTTTAGCAAACGAATCAAAGATCACCCAAATAGAGATGCTATCATTGCTAAGAACCCGCAACCCCTCCACCCGGTTCCCCGACAGAGGAAAAGAACAAATACGCAATGTATTATTACTCCAGGAAAGAAAAAAAATCAATATGAACACTGCATAGAGCATCATTCAGTGAGAAGCTGTATTCAGGAAAGGAGCAAACAGAGTGCGCTACAAACAAGCTTGGTAAAATATAATTTAGATGGTTGACCGTACATTGGAGGTTCAATGATGAAAATTTGTTTCAAAATAAAGACATATCTCAAGACCTATCATAGAGAAAAACATGAATGAAATAGTAACAAATATTGCACATAGAAAGACATAATTAAGTTTCTGCAGCTACGATATGGGACCAACAAGGATTTCGGATAGTAATCCTCAAGGAAAGGTGCTCTTAGAACAATTATGTGCGATACGAGGATGAAGATGTATCACACAGTCATCTATCATCCTATCATTTTAGGCATACTCAATTATAAAACATATTACAGGCTTACAGCTTGAGGTAAGTCAAGTGGAAAAGGTGCCATGTCACTCTAAATGAGGCAAGCAATTCAAAGTATCGAACATTTTATCAGTCCTGAATATAGATCCTTACCTTTAATGGCAACCTTCTTTCTCTCCCAGATGGATTGATTATGCCCTTTGCCTTCAAGGACTCTAATGAGACTTCTTCACCTTCCTTAAATCCAGCAACTTCTATATCTCTCAAGTTTACAGGCACATACTTCGGCAACCCAGCACGCATTCCTGTTGAAAGTCAATGCCATTAATATACACATGTAGTATAGCAGTAGGTTCATTCTCAAAACAGGTTGAAGAATCTAAAGATAACACTCTGAACAGAATAAGCAGGAGGGCAAAGTGTGACAAGCTTAAGAATCAAGACCGTAGGGACAGGATCCAGAAAATCTCGTCAAAGTTGAACAGCAAGAAGCGGGATGCTAGCCATTAAATGCATTTCTCTCACAATTTTGCAACTTAAAATGGTAAAATGATCTTGAAGCAGAATTACTTTCATAGAGTTGTAATTAAAAGAATACAAACAATGAAGTCATGGAAGGAGTGGAGGACTATAGTGAAAACATTTTCACACAAGCCAAGAATAGAAATCGTACCATATATGCAGCAGTTGAGAGGTACTCAGCATAGGTTCATAACTAGTGAATGGCCAAACACAAGCCACAGACATTTTTCACACACGAGGAAAAAGATGATCTAATTAAAACTTAAAACCAACACGTACAGAGAACAAAAAAGAATTAAAAGAACCACAAACAGTTCCTTGTTTCCCCCTCGACAACTTTCTATTGTTCACAAGAGCAAACGATGTTTTTGACCATGAATATCTTCATCAAGCACAAATTCCGATGCTGAAAACAGCATTTTCCATATTAAGAAACTCAAAAGAAGAATAGAGTACTTTTTTTAATTAAGGTTATTTTACAAGGTACATATGTGATATGTCCATGCACAAACAATATGTACCATGGCACAGGAATCATTTTACTTAGACCGAAAAAGCACAGCTCCAGATCCACATAAGCGAGAGAAACGACAACCCTCCACAGACACAATGGACTATATCGAGTTAATGGAAAGAATTAGTAAGCCAAGCAATTCTAGGAGTTCCAGCTCAGCTAGATGGCTGAAGACCTGTGAGAACTATGAAGATTGATGGGCTACTTAGGAAAGCACGAAAGCTTGGAGTTTTATATGTTAAGCTAAGCTCATATAAATTGCAAAAAGTTCAGATAAGTTAAGTACAATAGGTCAAGATAAGTTCAAATCAGTAATAAGTTATATGGAAAACTAGAGATAAGTTCAAATAAGTTGAAGAGAATAGACTCTTTTGAAGTTAAGAAATATAGAAAAATCAACATCTCAAAAATAGAGTCAAGTTGATCTATCACAAAGGGATGCTACACAGCATCAAAGGACAAGAAAGTGTTGCAGGTGGCAGCAATTATTTTGACGGAATCATTGGCTACATTAACCACAACTGAAGACACCTTAATTCCTAAAGCAGACAGATTGATGGATCACCAACATTTTACTCTGGAAAATTGACAAGTCCGCGAGCAGTCCTATCTCCATCCAACAAGCATTATTCACAACTTCAAACGATTCAAGCTCATCCTCAAATGTGACTAAAACCCATATATGTTAATTCCCAATTTACTTATTTGTGATGCAAGGGTTTCTATAGATGCACCTCAAACGTGCTACAATAACGTTAGATATTATCACATGGTATGTTCAAGTGAGTGGTAATTACACCATGTTCTTTTGGACCGGAATTGAAAAACATTTCAATTCAGTTTAGCTCCATTAATTTCAGTTACCTTCAGTTCAGTCTAAACATTTCAGTTTCGTACAGTTCCTCTCCTTTTGTCTCATAATTACATTTAGTCCAGTCCAGTTCATTACGGTCCAAGAGAACACAGCCTTAATGAATGACACAATCAAACTCATAATGACAAAACCAAAACACAATGAAATCAAAAACAAAACAAATGAACACAAGAACTAGATTATAATATACATACATATAGAAAATAAAAACAAGAAGAAGAAGAAAAGAAAAAGAAGTAAGTATTACCTCCAGCAATACCACGCAATTTAGGAATACGTCGGTAAAGGGGCATTTGACCACCTTCAAAACCCTTCATAACACCAGGACCAGACCTTGACTTCTGACCCCTCATTCCAAAACCACAACTACCACCCTGACCAGCTGCATGACCTCTTCCCTTTCTTTTTCCCTTCTTCCTCGAACCCGGTTGCGGTCCGAGGTTATCTAGCCTAAACCGGGTTTCTGAAACTGACCCACTACTCGGAATCAATTTTGAAGAAGCTACAACTACAATAGGTCTACTCTCTTTGATGATGCTCCTCAAATGGAGTTTCAATGGTGTGAAATTGTATCTGTTGCTGCTAAGATTGTTAAGGTTTCCTTTGAAATTGGATGTTGGGTGGTGAAAGGAGGAAGTGTGGTTGATGGAATTTGCAGTGGAAGGAGGTGTGGAGGAGAGGGAGAGGAGGGAAGCCATTGGAGGTTGGTTTTTGGATTGGGAGAGTGATGATGATAGAGTGGAGTTAACGGATAGGATAATGGAGGATCATTCTAAGCTTCTTTTGGGCTTTGCACTCCTCATTTTGCTCCATTCTCTGTCCCTAAACACATGTGGGGTTTCTTCCAAACAACATATGGGTCGAAATTGAGTGGATGATGGCCTATAACACAATTTTGTGTTTGTGTCTTTTCAATAGCTTATAGGTGTTGTCTGGTTAGGACTTAGGAGAAAGGAATTCAAAGACAAAGGTAAGAAAAAGAAATAACAAGACCACTATGAAGCATATTGCAATATCGTGTTTGTTAGTTAGAGGGCAAATTTGTAAATATTACTTAGTTAGTTTTAGTGTGTTGTAAGAGGTACTCCAAATACCTCATTTTCTTATTCTCTAACTAATTGATTGAATAATAACAAATTGATTCTTTCTCTTCATTACTCATTCTCTCCAAAACTGAACTGGAATTTCTCCAAGTTCAATATGGTATCAGGTCAAATCTCATTTCGAGATTAGGTTATCAAATTTTCTTTACAATTTGCAAAATTCAATTGACGATAATTCTTATCTTGAAGTTTCTGAGCTTCGATTGAATTGCCAATTGATTTTCTTGCGAAATTAGCTCGAATTTACAAATTAGCAATTGATTCTTGAATCTTAATTGCAATGTCGACTACTGAAGAGGAAAAACCGGTTAGTGAATCGCATCTTGGAGGTAATATTGATCCTTATTTCATATCCAATTCTGATTCACCTATTGTATCAAATTTGTTTTCTAGAACAAATTTTCTGCGATGGAGACGCAATGTTATGCGTGCTTTAGGAGCTAAAAACAAGCTAGGTTTCATTGATGGCAGTATTGTTGAACCTGCTTTTACTAATTCGAATTACTCTAAATGGAGAAGAATAGATTATATGATATTGAGCTGGCTTTTAAGTTCAATGAAAAGTGAGATAGCTGATGATTTCTCTTATGTCGAATCTGCTGCTGAATAGTGGCACGAAATTAATGAGAGGTTTGGGCAATCTAATGGTCCACAGATTTATCAATTGAAGAGTGAAATTGCTAATCTCAAACAAGAAAACATGTCTATCTTGGTTTATTACAGTAAGATCGAGAAATTGTGGGATGATATGCAGTGTTTGAGATGTTTACCTGTTTGTTCATGTGGTGATTTAGCCAAATGCATTTGTGGTTTTATGAAGAAGCTTAATGAGCTTGAGAATGATGACAAGTTAATGCAATTTCTGCTTGGGATGAACTTTGGATATGATACTGCTATAACTGCCATTTTGACTCAAGATCCTCTTCCTTCCATAAATCGTGCCTATTCTATTGTAAAACAAATTGAAACACGAAAGGAGGTGAGTAGTCTTAATGATGTGATTACTGAAAGTAGTGCAATGGTAGCTCAAAGATTTTCTCAGCATCTTATGGAGATAAGAAAGATTGGAAGTGTTTGGGCCCCTTCCAGTCATGGCCCACCTAACCGGTGAAATGATTAAAATACCCTTAGGGGGCAAAATTACTATTTTACCCCTAAGGATCCCACAGGCTAGGAAGTACAGGCCTTCAGTCAGGCTCACTGATTAAAAGACTTTCATGACATCATCATCTTCACCAGATGACGTCACCTCAGTACTACCTATAAATTGTATTCTCATCTGATCATTCAGGTACGTTTTTCCATATATTGCAGAGCATTTGCTAGTACTATTCTCTCTGATTTTTGAGATCAGATCTGACTTAAGCATTGGAGAGCCGATCCTGGGAACATCCCCGGGGTAGTTCATGGTGCTCGGTTTTGCAGGTGCTCAGATTCGAAGACCTTGGACTCATTTGGTTACTACCCTAGCTGGAAATTGGACTTCCCCGAATTACAAATTCACTGTGTTTCTTGTGACCCGAAACAGTTGGCGCCGTCTGTGGGGACTCTAACAAAACAGCTGCATTTTTCGAACACCATGACACGAGGACAAGGTAATCGCGGTACTGCTGCTCGAAGAACTGCTTCTGAGAATGCTCAGACTACTCTGCTGAACCAAGGAGGTGTTATCGTGGAGGACGAGACCGACGTCCCAGAAATCGGAAGCCAGGCTAACATGGCTCTCGAAGCATCACCACCAGCAGTGACTTACTCGGATCTTCGACAACTCGAACTCCGAATGGAAAGACATATGACTACTGTCATGCAACAGCTCGTTTCAGTAATGAAGACTCAACAGACTACTCCCCCTGACCGAGGGATAGTCCTGGATCAACCACAAGCTCATCGAAGGGCAGCTCAGCCAAAACGTGCCCTAACCGAGCATGTTGTTGGTGGCCCTTCGAGAAAGATACATGCTGCTTCGAAAGGAAAATCTATTATGTCACCAAGCCAGGTTGATGCTCGACATATAATAAAACAAAATCAGAAGAGGGGTAATAACTTCGACGCCCTGGAGATCATCGAAAAGATAAGAGAACAATCCCAGGGAGGGAATTCGAAGCATACAGTGGCCACACGAACCACAGCACAATCTCACCCCATGACTAGCCTTCACACTCTAAGAATAGTGAACCCACAACAGACCGAGGAGCCCGAGGAGGTAGCTGAATCAGGCTTTCGAATGGTTCAGCAATGCCACACAAATCACCATTCAGCCAACACATCATGGAGACCCCTAACCCGGGCAAAGTTAAGATTCCTTTGATAGAGCACTACTCAGGGATTACGGATCTTGCTGACCATCTGGCCGCATACAAAGCTCAAATGAGCGTGCAGACGTTCTGTGAGGCGACGTGGTGTAGGTATTTCCCGACCACCCTTAAAGGCTTGGCCCTCAATTGGTTCACAAGCTTACCGAACGGCATCATAACCAGCTTCTCGGCTCTCGAAGCTCTCTTCTCTCAGCACTTCATAGCAGCAAAACATCACAAAAAGACTAGTGTCCACCAGATGTCCGTTTCCCAGCAGAAAGGGGAAAGTCTGAGCTGCTACATCAAGCGATTCAACGAGGAGTCTCTCAAGGTCTCCGACCTCCAGGATGGAGTTGCTGTTACGGCCTTGATGAACGGCCTTCATCCTGGACGCTTCAAGTTCGAACTCTCCATGAGAGAGACTCTCACCTTGGCTGATGCCATGAGACAGGAACAGAAGTATATCCAAGCGTCACACATATGTAAGAATGTTCATGAAGAAGGAGGCAACAAAAGGAGAAATGAGCCATCGAATCAGAAAGACTTGGCAGGCAGGCTAAAGAAGCATTGACCATCCGATGGAGGTCATGACCCTCGTTTCAATGTTAACCAGCGGGAAATATACTTGGACATAAAAGAGAAATCTGTGTTGCCTCGACCTAACCCAATAAAAACGTCAAGTTATCGCAGAGACAAAAAGCTGTGGTGCGAATACCATAAAGACTGTGGTCACACGACCAAGGACTGTAGGGAATTGAAGAAAGCTCTCGACAAGTTGGCTGATGAAGGGAAGTTGAATAGATATCTCAAGGAACCTCAGGGTGATCGAAGAAGAGATAAGGGAAAAGAGAAACAAGCTAGAAACGATGAAACCGAAGGCTATATAGGCGTCATAGCTGGGGGCTTCGCTTCGGGAGGCCTAACCGGCAACGCAAGGAAGAATCACCTATACCATCTAAAGGATGGCGAGAGAATGAAAAGGCCGGACACTCCCACCATGGTGTTCGGAGAAAGTTCGAAGGAGATACAGACCCCCCATGATGACCCTCTGGTCATCGAACTAAAAGTGGCCAACCATAGGGTTGGTCGAGTGTTGATAGACAGTGAGAGCTCGGCAGACATCATTACTTGGGAATGCTTGCAAAAGCTCAAATACGAAAAGAAGGACATCAAGGCCATTGACCAATCTTTGGTCGGATTCGGAGGGCAATCCGTTCACCCCCTTGGAGTCATCAATTTGCCTAGCCGGTTTGGTGATAAGGGAAAAGGACGATGCCTTCCAATCAACTTTCTAGTCGTTGACATCGACCTCCCATATAACATCATCATAGGGAGACCCACACTGAACAGAATAAAAGCTGCAATCTCGACCTACCAGAACCTGTTGCAGTTCGAAGCAGATGATGGGACGGTTGGAAGGTTGCATGGGGACCAAAAGTCTACCCGAGAATGTTATGTCAATAGCTTGAGAAGAGGCAAGCCAGTCGAAGCAAGCTCAGGAAAAAGGAAAAGAGAAGAAACTGACAAGACTTCACCTCCACCATTGGGTTTGTTCTATAACGAGAACCCAATCAACTACAATCGACCTCAGCCGGTCGAGGAAGATGAAGAAATACAACTCGGACCTGATCCTAACCGGACAGTTCGAATTGGCAAGGACCTTAACCAGGTCGTTCGAAAAGAAATAGTGAACCTCCTCCAAGAGTATCAAGAGGTGTTCGCGTTTTCAGCTGATGAGATGCCAGGAATAGACCCCTCGATCACCAAACATCAGCTAAACATCAAGTCAGAATTCAGGCCCGTCAAACAGAAGTTAAGACATCAGGATACTGAAAGGAACAAGGCCGCAGCTGAAGAGGTGAAAAAGTTGCTAAGTGCCGAAATGATAAAAGAATGTCAATACACAGAATGGCTGTCGAACGTAGTACTAGTTAGAAAGCCCAATGGATCATGGCGCATGTGCGTCGATTTCACCGATCTTAACAAAGCATGTCCTACAGATGATTTCCCCCTCCCTAAGATCGACAAGCTGGTCGATTCCACAGCAGGACATGCACTTTTTAGCTTCATGGACGCGAATGCTGGTTACCACCAAATTCCTCTCGCCGAGGAAGACCAGGTTCATACCGCATTCATTACGAGTTCCGGGATTTATTGTTTTGTGGTCATGCTGTTCGGACTTAAGAACGCAGGGGCTACATATCAGAGGCTCGTAAATAAAATGTTCGAGAAGCAGTTGGGGCGTAATGTGGAAGTCTATGTTGACGACATGATAGTCAAGAGCAAGCTAGTCGAGGATCATGTCCAAGATCTGCGGGAAACTTTGTCTACCCTACGATCTTACAACATGAAATTGAATCCTAAGAAGTGCGTCTTTGGCGTTCGAGGAGGGAAATGCCTAGGGTTCTTAGTGGATGAAAGGGGCATCAAAGCTAACCCTGACAAGATAGAAGCCATCATCAACATGAAGACTCCTCGAACTGTGAAGGAGGTCCAAAGGCTCACAGGGTGTATGGCTGCCCTAGGAAGATTTCTATCAATATCAGCTGACAAGAGCTTACACTTCTTTAATACATTGAAGAAGCCGTGCTTCGAATGGGACTGTGAAGCAGAAAAAGCCTTTCAACAGTTGAAGACCCACTTAGCTTCATTACCGAAGCTTGTCTCACCCTTGCCGGGAGAGACATTATTCGTTTATCTAGCGGTATCTGAAACCGCTCTAAGTGCTGTGCTCGTTGCTGAAAGAGAAAAGCTACAACACCCAATATATTTCGTTAGTCATGCCTTTCGAGGGGCTGAGAGTAGATACCCCCCGTCGGAGAAAATGATATATGCCCTGGTGATGGCCAGTCGAAAATTGAAACCTTATTGTCAAGCTCATCCAATCAAAGTACTCACTAGTCAGCCACTAAGAAAGCTCATTGAAAGTAGAAATGGCTCTGTTCGAGTTATCGAATGGGCTAATCAATTGTCAGACTATGGTTTAGAGTTCGAACCAAGAAGAGCAATTAAAGCACAAGCCTTAGCTGATTTCATCGCTGAGTGCCCAACCGAAGTCGAGACTGCCACCCTAACCGGGACATGGCAACTCTATGTTGATGGCTCTTCATCTAAAGCAGGTTACGGAGCCGGTCTACTGATCATAGACCCTCTCGAAAATAAAATGGAATATGTAATAAAATTCGACTTTGCTCAAATAACGAAGCTGAGTACGAAGCACTTTTTCTGGGATTAAAACTATGCCTCTCGAATGGGGATAAGGAAATAACGGTCAAGACAGATTCACAGTTGGTCGTGGGTCATGTCACAGGAGAATTCGAGGCAAAGGAGGACAATATAAGGATGTACCTAGGCAAGGTAAAAGAACGACAACAAAAATTCACCAAGTTCTCAATACAACACATCCCACGGTCTGAAAACCAGCAGGCAGATGCTTTATCTCGAATGGCCAGCTCAGCATCTGGGTTGGAGCCTCGAACCATTTCTTGGGAGGTGTTGTATAAACCAAGTATCAACAGCCAACTTCTCATTTGCAGCATAGGCCGCTCGAACAATTGGATGCAAAGTATCCGCCTATACTTCGAAGAAGGAAAATTACCAGAAGATGAAAAAGAAGCAGAAAGAGTGCAACGCCGTGCGAGTTGGTTTTTGCTGCACGACCACCTGCTATACAAAAAGTCCTTCACACATCCCCTTTTAAGATGTGTGACGCTCGAAGAGGGCCAGCAGATACTTCGAGAGATACATGAAGGCACCTGTGGGAGTCATCAGGGGGCTCGAACTATAGCTGGTAAAGCTCTTCGAGGCTCGAGAAGGATACTATTGGCCAACAGTGATGAAGGATACCAAAGACATGGTCAAAAAACGCCACAACTGTCAAGTGTATGCCCATGTACATCGACAGTCAGCCTCTCTTCTCACTACAATGCAAGCTGTGCTACCATTCGACTAGTGGGGGATGGACATCCTCGGGCCCTTCCCAGTTGCTTCGGGCGGAAGAAAATTCTTGTTGGTAGCTGTCGACTAATTCACCAAGTGGATCGAGGCTGAACCCTTAGCCACCATCACAGATAACAAAGTGCAAGACTTCATCTGGAAAAACATCATCGCTCGTTTTGGCATTCCCCGAGCACACATATCAGACAACGGTCGACAATTCAACAGTGGTCCTACCAAAGCTTACTGCGCTCGATTTGACATACAAACAAAATTTCTGCTATCAGTCGACCGCAAACCAAACGGCAAGCAGAGGCAGCCAACAAAGTCGGCCTCAAAGGGTTATAGATGATGTTAGATGGAGCGAAAGGGTCATGGGTTGAAGACCTACCAGGTTTACTATGGTCAGCTCGAACCACGGTACAAGAGGCCACTGGACATACACCTTTTAACTTGGTTTACGGAAGTGAAGCCATGCTGCCAGTCGAAGTAGATATCCCCTCACCGAGGATAACATTCTTTGACTACGGGCAAAACGAAGAAGAAAAAAGCGTCAATCTCGACCTCTTACCAGAGACAAGAGGAAATGCACTGCTCAAATCAATGGCTCGGAAGTCAAGAATGACCAGGCTGTACAATCGAGGGGCCAAGGAAAGAAAGTTCGAGGTCGGAGAAATGATTAAAAGGCTAATGTTTGGGGTCCTTTCAGTCATGGCCCACCTAACCGGTGAAATGATTAAAATACCCTTAGGGGGAAAAATTACCATTTTACCCCTAAGGATCCCACAGGCTAGGAAGTACAGGCCTTCAGTCAGGCCCACTGACTAAAAGGCTTTCATGACATCATCATCTTCACCAGATGACGTCACCTCAGTACTACCTATAAATAGTATTCTCATCTGATCATTCAGGTACGTTTTTCCATATATTGCAGAGCATTTGCTAGTACTATTCTCTCTGATTTTTGAGATCAGATCTGACTTAAGCATCGGAGAGCCGATCCCGGGAACATCCTCGGGGTAGTTCACGGTGCTCGGTTTTGCAGGTGCTCAGATTCGAAGACCTTGGACTCATTTGGTTACTACCCTAGCTGGAAATTGGACTTCCCCGAATTACAAATTCACTGTGTTTCTTGTGACCCGAAACAGGAAGCAAGAGAAAGTAAATCTCTTTTGTGATCGTTGCAAGGCTAAAGGTCATACTAGAGATCAGTGTTTTAAATTGATTGGCTATCCAGAGTGCTATAATGCAATCAAAGCTAGTAAAGGATCGGAGGTGTTAATGCACATGGCAAGAAGATGGCTGATCATAAATACACTGAAGAAACTCCTCTCGAAGGTGGTGATAATGCTGAGTTGATTCTGCTACTGGCAGTTTTGCAAACTGTGCAGGTGATCTCATTCACATTTCCTCTTTTAATGTTTTCAGAATTAGAACATTAGACAAGAATGTCTGGATTATTGATTCTGGGGCTATAGATCATATGGTTTTTGATGAAACTTTACTTGTTAATAAAAGGAAATTGAGCAAGAAAATTAAGGTAGGATTGCCTGATGGAAGCTGGAAGCTAGTTGAAATTGTTGGTGATGCTTTTTTAACTAGACAGTTGATGGTTAAAAATATGCTGTTAGTAAACGGTTTCAAGCACAATTTACTCTCAGTAGGGAAGCTTCTTGATCAATGTGGTGTTAAGGTGATATTTGAACAAGGATCTTGTTATTTTCAGGACCGTACCCTTTATCTGAGTCAATCATTGTTGTTGGACATAGATCTGATGATCTTTATTTGCTGGACACTTCAGACATACAAGGTAAAATTCCTTGTTCTTTTCAGAATAGTTTCTTCAAGAAAGGCACACATGTAGTTATTGTAGATAATGCAGAGAATAATCAAGGAATAACTGTTTCTGAAAATGTTCTTGGTGATTGTGATAGAGGTAGGTTAACTTGTGAACCTGCTACTGCTGTTGTTACTACTTGTGCTCAGAAAACAGATTTGAACATTTTATATAGCAGATTAGGACATGCTTCTTTGTCCAAAATGAAACACTTAGATGTGTGTGATTGTAGTGGGATTTAGCAATATCATTGTGATGTGTGTATGCTAGCCAAATTTCACAAGTTACCTTTTACTAGAAGCTTGAATCATGCAGCAAAATGTTTTGATCTTGTTCATATAGATCTATGGGGTCCATATAGAGTAGCAAATATAGATGGTGCAAAGTACTTTTGACCATTTTTGATGACTGTAGTAGAGCTACTTGGACAACTTTGTTGAACAATAAATCTCAAGTGTTCAAAATACTTGGAAATTTCCTTAACATGGTTGATACACAGTTTTATACACAAATAAAGTGTATAAAATCTGATAATGGCACTGAACTGATTAAGACACAGTGCAAAGATCTACTATGTCACAGAGATATTATACATCAGACTAGTGTAGTTGGTGTTGCACAACAAAATGGGAGAGTGGAAAGAAAACATCGACACTTGCTTGAGGTTGCTAGAGCTTTGAGGTTACAAGCTCATTTGCCAAAGAGGTTTTGGGGAGATTGTATCCTAGCTGCCACTCATCTTATCAACAAGTTACCTAGTGTGGTTTTAAAATGGAAAACTCCTTTTGAGGTGTTATATGAGAAGCTGCCAAGCTATGATGAACTGAGGGTTTTTGGATGCTTTTGCTATGCATATAATAGAGACAGAAATAAAGACAAATTTGATCCTAGAAGCAAGAGATGTGTTTTTATAGGATATCCTTTTAGTCAAAAAGGATATAAATTGTTTGATATCAAAACACAAGAAGTGTTTGTATCAAGAGATGTTGTGTTTTGTGAATCCAGTTTTCCTTTTTCTGACAAACTTCCAACATCTGATGTTGATTCAGTTCCACCTCCCTCTCTTGTTCATTTCAATGATGAAACTACACCTTTACCTCCTATTATTACTACTCCATCTGAAAATAACTTGTTACATAATGATTCACCTTCACATCCTATTTCTTCTGCTAATTCTTCTCTAAATCATGCTTTTTCCTCTTCTCATTGTGTTTCTAACAGGATTATTCCTTTTTCTCCTCCCAATCCTACACATCCAGTTTCTGACCTACCTAGAACCTCTGCTAGAATCATCAAACCTTCTTCACAACTTACAAGTTTTGAAGTTCCTTATTTACCTCACAAAACAAATATCGAGCCTAATACTTCTAGTTCTTTGTCTTTTTCTGTTTTGGCCTCTGAATTACTTGAACCAAAAACTTATCATTAAGCTAAAAGTTCACTTGGTTGGGTTGCTGCTATGCAAAAGGAGTTATAGGCATTGGAACTTAACAACACTTGGGTTGTTACTAACCTACCTAAGGGTAAGAAAGCTATTGGGTCCAAATGGGTATTCAAAACCAAGCTTAATCCAGATGGATCCATATAGAGATTGAAAGCTAGACTTGTAGCTATTGGCTATCAGCAAATTGAGGGAGAAGCTTTCACACAGACATTCTCTCCTGTAGCAAAATTGGCTACTGTGAGAGTGATCATTCCCCTAGCTACTGCAAAGCATTGGGATTTACATCAATTAGATGTAAATAATGCTTTCTTGCATGGCTTTATTGATGAAGATGTTTATATGAAGCCTCCTCCTGTACATGATAAAGCAACTGAAGGGCAAGCATGCAAGCTTCAAAAGAGTTTATATGGTCTGAGACAAGCTAGCAGACAATGGAACAAAGAGCTTAGTATGTTTTTACTTACTTTGGGTTTCACTCAATCTATGCAAGATTATTCTCTTTTTACTAGATCTCTTGATGGTCAGTTTCTAGTTGTATTAGTTTATGTTGATGACATGTTGGTAACTGGTAGTTGAAACAATCAGATACAACAAGTCATAGCTGCTCTAGATAATGCTTTCACAATCATAGATTTGGGGGAGTTGTCCTAATTTTTAGGAATTGAAATCCACAAATCTGCCACTTGAGTTTTTATGTCTCAGAAAAAGTATATCAAAGATATCATAGAAGAGTCAGGCATATATACTTGTGGTTTAGTTTTGACTCCTCTTCCAGTTGGCTTAAAGTTGACACTTGATGTTGGAGAATCGATTTCAGAACCTGAGATATACAGAAGAATTGTTGGTAGACTTTTATGTTTGGGAATCACCAGACCTGATGTTTGGGAATCACCAGACCTGATTTGTAATATGCTACACAACACTTAAGTCAATTCTTAAGCTGTCCCAGAATTCCTCACTTAAAAGCTGATGTTCATGTGCTCAAATATCTCAAAGGTACAATGGATACAGGTCTCTTTTATGCTGCCAACAGTCCTTTAGATTTGGTTTCTTATTCAGACTCTGACTGGAGTGTATGTCAATTCAGTAAGAGATCTATTAGCTCTTATGCTATTTTTCTTGGCTCTAATTTGGTTTCTTGGAAAACAAAGAAGCAAGCTACAATTAGCAAATCTTCAGCAGAGGCTGGATATAGAAGCATGTCTTATACAACCAGTGAAGTAGTTTGGTTACATGGTCTGCTACAAGATCTTCAGGTTGAAGTTGAGTTGCCTATTAATTTGCTTTGCGACAATCAATCAGCTGAGCATATGGCACATAATCCAGTTTTTTATGATTAGACAAAGCACTTGAAGAAGGATATGCACTATATCAGAGAACATGTCACTACTGCTGGATTTCTCAATACTGCTCATGTTTCAAGTTCTTCTCAAGTTGCTGATATTCTCACTAAGGCATTGCCTTATTCTCAACGTATTATCTTATGTAGCAAGTTTGGCTTGGTGTCCCAATTCCAACTTGAGGAGGGGGGGTATGACGCATATTGTACTATCATGTTTGTTAGTTAGAGGACAAACTTGTAAATATTAGTTAGTTTTAGTAGGTTGTAAGAGGTACTATAAATACCTCATTTTCTCATTCTCTAACTAACTGATTGAATAATAACAAACTGATTCTTTCTCTTCATGTCTCTTTCTCTCTCAAACTGAACTGGAATTTCTCCAAGTTCAATAACCACCTATTTCACTAAATGTGTTTGGTTGGATAAGGGCAAGAATTACAAATATTCTTCCTTCATTCTCCCCCCCCTCCCCCAACGGCAACTTCTATTTCTCTCTCGAAGTTAATGGCAACTTTCTATCTCTCTCGTGGCAACGTCGGCAATCCTCTACTTTTTTTTCTCTTACAGACAATGTTGGTGACTCTTATCTAACTAGCATCGTCCCTTTCTCTGTAATTAGGGGTGAATAGAAAAAACCGATACCGAAAAATCATACGGTTTAACCGCGAAACAGGTCTCGCGGTACAGTTATTTAAACGTATCGTTAAGACAACGCGGTTATATTAACCGTACCATGGTTAACGGTCATGGTTACGGTTGTAAAAATTTCTAAATGGTTAACCGTTAACATTTTAAAATGTTTTTTACATTGTTCTAATAAGTAATAACCTTAATATTTACTTGTTTCTCAATAATTCACAATTTCACAAAATCACAAATTCCCTGTGAATACGTGGACTCAATGTTAGTAATTTTAATTTATATTTGCTAGTCGAAATGTAGAACACTTGAGCTCATTGTTAGTGCCTTGTTTAAACTTGGATATTTGGAATAAGTTTATGTTGGTCGTTAGTATAGTTTCTATCTTACAATTTTTTAAAAGTTTTTTTGAAAGAAAATTAAGTTATTGGTTACATGGTTAACTGGTATATGTACCGTTAATTTACGGTTAACCGTTACGGTACGCTACTTAATGGTAGGTTACGATGATGTGTTTTAAAAGTAACACCGCAAGTGCACGGTGTTTGTTGTTAGCTAAGCCTTGTAAGTACGAGCCGAATTTACAGGGATACAGGTTTTAGAGTTAATATTCAATCAAAGAGCTACTTCAGATAATGTCAGGTAAGAAAGACTAAACTACGAATTAAACTAATGGAAACAGGATTAAATTGATGAGTTAACTATGAATTAAAAGTCTAAGCCAGGAGTTAGCATGACTATAGTGCTTCTGGGATGGTTGATAATCACTTTATTGGGCCTGTTCTCTTCGTCTAATTCTAGATAAACTGAACTGAACTGAGAGGAACTGAACTTACTAGAGTTGAACTGAACTGAACTGAACTTATTGGAGCTGAACTGAACTGAACTAAACTGAACTGAACTTATTGGAGCTGAACTGAACTGAAATAAACTGAACTGAAATGAATTGAATTGAATTGGAATAAATATATAAATATAAGTAAATAATAATTATTATTATGAATATTAAATACTGAGTAATTATAATTCTAAGTAATAATAATTAATAATTTAGAATAATATTAAATGAATAATGATAATATTTTTTTGATGTTATTAAATAATGCTAATAAATAAATAATAATAATAATGATAAATTAATTTTAAAAATAATAATTACTGATAATAATAATAAACTAATATTGAGTAAAAACTATTATTAGTATTAATATATTCATAATTAATAAGGATGGTATATAACAATAATGTCTAAGAAGTAAATTAATATTACCATTATAATAAAAATTAGCAATTATAATGATAGTTAGCTTAAAATGTGGGTTGGTGCTTCTAACCAAACCACGATTTGTGGTGAGTTGGTCTATAAAATTTATAAACTAAACGTCACATCAAAATGCCAAAGTATCTTTAATATTCAACGTAACGACGATGTTGTACCTTAAATAGTACTTCAGTATTATTAGCAACTTTGTAATTTTTAAATATATTCTAGCTTTTGTAGCTTATTTGTATGATGTACTAGTGAATATCTAATCAGTAAAATAAAGCAACAATTGCAAATTAAAATATTGTATTGACATGAAATTTGGTTAAACCGAGCACCAACCCAAACCATGCTCAGCCATAATAATAATAGTAATAATAACGAGTAAATATAATAACGAAATGATATATAAAAATAATAATAATAATAACAAGCTATAGCAAAAATAATATTCATAATAATAATAACAACAATAATAATAATATTAAGCAAAATGGTTAAATTAAATTATAAGGAATGAAGCTGAACTGAACTGAACTTATTGGAGCTGAACTGAACTGAACTTATTGGAGCTGAACTGAACTGAACTGAACTTATTAGAGCTGAATTGAACTGAACTGTACGGAACTGAAAATAAGCTGAAGAGAACAGGCCCATTGTGCTTATTTGTAAAGCATATTTAGTGTCACTACACGTAGTATAGAGCATTTAGATCTAGAATTGCATGGTTTTTGTCACCCTTGAGCTACATTGTCGTTTCACTATCTGCTTAATTGTTTTTGGTTGAATTCCAGGCTAACTAGTAGGTTTTTAAAGCCATATGATCACTAGAGGATTTCCTGTGGATTTTTGAATATGATTGGGCCGAAGGTCAGGTCTGCACGGGTCGTGTGGAATGTCACACGGCCGTGTAGCCTCTTGAAGGAGGAAGCAGAAATTCATAACTAGTTGCTGATTCGGGATTTTGAAGAGCACACGCCCGTGGGTGACTTTTCCACAGATGCAATTTAAGCACTGTCTGTTGACTGATTTGAGAAAATCAAGTCCACGCGCCCGTGGGGTTTTGCCCACGCTCGTGAGACCTAAATTTTACGGAGCCGGTGGGCTGCTTTGAAGATTGTTGAGATGATGTTAATTCCAAACAATCAGGTCCACAAGCCCGTGGGGTTTTGCTCACGCCCGTGTGGACCTGTAGATCGCCTTTTTGCCCAATTTTCCGTGTTTATTTTGGAAACTATTATACATAGGTTACGTTAATGATTATGTAATTGTCGATTTTTTTAGCAATTAAACCCTTAGTTATTAACACTGAAACTCTCCCAGACACTTAGATTCTCTCATTGTCACTCTTATTGAAGATCGAATTTTTCATTAATACAAGTATTATTTCTCAACTCTTTACTTTATTATCAATTTATTGTCAATCATGTTTACTTTTATTAATCTCAATTGCTTAAAATCCATGATTAGTGAGTAGTTTCATATCTAGGGTTTGGGTAAAAGTATGAATTAGGGCTTAATGTAGATTGTTAATGTAATTGTGGTTTATTATGATGTTTATGCATTGATCTTGGTGTTTTGACACCCTATGGTAGATCTTGATCTCATTTATACTAGGGCACTTAGGGTTTCAATTGTTCTTCATTGAATGTTGATTTCTTTTGTCATTCCCATATTTCGACTAATTGTCTAGACCAAGGGATTGGGTAGGAATTAAGAGGATTCTTTAATTAAGGGTCTTTCGCACTCATTAAATCTTCTAATCAATTGACCGAAGACCATTCGGGAGAGGATTTGGTTGATTGATTAGTCGATTACTCTTGAGGGCCATTTGAGAGAGGACTCAAGTAATTTAGAGGGAGACTTGACCTTGCATATTCATCACTCTGGAATCACTATTGCATTTCTAATCGTTGTCTAGCATGAGTTCATACTAGTAGCTCGAACTCTAGTGTTTTCTTTATCATATTTACATCGCTTATTTGATTGCTAGTTCTTATTCCTTAGTTAGTCATTAGTCTTTACAATCGATCCTTCTTATACCCCAAATACCATTCACTTAGGTAGTTTAGACTTGTTAGACTTTAGTTAATCCCTTTTTTCCTATGGTCCGACCCTTGACTTTCCCTTACTATGTCATAGTAGTTGTTTGTTAGGTGATCTAAATATTGTTTGAAAAGTGGTTCTTAGTGCCTTAACGACATGCTGAAAACCTCTTATCATTGGTGGGGGCTCCTCCTGGAGGATTCTCCCCTTTGTTGCATCCTAGTTGGGATGCGCATGACCCGAGAGTGAGAAGAAGGGCTCTTCTCTCTCTCTCTGATTTGGTGTTTCCCTTGGTGAGGAATGGATTTCCCCTCATGAATCATTGGAATTGGATATGCTTGGATATGAGACCACCATTGAGAAGTTGTAGATAGAACTTTTCTACTCTTCAACTCCTTCTAGCGCCAAATTGTTTTTGCATGAAACAGTAAGGGTGTGATGAGTGGTTATTGGTGGGAAAATTGGCATCCAATTAGCTTTTTGCACGGTGGTGATTTGAAAAGAAAACACTGGCCTCGAGGATTTTCCGAGAAATGCCCATCTGATGTCTATGTCTACTCTAGGATCATAAGTTCAAGCCTTAGTGTGGAAACTTGAGTGCTAAGTATGTATGAATTCTCCGTACATGTGAAGATACCTATTTTACACATGGGCATAGGGATGGAAAATGGGCGGGCGAATGCGGGGACCCCTTCTCCTATACCCATACCCACCTCAATTTCTCATACCCACCACCTACCCACCATGGGTGGTGGGTAAAGCTCTCATACCCACACCTGCCCACATGGCTGGGTATGACCACAAAACCATCCCCACCACCATTACCCACCTTGGTATACCCTCTAACATTCAATTCATTTTAACAAGAGCACTCGCAGCCAAAAACCCAATATCCTTAACTGAAAAAGTTCTTGCCAACCTGCATAATTGCTACGTTGTAAATTTTGTCTAAAGATAATCAAACATTTCAATTGTCTTATACAATGCTAATTGACAATCCTTCTAAACCATAAGATTTGTTTTGAAAAGTTGTAAAGCGGTAAAGCTAACATTGTAAAGGTTTAATTTTTAAAAAACTTAAAATGTTTTTTTTTGGTAAATAAACTTAAAATGTTGGGTGTGGGTTATATTATAAAAAATAAAATTATATAAAAAACTATAGGCGGGTAATTGTGAGCGGAGGCGAAGCGGGACGGATGGATATAGGGTGGGTATATCCTCATACCCACCACCTACCCAATACCCATGGCGGGTACAACTTTACATACCAAAAGCCACCGCTAAACCTATACACATCCTCGCCCGAACTAGGCAGTTGCAGTGCGAAACCCACCAAATTTTACCCGTATGTCATCCCTAGGCATTAGTATTTATAGTGTGGATTTGGGTAAGATAAGACCTAGACAATTCTTGGGCTTCCTAGCCTCTTTATAGTATGGGACAATTTCAATAAGCTCTTGGCCCATTCCCAGATTAGCCTCTGATTGTTATCTGCACTTTCTAAGGAGTATGTCTAATGGCTCTTCCTAGCAGACTCTGCTCAATGAAATATGCTCTACTGACTTTGGCCTTTCCATCCTACTTCTTATATTCTGCTGGGCAGACCCATATAAAATATTTCCTACTACCAGTTAATACCTAATACAAACTAAATACCTTATGGTACCTATAGACTTTTTTAAAGACAATGGTACCATTTTAACCGAACTCGACCCGGAACCGATCCAATCTGACCCGAGAAATGATACACCCGAAACCGACCTGCACTCGACCCGAACTCAACCCGTTTTCAAATGACACCTGCCATCCTCGACCTGAACCCGATCCGCACCTGACCCGACCTCAACCTGTAACCGAATTGACCCAAAATTGTTGACCTGAACCCTACCTGAACTCAACCCGACCCGATTATGACTCGACCCGAACATGACCCGACCTAACCTCAACCCGACCCGATCATCACCCGACCTGACCTCAACCCAACTCGATCATGACCCAACTTAACCTTAACCTGGCCCATTCATTAAAATCACTACTAGACCTGTTAGTTTAATTGAAAACTATTTGTTAAACTGGTAACTAAAACGAAATCGAACAAACCTAATCGAAAACGACCCGTAACTTAAAAAAGAACTGAACTGAAATCAACTGAACTAAACCGAAACCGAAACGAAAAGGAACTAAACTGTAATTAATTGCATCAACAACCGTTTTGAACCGAACCGAACTGAACCGGATATTAATCGGAAATAACGAAAAACCGTTTTACACTGAATCGAACCGAAGCGAATATTAACCGAAAATGACCGAAAATTGTTTTAACCGAACTAAATTGAACAAAAGTTTCCTTTAATTTAATTTTTTATCTTACTTCCAAATAATTTTCTTTAGTTCATGTCTAATAAAGTTCTTATCATTAAAATTACTATGATTTCCTAAAATCAAATGTATGACATTCTATATTCGATTTTATCAATGACTTATGTTTATTAAACTATTTTAATTTAAATTCTCTAATAAATTCATATCAAATGTAAGAAAGTGGTGATTTCACCCCTTATCTTTGCTCAAACATGGATTAGGTCACTCAACTAATGACTATGGTATATTGACCCCGCAACTTCATTAAAATGTGAAATTAAACCCTAAATCTAAATATTAAGTATAATTTTATTAATACGCCATTTTTAATATTTATATTAAAAAATACATGTTAAAATACACCTTTTAAAGATTTATATAACTTTAAAACACAAGTTATACAAATCCTAAAGTACATAGTTGAACTTGATTTTTTCTGTCATTCTGATCGCAACATTATTGCATCTCACAACTGCTTTTGTGCCCTCAACCAATTTGTTACAGGACAACTTTTAATCAATTCTCCCAAAACATTGCTTGCCCCAAAACTAGTTTTATTTGAATATTCACTACACAATAAGTTATGTGGAATTTATTTGATTATTTATTTCTATAGTTCTATCAATCATTTATTCTTTAGTTCCAATTCAATATAATCCAGTTCAATAACTATTTATAGTTTTTAATCTCTTTTTATTTGGACACTTTCATTTAATTACATGTACATATCTAATTTTCAGAGTCAATTTTGGTAATTGACAATTTAGGAAGAGAATGGAACTTTAGGATCGGTTATTCTTTTAATTTTTTAATCTAGCAATTTTCTTGGTATTTAGGGCCTGTTCATTTCAGCTTAATTTAATTTCAGTTCAGTTCAGTTCAGCTCCAATCAGTTCAGTTCAGTTCAGTTCAGTTCCAATCAGTTCAGTTCAGTTCAGTTCAGCTCCATTCTTTTATAACCAATTTGTTAAATATTATTATGTTGGTCTAATTTATTTTACTAATTACTTTTATTATTATATTATTATTATTATTATATTATTATTATTATATTATTATTATTCTTATTATTTATTTTAATACCATTATTATTAAGTATTATTATTATTGTTATTATTATTATTTGTATACTATTTTTTATTATAGCTTTATTCATTATTATTACTAGTATAATTATGGAAGAACATGGTTTAGGTTAAAAATACAAATAAACCCGTGTTTTCAGCCCATAATACAATCAAAACACGTTAAAATGATTTATGATTTAATTTTGCACGGTCCGACCCAATCATTATTTTATTACTAAATACTAATATATAATTAAATCTAATAATTAAAATAGTAATATTAATTTAATTCTAATATATTATTGTTATTATATAATCATCATCAGATATTAATATATTAATACAAAGACTATAAAATAATTGTTATTAATTATCATTATAATCATTAAACATTATTATTATTAATTTATGATTATTAATATTATTTATTTATAATTATCATTTAAAAATATCCAAAATACAATTATTATTATTCATTAATAATTATTCATTATTATTTACCCATCATCATAATTATTATTTAATATTCATATTATTATTGTTTAAATATTATCTATATATATTTATTAAATTCAATTTATTTCAATTTAATTCAATTTAGTTCAGTTCAGTTCAGTTCAGCACCAATCAGTTCAGTTCAGTTCAATTGTTTTCAGTAAATCTAAACAGGCCCTTAGAAGTCAGATGAATCAGATAAATGTAATAGATAATCTTAAAGACAAAACAATGATCATAAAACCTCCACAAAACGAATCAACATATATTTACAGGACCAAAAACATAAGAATCTTGGTATTTTCTTGCCTTGCATTCTTCCCTCATACAGACAGCAGGCTCATTAATTCTTCCTCGGTCTACAACAATAGGATCAGTGAAATACCCACATACAAGACACCTAAAACCCGCTTCTCGAATCGCAGGTATGATTGCACTACAACGAAAAACCATTCCCTTCAAAGATATCATCTTCTCGATATCAGAAGTATTCAAATTCCTCATGCAAGAAGAAAGCTTGAGATTAAAAATCATGACTGGAACATGCTTCTCAAAAAGGGGTTCAACCTTAGCAACAATATCGAAAATCGCTAAAACCTCAAGTGGGTACCTAAGCATCTTATTATACAAATCAGGATCATAATGAAACACATGGTGTGCATCAACATCAAGCCAATCCCCTTCAATTTCAATCACTCTCCAAACCGATCTCATAAACTTCCCTTCAATATTCCCGCTCTCGGATGAAGATGGGTGTCGATGGAGGTTGTGAGTCTCGCCGTAGGAAAAACAGAAGGCACAAAAACTAGGCAGACAACCAAAGAATTTCATAAAAAAGAGAGTGGAAAACAGAAGGCACAAAAACTAAAATCCAATTCATATTAGAAAAACTGATTAAACAGAAGAAGAATATGGAATTGCAAGTCTGCAAGTTCAATAGAAAAAAGACAAAACATTAAAAAAAAAAAAAGAGGGAAAGAAGCAGAAGGCTAAAGGAAGAAGATAGGAAAACATCTTCACCAAATCACCACCGTCAACACCAACATCACCATTACCATCAATGCCACATCACCGCCGCAACAAAACCACCGTCACCACTCACCAGTCACCACCAACAACATCACCACAAAATCAACCAAAACTTATCTAAATCCAAAACCTAGAAAAGCATAAGAGAAGAAAAAAAGAAAAGACAAAAGTGCAGCTTTTGTTAAAAGCATAAAAAAGATACAATCATATAAAAAAAAAACATCCATCTCAATCTCAATTCTCATTACAACCCACAAACTCTAGAGTCTTGAACACAAATTTTTGTCAAAAAAGAACAACAAACAAGAGGAAGAGATAGACTTCAAAGAAGGAAGAAGCATATCAGAAGGAGAAACAGGGCAAAAGTTCCACCCATGATAAGGTCATAAGAAGTTTATCTCGTAAGTAACTTTTGTTCCACCCATGTTTCTCCTTCTCCATCTCCATGGACTACCCCAACAACCTTTTGTTTTTGGGTTTATACTAGCTTCCGATAGTTCAATTAGACTATTAAAGCTCTAGATTTAGAGCTTTAGAGGTTGGATTGAGCTATCAAGAACCATTAACCAGGTTTGCTGTTATGTTCCTTGCAAGGTGGGGGGTTTTTCGAACAACCGTATGCTAGTCACATTGTATTAAAGGAGATGGGTAATGAGGGGTGTGAGGGAGATGGGGTGGAAGATGGAAGGGGATGGGTTACAGGGTTAGGGTTTTAGGTTTTAAGTAGTCAATGGAAATGTGAAATGGCGGGTTATCAAAATTTGTGGAGGAATAAGGGGGAGGAGGGGTGAATTTTTTAAAGTTGTATGTTAGAATTTTAAAATTTTAGATATTGCAATTTGATTTTTCAAGTAAACTTTAGTTTTTAATTTTGAAATTATAAATACTTCTAAGGGTTTATTCTCTTTGTCTGAACTAAACTGAATTGAACCAAACTGATTGGAGCATAGCCGAACTAGACTGAACTTAACTTATTGGAGCTAAACTGAACTTTTTGGAGTTAAACTGAACTTATTGAAACTGAACTCAACTTATTGGAGTTGAACTGAACTTATTGAAGCTAAACTGAACCGAACTGAAACTTATTGAAGCTGAACCAAATTGAATTGAATTGAATTGAATTTGAATTGTAATAAATATATAAATAATAATTAAACAATAATAATTATGAATATTAACTAATAATTATAATTCTAAGTAAGTACTCCCTCTGTTCTCTTTTGTTCTTCCTATTTAGAATTTTTTCCTCTCAAAAAAATTCTAAATAGGAAGAACAAAAGAGAACGAGGGAGTAATATTTAATAAATAATTTAGAATAATAATTAATGAATAATGATCATATTATTTTTTATATTATTAAATGATAGTTATAAATAAATAAATTACAGTAATAATGATAAATTAATTTCAAAAATAATAATTAGAGTGAGAGAGGGGATATAGAGACGTTTAAGGGAATGAGAAGATGGTGGGTATTGAGCAATCGACAATTACATCATAATGTTTTAATCATTAGTAGGATTAGTAAATTAATTAAGTATTATCATTAGTGCTAATACTAAGAAAATCATTAGTATGATTAGTAAATTAATTAAGTATTATCATTAGTGCTAATACTAAGATTATTATTGTCAAATCATATTTTGATTAGAATTGAAAATATAAGTAAGTCAATATCATGTTATTATATTTGTTTCCATGTGTTGAACAATTGTATTAACATAAGTAATCGGAATAGCCAAAATATAATAATGACGGATCTATACATGGATCTTAACTATCTTGTTGAGTAATCTAATATATTAATGATTGATTTAATATCTAGCTCTTAAGATATCTAGTTCAGTAATGTGATACTGATGATTGATCTAATATATAAATAATAACTATCTTATTCATTGATCTAGTATATTGATGATTGATAAAATACACTATAGTGATGATTGGACTAATACCTAATCTTAACTATTTGCTTGATCTAAAATATATGTAAATTGATATAATACATTGATTTTCAGTATCTGATTCATTGATCTAGTATATTGATGATTGATATAATAAATTGATATTAAGTACCTTAGAAGTTACATTGATCTAATGTATTGATTGATCTGATAAATTGGTATTAATTATCTTATATGTTGATTTAATATGTTGATGAATGAATAAATCTAATATATTGATCTTAACTATCATATATATTAACTGTTATTGACTTATTGGTATAAGACTTAACAAGTAGTCTCGTTATATTGGTTAAAGATCAATCATACTAAAACTGATTTGAAAATTTTATAAACTCATCGACATTCAATATATATATTTATATATATACATCATAATAATAATTATTATTATTATTATTATTATTATTATTGTAATACAAGTAAAAAAGATAACCTATCTTTCAGCTATATATATTGATACTTGATGTACTACATTGATGTTAACTATCTTATACATTGTTCTAGTAGAATATTGATTGTTAATCTAATACATTGATCTTTTAAAAAAATTAGTATTCGTCCATCTAATACACTGATCTTATCTATCTTATATAGTTATATGTGTACATTGATCATTGATCTAATACATTAATCTTAACTATAATATATATTTTTCTAGTATATATTGATTTAATACTCATCGAGTCATTGCCACTCTCGTTGTGTATATATATATCGATGATTGATTTAATACTCATCGAGTCATTGACACTCTCGTTGTGTATATATATATAACAATAGTAGTAATAATAACAATAATAATAATAATAATAATAATAATAATAACAGTAATAATAATAATAATAAGAATACATTGATCTAAATATCTAATACATTAATCTTTACTATAATATATATTGGCCTAGTATTTCGATGATTGATTTAATACTTAGATCTTAACTATTTTCTTGATTTGGAACATATGTAAATTGATATAATACATTGATCTAATACATTGATCATTGATGTAAGACATTGATCTTAACTATCATATATAATGGCCTAGTATATCGATTACAATACTTTCGATTTACACATTAATCTGTATATGTCAATTACGAAGCTGGTTCCATATTCTTGTTGATGGTTACAATTTGGTCCAACTCCAATCCAAAGTATATCCAGTAACCTTTTGGTGCCGACATTCTAAGAATAACGCAATAATGAAAAATAGAGAATATCTATTCTTTAACTTTTCATCACAAAACAATAACAACATTGATTTGATATAGAGAATCTATAACATTTATAAATCATAAAAACATTAATACATTACACATTTACACCATAAGTAAATAGAAGATAATAATAATACATTGATATGTGTACTTTCAATAACCGCGCCATTCCCATAATTTCGTTGCAATTCACAATTGCTTCAACTCCAATCCAAGGTATATTGATAACCTTTTGGTGCCGAGATTCTAATATGATCTGACCAAAATTTGATTGACGTGAACTAATCTGATATGATGTTAACTTCACTCAAACATAACCCGCTCCGAGATCGATCGGACCTAGACCTGAAACGAGATTGATCCGACGTAGACCCGATCCGAGGTTAACTGACCCGAGCATAATTCGATCCGGGGTGGGCCTGACCCGATCGTAACCCGAACTGGAGTTGACCTGACTCGAACATAGCCCGACCCGATCATAACCCGATCCGAGGATAACCCACCCGATCATAACCAATCCGAGGTTGACCCGACTCGGGCATAACCCGATCCGAGGTTGACCCGACCCGGGTATAACCCAATCCGAGGTTGACCCGAACCAACATACACCCGACCCGTACCTTACCCGAAATTAACGGTCATAACCGGTTCCAAACCCAACCCAAACATCACCGACCCAACACTAACTTGACTCGAGTTCAAACCAACCTGAACCCGACCCGAACCCGAAAGCGGTTTAGACCCGAACCAACCTGTCCTGAAAGTGAACCGACCCGAACCCGACCCGCGCTACCTGGTTGGATAACCGACCTTGACCCGACCCGGGCGACACCTGAACCAGCATGACCCGACCCACACACCCGAATTGATAGCTCTAATTTTAACATCATAATGGTGTCAATATAGGCAACATCGTAGCCAGACCACAGATAGATACCAACCTTAAATCTTTATCCATGTAGCCCAGGGAAGAAAATCGCGGATATGGTCCTGTTTGCGATAACGATCGCGATGACGAGGGAGCGGCTTATAACGGTCGAAAAGAGACAAATCGCGGTTAACGCGGCTTGAATTTTTTCAAAAAATTCACACAATTAGAATTTTTTCAAAAAATTCACACAATTAGAATTTTAACCTCAGAATGACATTTTTGAAGTTTTATAAGTATTCTTATAACTTAATTTGACCAAAGCAATCATATGGATGGATTACACATATGGTGAATTAAAAATTACTTTAAACATGAGATTCATATCATATTATATATAAAAATTGATACTAAATCATATATATTACTCAACTTGGAAGCCTATGACAAGTTTTTCTCCTTTTGTTGGTGTGTCCCTATCGTTTTTGTGCTACTATGCGTATATTCCCTTTCTTTTTTTGGACCAACTTTCATATAGTAACGGATGTAACGGGTAAAAAAACGCTCTAACGCGCCGAGTCACCATTACGTAACGGATAACGCGGCGAGTTGGACGTGAAATTCATCGCGGCGTTACGTAACGGTATTTCGCGTAACGACAAGTTCAAAATCCGTTACATAACGGCCGTTACGTCACGTAACGGCCGAGTTTTGTTTCCCTGATGTAGCCATGCGAACTACCCTCTTGAAATCCCAAACAATGGCCTTGATATACTCCATCCCTAACGATTTAATGACAACAATTGGTTTTGCACACATTTTAAGGAAGAGATTTAAGGATGAAAATGAATTCATTAATTAAAAATTTTCAAGATTAGTAACCTCTAATCTAGCTCATTCTTGATTGTGTTAAAACCATTTTGATTAATTTGTTCATTTACACCCTTAAATCGCTTCCTTAAAATACGTGAAAAATCAATTATTAACATTAACCCGTTAAGGAAGGAGTAGATGATAAGCACCTACTGACTAAACATTCAATACAACACACATTCATTCATAGTACGTACTACCTCCGTTTTTTTTAGTTGCAATGGTTTCCTAAAACGGAATTTTCCCAAAGGTTGCAATGTTTCTTTTTCTTTCCTTATTTAGTTAAAAAAAACCCTATAAAATTACTATATTACCCTTACTAAATATAATTAACATCACTTATTAATATATAATGATATATTATTAACAATTAATCTTAAGTTATTAAACCTAATTACCCCACCCAATTAACCTAACCCTCCCACCCCCACCCAATTAACCTAACCCCCCCACCCCCACCCCCACCCCACCCCCACCCATTTCTCTGCCATTTTCTACTCCTCCCCTTCTCTCAACCTTCCTCTGTAAAAACCATTGCCATCACCACAAATCACCGCCCAAGGCCGGAGTCGACACCACCACTAAGCCTGAAATCCGCCGCAACCACCACCACCAAGGCTAGAATCGGCCGAAAACACCACCACAAAGAACGATAATGGCCGGCAACACCATCACCAAAGCCGGAAATGGCCTTACCACCACCAAGGTTAGATCTGTTGTCCCCAAATCCTATACAGTAAAAAATGGCCGAAAACAACCGAAAACTGGGTTGTTTCACCCCTTTCCTTCATCAGCAACCCTCACTCTCTCTCTCGACCTCACTTGAAACCCTCCCTCCGCGGCTGCAACAACCACTCCCTTCACAGCGAAAAGTATGATGCCGACAAACATCTCTTCGATTTTGACTTCAAACGTTGTCCTAGCGTGGTGTGGTTGCCGGAAAATGGGAGGGGGTTGCTGAAGAAAGGGGAGGAGGCACCTAACGTGGTGTGGTTGCCGGAAAATGCTAGGAGGAAGCATGAAAGAAGGAAGGGGGTGGTGTTTTTCTAGGTAATTTGGGTGGATGTGGTGTTTTTCTGGGTTTTTGGTGGTGTTGTGGTGATTTTCTGGGGGGTCAAACTAGCGTCGGTGGTTTTTTTGGTGGTTGAATTGTGGTGGGTGGTTTTCTGGTGGTGGTTTGATGGCGGCAGTGAAGGTGGTGGGTGACTAGCTGGTTTGGTGGTGGTTTGGTTTTCTGGTGGTTGAATTTTCATAACTAATTACATAGCAATGGCCCCACTCCCCCTTAATTATATACCCAAACATTTACCTAATACCACATTAGAAATTTTGCATTGGTTTCCGTGTTTTATAGAAATATTGCAACTAAATAAAAACGGAGGTAGTATTAAACTTCCACCTTTTGACTTTTACTACCTTCGTTTGTTTTTAATTGTTAAACTTTCCTTTTTTGAACTTTTTTTAATTGTTGTACTTTCACTTTTTTACTAATTTTGACAAACTTTCACATCTTTATATTCCAATTTTTCATACTTTTGGGACTCACTTGTCTTTTTCTTTTTCAATTAAATACCTAATCACCCACACTTTTTACTTTTACAAAATTATCTCTCATACTTTATCTATTTGTCATACAACTTTATCAATTCCCCAAACAGTCATTGCATAAATTTTATAAATTTCCTTGGTTATCCCCAAAACCAAACCATAACAGTTAAAAACAAACGGAAATGTTATTTGTTTCCTTACGTAATTTGAACAGAAAAGAAGCAAAGATATGAAATTATGAGGAAGTACAAATGTACAATAACATAGATTTAGGCCATAGACCTAGTCTCGCTAGCCTAAGGCATTGCCGCTCTCATTCCCTACCTAAAGGAACCTAACCAAGTGATCCTTTCTTTATCTTCTTTTTTCCTCTTCTACTTATCCTCTTTCCGTCCTTCCTTACCCTTTTTAAAGTCACGATACCCACCTTTATGTCTCTTGTTTTCTCTGGTCATCAGAGGGTGAAGTGAAGAAAGATTGAGTATAAGAGTAAGAAGATGCAGCTGACATCAGTGAACTGAGAGAAAGAAAAAAAATTCAACTTCCTATTTATTTCTTTCTCACCTTCCAACAATAATACATAGAAACTCCAAGTTTACTTACTCCTGTGATGTACCATTATCTCATTATCTTTCCTTCTTAATTATCCCTCTTTCACATATATTATCTGAACTAGGGTGAAACTTTGAATGTTAGGATTATTGGTTGATATTTTGTGGTGCATCCGTGCATGCAAGAGAGCAAAAGGGAGCCCATTGCCCTAAATCCTGTGATGGGCACAAGATTTTAAATTGGGGGTACGCAATTAGAGTAAAAAACTAGAAACACATGATTGAGACAAGTCCATAAAATAACGGGTAATAAATATGGCACTACCTTCGTCTCATGAAGATCATTACACATTATCGTTTGACGCTATTCACGAATTTCACTTCGACCATCGTTTGTGATCCATATGTAATGAATTGTTAGAACAAATAATAAGTAATTAATAATGTTACAAAAAAAGAAGGATTATATTATATGCAAAAGGAGCAAAAACAAAAGTTAATAACGATAAAGTTATCAAACAAACAGAGGTGAAACGATGGAAAAGAAAAACAATTAAATGAGGAATAAGAAAGAAAACGAACAACACAAGTAAATAAGAGGGATAAGAAAGAGAAAGAAACTAACAATTTATAAAAAGAAGAAAAATAAGAAGAAAAAAAGTGGTAGAAAAAACTAGTTGAAAAATAATAGAAGAAATAAAAAATGTTGACAAATAAACTAAAACAATCCATGGGCCATGACTTCCCTAAAACTACTTTAACTTTTGTTCACCCAAACTACTTATATTATCATCTTTTTACCTGTGAAAAAGGAGTATTTTATTAGTATATTATTCTTTTTTTTTTTGAAAAAATCCAATTATTGTTTAAAGAAAATTGAGGGTGCATTTATTATACCTATGCCCCAAGCTGGCTTCGCCAGTGCCTAAACCACTTGCCCAAGGATTATCACAGGAGATGGGAAACAAGTCTATGAAGACACTTCTACTTCTGGCAATATCCTCTTCCTTCCTAATCCTTTTCCATATATACTTACACTCTTTTTGACCTTTCTTTTCCTTATAGTATATAATTAAACTGAATTTCATAGTTTTCCGTAACTAAATGAATGAGGACAATAACAATCAACTTATTAATCATTATACTTAAATAAACATATTAATAAGACATTGCTACAAAAAAAAAACTCGTGATATTTAATTGTTGGAGAATATCATAATGTCATTTTAAAATTTTGGGATAAATGAAACTGATCAGATTGAATACTTATATTTTCACCAAAAAAATATAGTATTAAATACTTATAGCGTCCGATGAAAATACAAGATCATCACGGTTGGTAATACCGTAATAGTAGTAAAGCTAATGCTCTGATGTGTTTAAGAAAATTTTCTAGATCACAGGTCACAACACTAATATATGTTCATATACATTAGTCATATAATATCATTTTTATTTGATCCTGACTTTTGCATAATACATAATAGGGTTTAGCTTGTTCTTATATTTTCTGGTTTTAATATTTCAATATCTCATGTTTAATCATTTTTAAATGTGCAGGGCAAAAGTAAAATAAGAGTAAAGAAGGTTTTGCTCACTCTAAGTTCTGCAAATTACTAGCTGTTGGTGGTCACGTAAACCGCCCCGACAAGGCATGTACTCTAATTATGTATCGATCTACTCTATTCAATTAACGCTTATCTTAATGGGATGTTTGGTATGTGAGAATGAAAGTTTGTGTATCTAAACTTATCAGTATCTAGTAGTACTTATTTGAGTTCATCCGAACTTATCCGAATAATATCTTTTTCTTATTAGACCTTATTGGGTCTTATTAAACTTCAACATATGAAACTTTATTAGACCTTGGGGGTTTTAGGTAAATGGCTTTTAGGTAGCTTTTTCATTGGCTTTTGACTTTTAAATCTGGTCAAACAACCAAAAAAAGTGTTTGATAAACGGCTTTTGGAGTAGTTGAAAAGCCGGCTTTTAAGCCAAAAGCTTCTTTTACCAGTTTTTGGCTTTTGCTTTAATTTTGTACTTAACAGCCAACACTAATAGCCGTTTTTACCAAACACATTTATATACAGCCAATAATTGCACAGCCAGTCAAACAAGTCACTAAAAACAGCAAGTCAATCCAGTCACAACAAAAGCCACTAGCCAATAGGCACCAGCCAATTGTCAAACACCCCCTTATGTTATTTGACCTTATTATTAGACTTATACTTATTAGATTTTAATTGACTTTATTTTGTTTTATTGTATGAGCTATCTAAATATATTTTTTCTGATAGATATTGAAAATAAGTTTAAAAATTCAGACCTTTATTATTATTATTATTATTATTATTATTATTATTATTATTTTCCAAAAAAAAGCTACTTGTATATCAGTTTTCCATATATAGTAATAACTTTTAATTTAACACTCTGGTTGCTTAAAGTATAAAAAAACACGCACCATTCCCTAGATAATAGTAGTATCGGCACTTGACAGATAGAGATAGCGTGAGCCAGCGAGCAGGTTGTAGAGTAGGTAAGGCGTAGTCATATCACTCACACTTTCCATTCTTGTTTTGTTCTCAGATTCTATTGCATGGCGTAGATTAGACTTTTTATGGATGTCTCCGCTAATTTGATTGGTGTGATTTATTAATTTTTATTTTAGTACCTATGCTAAGTGGTGCTGTATATTTTTGGCCTGGGTGTGTGCAGTTGTGCACTTTGCAGAGAGAGACAAACGCTTAAAGTCTTAACAGTAAACAAGCCTCGCCAACTGATCTACACATTCTATTCGAGGTCCCTTCTTTTCAACTTATTTTTGTTTATCTGAACTTATCTGAACTTATCTGAACTTATTAGACCTTATTCGACCTTATTAGACCTTATTACACCTTATTAGACCTTATTTGACCTTATTTAACCTTATTGTTATTATTATTATTATTATTTAATATTATTAATTATTATTATTATTTAATATTATTAATTATTATTATTTAATATTATTAATTATTAATTATTATTATTATTATTTTTATTATTTTTATTATTATTTATTATTTATTATTATTATTATTTATACTATTACCATTATAATTATTATCATTCTTATCTCTAATATAATAATAATTACTCTGTTATTACTATTTATCTTATTATGTTAATTTTTATTATCATTAATACTACTACCATTATTATATTATTATTATTCAAATTATTATATTATTACTATTATATTACTATAATTATCTATTATTATTGGTCTATAAGTCATTATCTATTGTTATTGTTATTATTAATTATAAATTTCTACGGAGGTAAACTTAAAAGATGCATATCAATAGCTTCAAGAACAACTACCAAATAGTTTAATGTTCATTTATAACGACAATCCATAAAAGTCGATATTCCTTATTCATGTAGACGAATAAAATTCTCAAGCGTACAACAAGCAACGATGATAGCCCAATGAGTATAATAATAATAAATTTATATAATAAATAATAATAAATAGTAATAATAATAATAATGTTATATAAAAAAATATAAGAACCTTATTAGACCTTATTAGAACTTATTAGACCTTATTAGACCTTATTAGACCTTATTCGACCTTATTAGACCTTATTTGACCTTATTTGACCTTATTAGACCTTATTAGACCTTATCTGAACTTATCTGAACTTATCTGAACTTATAAGGACTGAAAATAAGTTGAAAAGAACAGACCCTGATTAGTGGTAAACACTTCCCTTCCTCATTAGTCACCACTTCCATGTTCCATCCCCACTCTCATCTGATTTAGGGTAATAAATTTTCTACCTTTTCCTCTAAAACACTCCCGAAGTCCTTTAAAAAATCGTAAAAATTATGCAATGCTAATTGCTAGCTATGCTATAATGATCAAGTGCTTGTTTGGTTTACATGGGAGGTAAATTCCTATGGAAATTTATATTTCATGGGAAGTTATTTCCCTTAAGCAATTCCTAGGAATTTTATAAACTTGTTTAGTTGATATAAAAGAATTTGAAATTCCCATGAAGTTTGAGAAACCAAGGGGGACTTGGTAATTCATTTCCCATGTTTTGTGGGAATTGGAAATTCCCATGAATTCTCATTTCCTCCATTTCCAACTTTTTGTGTCAACCAAACAACTTGCCCACTTATTAATTCCCATGATTTTTCACTTCCCCCATTTTTGATTGTCAACCAAACAACCACTAAATATAATAATAAGTGTGTAATTGTACGCCTTTCACTTGTTTCTTTTTCAAATATTATCATTGCACTTTTAAGGTGTCTATGATAATAATATTATATGCTAACATATTAATATATTCTTATTATATTAAAAATATTAATCACATGTTTGGTATCTTAATATTTCCTCCGTTTCTTTTTGTTTGTCCTACTTTTCGTTTCCGTTCGTCTTTTCGTTTGTCATACTTTTTATCGTTCCTTATATGGGAAAATTACATTACTCATCTGCTCCTACATCATCACTTTTTGGTCTCATATATACCTTATAATTTTCTGTCACATACTTTAATCACCACATTTAACTGAAAGTATTGGGTCAAACCGTCTGACCAATGCTTACTGTCAGACGGGCAGAGCCCAATACTTCATCTTCTTCTTCACGCAAACAACAACAATGAATTAGCAGCATCACCCACGAGGGTTGTTGAGGTGGTGTCGACGGTTGGGGCCGGCTTTTTCTGGTTGGATTTCGGTAGGGCTGTGCAAAATTCGGTCCGGACTTGATTTTAGACCTGTCCGAACTTGAATTTGGACCGGACCGGACCAAAAATTCAGGCCCGGTCTTCGGTCCGCAAAATATTGAGATTTCGGGTTTCAGGTCTGGTCCGGTCCGGTTCAAGACCTGAAAAAACCGGGTCGGACCTGAAGACCTGAAATAATCTATTTTATTATATTTTAAAATTTTTATGACGAATTTAATCGTTGTAATGTTACATTGTATTAATAAATTTGAGATAGGTTTTCGTTTAGAGGTTATTATACATATATATCTAAAAAATCATACAAGAATTCGTGAAATATAAAAACTTTAGTACAAATTTACAAGATGTGAATATGGTTTGTCTTTTTGTGTCTACATCGTAGTTTATGATATTGGATACATATCGGTAATATGCTCATATCCATGAAACATGTCGAATACTTCGGAAAAGAAAATAAAAGATTTGAAAGAAAAATATAGAAATTCACAAAATAGGTCCAAATAGGTCTGGACCTGGACCGGACCTGAATAATCCGGTCCGGTCTTCGGTCCACCAAAATCAAAAATTCCGGTCCACAGGTCCAACCGGTTCCGGTCCGGTTCTGGACCTGTGCACAGCCCTAGATTTCGGTGGGTTTCGGGGGTTGTGGTGTGGATTTCGGTGGGGTTCGGGGGTTGTTGAGGGGGTTGTTGATGATGGTTGTTGTTGTGGTCATTTGGTGATGAAGGTCTACGGGCAGTGGTGATGAGGTGGTGTTGGTTAGACTGAGGTGGGTGTGGTGACGTTAGTGGCTGGGTGGTGAAGGTCTGATAATGATGATGATGAAGGTGGGATGATGATGATGATGATTTGATCCTTTCAGTTGGTCACTTTATTCTTTCAGTTGGTTCCAACTGAATGAATAGAAGGTCCATCTGAACTTAAAACACATGCAACTGAAAGAATAGAAGGATCCACTTCAAAATACATCCAACTGGAAAAAAACTGAAACAAAACTGAAGTGGTCTGACCAAATGTTATGGTCAGACGCGTTTGACACAATACATTCTCTATTATAAATTAAGTGGACTCCTTAATTGTTGTCCCCACCCAGGCCACATGCCTATGACATCATCTTCCTTAGCATTTGGACTACAGTAAATAATGGGACAAAAAAGAAAGAACGGAGGGAGTATATATGTTAAAAAATTAATCTAGAAAATCTCTAAAACTATATACTACTTATAAATGTTGAGATATAGGTTGAAAGCTCTAGAAAATACAGTAAGTAGTATAGACTAATATGACCGCTACAATGACCGCTACTTATAAATGTCGACATATTCAATTATGCCTTATCTTTGATCTATCGGGGAGTAGATGAAATCCCTCCTACTATTATGACCGCTACAATGACTAAGGAAGCTTTGATTATCTTGGAGACAAAATATAGGGGCTCTGAAAAGGTAATACTCTTTAAACTTCAATCTTTATGGAGAGATTTTGATAATTTAAAAATAAAACAATTCAAGAATTTTTTAGTCGAGTAACAAATATTATAATCAAATCCGGATAATGGAGATAGAATCGAGTATGTACAAGTAGTCCGAAAAATATTAAGGAGCCTGCAAACTATAATCATATAGTGGCTGCCATAGAAGAGTTCAATAAAGACTTATCTAGTTTGAGCTTAACTGGAATGATGGGTTCTCTCTAGCATATAAAGATATAATGCGTAGATTTACAGAGCAGGCACTAGAACAAGATTTTCAACCCAAATTTAAATTTTCTAATAATGAAGAAAATAAATTTAAAAATGGCTAGGTGAAGGAGGAACTACATACAACCATGGCAAGGGGAGAGGAAATTCTAAAAATCATGGGAGTTGAGAAAAATAATCAAACAGGCCCACTCTATAATTTATGTAAGAAAAATGGTCATAACACTTGATTGTCGGTATAAATGTAAGAAGTATAAAATACACACTCGTTTTGAAAATGATTGTTGGTACCGACAAAAAGAAAAGGCAATTTTTCTAGAAAACAAGGAATCTAATGATCAATTATTTTATACTTGTCTAAACGCTCACCAAGAATCAAGTGATACATGGTACATTGGTAGTGGTTGTTCGAACCATATGACTGGCAACAAATATTATTTTGTCAGCCTCAATGAAAACGTTAAGTCTCAAATTACTCTTGGCGATGGAAGAACCAGGAAGTTGCTAGAAAGTGGACAATTGTCGTTAGCAGATAAAACGGCTCTTCTAAATTAATTAGTGATGTTTTGTATGTCCCCGGACTTGCACAAAATGTATTACGTGTGGGCCAATTAGTCCAACGAGGCTACATGATGAAATGTGATGATAACAAATGTCTCATATTTGACAAGAAAAATGGACTATTAATCACCACGATTCCAATGGCTCCCAACAAAATATTTCCATTAAAAATGCAAATGGAGAAAAATTGTGCCCTCAACTCTATTATTGATGAATCAATATAGTGTCTTTTAAGATTCGAACACTTAGATGTTAACAGTTTAAAATTGTTAAATCAAAAAGAAATGGTGATTGAACTTACACCAATAACTAATGAAAGAAAATTTTGTGAGGGTTGTATATATATGGAAAAATGCATCGATTTCCATTCACTACTACTTCTTCTTGGAGGGGTAGAGCTCCATTGGAACTTGTTCATGAGGATATATGGAGCCTTACCAAGAATCCGTCTCTTGGTGGAAAAAGCTATTTTCTATTTGTTGATGATTTTTGTAGCTCGCATGATGTGGGTCTACTTCTTGGAAAAAAATCAGAAGTACTTTCCTACTTCATTCAATTCAAAGCCCTCACAGAAAACAAAGTGGGCATTTAATAAAAATTCTCAGAGTAGATTGTGGGGGAGAATTCACAAGTAGCGAGTTCAACAACTTCTGTAAGAAGCCATATATTAAAACATAATTAACAGTAAGACACACACCTCAACGAAATGGTGTTACAGAAAGAAAAAATAGAATAATTGTTGAAATGACCCGAAGTATGATGTAAAAAAAAATACCAAAGCATTTTTAGGCTGAAGCTGTTCATACGGCAGCCTATATTTTCAATAAATCTCTCACAAAAATTGTTAAGGGAAAGACATCCTATGAAGCTTGGCACAAAAGAAAGCCAAGAGTCAAGCACCTCAAAATTTATGGGTGCATTGCATATGCCCACACCCCGAAGGAGAATCGGGAAAAGCTAGATTGCAAAAGGAGAAAAATGTTTCTTCATTGGATATAGTGATGAGCCAAAAGGATATCGTCTATACCAGTCCGAATCTAAGAAATTAATCATCTCAAGGATGTCATCTTTGACGAAGGAGCACAGTGGATATAGACAGAGAATGAATCTCAACCCCTAGAAGGAGATATTATGCCACCATGACCAGATCAAGGAGAAGGCCCAAGTTAGCCATCAATACAATCATCCCTAAGTTCGTCATTGTCAAGGAGTACAAGATCACCATTAAGCTCAAGCGTAAGTTCAACACCAGAATCAAGACCAACTCAGAAGTTTGTCGATCATATCGAGACCAGCGTCCACCAATCTACTTACAAGACTATGAATGCAATCAATGATGGCTCTCTTCACAAGCGAACCGCAAAGTTTTCAAGAAGCCGCTCGAGAAGACAAATGGATCAAGGCCGTGAATGAAGAAATGAGATGATCGAAAAACAACACATGGAGCTGGTTGAGAAACCTGCAGACAAATAAGTCATTGGTCTCAAATGGGTCTACAAAGTCAATTCTAATGAAGATGGCTCCATCCAAAAGTACAAGGCTCGTCTCATCGTGAAAGGTTACTCCCAACAACCAGGGATTGACTTCAACGAGACATATATTTCCGTGTCCGCATGGGGACTATCAGGTCAGTCCTTGCTCTTGCTGCTCAACTTAAATAATTACCAATCTTTCAATCAGATGTCAAGTCAACATTTAGAATGGGGAGCTCGAAGAAGAAGTATACATTGAGCAACCAAAAGGATATCTCGTCGAAGGCAAAGAAGACAAAGTATATCGACTTGGTAAAGCCCTTATGGGTTTAAGCAAGCTCACAGGGCGTGGAATAGAAAAATAGAGGGCTACCTACTACAAAATGAGTTTACAAATGGCCCTTGTGAGCCATCACTCTACATCAAGACTCAAGGGAAAGATTTTCTCATCTTATGCCTCTATGTAGATGATGTAATTTATACGGGCACAAATTTAAGGATGATCGGAACTTCAAGAAGACAATGAAGAAGGAGTATGTAATGACAGACCTTGGAGAAATGATACTTCCTAGACATACAAGTCAAACAAAACCCACAAAGATAATAATTCTATTACAAGAGAAGCATGCAGAAGACCTACTCAAGAAGCTCAACATGAGTGAATGCAAGTTATTAGCTACACTGATGGCCCTCAATGAGAAACTATCAAATAATGATGGCAAGGATGACATCGATGCATCAGATATCGAAGTTTGATCGACTCTCTCATCTACCTCACATATACTAGGTCCGATATAGTAAATGCAGTCAGCACAATATCTAGGTTCATGAGTGAACCAAGCAAGGCTCATCTAGCAGTAGAGAAGAGGATTCTAAGATACATCAAGGGAACAATAAGAGCTATGGGATCATCTACGAAAAAGAAAACATTACAGACTTACGGTTACACAAACTGCGATTGGGGCGGAAGCGTGGTCACAGTAAAAGCACAAGCGGATACGTATTTCAACTAGGATCAAAGGTGATCTCATGCTTATCAAAGAACAAGCGAAAGTGGCACTATCATCCGCCGAAGATGAGTACATTGCAGCAACATGTGCAGCATGTGACTTACTATGGCTTAGAAGGATATTGGTCGATCTACAACAAACAAAAGAAGAACCAACAAGCGTATTATGTCATAACATGTCTACTATAGAAATGACAAAGAATCAGGTCTTCGACAGTAGATCGAAGCACATCAAGATAAGACACCATTTTATTTGCGAGTTGGTCGAGAAGAAGGAGATCGAGTTACAATTATGCGAGACAGGGGTGCTTACCAAAATAGCCGTAATTTCGATATCTAGTGAGAGCCAAAACTTCTCAATCTTATTACCTTAGGTATCTGAGGGTATGCCCTTTAGAGCAGAGAGATACCATAAGTTTTTCCTTTTAACTTTACAAAAGTTTTATTGAGCTTGCAAAGTATTGCAATGTCTCTCTTTCTGAAGAGGAGCAATAACAAAGGGGCAGAAAAGAGAAAGAGAAAATTTGCTTGTTAAGAGTCGGAAGTTCATGATGAAGAGAGATTGAAGTGGAAGAAAATAAAATAGAGTTAGTGTTATCGCAGGTGAACATTACAACCAGTTGAAAATGAATTGAATATTCCCAATTCTAACTACTCCTCTCCTTTCTATTACTTTCTTCGGCTCAACTCCTTTTTTTCATGGGTATTGCAAGAGATACGGCTTTATACTCCATCCGTTATCATTTGATGTTCGCATTTTCCTTTTTAGGATGTTTCTAAAATTTCTTTCCATTTCGAATCTTTTCCACTTTAAGAATATTTATTTTCTCATCTTACCCTTCAACAACTAAATATTTACTATACTTTTTACTTTTTATCTAACACATGGGCCCACTTTTGAATCATTTATTTGTCACTCACCCATTTTTCTTTCTCTCTCTTACTTTTCAAAAGCAAAAAGTATCAAAGTACACTTTATACAATATAAAAGTAAAAAGATTCGCATTCACCTCAATTTGTATTGGTTGTCCTCCATATTCCGAATGAGCAAATCAAATGGGAACAGAGGGAGTATGTCACTATGTCTTTATTTGTAAATATATATTTCAACTCTTCAAGTATAACTCAAGCTTCTTCCTTTAGGAAAATATAAGTTGACCTTCAACCTAATATCCGATATATTCCATCTTACATTGTTTTGGGTTTTTTGTCACCAAGATTCTAATAGAATACCTTTTTTTGTAGAAAAATACCAAACAAAATTCTTTTTCGAAAATTATCATTTTGGCTACCTGAGATTTCACAAAATATCGTTTTGGGTACCCAAATTTTCAATTATATCTATTTGGGTACCTAAGGTTTGCTAATAGGTTCAATTTAGGTACCTACAAAATAATGATGTTAACTTGCCGTTAAGTGTGACCCACTTAGACCTGTCAAACGGATCGGTTAAAATAAGATATTTTTGAGTTCGGGTCGAATAAACCTTGTTTAACATCTCACGTGTTTGATTTGGGGTAAACCTAACGGGTTTAGGGATTTGAATTTGCTCTTTATTTCATTTAGCTTTTGGGTCATATATGTAACAAAATATGCACAATACACGTTGAAAATAATAAATTATAATAAATAGTAGATTATAATAAATATAGTCATTTATAGGTGAATTCAACCATAAAAATTACAACCACATTTAACTAAATTCATTCTTAGAACCAAATACTCTAGTTGAAAGTGTTTTAGCAATAAAATTCCCATAAGATCATATTATTGCTATAATTAGAATGATTTTGAAGTCAGTCGGGTAAAAACGGTTTTCCCGAGTTCGGGTCAAAAAGTTGTGTTCAAACCCCCCACCCAGTATTTTCGGGTTGTTTTGAGTCGGGTTTCAGGTTGGATTTTGACAGGTCTAGACCCACTTATTAAAATGATCAATGATCCTAATCTATTTCAAAGAGTAGTATTGGATTTGCCACTTTTTGTATAAAAAAAACAGCCATTAGATCTTTGAAATAGATTAAGACCATTGGTTATCTTAAAAAGAGGGTGACACTTAACGGTAAATTAATAGTATGGAGGTTACCTAAATTGAAGTTATTGTCAAACCTTAGGTACCCAAATTGATATTATTGAAAACTTGGGTACCCAAAATGATATTTTGTCAAACCTCAGGTACCCAAAATGATATTTTTTCATTCTTTTTTGTTTAAAAAAATCTATAAAATTCTTCCATTTGTTAATCAAGACCATTTTAAGATACTCTGGCCAAAATTCTTAATACCGGTATTAACTTCAATTTGTTCTCCATTTGACTTCCTATTTTTGTCCAATTATAACAGCCCCCCCCCCCCCCTCTTTGCTGTTGCAATGTTGAAACTTGTAAATATGTATATACATATATACATACTAAATACTGGTATATACTCAGCTTGTATTAGTTAGCTTTAGATTATGTTTAGAGTTTGTTATAACTATTTTCTTCCTCTCATATAAATAGCTTGTATCTCTCATTCTTTCATAATAATGAGAATTAAGTGAGTTAGCTCTCACATTTTTTCCTCTCATTCTTCTTAATTGTAATATGAAATCATATTAGTTTTCATCTTATTCACATGGTATGAGAGCAAAATTGCGATCCAATGCAATATTTTTGCTAAATTGAAACTTTGAAACATCTAAAAACTCCGCAATTTTTGAATTATCACTTTGAAGCTTGAAGATCTGTTCGAAAACGGTGGAAGCGAGTGAACAATCGAATTCGAATACTAATCCTTCTTCAGATTCGAATGTAAGTTTTAGTGATCCTTTATTTTTAGCTCCATCTGATAATCCAAATCAATCTTTGGTTTCAGTTCCTTTCAATGGTAATAATTACTCTAGCTGGTTTAGAAATGTTAAACGAGCTTTAGGAGCAAAGAACAAATTAGCTTTTGTTGATGGATTTGTTACAAAACCTGCAATTACTGTTGTGAAATATGCACAATGGGTTAGATGTGACTATATGGTGATAGGCTGGATTCTTGCATCTATGACAGCAGAAATATTAGAAATTTTTACTTGTGTAGAATCAGCTGCTCATTTGTGGTCTGATATAGCTGAAAGATTTGGTCAGACTAATGGACCTCAAATCTATACTTAGATACTCCAAGACAACAAATTTGTCTATCTTGACGTACTACAACAAAATGAAGAATCTGGGATGAGGTTAATGAAGGAATATGTCCTTAGACAATTTCCGCAATTACTGAATATAAATAGGATTGTATTTATTGAGATAATATAGTTAATTATTTTAGTAACCGTATTTGCTTGCTAGAGAATAAATTACGGTTGGTAGACAAATTGGTTTGGGCTACAACTAATATAATTAATCCTATAAGGTCACACTAAGTAACACCAATTAATAAATAAATAAGCCCATAAAGGCTTGTAAGGGGCCGGCCACTATTAGGGTGATTAGGGTTTCTCTTAACCTAATCTCTGTCTATTATATATAGATATAATAAGAAGAGAGATAGAACAATTCAGTTAGTCAGTAACTTGATACAAAAGAGAGAAAAAGAAAAACCCTTCTCCCTCTTTAGTCTAGGCGCCTATCCCATCAAAAGTAAGAGAGTGAATAGTTCATACTCTTCCGTTCTAGCAGACGTGGGTATTAATCGGTGTTCGTGGACTAAATAGAGGAATTACAAGTGTAGTTCTTTATCTCTAAAGTATTAGATCTGTGATAATACTTTGCAGTATTCAAACCTTACATACCTGTTCAAGTCGTGAATAAAAAGGTTTGTGTATTCTCTATTCTATGTATCGATTCATATATTGTTATGCATGCGATTCTGTCATAGATGTTAGGAAATTGTTTCCTGAAATTCCGCTATTCGCATCTATGAATTCCTACAGTGGTATCAGTTTTAGCCTCTTGTATAATTTTATATGATCAAGTTTATTATTTTAATTCAATTCAGGGAAGATTTTAATATGTGTTAATTTGCAAGATTAATATATTGATATTAATAAATTGAAAAGCATAAAATTATGAATTTTATGTTAATATAATTGCCCAAATATTAAATGTTTTGATTTGTTTTACGAAAATAAAATCGAAAATATTTAAAAAGAAGAAAATTTCGTTTTTTTTTCGACCTAAGGTAAGGGCGAAAATTTGGTTCCAAAATTCAACAATTCAATGAGTTTATTTTGTGAAATTGAATTAGGGCTTTGATTTGTTTTGATTTGAATTGAAAATTGATGTATTTAATTGTGATTTTCGTTTCGAAATCAAATAGATTGATTCAAAACAATCAAAAACCCTAATTTTTTCCCCAATTCGTTTAATGGTTAAATTTCTGCAATTGAGTTGTACTTTGTTAACCAAATTGTGTTTATAAGCTTATTGTAAGTTTAAATCACAAAAACAAAAGTGAAATTTGTTGTTTTGAGTCAAAAATCACTCGATATTTGGATTGAAAACAACCCAGAATTTTCGAAAATTGTTCCGAAAATCTGGGCTACTCCTTGCTTTTCCGGCGAGTATGGCGGCGCAAACCAGTTGCACCACTTGACCGGCGTCAATCCGGCGAGCCAGGACCATCTTTCCGGCGAGTCGCACGCCTGACTGCAGCCCTGTGTTAGCTGCGTCATGCGTGTCTGCGAGAAGCCAGCAGCCTCTGTGCTGTCCTTTTTCGCGGGCCAGCAGTTGGGCTGGGCTGGGCTGCGGGCCACAGGCCGGGCCTAGCTCAGTCCATCTTATTTTTATTTTTTTTTATGTTTTGTTTTTGATCAATGGTAATTGAAATTCTGTTTTATGATTACTTTAGGCAAAATTCATATATTTCCAATTATGCAAATTAATATTAATGGAGATTAATATCATATTAAAGTTGTAATTGAATTAAAAGAATGAAAGTTTCCTTATTAGTTATATTCTTAAATTTGTTAAGATGGCTAATTTTAGGAAAATTATTAATTCGATTAATATTTCCTAAATATTTTTTCTAACTTAAAGTTGTTAAGTTTTAAAAATTATAATGGAAAGTTTTATTTGCTCATTAATCGTTAATGGAGTAAATAAATTTTGTATTTATATAATTGTGTTATTTTTACTTGCATTTTATTTTCTAAATAAATGCGTGAATGTTTTATATATTTTTGAAAATATTTGTTATTTACCCATTAAACGTTAATGGAGTAAATAAGTTATGATTTATAATATGATGATATTATATTTCTTTCATGAATGCATATAATATGTCTGATATTATACTGCGTCGATATCTTTTATAATATGTTGATATTATAATTTTGCTTAGATGTATATTATAATATGTTTGATATTATATTTGCACAATCGTGACTGGTATGGCCCAAATTAGGATAGAAAATACGATCTGTGCATCGTTATGTATTTTTGTAATTAAAATACGATCTGCGTATCGTTTGTATTTATGTAATTTAAATTCTTTGCTTAGAATAATTTAAATGAAGAATCAAGGATGGAGATCCAAGAAAGTCCCAAGGGAGGATTCATGAAGATTAGATTTTCTAAATTTAGGGGCCATACTAGGATCGCGTTTTAAGTTCTTCTTTGATTGCTTATGCGTTTAATTTCATTTAAATGCTTGCTCAAGTTTATGTGTGGTTATTTATGTAATGAGTTCACCTTGTAATATAACCAACATAATAAACTTGAGTCCCCAAAGGTGATATTGAGTTTAAATGCTTTTCCAAACAACACCTATAAAGCCTTAGATCATGAGTAATAGGTTCTGCCAAAGCAGGGTGTTGCTCATAATTCCGAGGATAGTAGGGTAGGTTTTTTGAAACTTACAAGTTAATGTTTGGTTTGACTCAACAAAATCATCAAAAGACAAAGTTTTGGGTTTTGAAGCAATGAGGTAGAGTTAATAAAGAGTTATTAACCTGCCTACCAGGAATTATAATTAGTTATAATTAGTAAAATGCTTACTTACCTTAACTACTATATTTTAAAGGCAGGGCCAAAGTCCGTTTAATTATAGTGGGAGAGAATCTTGGTTATTTCTTTATTCAATGGGGATTTTAATTTTGAATAAAGGCTTTGTAGTCAATTAAAATTTGTTTAATTGCTGTTTTTTGATAAATATTCATTGAACCTTGCTTTATATTTTGTTGTAGTTATCATGTCTAATTCCAACAACAACAACGCCTCTGCTTTTAATCTGCGTTCTGTACTCGATAAAGATAAACTAAATGCTACCAACTTTCTAGCTTGGGAAATGGCTGTAAGAATTGTTCTCAAAGCCGAAGGAAAAGAAAGTGTTCTTGACAATCCACTCCCTGGACCCTTGCCAGCAACTGCAACTGTAGCTGAAAGGAGAGCTAAACAAACCTTAGAGGCTAATTCTGTGCAAGTAACATGTTTGATGCTTGCTTGCATGGAACATGATTTTCAAAAGCGTTTTAAAGATCTAGATGCCTACACCATAATCCAGCAGCTTAAGACAATGTTTCAGAAAAATGCTAGGATGGAAAGGTTTGAGGCACACTATAAGCTACTAGATTGCAAGTTGGGAAAAGGAAAACCTGTTGGTCAGCATGTGTTCGATATGATCGGACATTTTCAGATCATGGAAAAATTGGGCTTTCCTTACCCAAATGAACTGGCTACTGATATTGTGATCAGGTCCTTGCCTGAAACATTTCAAAACTTTCGTTTGAATTTCTACATGCAAGGGGGGAGCCTACCTTGGAAGAGTTACATGGTATGCTTGTTCAGGCTGAGAGGAGCTTACCTCCTGAACCCGAGCATAAAGATGTTCTGATGGTTAGGAAGGGTAAACAGTTCAAGAAGAAAGGGACTCCTAAAGGGAAGAACAAGGGCAAATCTGTTGCAAATGTGACTCCTAAACCAAAAGCTACTCCTAAGGCTAAAGTAGCAGCACTACATGAGTGCTACCACTGCCACAGGATTGGCCACTGGAAGAGGAACTGTCCCGTTTATCTGGAGGAGAAGAAGAATGGTGCTTCGACTTCAGGTATATATGTTATAGAAGTTAATTTAGCTACAACTACTTCTTGGGTATTCGATACTGGTTGTGGTTCTCACATTATTAGTAATGTGCAGGGACTAAGAAGAAGTAGGAGTTTGGGCAAAGGAGAAGTAGATCTCCGAGTGGGCAATGGAGCACGAGTTGCTGCTTTGGCTGTTGGAGATTATAGTTTACATTTGCCGTCTGGTTTAACATTAGAACTCAATAATTGTTATTACGTTCCTGTTATTACCAAAAACATAGTTTCGGTTCCAGTTTTGGATTCTGAAGGTTTTTCATTTAATATTAAGAATAATTGTTGTTCTGCGTATTTGAATGATGTTTTCTATGTTTCTGCTAAATTATCACATGGTTTGTATGTTCTAGACTTACAAAATCATATCTATCACATAGACAGCAAGAAACGAAAAACAAATGATTCAAACCCTACTTACCTATGGCATTGTCGATTAGGCCACATAAGCTCAAAACGCATAGAGAAGCTACATAAAGATGGACTTCTCAAATCATTTGACTTTGAATCTTTTGATATATGCGAGTTTTGCTTGATGGGAAAAATGACTAAGTCACCTTTTACTGGCTCAAGTGAAAGGGCCAATGACCTTTTAGCTCTCATACATACTGATGTATGTGGACCTATGAGTACTACGGCTAGGGGAGGGTACAGTTACTTCATCACTTTTACTGACGATGTAAGTAGATATGGATATGTCTACTTAATGAAGCAAAAGTCGGAATCGTTTGAAAAGTTCAAACAGTTCCAAAATGAAGTGCAAAACCAGCTTGGTAAGAAAATCAAGGCATTGCGATCTGATCGTGGTGGATGGGGTTAACACCCCATTAGAGGCGGCCCGGCATGAAAATGCTCAGGAGGTGGTGAATCCTATCCACGAACCTCCTACCGTCCCACTTGGATCTAATCCATGCGAAGTTTCTGAGTCTAACGACCGAGATCCTTCTCCTGTTGTTCCCCAACGTAGATCTAGTAGGACCATCATTCCGTCAAGGAAATTTATTGATTTTCTCTTAACTGAAAATTCTGAATTAACGGTTTTAGAAAGTGATGAACCTACTAGCTACAAAGATGCTTTGGAGAGTCAGGACTCCGACAAATGGCTTGAAGCCATGAAATCCGAAATGGAGTCTATGTCTGAAAATCAAGTATGGGACTTGGTTAATTTGCCTGATGGAGTAAAACCCATTGGATGCAAATGGATTTTCAAGTTGAAAACAGACAAAGACGGAAACATTAGTGTTTTCAAAGCTAGGTTAGTGGCAAAAGGTTTCAGACAAGTTCATGGTATAGACTATGACGAAACCTTCTCCCCAGTAGCCATGCTAAAATCCATTAGGATAATCCTTGCGATTGCTGCATTTCATGACTATGAAATATGGCAAATGGATGTCAAAACCGCCTTCTTGAATGGTTTCTTGAAAGAGGATGTGTATATGACGCAACCTCAAGGTTTTGAAGATCCAGAAAATCCAGGGATGGTATGCAAGCTTAAGAAGTCCATTTATGGACTAAAGCAAGCATCCAGGAGTTGGAACCTCAGATTTGACGAGGCAGTCAAAAAGTTTAGTTTCCTCAGAAATGAAGAGGAATCTTGTGTATACAAGAAATTGAGTGGGAGTAGTATAACCTTTCTAGTCTTGTATGTGGATGACATACTTCTGATAGGAAATGAAAAAGTCATGCTTGAGTCAGTCAAAGGATGGCTTAAGAATTGTTTCTCTATGAAAGACTTAGGAGAGGCAGAGTACATTTTGGGAATCAAGATTTATAGAGATAGATCTAAAAGGCTTATTGGACTTAGTCAAGAAACTTATATTGATAAGGTTCTTGCTAGGTTCAAGATGGAAAACTCTAAGAGAGGTTTCATTCCCATGCAACACGGCACATCACTTGGCAAGACTCAGTGTCCATCAACACCTGATGAGGTCAAGAGAATGAGTAATGTTCCCTATGCTTCAGTGATAGGTTCCATTATGTATTCTATGATTTGCACTCGACCAGATGTTGCATATGCTTTGAGTATATGTAGCAGATACCAGGCTAACCCAGGTGACGCACACTGGATGGCTGCAAAGAATATCCTCAAGTACTTACGAAGAACTAAGGATCACTTCTTGGTATATGGCGGAGAAAGAGAGTTGGTTGTTACTGGATACACCGATGCGAGCTTCCAGAGTGACAAAGATGATTTCCGATCCCAATCTGGTTTCATATTTTGTCTTAATGGAGGAGCTGTGAGCTGGAAGAGTTCCAAACAGAGTACCATCGCAGATTCTACAACAGAGGCAGAGTACATTGCAGCAGCCGATGCGGCAAAGGAAGGTGTTTGGATCAAGAAGTTCATTTCAGAACTTAGTGTGGTCCCTAGCATTGAGAATGGTATTGAGTTGTTTTGCGACAACAATGGTGCCATTGCTCAATCGAAGGAACCTAGATCACATCAGAGATCGAAACACGTGCTCAGAAAATTCCATCTTATTCGAGAGATCGTTAGTAGAGAGGATGTAAAAGTAAGCAAGGTTCACACTGATGAGAATGTGGCAGACCCACTTACTAAACCGCTTGCTCAACCTAAGCATGAGAGTCATACTAGGTCTATGGGGCTGAAACATATGGGAGAATGGCTTTAGGTTGTTTACTTCTTGTTTGCAATTATAAAGACCTTCATTATGTTCTGAATATTTATCAATAAAATAAAATGTTTATTTCTTATTTAATCGTTTGGTTTAGCGTTGAATAAAATGTCCAAATAATTTGTGAATTCAAATAGGATTTATCAAAAAAGTTTTGATAATGGAACCCTATAAAGTGAACTGGATCACAACATTATTTAAAAGTCCCTAGTCCAAATCACTAAATTGGACATAAGTGATTTATGTAAAGGCTAGTGTATAATTAATTGATAGCGCAGTTCCATGGGCTATGGAAACATAGAGATGTTTAATTGATTATATGGATGTATATTCGATACATTGTGACTTGACCTAATTAGATTCTAAAAGTAGAATCAAAATATAATATATTTGGTGGATTCCTTAGACATGAGTATGTCATGATTACCACAATATAATTGGTTTAACCTTGACATTGTTAAACGCCGTGCCGTAAAAGGAGGTTATAAAGGCAATGTTCAGGTTAACTAAAAGTTGAGTGGGAGTTATGGTCATACAAGAGTGGATAAGTCCTCCTATCAGATAGGAATGGTGTCTGGGCCTCTTGATGAGCAAGAACTGAAAAATTGCATGGCCATGCGGAATGTGATTAAAGTGTTAATCCTTTATGAGAACAGTTCGAACTCAGCAATCAAGAAACAAAATTTGAGAATGACATTGTGTTATCAAATTTGGCATTAAGAGACTTAAGGAGTTTGACATTGCGTACTTGTCTTACGGACAAGTGGGAGATTGAAGGAATATGTCCTTAGACAATTTCCGCAATTACTGAATATAAATAGGATTGTATTTATTGAGATAATATAGTTAATTATTTTAGTAACCGTATTTGCTTGCTAGAGAATAAATTACGGTTGGTAGACAAATTGGTTTGGGCTACAACTAATATAATTAATCCTATAAGGTCACACTAAGTAACACCAATTAATAAATAAATAAGCCCATAAAGGCTTGTAAGGGGCCGGCCACTATTAGGGTGATTAGGGTTTCTCTTAACCTAATCTCTGTCTATTATATATAGATATAATAAGAAGAGAGATAGAACAATTCAGTTAGTCAGTAACTTGATACAAAAGAGAGAAAAAGAAAAACCCTTCTCCCTCTTTAGTCTAGGCGCCTATCCCATCAAAAGTAAGAGAGTGAATAGTTCATACTCTTCCGTTCTAGCAGACGTGGGTATTAATCGGTGTTCGTGGACTAAATAGAGGAATTACAAGTGTAGTTCTTTATCTCTAAAGTATTAGATCTGTGATAATACTTTGCAGTATTCAAACCTTACATACCTGTTCAAGTCGTGAATAAAAAGGTTTGTGTATTCTCTATTCTATGTATCGATTCATATATTGTTATGCATGCGATTCTGTCATAGATGTTAGGAAATTGTTTCCTGAAATTCCGCTATTCGCATCTATGAATTCCTACAGTTAAGAGTCTCATAGCTTACCAATGTGTACTTGTAGTGTGTTATCTTCTTGTACTTGCAATTTCTTGAAGAGATTAGATGAGTTGAATCTCAAGAAATGGTGATCCAGTTTTTGTTGGGAGTAAATAGTGGTTTTGATACCACTATCTCCAATATTCTTGGAATGAATCCTCTTCTGAATAGGGCTTTCTACTTGTTACAACAAGTTGAAAAATAGAAAGAGGTGAGTGGTCAGGCAGATTTGGTAGGAGAATCTAGTGCGTTTGTTGTGCAAAGAAATGGTTCTAATTCTGGTTTTAGAATGACTATTACTAGTGCTTAGAGTAACACTGGTGGTGTTAAGAGAGATTGGAGAAGAGAAAAGGCTGAGAAGGCAAATAGTTTCTGTGATTTTTGCAAGAGTAAGGGGCACACTATGGATCGTGCTTCAAGATAATTGGATTTCCAGATTGGTATAAAGGTTCTAAGAATGATAATAGAACTGTTAAACCCGCTGCTCATGCTGTTGTTGCTAGCTGAGGTAGAAGAAGAACCCTTGAACTGTTCTGCTGGAAATGGTTTGGACTCACCAACCTGAACTCTATTTGTCTTGAAGTAATGAAGATTATGAAGGGCAAACAAGCTATGGGAGATAGTTCAACTACAGCTTTCAATTGTTCAAGTATTTCTACTGCTATATCATCACCTGATTGGATAATTGACACTGGTGCAACTGATCATATGTCATATGATGATTCTCTTTTCTATCCAAGAAAAACTCTAAGCAAATTTGTTGAACTGTGTGTTTACCTGATAGAACCTACAAATGGTTAAAGAAGTAGGGAATAGGATCTTATAGAATGGATTAGTTCTTCAAGCTGTTATGCTTATTAAGGATTTTAAGCATAATTTGCTCTCTATAAGCAGATTGCTCAATGATAATGATCTCTCTGTTACTTTTAGTAACAAAGGATATTTGTTTTAGGACCAAATCACTAACAAGGTTCTTGCTAAAGGTCAAAGCTATAAAGGGTTAAAATTCAATATTAGAATTAATAGAAGCGAAAGCAATAGCAAAGCAAGTTAATCAGAAGTTGACTTATTATTTGAAATCGGAGGAATCTTGAAGGAAGCGTCAACAATATGTATTTATCTTCGCATCCTTTCCTTTTACTAAATTAGAAGTTAACCAAACATTGAAGTCCTTTTAAATCCTTCTCTTAAAACAAAGAAAAACTAACAAAAAATACCATATTTTCTCTCTTATTTCCCATCCCTTCCTTTCCCTCCCTTTTCATTACTTTCTATGACTGCGTAAACTTAAATAAAGTTAAAAACATAAAATAAAAATACAAGGAAAATTTGACGAATAATCATTGAAGAATGAAACTAAGGTATCCTCTATATTCTGCATTGCACCTAAAAAGTAAACTTGCTACTTAACTTATGACAAAGCTTATCAACACTAAGTGCATATTGAAGTTCTGCTGCAGGCCTGTAATACATACAATCATATACTAAGCGATTTCTTTTGGCCTCTGTTCCAGTTACTAGAATTCAGGAGTTACATAGTCATAAACGATACATTTGCAACTGAATTGAAATAAGAAAGCGATACTTCCCAGTGCACCCTCCACCGTAGGAAAGAAAATCCATATGCAGCGAGTGAGTGGCTCACAATAAGAGACAACGTTACTATATATAGCTCCACTTAATTATTTACACCATTTCAAGATCTCCCGTCTTCTATCTTCAAGGATCCGAAATTAACATTCACCAACTGTGAAGCTGCTCGGGCTGCAGCTGAAGCACGCTCGGCCGAGGCAATTGCTGCTCTAGCTTTCTCTAAGATATCAGAAGAATGGAATCCTGTATCCTTCTTACTGTCACTGACTGAACTGTCCCTAATGCTATTCTGGTTTGATGCTCTTTTCCCATAGGAGGTCAATACTGGCTGGTCGCTGGTGTGACTAGCAGTTTGAAGGCCTCTTACACTCTGTTTGTCAGTTGAAGTTTGCGGCATGACAGATTGTGCCCCATTGGAAGATGATGAGTTCTGATGCAGCTGCTGTATAGGAGGTGCAAAGTGTGAAGTACCTTCATGATACATTGGCCTTCGACCATCCTATGAACAATTATTTGATTCCTTTAATACATAAATAAATAGATAAAAGCAACTCATTTCCAGCTAAGAGAGCTTAACGTCATACTGCAAAAAAAATGTTTTATCAACTACTTGATTGCTTATGTCCTACAATAATTTGCACACTTGTATTTGGCATGGGAATAGAAAATAATGGATGGGGAGGCACCTCATCCATAAATGCTTTTTGGAGGAAACTATCAGCTCAAAAGTTTTATCTTATTGTTTTTCTGGTCATAGTTTTCCACCTCTAGTTCATGGGTGAGCAAGAAGAGGAGATGACATTCCATAGTAAGCGCAACATGGATCTCCAACTACAATGCTGCACAACTCCACGACAACCAAAGATATCGGATACAAGAAATGAAGTCAACAGTAAGCACCATTGTTACTAGTGCAAATTATTGTTCTAATTCTTTTTTAGCTAATCAGTTAGGAGACAGTTCTCATCTTCTGCTGAGCAAACAAAGAAAAATCTCTATGCTGCATGACGGCCATCGCAGTCAATAAAGGACACTACTCATTGCCATAAATGACAACAGAACATAACTTGGGCCTCAGCTGGAAATTGTGTTAAAAAGGGAAATCAGTAGCCAAGCAATTTCCCTTCTAGTGAGAAATCAAAGACTAAATAGACAGCTCTTTCACAGCACCAGCTACGTATCTGTACAATACATTACAAAATAGTTCTTAGCAAGAATAGCCCAAGAGGCTGGTATTTTTTTCCTTATCTTCATTGACGACTGCCTAAACTTGTACAACAATTTTTGTCCAAGATCCAATAACCTTGTACATGTCAAGTTTCTAGTATTTCATTTTTTTGTTTTTGATAAAGGTCTGGTTTCTAGTATTAATCAACAAGATTCACGTTATTTTTAGAGAAGCAGCCGAACAAGGATTATAAACAAGCTGTTCAACTCCCCTGCTCAAACAATGTAATTCAACTCTAATGGATGCCACGAGTTTAGGTATGTCTTGGACATATAATCAAATTCCTTGTTTCTTATTTTCCAAGATTAGAGAAATTCAATAAAAATTTACGCCATCATCAAACTCTGAATGCCGAAGCACTCTGGACAAATTTTATTGGAACCTACGCATCATCTAAATATTGGCAAACACCAGGACCAAACCTTTCCATGAAGGTTCTGTACAAAGGAAAATCACCTGAACTAGTTTCCGGTAATCAACTTATATAATATTGATGAGACACATATTTATACACGACACAGCACACACGAATCCTCTATGTGTTGGCTTCATCCATGTCTACAGTCCAGAGGTCCTAATACTTTATGAATGTTAGCAGATGGCTAGGAACCCGGGTAGGAGCGACAGCCAATAGGAGGCATCAAACAAGAAGAGGAAATGAAACTGAAGTAGTTAAGGACATTCATGTAGATTCAAATGCAATCCTACTAGCCTAACCAAGTACTTTTTTTTGCAGACCATCTTCTTTGGTTGAGTCACAATTTCTGTTTTACTTAAGTTAGTTCATTTTTTAAGTCAATAAGAAGCCAACAATCTTACTATACTAAATGCATTATAGCTAGGATTCCCATCTGGAAGAGCATTTGATAATTCTTGGTTGCCCCTGGATGAGGACGAAGATTAATCTTATTCCTCGATTAGCTAGGATGCCTCCTTCGGGGCAAGGATGATATGAATGCAACTCCAGTGAGAAGTAACATTCAAGAACTCCGAAACAAAGGAACTTAATTATTGAACTAAGTCCGAAAATTTATGTATTTTGTGGATAAGGAAATTAAAACTAACACTCCTGAAAGTTTTAATTAACTTTAGCCTCCTTTAAAACCACTCATGGAATTAAGTAGATTAATCACTAAATTAATTAACACAAATGATACAAGTCAACGTCCAAGTCAAAGTCAAAAGTCAACACATGGAGATGAGCCTCTTTGTTTGGTCCATGAATACTTTGGATTCAAATTAAATTTTAACTCTTCCTTTGTGTCCATGATTACTTGGGATGATGATCCTAGTCCATGAAGCTATGAGGGGCGTCCTAGCCCATGTTCTGGACTCCATTTAGAGTCTTAGTTATTTTAATTAAGTCATTTATTTTCAACAAATAAAAAGGAGCCGATTTTCTCTATTTTCAGTCCTTATTAGGGTTTTATGCCCTTGCTCCAATTATAGTTGAGTTGTAATATTCCTAAGATTGTGTTCACATTATGCGTGATTTAAGGAAGGATTAGGGCTGATTTATTCGGTCCTTATCTTATAGATTTTATTCTTATCTTTTCCTTTATTCTCTCCTAGATTTTAGGGATTAGTTAGCAAGTTAATAAGATTGTAATCTTTTGAGATCTTTGGCTGATTTTCGGCTATGTGGGTGCTTGGAGGACAAGTTAATTCTTGTCATTTAATAATACAAAGACACGACATACCACAAAACAAGGGTAAAAACTTGTGTTTAAAGAACTTAATAGTTTGTCATTATTTTCGGCCATTGAATTAATTCTCAGGAGTGTTAATTAATTTAGTGACTAATCTACTTAATTTCAGGAGTGGTTTAAGGGAGGTTAAAGTTAATTAAAACTTTCGGGAGTGTTAATTTGAATTTCCATATCCACAAAATACATAAATTTTCGGACTTAGTTCAATAATTAAGTTCCTTTGCTTCAAAGTTCTTGAATGTTACTTCTTATTGGAGTTGCATTCATATCAATTGATATCAGATTTTTCCAAGCGGATGAGGATATTTAACTTTCTTTGGTAAGCGTTCTAAACTAGTTCATTTTAGTTCTTGATTTCGATCCTTGTTGGGTTTTGTGCGGTTGTTAGCTGTCAATCTTTCTTATTGGCGTGTGATTTTATTTCTTGGCGTGGCATCCTTGTTTTTCTCTTAAGCTTTACTATGTCTAGCTTAGAAAGATTAGAGAAAATGATGGAAGATATGGCCATTACACAAGAAGAGGACCGAGCCAGGGCTAGAAGATTGGAATATGCCCATCTAGCACTAGTTGAAGTAGTTAAAAAGAAAAAAGACAACATGATTATGAATCTGATCTTGATGATGTGAAAAATGTTAAATCTAGTTATGATGATGATAGAGGTATTAAACTAGATGATTTTACTGGTAATTCTAATCTTGAAGATTTGCTTGGATGGATTCGTCAACTTGAGAAAATTTATAAATATAAGGGGTTTGATGATGAAAAAAATATAAAATTGCCACCATTAGACTAACTAAATATGCTGGAATTTGGTGAGAGAGTCTAAAGGCAAAAAGGGCAAGACTTGGAAAACCTAAGCTTAAAAGTTGGAGTAAGCTTAAGAAAAAATTGCATGAAAGATTTATTCCAAATGATTTCATTCAAAGGCAATCCATGAAAAAGCATGACCTCACTCAAGATACAATGAATGTTCATGACTATACTTTGGAATTTGATAATTAGGCTTACTTTGTGGTAATAAGAAGTTGAATTGGAGAAAATTGCTACTTCCTCCGTAACGAAATAAACGCAACAATTGGCTTGGGCACGCATGCCAAGATAAAACTTTAAATATTAATATCTCTAATTATGTATTTGTAAAAACTAGAAACATTAGGTCATAAAAAACTATAAGTTGAGACGAATCCAACGAGACCCCACATGACTATAATTTTCCTTATACATAAGTCACAAATTACGGTCATCGTTATAACTGTGAATAGTGTCAAAAGTACAATTGTTGCGTTTATTTCGTTACGGAGGAAGTAGATTTATTGGAGGAATTAATAAATCTATGGCTAGAAAGATTGATGTTACCACTTATAGCACTTTTGATGATGTATGTCAGTTGGCTTTGAAATTTAAACGTCATGAACTTGAAGAAAAGAAAAGTTACGGGGTTAAAGGCACCACTTTTAAGAACCCTAATTCTATGTACCCTTCATCTTCTAAGGCCTTTGAAAAGAAAGAAGTTCCTTCTAAGGGGAATATAAGGGGGAAAGCCCTAAATTGGTTATTTCCAAAGAAAAATTTGATGATACTCGAAAATGTTTTAAGTGTCAAGGGAGGGGTCATATTGCTACTAATTGCCCTACTCGAAAAGCTCTCACTATAAAACAATACATGGCTATAGAGGAGGAAGAGAGGACATGATTTTGTTTTGGAAAGTGACCATGAAAATGATGAACTTGATGATGACACTAGGATGATTGGAGTTATTAGGAGAACTTTCCATGTTGATCATTCTCCTAATCATGAACAAAGAGAAAACTTGTTTCATACTAGATGTAGAATTGGTGAATTCTCTTGCAATGTTATTATTGATAGTGGATCATGTACCAATGTGGTGGCATGTGGTCTCTAAGTTGAATTTGATGGTTAGGGATCATCCTTGTCCTTATAAGTTAAGTTGGTTGGATGACAAAATTGGATTGACTCTTAAGAACCAAGCTCTTGTTTCTTTCTCTATTGGGAATTATAAAGATGAATTGTGGGTGATGTGCTTCCTATGAGTGCTTGTCATATTCTTCTTAGTAGGCCTTGGCAATTTGATCGAAAGGTTATTCATAAGGGGGAAACTAATGCATATTCTATTTTGATGGGATCTAAGAGGATTCGACTTATGCCCTTATCTCCTAGTGCTATGACGCCTAAGAAGGTTGAAAGTAAGCAAAATCTGTTTCTTTCGGCCAAAGAGTTCGAAAGGAGGTAGAATTGGAAGGTCATGGTTATGTTTTGTTTGTTAAATATGCTTTGACTAATGATATTTCTACGAGATATCCTAAACTTGCAGCTTTGTTGGAGGAATTTGGGGATGTTTTTCGCGAAGAGTTGCCTAAGGGTTGCCACCTTTGAGAGGAATTGAGCATGCTATTGATTTAGTGTCAGGCGCACCTTTGCCTAACAAACCAGCTTATAGATGTGATGTCGTGGCTTCTAAGAAACTACAAAGGCAGATTGAAGAGTTGAATGATCGAGGCTATGTGAGAGAAAGCATGAGTCCGTGCGCCATTCCTGTCCTTCTTGTTCCAAAGAAGGATGGTACATGGAGGATGTGCATTGATAGCAGAGCCTCCAACAACATCACAATCAAGTATCGTTTTCCTACGCTAAGGTTGGAAGACATGCTTGATGAATTACATAGAGCTTTGGTGTTCTCAAAGATTGATTTGAGAAGTGGTTATCACTAAATGAGAATTCGAGAAGGAGATGAATGGAAGACAACTTTTAAGACCAAACAAGGTTTATATGAGTGGATGGTAATGCCCTTTGGTCTTTGCAATGCTCCTAGTTCTTTTATGAGACTTATGAATGAGGTACTACGTCCCTTTCTTAACAAGTCAAAGGTCCAAGTCCAAGTCAAAGTCAAAAGTCAACACATGGAGATGAGCGTATTTGTTTGGTCCATGAATCCTTTGGATTCAAATTGAATTCCAACTCTTCCTTTATGTCCAATGATTACTTAGGATGATGATCCTAGTCCATGAAGCTATGAGGGGCGTCCTAGCCCATGTTTTGGACTGCATTTAGAGTCTTAGTTATTTTAATTAAGTCATTTATTTTGAGCAAATAAAAAGGAGCCGATTTTCTCTACTTTCAGTTTTTATTAGGGTTTTGTGCCCTTGTGCCCCAAGTATAGTTGAGTTGTAATATTCCTAAGATTGTGTTCACATTATGCGTGATTTAAGGAAGGATTAGGGTTGATTTATTCGGTCCTTATCTTATAGATTTTATTCTTATCTTTTCCTTTATTCTCTCCTAGATTTTAGGGATTGGTTAGCAAGTTAATAAGATTGTAATCTTTTGAGATCTTGGCTGATTTTCGGCTATGTGGGTTCTTGGAGGACAAGTTAATTCTTGTCATTTAATAATATAAAGACACAACATGCCACAATACAAGGGTATGTGTGATTTATCAAAAACTTGTGTTTAAAGAACTTAATAGTTTGTCATTATTTTCTGCCATTGAATTAATTCTTAGGAGTGTTAATTAATTTAGTGATTAATTTACTTAATTCCATGAGTGGTTTAAGGGAGTTAAAGTTAATTAAAAATTTCAGAAGTGTTAGTTTGAATTTCCATATCCATACAATACATAATTTTCGGACTCAGTTCAATAATTAAGTTCCTTTGCTTCGGAGTTCTTGAATGTTACTTCTCATCGGCGTTGCATTGATATCAGAGAATGCATTAGTTACGCCATGAGATGGTTGCTTTGACAGGAAGGGTGACTTGTTCAAGCCGCATTAGTGGTTGGAGCAACCTTCGTCCTTCGCTCGAAAGTGTTTAAATAGTTGGTTAAATTGCCTCCCTTACTATGATAGATCTGGAAAAACAAGTTTGACTAAGATGAAATAATCTTCCCTTACTAGTTCAACTATTTATGGCCACTCTGTCAAAAATGAGGACTCCTAATCTTCAATTTTGGTAAGGCGTGTTGGGCATTAAAGGAGGTTTTAAAGTTACAACTTACAAGTATTACCTTAATAGGATACATCTAGCCTAACCAATTACTTTTTTACTGACCATCTACTTTGGTAAAGGCATATTTGCTGTTTTACTCAAGTTATTTTATTTTTAGGTATTACGCCCGAAAGTGAACACCTTGGTAAATAAATATAAACAAGATATTATTTTTCAGAAGTAGAAATTGTATTGCGTTGTTTTGCTTGGCTAACATCCAAGATACATGTATACATCTCTAGTCTATAATGTGTAAAAACACTTAAACATAATTTACAATCTAAACCGCGGAGGTAGGCTAAAACATGGTACTTCTTCAATATGTCCATCGATATCATGTGGTCGGTTATTTGGAGAGTCCTGGGAGTGATTGAAGAATCCTAATTATTTAAAACCATGATCCTATCTTTGGGAAGGTGTATTTACACTTGCATCATAGTGGTCATAAGCTTGATTTTGTTGAGAACGGGAACACATGCACAATTGTTGAATGGAATAAGCCTAAGCTTCAGACATGCAGTCTCACTTAAGAATTTGATAAGAGTAGGCAACATTATTTACTCAGCGAGAGAACAGCAGCTAGTCAGAACTGTTCCAGGATCTATTCCTATCGTTAATAGGCAACTAGTAATAGCATCAGAATATCAGATCACCAAGGAGATAGAGGTCGATCAATAAGTTTCAAGGATTTAACGCATGGAGAAAGAAGATGGGTGTCATGTAGGTGACCACAGCCAGAGACCTTTGTGTCTACAAACAACCAGAATGCATACATGAGGAGGCATGCGAACATGAGCTATTGAGGCACATATATATTGAAAAATTATGTGAGGATGCCATTGAGGGCGATGCACGAATTGTCAAAATCGCATGGTGCATGAAGCAAAAGTGGGCAACAGGATGCATATAAAAGCAAAAATTGACTTGGAATGCATGAAAACACGAGGTAATGCCTCTCTCGTAGGGGATATTTCATGAAGTACTGAACAGAGAAACTTGAGATATATAAAGGTTTTTTTTGGTTCATATCATAGTTGATGACTTGGTGGAGAACATTCAAAATACCACAATCTCAAGTTTCAGAGCTTTAATGCTCCTGCCAATTATACTGTCGTTGAATGTTAACAACAGTAAACAGATGATCAAGGAGCCAGAAGTCTAGACAGTTTGGGTTCACACCTGTTGTGGGTCTGGGAACTAATAGCGAGAATGATGAAGATACTGCCAATAGCGTCGAACGCGGCATGTCAGCAGGTATAAATCCAGCAGTCCTAGAATTCATGATTTCAGGAGCAATTCTATTGGATCCTTCACCAACACGTAAACTTGTTTAGAGAGGAATGCTGGCTGCCTGCAAAATTCAAGCAACTCTTTCACCCTAAGCCCTAAGAATGGACTAGTTGTTCAAGGGTCATATTCCAGCTACAAATGTTCTGATGATGTGGACTTACTGTTGAATAAGTTCTAATCGTGCTATGCATTTCAAGAAATGCTATCAGTGTGTGGTTTATTTGTGCGATGAGCATGAAGCTAGCGCTATTAGACCACCTCATCTAAGCCTTGTTGCTGATTACATATGCAGGCCAGTTGGAAGTTGGGAACATTGAAAAATATTAGTCCAGCATTCCAGAATGTATGAAGCTTTGTGAAGATCAGGTTCTGGCCTTGTGTTCATTCTCTTCAGCAACTTGCCAGTGCGAGCAGGAAGGAGGCAGATGCTTGTGTGCAAGACCGTGTTTAGAAGATGGAGTCGAGTTTAAAACTGGTGTCTCAGGTTTAATTTAGCAAAAAGATTCTGAGTAGAGAGCATAAGAATTTGATGTCTACAGCTCATATCAGGAGTGAACTCTTGAGGGATTTCATACTAAAAATTTGTTTAGTGTACCAAATGTGGGAACTTCAAGTCCTTTTGCCTGTATTGTTTCTTTCTATTAAATAGCTTACTTCATCTAAATAAAAGGAAACAGAAGGTGGCGTAGCTGGTTTCAAGGGTCATCACGTTAAAGATATATTTCATGGAAACAAAAATACTGCTGTTCTCAGGTTGCTGGCTGTGAGAATAATTTGATGCACACACCGAAGGCCGAAGGCGAAGTTTAAGTCTATGGCAAGGATCACAAGGGAAAAAAAAACCAACTGCCTAACATTTCAAAGACAAAAAAACAGAATAAATCATATAGGAAATTCAAACATTCTGTTCACAAGTGCGTTTAGGTAACCACATTCATAGTGGTAGCTTGAGCCCCTTTATATAAATTTCTTTTTTGTTTTGCCCAGAAGGTAAGGGATCTAAAATTTTGATGACTTAAAAAGAGGATTAACGAGGATAAAAACAATGGGAGTAGGCAGCTTCCATGACTGACACGTATCATCATGTAAAACACAACTTTATCTTTATCTTCTGCCAAGCAGATTTAAAGACACATTGTATACAATCACATCAATGATCCTAGTAACTTATTCAATGTGGTGCAAGAGGAGGCATTTGTCCACCTGAAGGGGTTACCCGGCCTTTTCAAATGATTGATTCTGAGATTTTCAATTAAAAAAGCAGTATCATGTCCAGAACCTTCTTGACAAAATGGGGTTAGTTTTTATCTCGAATGAATATGTTAAAATCCAAGAGCTAGCAAGTCCAATATGTGAAATGATTAGGAGGTTCCAAATCTTACAACAGACGGGACTTCATTTTAAATTTTCTTTAGGATGGTTTAGCAAAGACTTCTTGTCCTCTGATTGCATTCTCTAATTCTTTCATATTTTTTCCATTACATCTGGTCAATTTAAAAAAATTTCACGTTAAAGTGCAATTTGCACAAGTCTAACAGCAAAGCCTGGAATGAAACATGACGTACAGTAGCACGTCAGTTTTGTTTTTTACAGTATCTTAAGCAGATTATTTTTAATGGTTCAGCATTAAAGGGCAAGTGTCCCTTTCAGAGTACCAAAATTCTCATAAAATTGTATAACAAGAGCCACTGGCAGATAAGCTATACAAAGACAGACCTAAAGGCACAAGAGACAAGGGAAGGAAGCACACCAGTAGATCATCATGGTTCTTACTGAATTCTACTTCAGTTTCTGAAGAATCCCAGTTGACATTGTACTCTTTTGCAACATTCTTCAGTATCTTGAGTTTTAGTTGCACGGATGGAGCAATAACCGAAAGCTTCTCAATTATCTGCCATGGAGAAAACCAAGAATCCAAATGCTTAAACTTTTGCGTTCCAGATAAGAAAGATTGAAACCTTGGCTACAACATCATGCATAAAAAGTGAATACAAGTTTCTCTTAACTGTACGGTTAACGCTAGTATCTGGACGGAGTTCAGAGACCGCTGAAATAAATTCCTTTCCATACTTTCCAGTGAACAAGTTTTTAACTTGCAAGAGATCTGGCAAGTCAGAGCACCTGGGAGCTGCAAATATAATGCTTGCTATAGCCTCCCGCAACTCTGATGGACATTCCCTGCAATCCATATGCCGGAACTCATGAATCAGAAAAAAGTAAGATCATTTATTGGAACTTTCAAGACAAAAAGCTTATTTTGACGCTTTAAGATTCATGAAGGAGAGGAACTTGTTAGTTATGGAAGGAAACTGCTTCCCCTACGTCTCACTCAGGTCTAGAGTTTTTAAAATGGAAACCAAGACCTTCATGAGAGTATCTGTGATTCAATGTTTAAGATAGTCCATGATACCAATATGGTAATGGAGAGGTGTAAACTTGCAAACAGAAAATTGTTAAATCTCAAAGAATAGAGAGACGTGGAAACAATAATAAGAAGTACAATAAAAAGGTACAAGTACAGATACAACCATGGTATTAAAACAAGGTCGTATCATTTCGTGTCGTCTGCGTTGAAGAACCGATATCACCCGCATCATAAAGGTGTCAATAATCGTGTTTTAGGCCGATTCAAGCGATATCTTGTGGCCTTGGCCGTGTTCGCCGATCATCTTCGTTACCACGATCATGACCGGAACCGCATTTTCGAAACATGGATACAGCTATTAAATTTTTGGGAAATTCCCATTGGTAACCAGTGAATTTATGAAATCCCACTGGTATACCACTAAGTTTAAAAATCCCAAATAAATACTTAAATTTCTGTAGTAATTAATTAGGTTACATTTTTTTGGTTTAATGCCCTAATTATCCATTGAAGATGTTAACCATGGTTAATTGAAAATTACCCCCCTAATTAAAACCCTAAAATCTAAAAATTAACCCCCCTTCGTATCCTTCTTTCTTTCTCTATCATCCCCTTCTCTCCTCTCTCTCTCTCTGTTGCTCTCCTCTCTGCATTTTGCTGCCATGTCAAATTACACTCGTGGTTCATGCTCGACGGGGAACAATCTTCAAGGTAAATTGGAACAATCTCCCATGCCCTGCTCCCCTCCCTCTCCCTAACCCCTTATCTTTTGTTTGCCTCTCCCTCTATCTGACCCAATATCTCCCTCAAAAGGCTCAATCTCAATATCTTTCCAATACTCTAAATTGTCAAGCACAATGTCATTAATGGCATTAGGTGATGGTGGCTCATTTAGACTCCCAACATCATAAGTCATTGTTTGAGGGGAATGATGGTGTGTCTGGGTAAGCCCACTGTCAATAGGTGTACCATCAGGGTTCACAACTACAACATCTTGCATTAATCTGAAACTCCTAGGAGGAGTTTGAAGCTTTGTTGGTGATTTGGGGGAAGGTTCAATATTAGTCTCATTGTGTTATGTGATGGGCCTAAGGCTAATAGCAGCTTGCACACTGCTGTGGGTTTGGTTGACTCTGCTACCCAAATGTGAATCAAGTCCCTTCTAGGTATGTCAGTAAGCAACTGAAGCAGATGTACATCAGTGTTCAATGGACACTGTTTCATTTTGTACAAATATGTGAAGTTTGGGTATTTGGGGATTGGGTTGTGTTCCTTGTTTGCTGCCTCCCAATAATCATTAATTAAGTCCAGCAAATTAAGCTTGTCAACATCATCCACAACTACATCAGTATCTTTGCCTTTATATTGAAACCTTAATACAAGATTATCTCCCATTTTTCACTCACCTATACAATAATGAACCATAACAGCAAGATTTTAATAACAATGCATATCAAAAAATCCAAAATTTAGACAAAATATAACCTTAACAAAACTAACAGATCCATATATGGCAATATATTCCAGAAAAAAATCAAAAAAAATTCATGATCATGGCAATAAAGATAACCAACAATCAAATACCAAAAAAACGCACAAAAAGCATCAAGCAATGTGCTATTAATCATAATTCAAAATTTCAGAGTTCAACTACATCATTCATGAAACTAAATCAGCCATTACAACACCAAATATGCTGGTTCCATGAAAAAATCATCAAACCCACAAAACAAGAACAATTCGAAATGGGAAAAAAAAAATAAGGAAAGAAAATGAAATCTAACCCAATATCTAGAACGCAAATCCAACTGTGCCTCCAGAAACGCTACCAAATCGTGGTTTTTTCCAAAAAAAAATGGAGAATTATGGGTGATGAAGCAGAGTGTTCAATGGGAAGTCGAAGAGAAAGAAGAAAGAGGAACGAGGAGAGGGTTTAGTAGGCAATAAGTGTACGGTTGGGGGTAATAATACTAGGGGGTTAACCACAGTTAAAAAATTAGGGCATTAAACCAAAAAAATGTCACCTAATTAATTACTACAGAAATTTAAGTATTTATTTGGGATTTTTAAACTTAGTGGTATACCAGTGGGATTTCATAAATTCACTGGTATACCAATGGGAATTTCCCTAAATTTTTTGATACCAATCAAAAAAAAATTTGTTTAGACTCATACACTACTGAAATGCAACTGCAAACATAATATGAGAAAACGAAAAGAAAAAGGTCAACTTATTGGTAATTCAAAGATCGTCATGCTATGTGTATACTCTTGGACAAAAACTTCACATTCCATAGTGTATAAAAAATGCAAACTACAAGCGCCTCTATGTTTTATTGCGTCGCCATACTCATTTTTTTACCTTCTTGAGGTTTCTTGCCAATCCCTTCTTAGGAAGTCAAAGAGACACATGTTCTCAAAAATCTCGATAAAAAGGAATAGACTGAAAAGATAATAAAAAGAACCCAACTGCAACCACAACAACAACACAGCCTTACTCCGAAATTGTTTAAAACATGAACCATCATTAGGAATTGTCCCTATGACGAGAGAAACAAGAAAGGTAAGGAAATAACTTAAAAGTAAACAACGAAAAATTTGGAAAGTGGAAGTGAGGGAAATAAAGCGAGAGAAAACGGAAGGAATACGAGACAACCAAGGAGATTTAAAGTGAAACCCATAATTTGAGGTTCTAAAAATAAATTTGAGAAAATCATATAAAAGAGGGCTAAGAAGAGGCAAAAGCCAAAAAAAAAAAGAAGAAAAAACACAATTGTGAATGTAAACAAACAAAGAGATCTGAGAAAACCTTGTGGAAAGGAATAAATTAAAGATGCTTAAAAGGGAAAATTTGGCAAAGTATAGGAGTAAAGTAGTATGAGACACTTCCCTATCTATACTATGTCGATACTACAATGCGCTATCCAATGTCATATTTTCCTAACACAACGAGTAAGATAATAAAAAAGAACCCTTCCCTCCCTCTATATAGTAGACGTGTGTACACTTGTACAAACATATGATAGGTTCAATAGGACCACGGCAGAAGTTGTGGATAATTACAAGAGTTATCAATAACTTTCTAGCAACCATACAAATAAGGTCTCATTAAAATAATTTTCCTAAGATTTAATTGTGATACTAACAAATCGTTTCCAGTAACATAGTGTATTGACACATAAAATAAAAGTTCAAGGATGAACGTTCTTCTAAGATGTAACACCCCTAAAATCAAAATAAAAGCTTCAAATAATACAAAATAAAAAATCAAAAGAAAAGTTAAGAAAACAAAACTCATGGATCTCAAAAATACCTTGCCAAAAGAAAATAATGAAATTAAATTAAGTAGGTATGTAAAATAATTATTCAAAACTTATCAAATTTCGAGATATTATTTTATGTAGCTAATTATTTTAATTTGATTATTTTCTAGTGGCAAAGATTATTTTGGGATCTATGTTTTAATTAAAAAAAAAAAGTATTGTTCTTAAGTTGTATTATTTGAAGCTTCTACTTCAAATTTTGGGGGTGCTACAAAATCTCCGGCTTAAAGAACACATTTCATCCTCAAACTTTTACGTTAGCTCTCAGTACGCGACACCTATCCACAAAAAACGAGTTGTCAGTATCACATTATTCCTCATCACATAAACGATTATAAAGTGAAATATAGTTTTGTTTAGAAAGAAGTAAACTTTGTTCGCTATACTATTCACATATACTCGTCTAGCTTTCACTTCGGATGCAATGTAAGAATTTAGTGATGCTAACGAAATATTCAAGGCTTCATATTGTGCAACCATCTTAAATTTAAGCTATATAGCTGAAAACAATTTTCTGGCACAGCTAATTGTAACGATCTTTACACCATAATAGCCCAACCAAACATGACTACCAACCTATATGAGACCACTTACAAGAAAGCAAAAAAGTTCACCAGTCTACAGTGGAGTGATACGTCATCATTACAGTAAAGTTGTATGAGTTTGACTCAGCAATAGGCGAGGACATCAAAGGCTTTCTGACAATCGTTTGATGCTTTAAACAACACTGAAGTTTAAGGCCATGTATAGGTCAAAATCATACACCACGCAATCTCCACACCAACATGAGGAATCATATAAAGATAATGAAGTTGAATAACTTCTCCTACCTGACACCGTTCTTTTCTGCACACTTTCAGATTACCACTGTTTAAACAGAATATGTTCTCATTAGTTCTCCATAAATGGCCTTCTCCAATGCAAGGGGCTGCATACATCATGCTATAACCTTTGTACTCAAGCAGGCCAACCATAAAGGCTCCCCATTATGCTCTTAATCCCTTCTTCTTTCATAAATTTAACAAATAAGTCGATTTTTAGACCTCGTTATGACAAAAAAATACACCACATTTAGAATTACGCAATATTATCTTTCCAATTCATCAACAAAATATTTATTCTACTATATATTGAAAGAGTTAAGATGCATGGTGATCTTAGATATATATATCATATAGTTTAAATCGTCATCAACATGAATGCAATTTCAGAGAGCTTGTTGACCAACGTTATCATCAGAATTCAAAGTTCAGACTCTTGACCTTTTATGCCCTCATCAAGTACAAGTGAGACCCCCTGCCGATGTAAGGAATCGCCCACTAAACCTTGATTTCGTGGAGCCTGTTATTTGTGGAGTATATTCAAACCAGTCAGCTAAGCAACTCGCTTTGAAGAAAGCCAACACTTGTGAAACAAGCCATGGTGCAAAAAGTTTATGCTGAGCTAGTTGTAAGTTCAAATTTTATAAAGTCGCAGCTTCTACCCAGCTCCAAGACCACAAGATATGTAAAACTTGCAGGGAATGGGGTTTCCCAGTTTCTATATAAATTGTTCAACATCCATATATAAAAGGTCCCTGCCCCCCCAGTTTCTATATAAATTGTTCAACATCCATATATAAAAGGTCCCTGCCCCCCCCCCCCCCCCACCAAAAAAAAAAAAAAAAAAACAGTCGTACAAATGGATTATGGAATCAGATGCCAATGAGATTAGTGGATAACTGCACTGCACAGGACTTAGCTAATGCATATTTGCAACATGTAAAAATAATATCATTTTCCTTCATTCAAAATGAAATGCTTATGCATACAACTGTCAAATGGATATTAGCATAACCACACCAAAAAAAATCTTAAAATTATCATGCATGCATAGCTACTTAGTTCAGTTGCCCTAGGAGATTGGATTCTGTAAGACAGACACATAGCAACTTAGTTCAGTTGCGCTAGGAGACTAGTAGATAACTGCACTGCACATAACTTAGCTAATGCATATCTGTAAGACAGACGCATAGCAACTTCGTTGAGTTGCGCTAGGAGATTGGATTCTCATTAGCACATCCAGGCATGCCCGAACTTTGCTCATCAGAAAGTAGGGTTATGCACTATGGTTTATAACGCCATAAAACAAGGCTTCACATTTCGCTGAAACGAGCTAAACACATTAAGTAGTCAGGACAGGCTACATGGAGTAGCCTTTCTTGACACCTATAAAGAATACACCTCTAATGAATAAGGGAAATTTGTCAATAACCTTTTACATACACTATTGTTCATATAACTACCTTTTGCGGAAAAAAGAAGAAGTCCTTTACTACTTTTAAGCTTGAAAACCTATCAAATCAATACCTCATAACAGAATCTATCCATAAATTTGTCTTCCTGGACACACCGCCAGCTCAATGTCATATTTTTTTCCACCATTTTCCTTCCTCCTCCTTTCGAAGGATTCATAGAAATAGATTCTTTAATTAAAATCTGAAAAAAACAGCCAAACATGAAAATTTTGCCAGATTTCAACGAATAGGTTATGAGAAATATGTCGGAGACTGATTCAACCAGTTAGGGGGCTTCAGGGGTTTTCGGTTTCCCGTAAAGGTGACACTCATGCGTTCTAAAATGAGGTTATATGTTCAGATATGAGGTTTCATATCAATTGGTTCCGTAATTAACTGCATTTTGCAACTTGACAGCACATTTCATGTGTTTATTGGAGAAAGATATTGTCATCTTCCTCTTCCAAATCTAAAGGCGGACAAGTCATCTGCGTGCCATTTTGAAATCCAAGTCCCACAGTAATTTGCAAATTCCCTAATTTGATCTCCTCCAATGATTGAGGAGGTGAGAATAAGAGAGAGAATTTTTAATGGCCCCACTTGCTCTCATGTTAACCAAAGACAATGAGAGGAAAGAATAGGAAATAATCGGATAAAGCAAAGGAAAAAGATGTAGAGAATGGGATTTAGAATTAACTATGGATGAGAGGACAATAAAGGTAGGTGGAATGTTCCAGACATGAAGTAAAGAAGATGAAAGGAAAAGAATAGGAAAGGGGAGATGTAGGAATTTTTCAACTAAGTCACGTGCTGGGAATGGATAATTACAGAAAGGTAAAATGTGGGCTTAAGTAGACGCTTTTATGGATGTATTCCGTTACAAGGTGTTCATTTATTAGGTTACAGATAGTTAATGATAATTTCTCCTAAGAATAACTGCTATAGTGAACAAAAGCACATGATACTCTTCAATAATACAAATAGATGGGAACTGAAAGCTATTCCCCGCACAGAATAAAATTCAGACTACTCAAACAACGGCACCACAGCCTCTCCCGAAGCCAAACGCCAAGTATCTACTACACAATTCTTGAGGACTAAAGTTGCATTCTTCTCACCGGGGAATTCTGAACTTATCAACCCCTTTTGGTACTAATTTGAATTCGTGATTTGGTTCTGAATATCACTGCTTCTCTAAGCCTATTGAGTTTGAGCTTATCTGAACCTGAATATACCTTAAACTTATCCTCTGAATAAAAATGCAGAGCCTTAGAAATGACCCCCACAAGACACAAACCAGCAAATTACTTGCTTGCATAATTTGTCCTCACTCACAAACATTTATAGGAGGCTCCAAAGGTCATTTACCCTAAAGCAACGCCCAAATCGTGAACAATTTTCGCATACGGACATCCAAAAAGGAAAAATATTTTATTTATATAAGTAGAACCATCCAATCCCTTAATTAAATCTTAAATTGTCAATGTGGGTGCCAACTTAAGAACAACAATGTAACCATTAGCTGTAACGATTGACTAGCTTATGTGTCTACCGAATCTTGATCCAATATTATGCTATTAGACACTTCATTTACCTAAGTATCCTTGTGGGATATGTACACTTCGATACTTTACTTAAGACCAAAACATTGGAGAATTTTCATAAAACAACCAGACACATATTAATATCCCTGAGTCCAAGTAACATAGGCTCAATCTCAAAGTATTCGCCTAGTACAACACACAAGGGGACTTGGACTCCTAGTACGTGCTCTACGCGATACGCTACCCAATATTCGGGCGATCCTTTCCCTGAACCCCTACAATTGAGAAATACACGAAATACCGATTTTTGATTGACTTCAATTGTATCGATTAGAAATTTAGCATATTTCCAGGAATTAGTAAACACTAGCTCTAAGCTTTTCATGAAGTGTCAATGTTCCACATATATGATAAACAAAGTCAGGCTACATACGAGAACAATATTATCCTTTCTATCAAATATCAAAGACAGAAAAGTTGATGATTTCTAGGGTAATTTACCTTTGACTTTCAAGAATGGGCACACGTGCAAGAACAAATTCACAAAACATCTCCAAAATCTCATATGCCTCCCAGATGTTTTCTTCTCGTATAACATGCTCCACCTTAGAAAAGAAAGGTATATGACTTTGATTATGATATCTCAACTAATATACAATCCAAGAAGGGGAGGATGTACGCCATGAGCAATTACCCGGATTCTAGCAATGGCTTCTTGGCCAGTCTGCAAAAACTGAGCAATTTCCTTGCGCATCTGCTTGAGCTGGGCATCTCTCCTATTCTGCAGCAATTTGATACGGGAGATTGCCAAAGTTAAGCATGTTTTGCTACAAAACGAACATTGGCATGATCATTTACTGACATTGATTATCAGATAAGTAGAAAACTCAGTCAAAAAAAGTCCAAGACAATGAAGATTACAGCGGAGTTGGATCTTTCATATAATAACATCAGATGTCTTTACAAACACATTGGCAAGTAAGTTGTCTATTAGTGTAGTAAATCCAGCTCTATTTTGATGAGTCAAATATCATTCAACGACGTATCTAGTTTACATCATAGCTTCCCATCTTTCAGCCCTAATCTCTTAATTTTTCAGGTTATCCCTTCACATAAGTATCATTTACATTCTAGTTTCCAATGTCCTATTCCATTTATCCTCCCTTTACTCAATGTCTATAGTTAAAGCACGTCTACAAACAAAAGCCCTTATAATAACCCTATTAAAATTTGAAAAATAGTAGCTCATATATAGTGAGTTTTGTTTATAGCAAATTCGACTATCAATTATCAAATTTACGCGTGTACTAACTATCCATAAAGAAACTGAAAATCTATGTGTACCTTAAATGGTCGCTCCTTCTTCCACCACGATATACGACATTAAAATTATTACAAAAAGACATGATTATCAAATATATCATTACACCTTGCAAATTATGATCATCATAATTTCAATGAACATCAAAACGATGCCTCGGTTAACACTTTTGTCTATGATGGTGTGATTTGAGTAATAAAGCTTAAACCTTGTGATTCGATAGAGGCAGTCAGCGTTATTGCCGGATTGAAAGACCAAATGCCTCATTACTGAAGTACTCAATTGCAAATTTTAGGATCATACATTCATACTCAAACAACAATAAACATTGATATATATCTAACAAACAGCATACCCACTTTCAAATCGACCATTTGCTTCATCAAAATTAAAATTTCATTGATAAAATACGGATCAAGAATTGATGATTTTCCATAAAATTGAGTAATCTCTAAATAGTAGTGGTAACAACTGCACATTAGAGGAGAATTATACCAAAACGAATAGGAATTAACTCCGGCAAAAAACTCAATTCATTACATCCACTTCTTCAAGTCAAACCAAATCACTAGGAATTATGGCGCACTTGAAATTAAAGAAATGGTGAACATACAAAAAAGAAAAACAAATGCAATAATTAAAAGCAATGGGTAAGGAATCAGCTAAGAGCTAACCATCTAGTGCCGAGGACACCCCGATTGAAGAGCTGGTTCAACACTGACATCGATTCCAAATTACAGATAGTATAGAAACACTTGCGAAATTTGGGGATTTTTTTCTAAACATAGAGAAATCAGAAATGTGATTGAAGAAGCTCATTTGGCAATTAGGGATGGCAATTCACTCCGACTTCGACCCGAGTCCGATTCGATCCGAAGGAAAGATTCAAATCCGAAAACATAAAAGTCCGAATGGGTTAAAAACCTTAACTTTTAAATCTAAAACGTCAACTTTTGAAACTGCAAGACGCGCATGTAATGGGGGGAAGATGCACGTTCGTTGATCCGTTTTAAATAGGCCTAATGAACTGGTCTTACATTAAGACCGTCTTTTACAAGAATTTGTCATAAAATAATGTGGATTTAAGCATTTAAAGTATTTATTTATTTTGGGGAATTTTGGATGAGAATGATCTCTATATTTTAAGAAGCTTAGTTACGTAAAACGCGTTTAATTAATATTTTCGGTTTTTCTAAAATACAAAAAACGTATTTTTGAGCCCCTCTGTTTTAAACATAAAAAACATGTAATAAAACACGTTTAAAATGTGTCGAATGAGTTTTTTTTTTTTTTGAAAAACTAAACCTTTTTTAATATAAAAATATATATTTCTCAAATTCTCATGTCTCTGCGACCGTGCTTGACCTTTTAGAGTTTTAGTTTCATTCTTTTGTAATGCCCCGACGTCTAATTACCTGATTAAGGTATTAATAGCAGCGGAAAAACCTTATTAAGTCGAGGCATTACTGCCGTATTCTCCGTTAGGAAAATACAAGGCAACATTCATATATTAAACTTTAACGTTAACTTGATTAAGTGATAAAACAAAATAACATTAGAACCTTATTAAGTAACAGTAACCTAATACTCTAGTAATTCTTATAGTTCACAAAAAGAAAACACAAGTGGTAATAACTACTAAAACTTATAAGAGTGAATCCTCGCCACTATTCGTTATCGTCTTCCCCGGCTGTACCTAAAACATAAATACAAAAACGGATGAGTCGAGAGACTCAGTAACAGACTACTCTAGCAACGTAAATTCATTTCAATTCATTTTATTTGCAAACAGGGAGAGAGAGAATAATTAAAACATTCATGATTACAGTATAACCCAATCATTCATCATTCCCTTTTAGCAAATTCATTCTGGTTGTTGGGCAGTATTTCAGCTGGTGAGACGTCTCCCACAATGGGCCAGTGCCCCAGTAAAAGAGCCAGTGCTCATCAGTAATAACAGTAGCGGGCCAGTGCCCCAGTAATAACAGTAAACAGCTCGGTACGTGCACGACCAACAGTCAGTCAGTATATATATACAGCCAACAAACCAGTTCTTTCACTTGAATTTATCATGTTTCACCTCTTTTAATTTATACAGGCAGTATACAGTATTTTCAGTCATTCAGCTGTACCTCAGTAGGTATAATATCTCAAATTTCCATCATTCAATTATACTTTTCAATATTCCAGTATTCATGAAACATAAAATCATGCTTTAAATAATCCCGCAATTCAGGAAAATTCATAAATCATTTATTACGTCATTATACCCCTTTCTTATATTTTCAAGGGAATTGCGGGTACTAGCAGTAGTTGTTACCTCGATTTGCAGAACAATAGTCCTTAGTCTTGGATATCAGTTCCTTCTGAGCTCCGAGGACGATTTTCTCTTTAAAATACAAAATTATATAATTAAGTTAGAGACCTTTAAATATTTAAAATCTATATAATAGGTGTTTAAATACTAATATAATAAACTTATAAAATCATTTTTCATCTAATAAGGTTCATAGTATAAAATAATTTTGAGAATTACAAATGAGTAATGTATATAATAAGTTATGCTTATTTTAGAAAGTAACGATAATAATAATAATAATAATAATAATAATAATAACAATAACAATAATAATAATAGTTTGAGTATGAATATTAATATCAATGTCAACATCAATAATAATAAAAATAATAGTGTTGATAATAGAGATTTAAAACATAGTAGAATTATAATAGAACTATAGAAGTACTCCTAGTATACTTACTTGAATCAAGTGGGGGTCAAAGGAAGTTGACTTTTTATTATTAAGAACTAAGAAGCAGGAACAAAAACCAAAATGGCTGGTCTGCCTTTTAAATTCTCAAGGAGGGAAAAACAGAGTGCTTTGAGGATGGGCAGTACAGGGGGTGGTTATGGGTGCGGTGGCTGAGTAATTTGGAGGTGGAGCTAGTTTCCGGTGGCTGTTTACGGTGGCTCTGTGGTGGACGGCGGGCGGGAATCTGCGAATGGGGAGGGAGAGAAAGACGGGGGTACGGGGCAGGGCTGCGTGAGGAAGAAGGAAAGGCTGACTGCCTGCGTTGGGCATCTGTTCTGGGTGGTTCGAATGGTCGGCCGTCGGCGGCAGACGATGGTGGTCAAGCGCAATGGTGGTGCAGTGAAGTCAGTGGTTGGGAATTTCAACTCAAGTTTTAATGGTAGGAATTAGTTATTAGTTGAAGAAGAAGGTAGAAGAAAGCTTAGAAATTTTCTTATGAGAATTGAATTGCAAATTGCTACCTATTTATAGTGAGTTTGAGGTGTTCTAACACAAATCAAACTCTACCTCTAATGGATAGATATGAAGAAGTAAGGATGAAGATGAAGTTGTTCTTCTATTTTAATTGGTCTAATCTGGGGCAAAGTTATCTGGGAATCTATCTGCATACTTATCTGATTGCACCCTTGCTCTTGTGCTTATCAGTTTGCCTCTATGAAGCTCCAATGGTGAGGGAGAATGGAAGCAAGAGGTGGAAGGAGGAAGAAGATGGCAAATTTCTTTTCTGATTTTTCCTTTCTTTCTTTTGGTTTGGGTTTTGGGTTTTGGGTTTTGGGTTGGGCTTAGTATGGAGTGTTGGATAGAAGTTGATTTTGGTCTTGCACTTGGATATGGGTTTAGTATTCAAATAAGATATACATAGGCCTTATTTACTTAATCTAATTTCTCAATACCAAGTAAATATTATCATTAAGTAAATTTAATACTTATTATATTTAGGACTTAAAATATCCTAAAAATCTAACCAAAATGTATTTGATTAAAATAATAATTATTAAGTTTAAGTTAATAATCTAAATTAGTCATTAATAAAATAAGTTTAAAACTCGGTGTATTACATCTTTACCATGCAATCATCACTCAAAAATCGCTGCTCCTCCCAATTTTCACTAACAACCATGTTGTCACCACGCTTCACAGCGGACAATGTTATCGCGCCGCCATATAGAGATGACAATATCCAATGGATAATCCATCACCTGCTCCGTCCGAAAAAAGGGTGAAAAATCGAGTTAATGGATGATGGATGGGTGGCGGATGAACGAGTAATGGGTGATAGATTGAATTAGGGTGAGAAAGTTTCATCCATCACCTATCACCTATCACCCGATAAACACCCGTGCCATCATTCATTTCTTACATTTTCTAAATTATCTATCATTTTATTTACATTAGTATATTTTTTTTTCCTTTTTGATTATTATCGACATGTTTCCATAAACTTAACTTTTTTAATTTGGCATGAAATTAATATAAAAATTCTCATTTTGCAAGTTCGATTTACATTTTCTTATAAAATTATCTTAAATGGATTATCACGTGTCCACTCGGTTCACCCGCAGGTGGTGGATGTATGGAATACGGGTGATAGTCTTATCGGGTAACTGATGGATGGGTTAGAGTTGGTCTAATCGGGTGATGGATGTGGGTGATGGATCACCCCATACATATCTCATCAGTTGCCATCCTTACCATTGTATCGTTTCTAGGGCGACCTGCCATGGAATTCTAAGTCTAATTTATAATTTTTTTCGCCAAACTCATTAAATACAATTCTTAGTTGTTATGTTGGACTTGTATTTTTATTCAAGGTATGTACAGTTGTAGGACTTGTATTGATATTGGACTTATGTTGTGTAATACTTCCTCCGTTTTTTATTAGTTGACCTGTTTCTTTTATCACGTTTGCCAACGCGTGATTTCAATCACTTTTATCTTGGAAAATTGATGAGTAAAAATTATAAAAATATGATATTTTGAAAATATATAATGAGACGAATCTAACAAGACCCCACATGACTATATTTTCTCTTATGTATAAATCACAAAAGATAGTCAAAGTAGATTATGTGAATAGTGTCAAAAGTCAAAACGTGTCAACTAAAAAAAACGGAGGAAGTATATCATAATCACCAAGCAAGGCTTGGCCTATTGGTTTAGGTTTGACCTCGTGACTTGAATGCCATGATATCAAATTCCACTAGGGGCATTTGGGGGTAGGGATTTCCCTTACCTTTCCCTATTCCCAAATGTTTGGCCCGTAAATACTAGACCAAGAAATTGAGCTAGTTGAGGTATGATCAGGATACTTCTTCTTACCAAAACTTGAAAAAATGGGTACATATAAGGTTTATAGTGGTACATGTTACTATTAAAGGGGTATGCGTATTTATTAACATTAAAGTTGTCAGTATTTACAAAAATGTAATTAATGAAATACATGTAATTCTATATGCCTCCTGTATATGTACGGAATATACGCCTTTTATGTGTTTTCACGGTGAAAACAGTTTTCACCGGATCCTATTCATACCCATAGTCCCATCTAATTAACCTAATCTTTTTAGGTGATAAAACGTCAAACGTCACTATTACAATTGTTTTATTTTCTCTCTCCTACTCCCTCTCCCTTTCTCGCTCTAACTAACATCTAGCATTAATCTTTGATAAGATATTTTGTCTTTTTGGCTGTTTCTCTTTATATCACTATTGCTAATCTATTATCTAATATTTATTAGAATTTTTATGTTCTTCTATATTGTTTGACTCTTTAAATTCTTTTGGGATTACAATTCAGCCTCTAGAAAAATAAATAACTATTCAGAATCCTTACATATATTACTCTTTCACACGCATAGCGTGCATATGAGGCGAGTTTTAATATATGTATGAGGTCTGCCCAGAAGAGCCCCACGAGCAGAATGCCACGTCAAACCAGACGAAGTAAACTACGCGGAGCAGATTGGGCCAAGCAAAATCAACTGGATGGGCAGACTCCCTCGAAGGAAAATAAAACCAACAGTGTTAAGCTTAAGAAGTCCAATGCTTAACGTCTGGGCCCGTATCAGTCTAAAAGTGTAATACCCCGAATTTCTAAAGTATATTATTAGCTTTAAAACGTATTAATTATGTTACAAATTATATTATTAGCGAAAATACGTGTTAATTTAAATTTTTGAGTTTTATTTAAGTATTGAGTTTTATTACGATTCAAAATCAATCATTTAAAACACGCTAGTTAATTTTGATATAATATTATTTCCATTTAAATATGTTTATCGAAAAATTATTTTTATTGAATAAATATGTTTATTAAAGGTGATTTAATTGAGTTTATGAAATATTTGATAAATGTGTTTATTAATATATTTATGATTAACATTTGCTTATAGAATTTAATTATTTTCTTTTGAATTTTACTTGTAAAATTAGCCATCTTGTATCCATCTATCTAGTACATATTTGAGCCCAACTATTTAAGACTCAAGCCCAATCAAAAGACCATTAGCCATTTAATAGTTTAACCCAAACAAAAACAAAAAGGAAAAGCCAAACAATAGAATGAGGAAAATCAGACATCTTCTTCCTCTCTTCCCCTATCACATGACTCTCCAACAATGGAGTCAAATTCAACCATCTTAATTACTTTAGTCAGAATATCTTTGCAAAATCAAGCCAAAAACTGAGCAAACCAGAAGAATTCAGTCTATAGTCAAAAAGCAAATCTCAAAGTTCAACACTCATATCTTCACCATTAATGGAGCTTGACTCCAAGCTCCAAAATCTGACCCAAATCCTCTATAAATACTGAGTTATACCCATTCAATTGCTCAAGCAAACCACACTATCAAGGTTTGCTTCACTCTCCTCTTCACTCCTTCTTTTCCATTTTAATTTCTGAATTCCTGATTTTGTTTTGGAAAAATAAAGTTTTAAAACCACCACCACCGGACCACCAAACGACCACCACCTCTAACCACCGTGCGCTCCTCCTCGCACCACCACATCTCGCCCAGAACCAACGCAACCACCCTTACTCTTGCGCACCACCGAGCAGCCCTATGATGCGTCCCTCGTCCCAACCACACGAGCAGAACCCCCTGCTCGCTGCTCTGTCTCCACGAACCACGCCTGAAACTGCCCAGCCGCCATTGCCCTCGCCAGCTCGCCTGAACCGGCCGCCTGAACCGCCCCCTCGCCGGCGACTCCAAACCCGCCAGCGAGCCACCACCATTCTTCCTCCTTCTCCCCTGCTTCTTCCTCTCCCTTCCCCTGTTCTCCCTTCTTCCTTTCTCTTAAACTGATTCATATTGAATCAGTAATCCCCCCCTTTTAGCACGTTTTTTATTATAAAAAAAAGAAGATTTCTTTACTTATTTAAAATTAATTTGTTGTTTAAATAATGTTTGACTTAGTTTTTAATGACTTAAACATATTTCTTATGTTTATAAAATAAAGTTAGTTTTCTATATTTGGAATAATTGTTTAAGTTAATGAAAATTAAAGTTAAAGTAATTTCTAAGTACTTAAAATGATTTTTATAAATAATTTGAAACCATAAACTTTGATTTATGAAACTCTTTTGAAGTAGTTAATAAATTTTATCCAAGTTATTTAAATTATTCAAGTTGTTCATTTATAAAACTATAAGGGGTTATTTAGGTAACTAATTTTAGATCTCGTTTAATTATAGACTCTGTTTGCGTAGACGAGGATTTCCAAGAGTGTTGATTCGTTTGTGATTTAGTTTTCAAGCACGCTTCAAGAGGTAATTACCAATGTTCATCCACAAGTAAATTCCGTAAGATATCAAACAATTTAATCTTGTAAATATGTGAATTAATTACTTGACTATGTGAATCAAGTATGAGTATGGATTTTAAAAGTGGATTATAATTATGGATTATGAATACGGATTATTATTTATGAATTATGATTATGATTGTGGATTATGGATTATGGATTTATAATTGTGAATCATACTTACGGATTATGATTGTGAATTTCGGAATATGGATGATGGGTTATGGATTATTGATTATGGATTATGAGTTATGAACGATAAACAAATACGACAATAAAATGATCTATATGGATGTTATTAACGTTATCATTAATGTTATATTATTAAAGGATATTATTATTATTAAATGATTGGCGATAAAGTTGAAGTCATTGTTATTGTTATTGTTATTGTTGTTATTATAATATTATTATTATTATTATTATTATTATTATTATTATTATTAAAGGATATATAAGTGAAATTATTATTATTCTTATTGTTGTTGTTGTTTGTTTGTTGTTGGTGGTGTGGATTGTTGAAATGGAACCAAGTGTGGTTGTAATTAAAAATGGGATGTTGAACCAGTGTGCGAATTAAAGTTATGATGTTGGGTTGACCATTATTGTGATAGGTGGTTAACGGGACGAGTCCCGGCCTATACACACATATTCTGTTATTGAGATAGGTGGATACTGGGACGAGTCCCGGCCTATACTCACTCGTTCTGTTACCGTGGTAGGTGGATAACGGGACGAGTCTCGGCCTATACACACACTTTCTGTTATTGAGGTAGGTGGATAACGGGACGAGTCCCGGCCTATACTCACACGTGTTGTTATCGTGATAGGTGGATAACGGGACGAGTCCCGGCCTATACTCACACGTGTTGTTATCGTGATAGGTGGATAACGGGACGAGTCCCGGCCTATACACATACATATCATGTTTGTTCTTATAGTAAGTGGATAACGGGACTAGTCCCTGCTTACTAGCGTTATCTTCCTTCTATTTAAGTAATTGGATAATATTGAAATGTGAAGTTAGTGTTACTTACGTGCTTATTAATTGTACATACGTGATATGCTTTTCAACTTGACTCATATATTACTTTCAACTATTTTAAGTTAAGTATTTTTACGGGATGAAGTTGGAATTACTCAGTTTATCTGATTTTTGGGAGCTTGTCTCTCTTGTCTTTTTCAATGTTCATTTGCAGGTGGGTGATCGAGGGGAAATATGAGAGATCGACTAGAAGTTGTCATCCACCTAGTTTAATATTTGCTTCCGCTAGAACTCTGAAACTCGTAGTATTTAGTACTTAACGAACAAGTTTAATTTGGTTGTAAGGATTTTTAATTTAGTTTGGAATGAATATGTTTTAGTTACTTAGCCTTGCACTTAATTCCAAGGAGTTGAGTGCGGCGGTAACGCTCCATCCGAGTCGAGCCCTCGTTGATTTCCCCTCAAACGAGTTTTATTAATATAAAAAGGGTTCGATTTGGGCGGGGTGTTACAAAAAGCCCAGTTCAAGGTTAGGTCAACATAAGCCCAAGTCCACCATATAAATATACACTCCATACATGGGAAAGGTTCGTTCATCATTACACTCCAAATTACGTACTCTTATCACTCAATCTCTCTTGAGGCTTTGTCCTTGTGTTCTCAGAGCTGACTTAGGGCATCAAAGGGGCGCTCCTCGGAAAATACCCGAGGGTAGTGTTTGCTTTATGGGTTTCCACCACGAGGGAGTTTGGATACCACATTTTTCACTCATAAGGTATGACTAGGTGTTAGGCCTTCCATTAGGCTCGCAGTCCTTGGATTGACTGACCGACCGCCTTAATAAGGTATGGGTGGGTTATTAGCCTCCATGGGGCTCATTAGCCATTGGATTGACCAACCGCCCTACTAATCATCATTCATACATAGATGAATATTGGCTACATATAAAATCCTTTCAATAAGGTATTTAGTAGGTGATTGGCCTTATTATCCCTTTGATTGAATGAGCACCCTACTATAATACTACCTCCGTTTTTTTTCATATGTATGTTTGCTTCTGCGCGCGGACTAAGAAAAAAGTGCAAAAGTAAGAGTGAAGGTTATTAAAAGTAAGGAAAATGTGAAAAAGGTAGAGAGAAGGAAAGAAAAAGTAGGAGAGAAGTGTAATAATTAGGTAGTCCAACCTTCCATTTACCGGAAAAGGTAGAAAGGTACATATTAAAATAAAACATCCTAAAATGGTAAAATGTGCATATTAAAAAAAGGATGGAGTAATAATCATTCATACTTATATGGATATTCACTAATTACAAAACCTTCTCAATAAGGTATGGGTAGGTGCTCCACCTTCCATGGGGATCATTAGCCCTTGGATTGACCGACCACCATACTAATCATCATTCATACTTAGACGAATATTGGCTGAGTACAAAACTCTTTCAATAAGGTATGAGTAGGTGCTAGGCGTTCCATGGGGTCTCATTAGTCCTTGTATTGACCAAGAACCCCACCAATTATCATTCATACTCAGAAAATATATTGGCTAAGTACAAAACACTCGAATAAGGTATAGATAAGTGCTCAGACTACTCATATATGTTCATATTGATACTTAGACACATTACAGCTAAGTATAGAACTATTTCAATATATATGCATATATACGGTCGGACACTCATATATGTTCACCATAACAGCTTATTGTAGGTCGTCCGTGCAAAATGCACATAGTTGGCCTATATACTTACCATGTTAAATACGTGGTTGGGCAAATACAAAAAGGAGGCAAGCGGTCCATATATCCAATCCACTTGGTACAATAACGACTAAGTATACAATTATTTGGTATATGCATATAGTCGGACTACTCATATATGCTCACCATAACAGCTCATGGTCGGTCATCCGCACAAAATGAACATGGTCGACCTATATATACTTGCCATGTTAAATATGTGGTAAATCAATATAGGAGGCATTAGGCCCATATATCCATTCCACTTGGTATGTGGTCGGTCATTCATGTCAAAGGACCACTATAAAAACGCACATGGTCAACGCATGCGGTCAAATGCATAGAGAAGAGGTGGTCGACCTTTACATATTTAAGCAATGTAAACCCATGGTTGACCTGTTACACAAAGAAGAGCTGGTTGACCTCGATATTTTCAACCCCCCTTTGATACGTGGTCGATCAACACCCGATCAAGCAAAACATGATGGATGGTCGGACATTACACAAGCAGATGCCCATCAAGATAAAGAAGGATATTCCGCCAGCCCAACCCCTCAAATCAGGGATCCATCTTTGTCTTGCACCCTTGGCATAGGCTGATTGTTTGGCCCATCTAGTAGCAAGCCCAATTACCTATAGAAAAGACAAAAATATTCTTTATAAACAGTAACCTAAATTAAGGGTTGCAGCCATTGGAATCTCAAATCATGTGATTCTCATCCTAGGGATTCGCTACTACAAAAGGTACAACCGTCACATCAGTAAGGGGTAATCAATTTCTACATACCTTACTAAATTCAATGACATCATTATTAAATCAACATTCCCATCACAACTTCGGTCACCTAACTTAAAGCATTGGAGAGGCTTATCGAGGTAGTTATTTCTTTGTTTTGCATGTATCATTAGCGTTGCGCATGATTTTATCGAGACAGTAAGGGGTCTCCCCACATCAAGAGCGGAGGGAGGGGGTAGTGGCAAAACAGGTTGGAAATTAAAGCTTCTGATATTACTATTACAATAAGAGACAAAACATCCGGTTCAGACTCAAGCTACACATGAAAAATAATTTGCTTTATGTTACTAAGAGTTTATGGCTTCAAACTAGTGCACAAAAAGTTCCTATACAAACTTCTCTTCAACAAATAGCCAACATATTTCTCCACCCTAGTTAATTCATCAATTGTAGTAGATTTCAAAGCTATCTAGTATTATTATATGATAAGATGAATGTCAATTAATGCAGGATGCTAAAACTAAAGTCGTATCACCTAATCAAAAGTAATCCTAAAGTCCTTTAACAAAAAGTACTCAGGGAAGTAGGGTCGAATCCACAGAGAAATAGTGCTCCTTTTCTAATTGTCAATCAAATCTAGATTATAGAGAACGAGTGTTGTGGGTAATTATACTAAACTAGACTATATCTATATCAAGAATATCAATAATAAAGAGTCTAGGGCATAGGTTCACCAATGATCAATATTTTGGGATGAAACGCAACAATCAATAATGAATAATGCAGTTAAATAGGTTGATTTGCTCCCTCGAATCGAAATCAACTATAGAACGATATTAACAGACTCTCGCAATTTATTAATACCAACTCTACCTATTGAAACTAGCCGTGATATCAAGTTTATACTTCTCGGCAATATTGCAACACTATAACAATCAAATTTGGCCAAAATTGATCGAATAGAAATAAAACATATAATAGGAATCAACATGCATCATCAAATCATTTGAGTATGGATCCCCTTAAACCCTAGAAATAGACTACTCAATCATAATTGGGGAAAATATACTCATAATGAAATAAGAAGACATGAATTAATAATCAAAGATTGAATGGGAACAATAAGAGAAGAGACATAATACCAATTGTAGAACCAATCTTGCAAAATCAAATTTTCTATTGCATATTCAATGTAAATTGGGGAAAAAAGCAAAACTAGGGTTCTTGAGTAATTGAGAGAAAAAGAGTTCTAATCTAAAATGAATTAATGATAGAAAATAAGGTAGGAAATAATAAAATGTTCTTCAGTCGTTATACCTTTCTATTTTCTAAAACAACTAGAAAAATAGAGCTAAAATCGTCAAAAGATAAGACCTTATTCGACTAAAGCTACACAGAATAACCCGCGGGCGCGGGTTTTCATCCTACAAAACAGCGTCAACTTGCAAAGACCATATCTCACAAATTAGAATTCATATTGGGGCGTGTGATACACCGTTGAAAAGCTTTTCAAGTCTAGTTTACAACCCCACTGGAATCACTCCATTTAGATCATTGGATATGAGTTATGATCAAAAGAGTACACATGACACGATTTCCATACTTTTTTTTAATATATTTCCCCTATGTTTTGGGTCAATCTAACTCGAAGATGCCCTTTGGACTTATCATTTGACGTAGCTCCTTCCTATATGCTCCTCATGTTTAACTTTGTCCAATAATACTCCAATTGTGTTCTCAATACCTGAAAAACATCAAAAACACCGAAAATACACACAAGAGTAATATTTTCTCAATTTAAGTAACTATATGCAATTATGGACTAAAATGCAACTAAATGATCCTAAAATGCAACCTAATTGCATCATGAAAAACCTATATCAATATGACTCATCAGGTCTCACCAAATCAAGAGCGGAGGGAGAGGACAGTGCCAAAACAGGTTGGAAATTAAAGGTTATGATATTACTATTATAATAAGAGACAAAACATCCGGTTCAGACTCAAGTTACATATGAAAAATAATTTGCTTTATATTACTAAGAGTTTATGGCTTCAAACTAGTGCACAAAAAGTTCCTATACAAACTTCTCTTCAACAAATAGCCAACATAATTCTCCACCCTAGTTAATTCATCAATTGTAGTAGATTTCAAAGCTTTCTAGTATTATCATATGATAAGATGAATGTCATATCAATGCAGGATGCTAACACCATTGATTTTCAGATATGCTTAAACGATGCTCAACTAGCAGGCCCGTTTCTGAGAATTTTTGGGCCCGGGGCGGAACTAAAAAAAAGCCCCTAATATGTTAAGATTCATTATTTTTTTTTTGAAAATGCACAAATACTAATATGTAATATAAGATTCCCCTTACATTGTTTTAATTAAATTAAAAAAATAAAATGTACCTCAATATAAAAAACATCAGTAGCATAATCAAGAATATAAATGTTGATAAGAAAAAGCATTGCCTTCAAGCACTTTTCATACAAAACCGTTTTTAAAAGGTTCAACATTAATGTTTTTCAAAATACCAACTCAAAACAAAAGCCACAAATTTACTACATTATTAAAAGTATTTCATATTTTATTTTTGGGCATATAACCATAAGAAAATGTGAGACGGGATTTTTGGGAATTAGTTTTATGTTAGTAATAGATTTCTAGGTCAAGTGGGTGCTATGAATGGAAAAAAAGTAGGGATATTTGAAGGGGAAAACAAAATAAAACAAACCAAAGCAAAGCAAAATAGAATCTGAAAGATAAAAAAGACTAAAAGACTTATGAAATGAAAAAGGTAAAGAAAAAATTAAAAATATAATAGAAACCTAGGTGGGATTTAGGAAGTTGGAAGAGCAGTGAGAGCTTGGGAATCGTGAAGCTTTGGTTTGCAAGAAGAGTGAAAAGGTTCGAACCTTAGAGCTCTGAGACAAGATAGCAAGCATTAGACCAACTGTGTTTAGGTGTATGTCATGCAAGTTATACAAAGTGATTTGTTTATGACATATTACAACTCTTATTTTATCTCAAATTATGGGCCCTGGGAGCCTGCCCCGCCCCAGAGCCGGCCCAGTCAACTAGTAATTGGCCACCATTACTCTTGGTATAATAACGCTCAAAGAATTATTAGTAGAATTTGATCATGCTCTTGTTATTTTCAATGGATGCTGAAATATAAATATTTATAAATACAATACTCGAAAATCCGAAAGACATTTAAGAAAAATTTGTTAACAAATACCACGCTTTGGGCACTTTTTTGAAATAAATACCTAGGTACGCCAAAATTATATATAAATACCTACTTTAGGCTAATTTTTTTGGAATCACTACCACTTATGAATTGTTCAAAAACCGTTACTTTTGGTCCATTGGTGCCTTAGTGGCACGTGATTTTACCTTCTTCCCGTTATTCTTCTCCACAACCACTTCCACCCCCGTATTGATTTCATAGTTGGTTGGAGTAGTCTTGTTGTTGGTTGGAGTGGGTCAATTTTAGTGGTGGTGACGGTGGCAAGCATGGTTGTCACATGTGGTAGAAGTGGGTAGTGGTGGTGGGTGAGGGGCATAATTGTAAATTCACGTGCCACTAAAGGAACAAAACTAACGATTTCACGAGGTCCCGTTAAGTGGTAGTGATTCCAAAAAAAAAAGAGTCAATCTAGGTATTTATATATAACCTAGGTATGTATCTCAAAAAAGTGCCTAAAGCGTGGTATTTATTAACAAATTTTCCGAAATTTAACAAATAAAAACATCATATTCGCTTGAAATAACATTATCCAAAGAACATCAAATAGCGTCATTTAGCAACCAATATAACAACATATAACATATTATTACTATTGGCAACCAATATCATAATTTTGTTGCTATTGTAGGCAATGACTATTATTGGCCGTCACTGTACGGATCATTGAGACCCAAGTAGTAAGAGCTTTCATCTCCCTACTATAAGGTCAGGGGTTTGATTCTTACCCCAACTTTTGCCCAAGAATTCCCAATTTCTAGTCAAAATGACTAGAGTTTCCTTGTGAGTTGATATTCCCTTATCTCCGCTCACAGGGTCGTGTTTGTTCAATAGCCAATCAACGACAACGAACTTGAGTGGATGCAAGATGGAAACAAATTTGTTTAGTTCTTTTATAGTTGCTAAGCTCATTTTGCGACTAGCAATCAAGCCTCCAATAAAATTTGTTGCCAATCCGTTACTAAGATTATTAGCAATGCTTACCTTAAAAGTGGCAAAAGCAAATTTCCCTGCGCTATATAACCTATATTGAATATTTCTGGAGTTAAGCACCTAGCGTCCAGGCAAGATGTGTAACAGTGTTAGTGGACTGTGTTATCAGTGTTGCTCACTTTCATTTTCTTGTTACTGAAAGCGAAAAGTTGCTGTATAGGACCACAAAAAAGTGGTACAAAGAATTCTCCTATGTCCTTTCACTTGGATCATCTTCTTGTCTTCTATCACTTTTGTTATACTTAGCGTTGTGTGGGCAGCCAAGGTTGCACATATGAGCACACTGACACTACTCTCCACCAAGGTCGTTTGCACCCAAAAACAAGAAAACAACCTCCACAAAGGTGGACAGTTCCATATCCTTAATTGCAGTATATCAGCTTGAAACTTGAAATGACCTATACCTTGCCATACACCTGTATTCATTTCTTGCTCGCAACGACTACCTCTGTATGATAAAGACAACCTAGAACAAATTTAACTTCCATTTTGCGAATTTTCTGTACATGCAGTATTTTTGAAGTTATTGTACACCCACTCCTTCGACTGAGAATACATGTTATGATACCATACAATGCAAACGGTAAATGAGATGTAGGGCTACACTAGACTTTTAACTTGAAATTTATTAGCAGGGTTTCAGAAAAGGACGAGAATGATTATAATTCAGTCAAGAGGAACATCTTGTGTCGAGCCATTTGATGATATCATCAAAGATGGTAAAAATAGCATCTTCAGGTTCACCTTCAAGAATCGAATGGTAACCTCCTTCGTAAAGTTTCAAGGTCTTGTCTTTGCTAGAAGCTTTCTCATAGAGATATTTGCTCACATTTGGATCTGTCACCATATCTGCTGCTCCATGAATAACCAACAATGGAGAACACACCTGCAGATTGATGCCCGTATAATGTTAAGTATAGTACTACTAGATTTATCTAATTGATCTTGAAGAAGATCTGATGAAAGATTATTGTATAAGTCCAACCTTGTTGACATTTGCCTCGATTTCACTTGTAACCTTTAAAATCTCCATTCCGGTCTTTAGACGCACACGACCGGAGTAACTGATCATGTTATAGTAAGCCTGAAGGACATGAAACAGAAAAGGAAAACTGAGACAGGATAATTTCAGAGTTTATGTAGACAAAATTAGATGCAACCATAATTTCAATGGAGATTCCAGATCCCAAGTGCTAGAACGATAAAAATTTCTAAGAGATCCAAGACAAACCATTTCCCTGTACTTCAAGTTTCTGAATGCAAGCTCTGCCAGGTCTTTGGTTGGGAAAAACTTGACTTCTGGAATGACATTTGAGAGAACATTTGCAACTTTTAAGACTGCGGCAGGAGGCATCACTTCCTCTGCAACCTTTAAATCACCGAAAGAGTCAGAGCAATCTTCAAATAGAAGAGCTCCAATCGTACAAACATCTTGATACCAAATTCAATAGATCACTTTTAACGACTTAACATGAGTAGCTCGCTACACCCTCTATCTCATTACACATCACATTAAGGGTGAACTTTGACATACTTTGGGACAACATATTCAGAAAACTAATGTCATTCTTATCTGACTTGTTGAAGCTTATTTTGCAATTTATTGTGGCTTATGTGAACTTATTTTTCCTCTAACTTATTTTTCTAGAATGCACCCTAAATAAGGTAACTTAAATTTTTAGTCTGTATATTCATATATAGAAAATGAAAGTAATCATATATCATGAATCTTAGACCAATAATCTATGAAAATAAAATTTTGTACCAAACAAGAGTGCAATATTTCTCCTGATGTGGCAACGTTTTGTTGGAATAGAATTGCTGTAAGGCTATGAAAATAACAATAAGGAAAATGAGCCAAATAAATCGATGTAAGTTGCAACGTACAGACCACACTGCTAAAGAAACAAATAGGCCTTGGCCTCAGCTCAATCAGGAAGCAGAGACAGCCTAAAGTCTGGGCTCACGAAAAATGAGCACATCATGATAACAATTTCAGCAGATCACTTCTAACGATTTGTCATGTGCTACTCCCTCTAGCTCAATCCACCAAGTAGATCTGTTCAATCACAACGTAGAGATACTCACGTATTCATACCGAGTAGAAAACCCCTTATTCTTCCAACGCAGGGCAAGTGGCTTTCACTTTGCAACAAAAGTTAGGGAGAGACATTGACTTAATACAGAGCTCCTACTTTAACATTTTTGAATTATTCATTAATGAGCCATTTCTCTGACATAACTTTGGACTTATCTATATACTCCCTCCGTCCCTTAATAAACTTCTCATTTCTCTCTAAATGGTTGTCCCAAATAAACTTCCCATTTCTTCAAGTGGTAGGGTCCTCATAATAAAATAACTTACTTTTACACATGAGACCACCACTTTATGTCACTAGAAACCAAAACAATACTCTTAAAAGTCCTCAACTATGATGATTTATTATTTAAAAGAACACAAAGGACCCACCACCAACTACTTTCTTAAATTGTGTGCATTGGAGAAATGGGAAGTTATTTGTGGGACGGAGGGAGTACTAAGCAATTCGGACTTTTCACTTTACCTTAAGTAATTGACAATTCATACAAGGTTACGAGGGCAAAGAAAAATTCAAGAGTACAATTTTATGCAAATAAAACACAAACCATCTAAGATATGGAAAACTCAGCAATAAGCAATACACAGCTTCCAGGGAAAATGGGTAAAATCCAAACAACATCCAAATTGGTTCACTTACTTTACACATAGGAGCAACAAGAATCATTCCGTCCCACTCGTCAGGTTCTTTGAGATGAGTTTTCAATGCAACTGCACCACCCATGGACTGACCAAAAATAAAACGAGGCAGGCCTTGCAATTCTGGCTTTCCTGTCATATTATAGCTGAAGCAAAATCAGCCAAAATTTTTAAAAAGTTGTTGGGTAGTAAGAAGAAATATGTTAATATTACCAACATTAATACACATCAGACCTTTAATTTTTGCATATTGTTCAATCACATTATCCACTAAATCATCAAAATTTGAAATGTATCCATGCAATCCATCAGAAAGACCGAAACCAGGATGGTCCACAGCGTATACTCCATACCCTGATCCTGCAATTCTTCTGGCAATACCTAAAAAAACACAAAGTTCTTCTCAATGGACTTACAAAAGTACTAATGTCTCAATAAGTTTCTTTTATTGATACATTGTTCAAAACCCATATTACCTTCAAATAAAAAAGTGCAGGTATCACCATATCCATGGCAAAAGCAAACAACACCTTTAATTTGATCTCCTTCTTTCGGCAACCAGCTCTTACAAAAAATTTCCTGCCCTTTCGGATTCAACTCGTACCACTACAAAAGAAATTTAGAAGCACTCACATCGTTAACCCATATGATTTTATACAACAAACGTTTTTTTTACTTTCAATTCTTACTGGAAAATGTTATCCTCTATACACAGGGAGTGTTCCGTTGGACGGAAAACCTTTTTCAGGATGTAGTTTTATCATTCTCCGTTGTTGGTTAGTAAGGAGTGAAAACTAGCTTTACCCATGGTAGAAAATAATTTTCATAAGGGTTGAAAACATTTTCCCATCCTAATCAAGGGAAAACACATTTCCTATTCCACCCTATTTCTTGCCTTCATCTATCCTTCCTCCCAACTATCCTCCCATTTCTTTTCATTCTTCCTTTCCTTCTTACTTTTCATGTATGGAACTAAACAAACAAAAACTAATCTACATCATTTTTCGGTTTAATGTATTTTCCGTCCAACCAAATGGAGCATAACCTTATGCATCTAAATCAAAAACTATGTCTTAATTAATAAGTGGGTTGATTATTAGTTTCTCAACTGCATATTTGTTGTCACTATTGCCCAACTCACCACATAACACTTCTTGAGTTTTAGTTCTTTTGAAACGGAACATTTTATTAAAGCCAAAATTGTCAACAACTACCTAATAAATATCACTTTTCAGAAACAACTACCTAATATAAAAAGTTTCTTATACAACTACCTAACTTAATAATTCCGTCAACATAACACTACCAAAGACGTTAAGTTTTGAAAATTCCGTCACGTGGGGCCCACCTTTTCTTATTTCCCACCATTCTCTCTTCTTCTTCCTCCTCCTCTCTGGTTTAACCACCCTAGCCTAATCACCACCACCATAGCTTTGACCACCACCACACACCAGCCCAATCAACCACCACCCCGACCACCCGAGACCACCTACAGCTCATCCCAGCACCCAACCACCACCCCAATCAGCGAAACCATCACCCTAATCACCGATCCACCACCCCAGCAACCCAGTCACCGATCCACCGCATCCATCCCAAAATCGCCACCACCACCATACCCCCAAAAGTCGAACCACCCAAAATCGCCACCCACCACTATACCCCTAAATTCGAACCACCCAAGATCGCCACCCAAATTGACCACAAATCGCCACCCCAAATTGACCATACCAAAATCGCCACCACAAAATTCGAACCACCCCATCCACCCACTACAACCAACCCCACCACAATCAACCCCAAAATTCGAACCACCCCATCCCCCCAATCCCTCTCCTTCACCGTCAAACTACAACAATGATTTTGGGGCCCATTGACGCCATTGATGGAGGGTTTGAGCTTGGTTTGAGCTTGAGTTGCAGAACCAGAGAGGAGGAGGAAGAAGAAGTGAGAATGGTGGGAAATAAGAAAAGGTGGGCCCCATGTAACGGAATTTTCAAAACTTAACGTCTTTAGTAGTGTTATGTTGACGGAATTATTAAGTTAGGTAGTTGTATAAGAAACTTTTTATATTAGGTAGTTGTTTCTGAAAAAGTGATATTTATTAGGTAGTTGTTGACAATTTAATAACGAATTATTCTACACAGTAAATGTAAAAAATGTTCTTAAAAAGGTCCCAAAGAGAACATACATTGGAAAACATAACAAAAATGAAAGTGTAACATGCAAGATTAGCACCATTACCTCCTCTGTTCTGATCCCAGGAGGAGCAAGCTACAAATATCAAGGAAAAGTCAATATATAGTCAATGTCAATGGAATTTCAAAGCTTGTTTTTTTTTATAAAAAAATAACAAATAATAAAATTAACAAACTTTAGTGACAAAATAAGATTAAGAGAAAAGTTAAAAGGAAAAAAGGAAACCTTAAACAAGACATGATCAAGCTGCTGATGAAAGTGAATGAAAGCGGATCGGACTTGTCTGCGGGCAGGAGCATGATCAAGATTTAGAGACGCAAACTTATAAAGTTCATCACTTAAATCTTCAAGACCTTTCTTCCTCTTTTTTATACCCATTGTGGATTTTAGATTAGTCCAACTTAATTTCTGAGAAACTGATTGCTGACATTTGATCACTGGAAATGAATATTGAGGGAGCTTAGAAGTGGTGTGACCGAACAATGTTGAACAAGATGGTTGGAGTGTTGAAGAGAAAGAGAGTTCCATGTTCTTGGTTGGTGAAAGCAAAGTCAGCTTCTTTTTGCTAATTAACAAGTGAGGGAGTTTGATTGTCTTCTTCTATTTTAGCAAAAATAAGTACTCCCTCTCTCACAAAAAGGTTTAGGAGCGTTTGATTGGTTTTCTTTTAAATGGCATGAAAATCATTTCAATGTTTAGTTGGACTATTAGCTAGAGTGGATTCTATCTTCATTCCATCCTCTTTTATCTTTATCTTTCCCTAAGTTTTTAACTTTATTTCACCTAAGTACCCCATTATCAAACCCTAATTTGTGTTGACGGGAGAGAGCAGCTAAAAAATTAAAAAACTCGTCAACCGCCACATGTACCTCCACAAACTGACACGAAAAAAGGATTAGTCGATAATTGTTTGCCACTTCACTAGCATCATCAGCCTTAGCCGTACCGAATACTTTGTCAGCGCTGTCACGATAGGAGGTGTATCGGATGATAATTTTCTGGAAAAGTTCGTTGTGATTGTAAGTCGTAACTTTTTCAAACAATACATCTAGCATAAAACCACACTAGAAATTTGTTGAGCTTATGATATGAGTGAAGATATTCCATGACGCAAGAACAACACTACAAAGCAAAATTATTGAAATCAACATTTTTGGGGGAAATTCACAATTTTCCTTGTTATTGTATATGGTTGGTACAATTATATTAAAAATAAAAAATGGACACAGAATTCATTCCAAAAATAAACCAAACAACAGGTTTGAATATGTAATCCATTGTAGGATTGAACCAAACAGTTTGAAACTAGTATGAGGTTTTGGATCTATACTACCCTACTATGGACATATATACCAATCAACTCTAGTTCAATGAACCAAACAAACTCTTATACACATGTTGTTCAACACCCTTCCAGATAAGCCCATCCAAAGTGAAAAGACCAAAATATCCTTGAATATTTTTGAAAACCAGGTACAAAATCAAAGTAACCCAAGGGTACTAAGTCCAAGGTGCCATATTTGTCAGAGTAAAAAAGAAAGCTTTAAAACATGTCTTTCTTGTCACAAACAGCATGAAAGAGAAGAGACGTAAAGATAAAAAAAGAAAAGAAATTAGACTCGTGCTATTTGGATGTAGATTAAAATATGGCATCAGACTGGGCAATGCTTAAATCCTAGTCGGACGTCACTAGGCCAAATTGTGTTTTTGAATTGAGCCAACTTTTCATTGTTTGTTTTAGTCCATCCCATGCGTGTAACATTCCGCCAAATACTAACTATGAAAAGAGGATAAAGTAAAAGAAATAAAGAATAACCAGTGGTAGTGGAAATACTACAGAGACGGGAATGCCACTCTAAGGAGTAAATTAAACTACAAACGAACAACAACCTCAAAATAGTAGTCAAACTCCAAACATATATATAAAGAGAAATGAGGTCCCATACCATCATCTCTAACAAAAAGTTCCATCATTCATAATTCGAAGGGGGTAAACATTAATACCCAAAATGTGAAACAAACTCAATGAACATAGTAAAACTATCAAGGTCCACTATAAAACTAGTCCTAATCTCCGACTCATAGTGCTCGTCCACAATGACTAGCACGACTTCCTTGCTCACACGGGTAAACTGCACAACCCCAGTCATACTGTAATAACACGAAACTGCACTGTCATCTGCAAAATATATTCAACAAAATTCCACAATCAGTGGGGAGTAACTAGCAGTTCTCCCCACCCAATTTAGGAAACAAATAGTAAGCTTAAAGAAGTTAGAATAAACGCTAAAGGCAAGGCATCACAATAGCAACAAAGAGGCATAGTACACATTACAACATATGTCATGCTTTCACAAGGAAAAAATTTAATAATGATCATAAGAATAATAACAAATAATGGCAATAGTCATACGTTTGAGAAAATCCCAAAACATAGTTTTCTGAAAATGATACAAAGTTCTAAAAGTTTCAAAGGACACAAATGAGGCAAGCACAAGCGCCTGCAAAGAGAATGCAATGGAATGGAATAAAGTCAGGAATACATCCTTAGGACCATGGCTCCCTAGTCTGAGTATGGCCACACTCTCAAACGCAGCTCACGGATCATGACACCCGTGATTAATGCTAGAATTTGAACGATAACTCTAACCAAACACACTCAACAGACCATGCCGCCTGTGAGTAGACCCATGGACCATGCCGCCCAAGGACCAACATACTCATATCCAGGGACCATGCCGCCCTTCCGGATTGCAAAAACTCAACGGAACATGCCACCCGTGAGTAGTACCATTGGACCATGCCGCCTAAGGTTGGCTTGCTCATCTCCTAGGACTGTGCCATCATTAGGATTAACTTGCACAACTAACATACAAAATTCCTAGGACCATGCCGTCCGTAGGGTTCACAAACAAAATTCCTAGGACCATGCCGTCCGTAGGATTAATAAACAAATTTCCTAGGACCATGTCGTCCGTAGGATCAACAAATCACAAGAGACAATATATACATCAAGGTATACCAAGAATTCCATAACATCAAAACATGAGTACACACGACAAGGTATACAAGCAATTCAAAACAACGAGCATGAGTATACATGACAAGGTATACAATAAATCCAAACAACCAACATGGGTATACGCGTCAAGGTACACACACAATCCAAATTCATAAAGCAACATTAAGTACATGTTAAGGTATATAACACCAAAACGTCGTCTGAGTTTGGGTACAAAGTCAATTATGACAAAGGAAAATTATTCCCCGTACTTAACTCTTGGCGAAGTGATTCTAAGGGCAGTATTATCCTCCCCCAAGCATTTCGACGTCGACAACTCAAAGTATAACCTCAATACTCAACAACAAAACAATTTCAAAGGTTACCCAACAATGTAGGGCACATATCCTTCATAAATAAACCTAATCCAACCCAAATATACTTCAACATGCATAACATACATATATAAACCCTTTAATCAACAAATAAACATGTTGTAAGCAATTTAGGAAGTTAACCAAAACATGAAGCAACGAAGGGGCAGTCCCTCGTCGCGAGGTGCGACCCAGGTCGCGAGGTGTGACCTAGCCCTTCGCAGTTCGCGAGCAGCTATTGCTTGCTACTTGCAGGCAGTGCTCGTATTACCTTCGACCAACAAAACGCATACGCTAAGATACAAGCCACCAAAACAATCCATTCCACATCATAAATCATCCAACTAAACACCTTAGCATGAGACTAACATCACCTTTCAACCAATTCCTCAATTCCCACATAAATAATCATGTTACACCAATTCATTACAACAACCAAACATCAAATTTGACAATGAAATCAAGGGGAAATAACATGGTCATATACATAAGTTCAATATGAGAATATGACTCACGACAACCATCCTAACATGATACTACATTAAACTACGCACAAACAATCACCTAAGTTCCACCAGCATGATTCTAAGTTCTCTAACGCAATTCTAAACATCCTAAGTTCACAATCTACTCCCTCCGTCCCATATTACTTGATACAGTTTGACCGGCACAGAGCTTTAGGAATGTTATTTGACTTGTTTATTTTATTGTGAGTAGTTAGTTGTTGGTATTATTTAAGTCTATAAAGTACAATGTGGGACAAATGTGGGCCATGGGGGTATTGCAAAAGTAAAATAAAAAGCAAAAAGAGAGAATGCAAAAGTGGGACCATGCCATTTTTAGAAGTGTATCAAGTAATATGGGACGGACGAATATGGAAAGTGTATCAAGTAATATGGGACGGAGGGAGTATTCCCTAACGTGATAGAATAATGCTAGTTACCTCGATCTTCGAGAGGAGTGCCGAAAAACATTATATAATAGCCTAGAAAACGTGCAGATCATCAAACCTTCTTTTCCCTTGAAGACTTCTCCTCCATTGAACAAAGTATTTTCCTCTTAAACAATTTTAGCGTCCTCTAAAACAGCCAGTGTTGTTCCGGCCAAGATTTCCAGTGCTCTAAAGCTCGGATTTAAAATTCCTCCGGTCAAGTTAAGGTATAGATGTTGAGCATACGCTGTCCAAATTTGAATAAGATCTAACGGTTAGATCTCCGGCGATCTCCATTTTCGTAAGGGTGTGCAAGGGAAAAACGGGAAAGACATTTCCTCTCCTTTCCTTTATTTAAAGGCGTGTGAAAGGGATAGGGAGGGGGTTGATTTTCTGAGTTTTAAACTCATCATAAGGGGAAGTAAAAGGGTGAATTTAATTGGGCACATAATAGCCATGATGATGGTGGTTTATGAGGGTGAATGAACGGGTATGGCTTTTGATTATCATAAACGTTTCAAAGGAATACACAGCTGGCCAAGACTTTTCATTACCTCCCTAATGATCAGAATGTTCGGACCCCCATGTGTTAAGCATGGGGTGGACGCAACTCGCTAGTACGTAATAAGATCAAAGAATTATAAATGCTCATAAATAAAAAACATGCTAATATTTCTATAATAATTAAAAAAATTATGAACAATAACGTACTATAAATATGCACTTACTAATTATACACTTACTATACTCATACAAGTATCACATTGTTCTTAAACAATACTGACACAAGTACAACCATAAAAATAATTAAACGAGTATATATTATTTTTACGATATAAAATATATACATATATATACATATACAATTAAATATATATACATATATATAATGAGATGTAAAAGAAATTAAGTTCAAAATATAAGAGTATATATAATTATCGTCGACCATATATAGTTAACGCTTAAAAATTAAATCACACAACACCTAAATTTATAAAATAAAATAACTAACTACATTAGAAAATTTATACGCACAATACATGATCCACCGAAATATTTTTCGGCTTCAAATATGATCATTTATTTACTACAATATAGTTTTTATCTATGAAATTATATTTAGAGTTATAAATAACAAAGTAAACTTTATACTTTAACGCAGGAAATTTCTAGTGAAATTACGGGGTCTTACAATGCGCACCCTCATCCCTTTACATTTTGACTTCTTATAAAGTTGAAAAATAGGTTTTTTTTTGTGTGTATAATTGACATTTTGTAATTTTTTTTATTGAAAATAAAAAGGTCATTTCAAATAAAAAATAGGACAAAGTGGAAAGGGTCAGACCATGAGATGACACGACCCCGATCCAAAGGACCGCAACTATGTTGTTTACTTGGTTTTACTTGGATTGGCATGAGGTTCGAAAAACGAGTTGACCCCAAGCTGGGCTTAGAGAGGATAGAAGCTCGTGCACCCAACACATTACCATGAATTTGTTTTCTATGTGATTTTGAATTCTCCTCGTGAATTAGCAATTTTGTTTTTCTTTTCAAGTGTCATCCTAAAAAGTCTCGTGATTACTAAGCCACAACCAGGCTTGCAGATAATTAAACCTCGAGTACATTCACTTATATTGGAGGTAAAACACCATGTTATTTCACTCGAAAATTTTCGCGTTTATTAGTCTTCATTATATTTCTGTTAAAAGTTAAATTAATTTATTTCTTAAAAAACATTCAAATATATTTTGCTAATTTTATATTACATTTGTACAATTTATTTAGTTAGAATTTTATATTTATAGTAGTTGATTTACACTTTTTAGTTATACAATATATTATTTTTAACTATTAACGCGAATTGAACTGTTATATGTAATGGTGGATCGACCACCCCATGAGGACCGAAAATCAGGAGGAAGATGGAGGGTTTAGTGTCTTTTGAGTGTTTTGTAACCTCTTGTAACCCCCAATTGAATATCCCATTTATTCTATCATTAAACCCCATCATCGAACTAATGAAATAGTCCAAAATACCTCCTATCTAAACCCATTTGAAGCTGATTGTTGGACATCATTTGTTGTCATTTTTCCACAAAAACTTTCAATCACATTGAAGAGAGGTAAAGATTAAAAAAAGCCACACTTGTTCTTCACAAATTTGCACCATTTTTCTACACTTTCTTACATAAAAAAATATATTATTTTCATTCTTTCTCCGCATCATTTATAAGATGGGTGTTCAGTCGCTAGGACGGAAATTCGTGGTGAAGATCGCGTGCAAGAAGAAGAAGACTAGTATCGTTATCAATCCTCCTCCGGTTGGCCTAGGTAACTAGCGGCGATCCTAGAACGATTAGGATTAGTATACGTTTTATATTTGTTTTTATTAATTAAGTTTGAGTTGGAATCCTGAGTAGAATTTCATCTGGAAATCTCATGTGTGTTTATGTAGTTTTCGATTATATTATTTCAATTATGGACTTTTGGTTATGATTATATAGGGATATATATTAGTTTATGATATCATAACATGATCAGTTTGTTTATCAAGTGTGGATTATTTTGTTTCGCTCATAGGATGAATTGCTTGCTCATAGTTGAATTATTGAAGCATGATGATGTTTGGTTGATGTATGATGCATTGAGTATGCATTTAAACTTGGTTAAAGTCAAAAGTGTGTATTTGGCAATTTCTTATAGGAATTGGTTGCATTTCACAAACAAGGTCACACCTTGTGACCATATTCTTCAACACACTTTTGAAGAGTCATATCTCACTCGGTTTTTCATCGGAACTGAGCTTGTGACCAGGTGTTGGAAAGTTATTGAAATAAACATTAATATCAAATCGGAATCATCCAAAAATAATATTTGTGTCAAAAGTTATGTCTATTTGAAGTTGATGCTTGTGTTGAAACCCTTCCAAAGATCTTAATTTTGCGTCTTTATAGCATGAAGGACATGATATGTATGATGAGTGTTGTTTATACTTTGTACCTTCTTAACTTTCATTTATTCTATGGTGTAGTTGTTATACACAAATTATTATCGACGTTGTTGTGCTTGAGGGAAAATCATATTTGTCTCTAGCACTGTTTCGCAAAGAGTTAAATATACGAGGTATTATAATTCATGTTATAATTAACATTGAACCTAAGCTCAAACAACGACTATGACAATAATTTATTCTCGTATACTTGCAAGTTTGACATCTTTATTTGATGGGTTGACTTGGTTATTGAAATGTGATTGAATTTTGATAATTTCCTTTGTTATTGCATTTATATGAAAATTTTCATATTACTTATTAAGTATGATTTCATTGAAGAATTTTTAGTATAAATATTTTTAAGACGAAGTTAAGAGAGGTGGAAAATTAAACCTTGAGTTGAGACTCTAAACTTCCATTGATTATTGTGTAAGGCCTTAAGGACGTCCTGCATAATTGTAACAACCCGAATTCCCCAACCTGCTAAAATGAGATTAGGCACAGTGGAAAAACATCGGCCGAGTTAATCAAGGCCATTACCATCACAGTCACGGAACTAAGTAGCAGAGTATGAAACTCAAAATCCAACTCTAATCAAATTAAATAACTTATTACAGATAGAAATAACGTTAAAACACTAGTCTGAGATAAATCATTATTACATTTGAATGTCCTTGCCTTAGCTGACACAACACAATCGTAATTTATCCACTAGATCTTCATAACTTTCGAACCTCGACCAAGGACAATCACCTCTTTAACCTGTAAACTGCTAAGACTTTGACACCCACCAAGTGACAGGCCGCATAAATGACAAAATAAAACATTTCACGCACATATTAGCAACGCACTCAATACGAAACCCGTGAAACAAATAAAACATGATTTGTTGTTCTTCTAGTTAAAACAACTCATCACTTATATTCACGTCAACTCATAAAGTCATTGTATACTCCAAACCATTAACTCAAACAATTCTCGCAAAACGTTTGTACAATTCCTTATAGTAATGATAATTCATAATTTAATAATAATTTCATAAACATAATCTCCTCTTTGGAAAATTGAATACAAACTCAGTAATTCACTTTCATAGTTTTCTCTGGTGTAATCGAAGTTAAAGAATGAGATTGTTCCTCTTTGTTTGAAGTAAACATATTTTCTTTTAAAAGGAAGTCCCCAAATTTCTCCAAGCTTTTCACAATCAAAATATATTTTCTCCCCCTTCTGTTCAGTGCTACGGTATCTAATAATATTGACAAATTTTGCTCATATTCTATCCAATTAAGACCTCTAATCTCCCTAAGTCACTTACTAGATATAGATCAAACATATCCTTGGTCTAATGTACATCAAATAAACATTTAAACATACTATTTGTAGTTAGGTAAACAAATATTACCGAATGCAATTAGTTCTTATATCAATTTCTAGTTTATGTAATAAGGCTGCAAACTTTGGTCGAAAGTCCACGACATTGCGGGAAGATCCCCACCATGGTGCGACAATAATGTTTCAAAGTGGCAACAACTCCAAGAAGGTTAGGCAAGTGGGCTCCTACAAATGGAATGGGTAGGATGCAATACCTAACTTGTCCGGCTTTTTAGAGATCAAACAGTTTTCCGGGATACTCTAGGTAATTTTAGTCTTATTGTGTGGCTCTTAGTAGCCTTTGTAATCCTTATCAACAATGACTCTATCCGAGATCTTGGAATTGTGGATAAGAGAAGGTCCCACATGAGAGGTTGTTTAATGAACTTAATGCTTTTTACGTTCGATGATATGCATACATACATCGGAGGAAAAACATGAAAGCCCGTGTCACCCTAGTGACTGTCGGGTTGTTGCCAACGCTAGACAAATCACTGTATTGTACACATTTTTATAAACATTCTGATCAGTCACTACAATTACTCGAGATTGCCTACCTTGTTGAAATGTACTTTTGTATAACTTTTAGAGGAAATTTATTTGGATAAATAGTTAACTAGTACCTTTTAAGTTTTTTTTGTGATATAGTACCTTAAGTTGTACAAAACTCTAAAAAATAGTACCTTAGTCGAAAGTTCAGGCCAATTTAATCAATATTTCGGCTGTCGACCATTGTTTTCCCTCGTTTTTTGAGAGTGAAAGTTCACCTCCCTTCTATTTACAATACACGCTCTAGAAAAAGAGAGAAAACAATGCTCAACAGCCGAAATATCAACTATAGTGGTTGAAATTTTGGACTAAGGTACTGTTTTTAAGAGTTATGTACAACTTAAAGTACTATTTCACCAAAAAAAAACTTAAAAGGTACTAGTTCACAAATTCACCTTTTTAAAAGGTACTAGTTAACAATTTATCCAATTTATTTCTCGAAACTTGACCCTTTTTTTAAAACTTAACTAACAACCAATTTTAATGTCCATAGTGGAGTCATCACTATAGACTTCTTGCCCCTTTTGCAAGAAAACAAGCGAAAACCCCACAATTTCTTTCCTCGAAGAGGGTCGGAGAGGAATAAAATCCATTATAAGTGAAAAACTACTTGAGTTTCGTGATAGGACCATTGTATAAGTGACCAATGAATCCTTAGGGTGTTAGCTTCATAAACCACATTTATTTAGATTAATAAAACAAATGGGACAATTATTGGGACATATTAAAAAGGAAAAATTGAATCGAACAGCACAAACTATACGTTTGTTGCGCGAAACAGCACAAATAAAAAAGGTGCACAAAACAGCATAAACTTTTTCAAATCGGAGCAGAGAATGGCATAAGTAAATTTTTGGCCTGAGATTCCATCTTTCCGGCGAATCTTAATTATTTTACCTTTTTTCATTTTTCTATCCACCTTAAATATACTTCAGCATCTTAAACTCACGTTATTTCTTCTTTGCTAACCCTAAAATTTCTCCCAAATTGATTTTACCTATCAAACCCTAAAATTGGAAGATGAGGAAGAAATCAAAAGGCAATGGAGAATGCTCAAGTGAAATTCGATGCTGACATGGATTGCAAAATTAGAAGTTAAAGAATTTACAGAGCTTGCTTAGTTAACTTGGAGAGCTTCTTCAATGGTGAATCAATGGAGTTTCGTGCTTTTTGGGGGGAAAAATCAGATGGTTGAATACGAAGTTGGATGGTTGAGAGAATGAAGGTCACTTGTTGTATGGAAGATGTAAAGGTGGAGGGAAAATGATAGAAAAATGAAAAAAAAGGGTAAAATAATGAAGATTCGCCGGAAAGATGAAATATCAGGCCAAAAAATTACTTATGTCATTCTCTGCACCGATTTGAAAAAGTTCATACTGTTTTGTACACCTTTTTTGTTTGTGCTGTTTTGCGCAACAAACGTATAGTTTGTGCTGTTTGATCCAATTTTCCCTATTAAAAATGAATGGTTTCATCCCGAGCATCCAAATGGGATGACTCCAACTGGTTGCGTGCCAAAGATAAATCCGCGACCAAAGGTACCGTTATGATAGAGTGCACTATAATAGCCTTAGACGACCTCTTCTTCATCATTTCCTCAATTCAGTGCATGTTTTCTTCAAAATAAGTGAGATAACTGTATTGATATAAAGAATAATAAAATTTCGGTTCTTTAAGCACATTATACTACTTTTAAGCCACAATGGGCAATTAAGTCAATAAAATGTACATAGTCAAGTAAATCAATTGTCCAATCTTAGCAATAAATATATCATTTTTATGCCTTCAAGAAGTGAAGTGATGGACTAAATAATGATTGAAATAAATAATTATGCAAATAGATATTATTAATCAATAAATTGAATCATGATATAAACAATTATATGGATGTCTATTATCCATCCTTGATGTCTATTATCCATCCTCGATGTCTTCTAGGATATTCTGTGATCCAAGGAAACCCTAATTCCTAGGTATATATATACCCCTTTAGTGGTTGAATAGGAGAACCAATTCTACTCTCTCTGATATCTTCCCCTTTGTTTTGTAACACGTTATCAGCACCATAAAGAACAATTTTTTCCCGTAAAACCCTCTCAAATTTTCCTATCCACCCCCAACTATCACGTATAATAATTTAGAAGCAAATACTTTAACATTGAGTAAACACTAACACAACAACAACAGCAGCCCAACTCGGATGCCGCGCCTTCCTCCCATCCTCCTCCTCACCGGTGCCTCCGACCAACGCTGCCTGCACTGCCGATCACGGCCGCCGCCTTTTTCCCTCCTCGTCGGTCCAACTGCACAACCTTGGCTGAGCGTCATCTTCAAAGACTTGATTTTCTCGATTACAGAGCCTCACATCCTCACCCATCAATTTAAAGACTCGATTTTTCTCAAGCCAACCCACCTCTTGCATTATGTCGAATCTAGCAAAACTTGAATTTGTGGCACTTAATATTACTGGAGACAACTACCTGTCATGAGTGTTAGATGCTGAAATATACCTAGATGCTAATGGGCTTGGTGAAACTATCAAAGCGGAAAATCAAGCAACAAGTCAAGATAAGGCCAAAGCTATGATATTTCTTCACCATCATCTTAATGAGGGACTCAAAATTCAATATTTGACTATTAAAGACCCTCAAACACTGTGGAGTAATTTCAAGGATAGATATATAACCACCACAAAACTATAACACTACCTAAAGCTTGTTATGATCGGCTAACTTTAAGATTACAAGATTTTAAATCCGTAAGTGAATATAACTCAGATATGTTCAGAATTACTTCTCAATTGACATTATGTGGAGAAAAGGTCACTGACGCAAAAATGTTAGAAAAAACATACTCCACCTTTCACGCAAATAACATTGTCCTGCAGACATAATACCGTGAGAAAGGTTTTTTAAAAAGTATTCTGAACTAATATCATGTCTCCTTTTGGCTGAGCAAAACAACGAGCTTTTAATGAGAAATCACAAATCACAACCAACTGGTTCTACTCCATTCCCTGAAGCGAATGTGACAACCCATGACAACGATGGTCGTGGTCGTGGCCATGGTCGTGGACGAGGTCAGGGTGGTTATTTGAGAAACTCGTATTTCCACCAGAAGTGGGATAATAGAGATGGTAATAAGCAAGATGAAAACAAAAGTGATAATGTTACCAATGTATGCTTTCGTTGTGGAGGAAAAGGCCACTGGTCTCTTATATGTCGTACACCAAAGCATCTTGTTGACCTGTATCAACAATCATTCAAGCAAAAGGGAAAGAAAGTAGAGACAAACCTTGTGTACGAAGATGGCGAAGGTGATTTTGATTCAGGCAATGCCACCCACTTGGAAGAATCTGATTTTTACTCCAACCCCGAAGGGAATAATTAGCCACACAACTCATGATTATTAATTAGACTATTATGCTTATGTTGATTTTTATTATTTAGTTTATTTTATTTTGAATTACTTTGGTTTTGATGCTTTATGGGACATTTTCTCGTTTGATAGTTTATTTTATTGGATAGTTAATTTTGAGTTTGGTAATTTATTTTTGAATAATTAGAATTGTTGGATGATATACCTATTTGTTGACAATTATTTTGTTTCTTTGAAGAATATTATGATTAACTCTCAAGGAAAGTTAGCAATGAATAACAGAGATTTATGCCTAGCAGACAATGCAACTACTCATACTATACTAAAAGACAAGATATATTTTCTCAATTGACAATGAAAGAAAGTAGTGTGAGTACGATTTCTGCTAGTACAAATACTATAGAAGGCTCCGGAAGAGCAAATATATTATTACCAAAGGGGGCAAAGTTTGAAATTGTTGATGCATTATATTCCCTAAGTCTCAAAGAAATTTATTGAGTTTTAAGGATATTTGCCGAAATAGATATCATATTGAAACAAAGTGAGGGAAATAATGAATACCTTTACATCAACAATATAACTCAAGATACTAAACAAGTTTTGAAAGAAATTGCCTGCACTCTCCACTGGTTTGTACTACACAAAAATTAATGCAATTGAAACACATATTGTAATAAACCAGAAGTTTATGGATAACTTTATTGTTTGGCATGACCGGCTAGGCTATCCCGGTTCAACTATGATGCGAAATATAATCGAAAGTTCATGTGGACATTCATTGAAGAGCCATCAGATTCTTCATAATAATTTTTCATGCGCTGCATGCTCACTTGACAAATTAATAATTCAGTCATCACCAGTCAAGATAAATTATGAATCAATCAATTTTCTGGAAAGAATTCAAGGAGATATATGCGGACCTATACATCCCTCGTGTGGGCCATTTAGATACTTTATGGTTCTAATTGATGCATCGACTAGATGGTCCCAAGTATCCTTGTTATCCTCTCGCAACCTGGCGTTTGCGAGATTACTTGCTCAATTGATTCGATTGCGAGCAAATTTTCCAGATTTTCCAATCAAGACTATTCGTCTTGACAACGCTGGTGAATTCACTTCTCAATCTTTTAATGACTATTGCATGTCTATTGAGATAAATGTTGAACATCCTATAGCTCATGTTCACACACAGAATGGTCTGGCGGAATCTTTGATTAAACGTCTCAAATTAATAGAAAGACCATTACTAATGAAGTCGAAACTCCCAATTATTGCTTGGGGACATGCAATTTTACATGCAGCAGCACTAATTCGCATTAGGCCAACAAGTTATCATAGAATCTCCCCATCACAAATGGTTCATGGTCAGGAACCAAATATTTCCCATCTTAGAACTTTTGGATGTGCAATATATGTTCCAATCGCTCCACCACAACAAACTAAGATGGGCCCCCAAAGAAGGTTGGGTATTTATGGATTTGAATCCCCATCAATAATTAAAGGGATATTTCCTGAGGTACCCTCGGGGTTAGGGCTAATTCCTCGGGTACCCCTCTCGTTTTCGAGCTAGCTGAGATGCCACCAACGTCAATGTTTGCTTCTTAAATGCCATTACTATTAACACCGTTAACTATTCTGTTAACTTTCTAATTTTAATTCAATTTTCATTTAAAAAAACAGAAAAAAAATTAAAAACCCCAAAACCCTCCCCCACTCTCTCTCCTCCCCTCCCCAAACCCACGACCCACCCACCAACCCCAACCCAGCCACCCCTTTCACCCTTCCCCCTTCCCCGAAACCGTCCACCACCCCTTCCCCTGAATCCGTCGCATCCAACCACCCTAAATCGAACCCCACCCAACCACCACAACCAACTCGTGCCCCACCCCCACCACCAATCACCCCTACCAAAACGAAATTCGTTTGCTCCTCAGTCGTTCGCTGGCGGATTTGGTCACCATCGACCCATTCGAACCAAACCCACAAACCAAACCACCGCCACCACCGACCCATTCGAACCAAACCCAAAACACAATCACACGAACTCTTCGATCCAGAAAAATTACCTAAAATCACTGCAAATCTAGGTTTGAGTGATGGCAGCGCTGGTTTAAGCGTGATTTGGCGGTGGTCGGACGCAAAGCTGGTCGCACGAGTTATTAAGGATGGTGGGCGGTTTCGTTTTGGTAGGGGTGATTGGTGGTGGGGGTGGGGTTCGATTTAGGGTGGTTGGGTGCGACGGATTCAGGGAAGGGGGAAGGGGGTGGTGGGCGGTTTCAGGGAAGGGGGAAGGGTGGAAGGGGTGGCTGGGTTGGGGTTGGTGGGTGGGTCGTGGGTTTTGGGGAGGGGAGGAGAGAGAGTGGGGGAGGGTTTTGGGGTTTTTAATTTTTTTTTCTTCTGTTTTTTTAAATGAAAATTGAATTAAAATTAGAAAGTTAACAGAATAGTTAACGGTGTTAGTAGTAATGGCATTTAAGAAGCAAACATTGACGCTGGTGGCATCTCAGCTAGCTCGAAAATGAGAGGGGTACCCGAGGAATTAGCCCTAACCCCGGGGGTACCTTAAGAAATATCCCATAATTAAATATTTAGAACCATCCACTGGGGATCTATTTACGGCTCGTTTTGCAGATTGTCATTTTGACGAGTCAATTTCCAACAATAGGGGGAGAAATAAATTAGCTGGAAAAGGAAATTAATTGGAAATAGTTATCATTGGCTCATATTGATCCTCGGACTAAGCAATGTGAACTGGAAGTCCAAAAGATTATTCATTTACAAAGTTTAGCCAATAAATTGCCACACGCATTTACCGACCCAAAAAGAGTGACTAAGTCACATATACCAGCTGTGAATGCTCCAATTAAAATTGATGTCCTGAAAGGACCAAATGTAGTTGCTAATGAGTCTTATGTACGCATGAAGCGTGGTGGACCAATCGGTTCCAAAGATAAGAATCCTCGGAAGAAAAAAGGAGTAAAGAATGATGATGGCCAAATCGAGGAACAAAGATCTCCTGAAGAGACTTTAGACATGAATGAAAACAATGTTACTAAAGAAACTCAGGTAACTGAAAATGAAGAAATCTCATGTATGGAATTAAATGGAATCGAAATCAAATTAACATCAATGATGTATTTGCATGCAATGTAGCACTAGATGTTATGAATGATAAAGAGGATCATGAACTAAAATCTCTAGAAGAATGTAGATAAAGAGATGATTGGGAAAAATGGGAAGAAGCGTTTGATGCGGAATTGAAATCGCTAGCGAAAAGAAAAGTATTTGGACTAGCAGTCCGTACACCTGCAGGTGTGAAACCAATGGGATACAAATGGGTCTTTGTGCGTAAGAGAAATGAAATGGGAGAAATTGTAAGATATAAAGCACGTTTAGTAGCACAAGAATTCTCACAAAGACTTGGTATTGATTATGAGGAGACATACTCTATTGTTGTGGATGCAACTACATTTAGATTTTTGATAAGTCTGGCAGTAAGAGAAAGGCTTGATTTACGCCTTATGGATGTAGTTACAACTTATTTGTATGGCCCACTTGGTACTAACATTTATATGAAACTCCCAGAGGGATTTAAACTGCCAGAAGCAGCTATTTCGAGTTCTCGAGAACATTACTCAATTAAATTAAATAGATCCCTATATGGATTGAAACAATCTGGACGCATGTGGTATAATCACCTAAGTTAGTATTTGTTGAAAGAAGGCTATAAGAATGATCCTATTTGCCCGTCTATTTACATTAAGAAGTCTAGATCTGGTTATGTCATTATTGCAGTATATGTTGATGTTTAAATATCATTGGAACTCCTGAAGAGATTCAAGTTGTTGTTGATTATTTGAAGAAAGAATTTGAGATGAAAGACCTTGGAAAAACGAAATTTTGTTTGGGATTACAAATTGAACACCTAAAAGAAGGAATCCTTGTGCATCAATCCACGTATATAGAAGCGTTTTTATATGGATAAGTCACATCCAATAACTACTTCAATGGTTGTAAGAGCACTTGAGGTGAATAAAGATCCTTTCCGTCCCCGGGAAGATAATGAAGATTTACTTGGTCCTGAAGTATCATACCTAAGTGCAATTGGGGCATTGATTTGTCTTGCTAGCCATACCCGATCTGATATTTCATTTTCTGTAAATTTGTTAGCAAGATTTAGCTCATGCCCAACTCGAAGCCATTGGAATGGAGTTAAACAAGCATTTCGTTATCTCCAAGGCACAAAGGATATGGGTTTGTTCGTCGCTTTTCAATCCCAAAAAGATTTAATTGGTTTTGCAGATGTAGGTTTTATGTCTGACCCTCATAATGGTAAGTCTCAAGCTGGATATGTGTTTACCTATTGGGGTACAACCATCTCTTGGCGCTCCATGAACAAACTATTGCGGCTACCTCTTCCAATCATTCAGAAATATTGGCAATCCATAAAGCTAGTTGTGAATGTGTATGGTTAAGGTCTATGATTCACCACATACGTAAGAACTATGATTTGTCATCTGGAGATGAAGCTGCAACAATCTTGTATGAAGATAATACTGCATGCATTACACAACTAAAGGAAGGGTACATCAAAGGCGATCGGACAAAGCATATTGCACCAAAATTCTTCTTCACTCATGACCTTCAGAAGAATGGAGATATTGAAGTTGAGCAGATTAGTTCAAGTGAGAATTTGGCAGATTTGTTTACCAAGGCGCTACCTACATCTGTATTTGAGAAGCTAACGCACTACATTGGGATGCGTCGTCTAAGAGATCTCAAGTGATGTATTCATTAGGGGGAGTAAATACGCGATGCACTCTTTTTTTCCTTATCCTTGGTTTTGTCCCACTGGGTTTTCCAAGGAAAGGTTTTTAATGAGGCAGCATCTGAAGCATATAATTATGTACTCATTTTTACTTCACTAGATTTTTATCCCACAGAGTTTTTCCTAATAAAGTTTTAATGAGGCGTAATTAAATAATGGACATACAAGGGAGAGTGTTATAAATAATTATATGAATGTCAATTATCCATCCCCAATATCTTCTAGGATATTCTGTGATCTAAGGAAACCCTAATTCCTATGTATATATATATCCCTTTAGTGGTTGAATAGGAGAACCAATTCTACTCTCTCTGATATCTTTCCCTTTGTTTTGTAACAAATCATTCATTCATTAAAGATCAAATTTTTGATCCTCAAACCATAACACTTACAGTGTGTTTGGATAAAAAATTGGAAGGAAAGAAAAGGGAGGAAGGGAAGGGAAAAGAAAGGGAGGGAAGGAAAGAAGGATGAGTTTTCCTTCCAAAACTCTCCATTGTTGGAGAGAAAAATCTCTTATAAATTGGTCCTTCCATCTCCTTCCCCTCCCGATCCCTTACCCTCACTTGTTATCCAAACCATGGATTTTTGCCATCTCCATTCCCTTCCCCTCCCTTTCCCTCCTATTTTGGCTATCCAAACAAGTTGTTAGTGTTAGAGAATTGCATTCGTATGCGTCCTTGCATTAATGACAGTGCGTGCTACTTTGAAACAACATAAACAAATAAGTTAAAAACAGAGAGAATTAAAGAGTAAAGTGGAAAAGAGAATTAGATTTCAAATTTGATTTTTGAAAGGTTGGAGAGGACAATCAAAAGATAGACCAGATGACGGGCTACAAATGATAGAATTCTATTTTTATATTATAAAAATCGAAAATCCTTAAGAAATGTCAAAAATGTTGTCACACATTAAACATGATTAGGCGTGTGGTTGCCACTCATTTGACACGCGTCACTTAATGAGTGGGCGTGTGACCTACACGCGCCTAACATGAGGGTTTTAAGCAAATTTTGATTTGCCTCTATTCGGGTTTTAAGCAATTTTTAAATATCATTTTTAAAATCGTTATGAGTAAAATATACTTTTAATCATAAATAATTGAATAAGATATATTAATATAATAAAAAAAATTAAAATAGCGAAATACATATATATCAATATGTGGGGCTTTGAAAATGAATATTTGATAAAAATGAGTGACTTTTAGGCATTTCAAATATAACAGAGAAGTGATTTAAATATTTTGGCCTTAGTACTTCGAGTTCATGTACATGAATTGCTTAGGCATAAACGGTCAATTATAAAGTAAATCATCATAGGGCACTCGTTAACACAAGGGAGAAATATAGGTATTTACAACTTAAATTCTAAGAAACCCAAATGTGCCCCCTCCCCAATATGGAGTTTACTGTCTTCAAAGAATTATGGTCAAATGAGTGGTACCTACTTGCACCATGGTTTAATAGGAAAAACTTTCTTCCGGTCAAAGTAACTCGTGACGAATGGCATCCAAGCCATTGATATCCTAATGCACATGGCAATGCTTCTTAGTGACTGACACGCGCACACAACTCTTGGCAATGTGCAATGCGCCATTGCCATGTACCAATACCGTGAAAGCTTTTTAGTCAAAGTGTCACAACTATAGAAAAAGAGGAAGTAGTCATTTTTATCTGATTCTGATCATACATTGACATTTCTTGTGGATTCCGATACACATTTTTATAAATGTATTTCATGTATTGCTTTATTATTTCGTCCAACAAACTCTGTTTTTTTCCAGAAGCTTTTCTATGAGAGCATTTATGAAGTTTCAGACAGCTTAGTATCCACCAATTAGCAACACAAGATTCTCTCTAAAGGATAGCTTAATTTTATCATTCTTCATTATCTATTAAAAATTGAGGAAAACAGTACTATACATAAGGATATACACGTATCTAACTGACTGCTAAAGTAACCTGTAACAACCAGGCGATAACAAAAACAAGGTTAGTGACTTACTGCACACATAAGCAATAATCCCCCTTAAGCTCGACAATTTACTCAGACTCAAGAGCAGCAATCTCATACCTAACTTCTTCCAAGTGTTCATTTATAGAGGTCACAGCATCCTGCACACCTTTAATGGCTTCCTTCACAGCATTATCATAGTCTGCGTTTGCCTCTGCTTCTTCGGTTCCAGCTGCATCAGTTAACTCATGGACATGCACGCATTCATGTTGCATTGGCTTCTTAAAACTGCAGTTCTCATGAGTTACAAGTCGTTCAGAAGGTCTTCCAGCCTTCTTCAAAACCTGAATTCTCGCAGTCTTTGGACCAGCAGAACAGTGTCAGGTAAAGAAAATGTTCATCTCTGTTTGTTAAATTCAATAGAAATATATCATTCTATACTAAGATTCTACACGATCAAGGGATATGTAACTTGCAGTACGTGCACATCACAAATGTAATATGGAACTACGGTTGCATACAAGATTAATTGGGGTGCCTTCGCTCTCTGACTTCTGGTTGTACTCGTATTTGGTCTGTGAAGTCCCTTTCAGTTGGTGATAAATTTTCATCGTTTTATTGCCAATAAATTTTCATCTTTTACTTAGTCAAATAATGTTTAGTTGTTAGGGGCTTGTTAGTAGGTTTGTTAGCTTAGTGGTGTAACCGTATGCTTCCACCTTATTAGATAGTAGTTTGTTAGCTAGCCTATATATATGCTCTTGTACTTCATAAAGTAGCAATGAAGTAATAATATAAGTTTTGTGTTTTCATTTTTCTCCTCCTTTTTATCTTTCTAAAAATTCAACATGGTATCAAGAGCCAAAATGATCTAGGGCTTGTGAGGTTTTTCAACCCAAAAAAAAAAAAGTGTGAGTTTGAGTGTTGCAAATTATTTTGATGGCATCAAGTAATTTTTCTGTTCCCGTTCCCAATTTTAATGGGGAAAATTACCATTCTTGGGCCATAAAAATAAAATCTTACCTAAAAGCTTTGAGCTTGTGGGATGTGGTAGAAAATGATGCTAATCCCACTGCTCTCCCAAATAATCCAACAGTAGCACAACTCAAAAAATACGAAGAGGATATGGCAAAGAAGTCACGAACTCTCTCTTGCTTACATTCGGCCGTGTCGGAAGGGGTTTTCACTCTAATTATGTCTTGTGAAACTCCGAAAGAGGCATGGGATAAGATCAATGAGGAGTTTGAAGGTAATAGTCAAACTAAATTGATGCAAATATTGAATCTCAAAAGGGAGTTCGAGATGTTGACCATGAAAAAGTCCGAAGGTGCTAAAGAATATGGAAACCTGATAATGTTCATTGTCAACCAAATTAAACTACTAGGTGGAGAATTTTCTACTCAAAGAGCAGTGGACAAGATTTTAGCTACTCTTCCTAATAGGTATGAAACTAAAATTTCTTCTCTTGAAGATTCAAAAGTTTGTCTACTATAACTTTTGCAGAATTGATCAATGCACTTCATGCGGTTGATCAAAGAAGAAAAATGAGAGGTGATGATGATTCGCCCAAAGGTGAAGAAGCTTTTTTGGCCAAGACTTCTTACTCAAAGGGGAAAAACAAAATTCCTCAATGTAATATCTGTAAGAAGTTTGGTCATGAAGAGAAAGAATGTTGGCATAAGGGAAAATCACAATGCTTCAAATGTAAAAAATTTGGGCATTTGGCAAAAAATTGCAGATCGCAAAATGAAGAGCAAGCAAGCATGGCTGTGGAAGAAACATTGTTCTAGAGTGACAGGTGAGAAGTGCACCGTATGGAGAGAAGTGCTCCTTGATGGATAGTTGATGAGAAGTGCATCAACAATGTTACGTTGGTGAGAAGTGCATCAACAATGTTATGTTGGTGAGAAGTGCATCAACAATGTGAAGTTGATGAGAAGTGCATCAACAAGCAAGTGGTGAGAAGTGCATCACAAATGAATGAAGTTTTTTTTTAAAATAAATAAATAGACTTTGAATCAAAGGGGAATGTTGGTTATTTGATTCAAAGTCAATTAAATTGGTAAACTAGTGATTAGTTAGTTTCCTAATATCTAGCATCTTTTACTTAGTCAAATAATGTTTAGTTGTTAGGGGCTTGTTAGTAGGTTTGTTAGCTTAGTGGTGTAACCGTATGCTTCCACCTTATTAGATAGTAGTTTGTTAGCTAGCCTATATATATGCTCTTGTACTTCATAAAGTAGCAATGAAGTAATAATATAAGTTTTGTGTTTTCATTTTTTCTCCTCCTTTTTTATCTTTCTAAAAACTCAACATATTCTTTCAGTTGGTTGGTTTATCCTTTCAGTTGGTCACTTTATTCTTTCAGTTAGTTACTTTATTCTTTCAGTTGCCACTTTATTCTTTCGGTTGGTTACTTTATTATGAACCAACTTATATAACTGACACTCAAACTTATCTAACTAAAACTAAAATACATCTAATAGAAACTCAAACATATAGAAAAGCATTCAACTGAATGAATAGACGGTCCAACTAAACTTAAAACACATGCAACTGAAAGAATAGAAGGATCCATTGAACAATTAAAATCATAATACATCCAACTGAAAAAAATTTGAAACAAACTGAAGTTGTGTGACCAAATGTTATGGTCAACACGTGTGACACAATACCTTCTGTTTTTTTTATTGTTTAACATTGTTTGTTTTCTCTCTCTTCGCGTGTTTGACACCCCCCAGAACAAAAGCCCTTGGTTTCCTCACGTCATCATTAGTTCAAACATGTTCCTCACCTCCCTACATCACCCAAAATTCAAACCTTCCGGGTTTTGCTGCTACATATCACATAATTATCTCCCTCCATTTCCAGCTAATACCACAACTACGATAAACAGATTTCCCTTTCATTGAAGTGTATAATCTTGTAATGGGATTCCTCAAGCAAAGATACTCCATCCGTTTCTTTTTGTTTGTCCCATTTACCGTAACTCCAAATGTCAAGGATGATAATGTCATATGCATGTGGGTGGGAACAACAATTAATGAGTCCATTTATTTTATAGAAAATGTAGTGATTAAAGTAAGTGCGAGAAAATTGTAAAGGACAGGTGAGACCAAAAAGTGATAAAGTAGGGGTAGATGGGTAATATAATTTTCCCATATAGCTTTTCTAACAACTTTTAAAAACTTAAAACCTTTTAAAAACTTTTTATCACACTTGTTGATGCCATCTCCTTTTGCTACGGTTTCAGATGACGATTCATGTTAGCCGATCCCAAATCTTTTTGGGAAAAGGCTTAAATATTGTTGTTGTTGTAAGGAAAGATGAAAAAGTGGACAAACAAAAAGAAATGGACACAAACGAAAAGTAGGACAAACAAAAAAAAAAGGAGGAAGTATAAGTATAACCCAACATCATATGCATCAATTACCTCTACATTCTTTAGATATAAAACACCAATAACATACTTCATTAATGCTTTGTGGCCCTCTTGTTACGTATTGTTCAAAAGGTTGTTGATATGGTTCAGCACACACATAGAAATTTCTTAGCATTCCTGCATCTGATGGTCTTACATGCCAATGTCATGGAAGATGGGCTATGGCCCTCCACAGAGATGTAGTGAGAGAGAACCAAGACCCAAGCGTTCAATTAAAGCAAAAGAATAGTTCCACGAGAGGTGAAGGTCTATCTATCAATCTAAACAATAGAGGAAGAAGTGCAAAAACAAGGTCACGACTCACGAGGATATAAGTGGTTTTTGTGTGGGAAAGGAATTGGGTTTTTATTTACAATGATCTAAAGCATCGATAAAATCCCAATTGCACAGTCTTCTGAAGGGCAATAGCTGGAAAATATGACGTTGACCCTCATCTTGATCATCACTTATGACCAATAGAGCACAAGTGAGGAGAACAAGATGCATCATACAGTGTCCAACATGAGTACCCAGTCCAGCTAGCATAGATAGTATTCAATGCACAACGAGGACAGAACCATTTTAAATAAATATGAACTTATAAGGATGCATGAATTCGGTGGATAAGTATATCAAATTTTCTACACCTACCAGAAGTCCAGAATGTACATATATCACTTGGGCTGTAGTACTAGCATTCACGCAGATATTCTAGGAACGAAGCCAGTTCCTTATGATGAAATATTGAAATGCATGGAAATTGTAAATATAGTGATCTTACAAGGTACAGTTTCTGCTTTTCCAATTCCTGGACACCTCTTAATAATGCAGCCAGATCATCCCTAGAGCAATCAGGCTTCAGAAATTGAGATTCCAACTCGCGAACCTGCACCGCGAATTGAACATTAGGACTAAGGAAATGAAGGCTTGACTTAGAGGTCCAAAACAGGGGAAAAGAAAACCGAAAGACAAGACATAACTATTAGGTCAACAGTCCTACTTGTTTTGAGCAATCACTGAACTCCACTGTGATATCACTGCAAAGCTGTTGGTAACTTGACTCCCCTCCTGAGATCATGTAGTCAGCAAAACCGCTGTTGTGTTTTCATAATAAATTAGATACAAGATGATTAAATCACAGTCAAGCTAACAGAAGTTATAAAACAATAAAGTCATCACCAAGCATAATGGGAAATCTAAGTCTGCAATGATGAAACCTTCTGACACGCTCAAACTTAACGGTATTGAACCACATCTTCAGTATTTACCGCTTTGAAGTAATAGAAAGGTATATAGAGTTTAGTAGGAAAAAAGATTGTAGCTCCAAAACTGAGCAAGCAATATAAAAGGCTTTTCTATTATCAACTCACAAAAACATATTTCTAGTTTCCAAAAGAATCAATCTTGCTTATGTGCTCACTAAACATCAATCACCCTATCGAGAGGTCGATTATACACTTATGCTTCTACTACTCAGAAAAATTATTACAAACATGAACAAGGAATTGGCTTTTAGTTTAACTTAGTTCAAGTAGAGGAGTAGATGACTTCACTTGATATTGGGAACAACAAAATGCTCTTTCCATAACTTTTTCAATCAAATATAGATGAGATGCCTAAAAATGTAATCATTAGTTATCAAAGTCAAGTCGTTAAACACTGGTTCTTGTATAGGTGGTCCAGTATTGTGCTCCCTTTCTCCCAAATTGGGCATTTCCATGATTTGACACAGGGATGGACACTCCTGTAAACATGGAAACAATAACATTCTCTCATCGGTCATCGCATGTCTAGCAACCTGAGATAGCAAAGATAGCAGTCTGGATAACAGAAAAGGAGGCACTTCCACCACTGACACACCCGCTCATTTGAATCGAATACAATGATAAAACTTAAACATCCTATATTTTCTCATTCTTTGATGGGGTTGCAAAAGCTCCTTGGACTCCTCACCGGCTCAAAAAAATAACAATCCTAAATTAACAGTCACATTAAACCAGAAAATCTTCCTAGACATGAGTAAAATCGACAGAAATATCAGACAAAAGCCCTTCATGGTATTAAGCCACATAACTTAGATAAAATTGTTAATATTCCTACACCAACAGCAGCAGAAGAGTAGCACAGCAGCATGCTACATGAAGTACTCCTACACTCAACATTCAAGCTTACAGCTGCATCTCTAACATAAGGAGACTACACCCTAGCTTTACTAGATTGCATCTCTTGTAACAACTTTAGATTCTGTTATAACAGATTTAGTTGTCATCATCTAGTTTAGTTATGAGATCTTTAGCTATATATAGCATACAATGTAATAGATACAAATATACACAATAATGAAAATCTGAGAGTTAATTCTCTCCTTTGCTCTATGATCAAATGTGTTTCTTATTCTTCTTAATCAAGTTCCTCTAATTGTTACATGGTATCAGAGCCTACTGCTCATATTACACGATCAAGGTTAGATTCTACAGAATCATAACATTCAAAACTCTTTCATCTAAAATTCACAGTTTCAATTCTGTGAAATTTTCAATCTAAAGATCTTATTCCGCATTCAAATCAATCTTGTTTCATTTCTTTTTCTCTTGAAGTTAGATCTTCAGTATTTCTTTTTCACTTCATTGCATCATTTGAAACTGAAGTGTTCTTAGAATTTCTCTCAGAATCATTCATACAATTAGCTTTTGCTTCATCAGTTCTTTCTAAATAGCATCTTGTTTTCGCTGTTTGTTCTTATCAATCGAATTTTCTACTCAATATTTCCTTCATTTTCTTCTCAAAACACACAAAATCAATCCTATTATTCACTAAACAATGACTGAATCACCGGAAACACCTACCTTACCTCCTTCTCAAAATCCTAGTAGTGTTTACTACATTCATCCTTCAGATAATACATCCTTAAGGCTGGTTAATACACCATTTGATGGCAACAATTATGGTGATTGGAAGAGATCAATGATTGTTGGTCTCTCTGCTAAAAACAAGATGAGTTTCATAGATGGAACCATTACACAACCAGCAGCTACATATGCAACTTACAAATGCTGGAGCAGATGCAACAACATGGTGATTGGATGGCTTCTGGCATCTCTAAGTCCAATCACAACTAAGAGTGTGATGTTTTTTAACACAGCTCATGAAATATGGTCAGATTTGAATGAAAGGTATGGACAAATCTCATCTGCTCAATTATTTGCTTTGGAACAAAGTTTAAATGAGTTACAACAAGATTCGGAGAATATAGCTGAATTCTTCACAAAGATCAAAGCAATTTGGGATGAGATTGATAATCTCAGTCCATTACCAATCTGTGAGTGTAATGGTTGTTTCTGTAACCTCACAAAGAAATTCTTGAAATTACAACAAGATCAGAGACTACTGTAGTTTCTTATGAAGCTAAAAGACAGTTACAAACAAGTAAGGTCTAGTATCTTAATGACGCAGCCTTTACCTACCATAGCACAAGCCTATAGGCTTCTTTCACAAGAACAGAAACACAAGGAGTTGAGTGAGCTGCACAAAGTTCAAGCTGATCCTATAGCTTTTGCTGTAGATAGAAAAAGATTTCAAGAAAGATTCCATAACTCTTCTTCTAACAAGTTTTACAGACCACCAGTTGGTGGTTCTAGTTATAATTGTTAAGAGAAGCAATTCATATTTCTGTGATCATTGCAAAATTCCTGGCCACTCAATGGAAAGATGCTTCAAAATCCATGGTTATCCACCTCACTTCAAGAACACTAACAAGAGAGTTGCAGCTCTAGCACAAAATGAAGATGACACTCAAGCTGATTTTTCAGATCACAGCAACAACAGCACACCTATTACTATGGAGCAATACACTCAGCTTATTAATCTCCTCTCTAAACAAAAAGAACATGATACTGTCTCTCATACAGAAGATACATCACCTGAAACTAATGCTTTCTCAGGAAATGTTTATTCAGCAGGTAAATTTTGCCTACCATCTTCATATAATTCAGCTTGGATACTTGATAGTGATGCTACAGACCACCTTTGTTATGATCTAAACCAATTCAGCAGTTTTGATCTACTTAAAGGGACTTTAAATACCATCACTGTTCCCGAGGGAAGGAAAATACCTATAACACATATAGGTACAGTGAAACTGAATGATGCTATAACACTCAAAGGAGTTTTATATGTTCTTGGTTTTCACTTCAATCTCATATCAGTTCCCAAACTGTGTGAGCATTTGAAATGTTCTATTATTTCTCCTCTAACTTGTGTTTACTTCAGGACCATGTTATGAGAAAGGAAATAGTTCTTGGTAGCCTACAATCTGGTCTATACTATGCAAAAGGCATCTATTCAGCAACTACACCAAGCTCCAGCTTACATTCCTCTTTTTCAGCTCAATCAAGTACTGCCAGTGACACCACCAAACTATGGCATCTCAGATTTGGCCATATGCCTTTCTCTCAAATGAAATATCTCAACTTGTCTATGGATATTTCAGCTGCTGCAAGCTATGTTTGTCAAATATGTTCTCAAGCTAGACAATGTAGATTGCCATTTTCTTCTAGTCACACTAAAACCAATAAGGCATTTCATTTGCTTCATGTAGATATTTGGGGTCCCTATAAACACTCCACACACAATGGTTGTTCTATTTTTCTCATCATTGTAGATGATTTCACCAGAGCTACATGGGTCCATCTTATGAAATATAAATCTGATTGTGTAGCTATTTTACAGAATTTTCTTGTTTTTATTAACACACAATTTCAGGTCAAAGTTCAATGTATAAGAACAGATAATGGAAACGAATTGTGTGAAGGTGCCATACTTCAAATTTACAACAATTATGGCATTGAACATCAAAGATCTTGTCCTGAAACACCTCAGCAAAATGGGATGGTTGAAAGAAAACATAGACACCTACTTGAGACAGCTAGGGCTCTATTCTTCCAATCCAAATTACCAATTCAATATTGGGGAGAATGTTTGTTGTGTGCAGCCTACCTCATCAACAGAATGCCTCTACAAGCTCTTGGCAACGTATCACCTTATGAGAAACTCTATGGTGAAGCTCCTAATAAAACTCACTTAAGAGTATTTGGTTGCCTTTGTTTTACTTCTATCAAAGCTCATAGAACCAAGTTTGATCCAAGAGCAGATCCATGTGTTTTCATTGGCTATAATCCATCTCAAAAAGGCTATAAAATTCTCAACCTCAAAACCAAAGTAATCACAGTATCTAGGAATGTTATCTTTCATGAAAGACACTTTCCCTATCATCAAACACACTCTAGTAATACTCATTCTTTTCAGTTTTTTCTTCCAGCCATCAATGATAATCATATTTTCTTTGATCCATTTGAACTACCTCTTACACCTACATCACCTCATCCTATAACACATTCACCTACACACTCCAATTCTTCACCTCTTTCATCTCTTTCTCCTCTCTTGCCTAATTCTGATTCTCCTAACATCATTACTCCCTCACTTTCCTCTCTTTCACCAACTCCTGCTTCTCCTCTTCCTTCACCACGTCCACTGAGAAAATCAACCAGAACCATTCACCCACCTAAACATCTCCAAAATTTTCATTGCCCAACTATTAAAAATCATTCTGTACATAACACTCACTGGTGTAATCTAGTCAATTTTTCTTCTTTACCTGTACATCATCAAGCTTTCATTGCACATAACCTTTCTTTATCTGAGCCTACTACTTATGCTGAAGCTGCGTAACACCCGCATTGGATTATTGCTATGGATCAAGAACTCACTGCACTTAACCACAACAACACATAGGACCTTGTCTCTTTACCAGCTAGAAAGAAGGCTATTGGGTGTAAATGGGTCTTTAAAGTCAAACTTAAAGCAGATGGCACAATAGAAAGGTACAAAGCAAGGTTGGTAGCTAAGGGGTACAATCAGAAATATGGAATTGATTTCCAAGAAACATTCTCACCAGTAGTTAAAATGGCTACAGTGAGATGTGTTATACTTCTAGAAATTGGCCTATTTTTCAATTAGCTGTCAATAATGCTTTCTTGCATGGGGATCTCCATGAAGAAGTATTTATGCATCTCCCAGATGATGTTCCTAATCCTACCAACAAAGTATGCAGGCTCAAAAAGTCCCTATATGGTTTAAAACAGGCTTCTAGGCAATGGTTTGCCAAGGAGCTAACTTATCAAGGTTTCACTCAATCTAAGAGTGATTATTCCCTATTTATTAAAACTACTCCTCAACATATTACTATTGCAGCAGTATATGTTGATGACATCTTGTTGACTGGCACAGATTCAGCAACAATCTCTTCTTTGAAAACACACCTCGACAATGTGTTTAGCATCAAAGATTTGGGCTTGCTTAATTTCTTTCTTGGGATAGAGGTCAGTTATGAAATTTACCAAAGAGCTACTAGAATCCTCTCATCTCACCACCTTCAAACCAGCAATTACGCCTTTACCTCTTCATCTCAAGTTACAAGCTGATGAAGGTGATCTTCTCTCAGATCCAACTCTTTATAGATGTTTAGTTGGTAAACTCAACTTCCTCACAAATACAAGACCTGATTTAGCCTATGCTGTTCAAAATTTGCGCCAATTTCTCCATGCTCCCAGAAGTTCTCATCTTGTTGCCTTGGAACATGTCCTTAGATATGTATTTCATTCAGCAGGCCAAGGGATTCTTTTGAAAGGTTCTGATCAACTGAACCTACAAGCTTTTTCAGATTCAGATTGGGGTGCATGTGCAGATACAAGAAGATCTATTTCAGGCTACTTATTACTCCTTGGCCAATCTCCCATCAGTTGGAAATCTAAGAAACAAGCCACAGTTTCTGAGAATATAGAGCAATGGCTAATGCTGCTTCTGAAATAACTTGGCTTGTCAGGTTATTGGAGGAGTTGGGAGTTCATAATATCAAACCTGTCACTTGATATTGTGACAATCAATCTGCTTTGCACATAGCAAGAAACCCTGTGTTCCATGAAAGAACCAAACACATAGATATAGATTGTCATTTCACTAGAGAGAAAGTACTTGAAGGTCTCATTCAACTTTCTTATCTTCCTACAACCTCACAACTAGCTGATCTTTTCACCAAAGTATTGCCCTCAGCTGAGTTTCAATCTCTATTATCCAAGCTAGGCTTGTTCTTCCCACCACAGCCTAGCTTGAGGGGGGATGTTAATATTCCTACACCAACAGCAGCAGAAGAGTAGCACAGCAGCATGCTACATGAAGTACTCCTACACTCAACACTCAAGCTTACAGCTGCATCTCTACCATAAGGAGACTACACCCTAGCTTTACTAGATTGCATCTCTTGTAACAACTTTAGATTCTGTTATAACAGATTTAGTTGTCATCATCTAGTTTAGTTATGAGATCTTTAGCTATATATAGCATACAATGTAATAGATACAAATATACACAATAATGAAAATCTGAAAGTTAATTCTCTCCTTTGCTCTATGATCAAATGTGTTTCTTATTCTTCTTAATCAAGTTCCTCTAATTTTTACAAAAATTAAGTTGAAATGAATCGAAATGGCAACAGGCCATATGATCTGTAAAATCCGCAGCACAACAAGGTATTGCAATGTAAAATGTTAGACAAATGCAGGAATATAAAAATTGTAGATATAGAAAATGTAAGAGAAGGGGGGTCTAGGGTTTTATACTGTCGTAATTTGGAATAAGCTTGGGCTCTTTGTTGCTGAAGAGAAAGAAATTTACGAAGTAGAATGAGAGTCTTCGAGCTTGAAGTTTGAGTTTGTTCAAAAGAGTGGATGTTGCTGTTGTTGTTGCTTTTGGATTCATCAGTTTCCATTTCCTCTTTGATTGTCACCTTCTTCTGAAAATCTTCCATGTTTGAATTAATTTTGGCAACTGAATCTGTTAATTAGTATGTAGGGGTTGGAAATTGGAATGGAACGGTGAGCATGGTGGTTTAAAATGGGTTAACTTAACTAGGAGGCGACAGTGTCATTTGTGGACCGAGCAACTCCGCCTCAAGGTGGCAAACGTGTCATTTTTTTAGGGTATTGGCATTTTATTACAATCCTTTTGGGTTCCTGAAATTCGATCATAAGTTCTTCGTAATTTGTCTCTCATCACGTCGTTTTTTTGGGGCAAAATTTATTTTCATTAGCGGTTAATGGTCAAAGTTAGGGATGTCACTGGGGCGGGTTTCGTGGAGACCGCCCGCATCCCCCCAATTAGGCGGGGATGGGGGAAGGTTTCACGGGTGATGGGGCGGGGATGGGGATGAAAATGGTACCCGTCGTGGGTGATGGGGCAGGTGTGGATGTTAGATTGTACCCGCCTCATCCCCGCCCGCCCTGCCCCATCCCCGCCCGCCCCGCTTTATCCCCATGTATTGAATAAATTTAAGCTTTAATATAAATTTATGCTTTAATATAATTTATCTTTTTAAAAAAAGGTTACAATTTGTTTCTCTAGGCCCAAAAAATTTAGTAAACTAACAGTGGGGTGGGGATGGGGTGGGGGTGGGGCAGGGATGGGGCGGGTCTAGCGGGGTGAAGCGGGTGTGGGGATCCACACGGGTGATGGGGTGGGGATAGTTTTTAGTGTGTCCCCGTTGGAGCGGGGATGGGGATAAGATTCTCCCCCGACATGGGTGATGGGGCGGGGATGGGAATGAGTATTTTAGGAGGGGATGAGGATAAGAATGCCAACATCCGCTCCGCCCCATTGACATCCCTAGTCAAAGTATCGGAATAATTACAACCTATTCTATCATTTAGTTGAGAATTACAATGATTAATAAAGTTTGCATCAAGGACCAAAAGATTAAAAAGTGTTTTATCGAGGCTAGAGATGTGTAACATATCCAAAGTGCTTCCTATTTTCTTTACTCTAGCTTCCCTAGCAAGATGATCAGCTACTGCATTGCCTCTCCTTGAGGCCCACTTGAAATCAAAGTTTCCCCGCTCCCCAATTCCCTGTAATAGTTGATTAGATTATAGCATAAGCCAACTTCATTAGATTTTCATTAATTTCAGTGTGATTCTCCCCAGTTGTTGTGTTTTGTAGCATTAAATCATGTAGTTAGCAAAAGCGTTGTTGTATTTCATAATATATTAGATTATAGCATGTTCTTCACAGCTTATTTTCAGTTCAGTTCAATTCAATTTAATTCAATTTAGTTCAGTTCAATTCAATCAGTTTAGTTCCGGTATGGACAATACTTTTACTCTAACATATCACTATTCATTTCATTTCAGTTATGTGCGGATCGACTCCATTCAGTTCAGTTCAGTTCAATTCAGTTCATTTTAGCTATTTTATGACGAAGAAAACAGGCCCTTACTCTACAACACATGGAAACCAATAGTGAGTGGCAAGCCAGAGTAGTAAAACTTTAAGAGCCTCACATTCATCATGAAAAGGAGAGGGGCTTCGAAAACCGAACTGCCAACCCGCCAAATAGTCCCCCTTTTAGTCCTTGTGTCACGGTCCGAGAGTTTTAACCTCGGAACGTGCGGCACGCCCTTGCCTTATGTGGGCAAGCGCGCTAGCCTTAATGTGGAAAAGGGTCTCTTGAGGCTCGTGAAGCACGAGCACTCAGTATCTGAAAGGGTACTCTAGCCTATTGGCGACAAGAGCACGAGAAGAAGGTCGATCGGGACGCTCGTGTGCACAAGGCGGGCACGAGCGAGGCCGACGACGAGATGTACCTGTTTTGAGTTTGGTTGGGCGCTTTATAGTAAGTGGCGGCACAAGCTCTAAGTTGGCCAACGATAACAACACAATATTATAAAGTGATAAGAGGTTTTTAGGGTGTCGTTAAGGCACTAAGAACCACTTAGCAAACACAATTTATAAACCTAACGAGCAACTACTAAGTACGTAGTAATGGCAAGTCAAGGGTCGAACCACAAGGAAATTGGGATTGAGTTTAGTCCACTAAGTCCAAAACTACCTAAGTGAAGGGTTTTTTTGGGGTTGAGATTGAATAGAACACCAACTAATTACTAGCTAATGAATACCGACTAGTACTTAAATAGAAGAATTAATATGATAGAGAAAACACTAGAGCTTGGGTTACTCGCATGAACTCGGGCAAGACACGACATAAATGCAACTACGAAGCTATAGAGAATAACATGCAACGTTAAGTTTCCCTCTAAAGTCCTTGAGTCCTCTCTCGAATGGTCCTCAAGAGTAATCAATTAATCAATCGACTAAATCCTCTCTCGAATGGTCTTTAGCCAATTGATTAATGGATTCAATTTGATTGGAAAACCCCTAAATAGGATCCTCTTAATTTCTACCCAATCTCTTGGTCTAGAAATTATGTTGATTCATGGGAATGACTAGACAACAACAATCAATTAAGAATAATTGAAATCTAATCCCTAGCATAAACTTGATCAAGGTCTACCCTAAGGTGTCAAAACGCCAAGAACAATGCATATTAGACATGAACAAAGCAATTACAAGAACATCTCAATTAGCCCCTAATTCATGCTTTCACCCAAACCCTAGATTAGAAACTACTCACTAACCATGAATTCTAAGCAATTAAGATTCAATAAATTAAACATCATAAACAAAGCAATAGAATTAAAGGAAAGAGATTGAAGAGAAATTACTTGAATTAATTAACGAATTCGATCTTCAAAGATGAAACAATTAAGAAACCAAGTGTTTAGAGAGAGTTTCGGGCTAAGAGAGAGTAATTAGAAACTAAGAGTATCAGTTAATGACGAGTCTAAGCTAAGAAAACTAAATAAAAAGAGTCATTAAAGTTTGACGGACAAAACGGGTCAACGCCCGAAAGCAGGTCCACACGGTCGTGTAGACCTGTTACATAAATTTCTCAGCGTTCTTTAATAGCTACTGCTTCAGTGTAGAAAACACTACACGGTCGTGTCCAGAATGACACGACCGTGTAGTCTTGGCGTCCAAAATGCTCACAAAATCCTCACAGCTACTGTTTGTGTGCTCAAAACACTACACGGTCGTGTCCAAAGTGACAGGACCGTGTAGACCTGACGTCCCATCTTCCTTGCGAGTCAAATGCAAACTGATCCCATAAGTGAAAGGCTACACGGTCGTGGCCAATTCCACACGACCGTGTAGAGTTGCTTCAAGTCCTTCCAAGCTCTAGCCTCCATCCAAGGGTCTCTAAATACCCAAAGTGCTCCAAATACCTGTTAGTTAGTCTGAAAATCATCCAAAACAACTAAACGAGTAGTGAGGCAACCATTTAGTTCAAAGTAATCAAAACCATGCAATGCAAGACTAAAATGCTCTAAATCTATATGAATCAACACTAAAAATGCAGCATGGATAAGCACAATAAAACACTTATCAAACTCCCCAAGCTAGTCCAATTGCTTGTCCTCAAGCGAACAAACGATAGACATAGGGAAAGAGTTTTATGACCCCTAACTATTATACGCATGCCAAGATGAATAATGTAGAACCTCAAACGTTTCCAACATCAAATGCAAAACACTATCAAGCCTCAAAGTTTATAGCACAAGGAAAAGCAACCGATCTTACCACAAGTTCTCCCCCAAGCTTGGCTCAGTCATATAGATAGTAGCTCTCACTTTAGTCGTGCGCACTTCTCTCGTGTGTTTAAGTAGGTCAAATGAACGCTCAAAGCTCAATTCCATCGACTATATACTACCATAAGCTTGCATATCATCTCACTCTCCGTCGCATAAAGACCAAAGTTTGCATCAAGAATCAAGAGGACTTAGTCAAGGTTGTAACGTAGGCTTAGGGTGAGGGTGTGGTAGCATTTGGGATCGTGGTGTTAAAGAGGGGAAAGTGAAACTTCCAACTTAGCACCTTTCTAAAAGCTCAAAACCAACCCTACACAAAATTAAACGCTCTAAACAACCTTCCATGAGTTCTCCTCTTATTTTAGCATCTCAATATCCCTTATTGCGATTTTTGAACATACCACAAATCCTTTATTTTATATTCTCTTTTTTTTTCCTTTTTCATTCATTTTTTTTTTCTATTTTTTTTTTGTTTTTGTGGATTGTGGTTATTTTAGAGGAAGGGAGAATATGAGAACTTCAATGAATAGTAAGGAGGCGAACTCAAACAATATCCAAACACAAAGTCGAAAACCTACACCAAGTCATTCTCGTAACACCCATCAACGTAACACCCATCAATGTTTCACCCCATCTAAGTAGTTTCACAATCCCCTAGGTAAGGAGATAGGTAATAAGGTAGAGATGTGGTTAACAAAGAAAACAAGCTTAGGCTCACAAGGGCTTCAAAGAAGGATAAGTAGGTGTAGGTGGCCTTTGGCAATGTAGCTCAAGTAACATGAAAGCCTCAATAACATTCAAGATGCACACAAGTCAAGCGTATTCAAGGAGAATCAATGCAAGTTCTAGAGAATATTCATCAAGGAATAGCAACACACAACAAGCAGATAAGACTGAAAAGATGTCAATCTATAAGGTTATAAAAACATGCTCTCACAAAGGATATAGCTACCAACATCAGTCGAGCCGCACAAGAGGAAGACCAATCATACCACAACCCGACAATTCCTTGGCCTACTAGAGACTATCAAAGCATTTCCCTTTTTTTATTTTTGTTTTCAGGTCATCAAAAAGAATACATGCGTACCAAGGGCAGGGTCCAGCCCTAAATGCAATCTATATGCTCATGCAATGCTAGAGAAATAATCTACATGCACCCTAAACATGATACTAAATATGCAACTAATGTAAACTATATATACATCCTCCCCCAAGCTAAACTACACAGTGTCCTCACTGTGAAAAGTCTAATGAAAGCATAACCAGGGGGGGAAAGAATCCCGACTTACTGGTCGGGAGGGGGGTGGGAGCTAGAGCTACCAGGGTACCAACCACTATGCCTACCCCAATCCTGCAGATGAGAGCGAAGCCCTCGGAACTCTGAGGTCATCGCAGAGTCACTATCCTGCAAGGACCGGTAATACTACTGAGTAGTGGTCTGGGACTCCTGTAAAGCATGGACCTCTGACCTGAGGGACTGAAAGTCCATGCGTAAACCGCCCATCCCCTGTTGGAGGTCAGCCAGCTGCTGCTCCATAGAACCAAACGCCCCTTGTGGGGCATGAGCACCCTGTGCTCTCTCTCCTGCTTCTTCTTCTTCTCCTCTTCCTCCATCAACCTCCATTTCAGCCTCGCCGCCCTCTATGCCCCGTGGAGGCCACTCATAGTCAGGCTCAAAAATCCAGTTAGCCTGATCATAGATAGGGGTTTTGGAAGGATTTGGAAGGATAGCATAATTCTGATGGTTGACCTTCCAGATATACCCTCCATTCGGGCCCAATGGCGAGATCCACCCCATAGTCTGATATGAACTAAGGTCGATCAGAGTGGATCCTGGGACAGGCTGAAATCCTGCACAATCAATACCACGAGAAAGAGCAATCAAAGTAATCATCCCCCCCACCAAGATGTCGCCGGACCCCCTCCGGGCTGCATCCTCAAGGTGCTCCATCAACCAAGCCCCGAGGTTCAGTCTGGTGTCTCCTACAGTCATGTGGTGGAGGAAGTACAACTCACGTCCTGTAACTACTCCCATGCTATCCCCCCTGGCGAAAATGGTGGTGCTAATCACCCTATCAGACACCCTAAACCCCGGACTCACAACGTGGGAGGCCTTGGCCGAGCTAGGGATGTAAGGAGAACAGGCAGTCAATTGCTGCCAAAAGAACTGCTCATTGTAGGAGGATACCCACGCACTCTTAGGCCCTATGACCCCACCCTTTGGCCACCCAAATGCGTCATTCACCGCCCCTATGTTCATGGTATAGGTCCGGCCGAGGAGGTTGAAGGTCATGGTCCGAGGGTTCCGACTTCTTTTCGCTCTACGAACAGAAAGAGTGGAGAGGAACTCCAAGGTGAGATTTTTATATGTGTAAGCGTGCAAGTTGAGCCAATTCGTCCACCCAACCCCATAGAAAAGTTGTTGAACGTCACCTTGAACCCATAGGGCCGCGGCGGCGTTCGCATCATAGAACTTGGTTGGGCGAATGTTTCTCCTAGACAGTCTCATAAAAGCTCTTAGGTGGTCGGGGTTTGTGAAATTAATCCAGAGGGTGTCAATTTGTGGAGGATGGATGGGGAGTGGAGGTGGTGGTGGTGATTGGTTGCGGAGATTTGATATACTAGTTTGCCTTGCCGGGTTCCTACGGCTGCTAGAGGCCATTTTAACAATGAAATGTCAAGCAAATGGTCAAACAATCTCAACAAAGCACAACAAACCCCAATCAAATCACAACAAATCACAACAACAATCCACAATAAGATGAGCCTCACCAAAGAACAAACAACACAACCCAATTCAAACCAAATCTATTGTCAACTAACAACAAACCACAAATTACAACCAATCTTCAATAAATTTCAAACAAAAAGTAAGAAATCGAGAGAGGAAAGTGTATACCGATCTAAAGGTGGGAGTAAATCCCGCAAATGAACTTTCGGCAGTGGTTAATGATGATGTTGAGTGAAGATTTTCCTCCAATTGTAAAGAAACCCCTAACTAAGCACTTTTCCCAAATTGGAGAAGTTAGGGTTTGTGGAAAATTTGTTTTGAGGAGGAGAAAAGGATGAATAGAGGTAAGTGATGAAGGATTGAGAGGGAATGAGTGATGTGAATGGTGGATTGGAGGTGAGTGAGTGAGTAGTGAGGGAGATTGGAGTAGAGAAGGGAGAGTTTTTGAGTGAGAGAGGGAGGGGGTCGAAAATAATGAGGGTTAGATTATGAGGAACAAACCCCCTTCCCCGTGTTTAGTATCCGCTGGTTCAGGGGTACACGGTCGTGTCGATTTTGACACGACCGTGTTGTCTAAATTTTCATGAGGCAGTAAGTAATGAACTGCAGAGCTAGACGGTCGTGTAGACCTGCAGTTCTGCTTTCTCTCGTTCATTTTTTTTTTGCTTTGCCTCCCCCCTATTTTTTGTTTTTCTTTTCTATTTTTTTTCTCCTTTTTTTTAAAAAAGCAATAAACTAAACTAAAAAAATAAAAAATAAAAAAAATGAAAGAAAATAAAATAAAACTACCTAGTCCTAAAAGAAATGCTTGGGTTGCCTCCCAAGAAGCGCTTCTTTAAAGTCATTAGCTTGACTAAGAGGACTCACCTCTCAATGATGGTGCTCGGGTGAGCCAAGTATCAAACATCCCACGAAACCAATGACATGGTTGTCGTGGTAGAGCTTCAAGCGTTGGCCATTAACCAAAAAGGGCCGCTCATCTCCCACACTCTCATATGCTCCATAGGGGGTAGTCTTCACTACTTCAAATGGCCCTGACCACTTTGATTTAAGCTTTCCGGGAAAGAGCTTAAGCCTTGAGTTAAACAATAAGACTTTGTCCCCAACCCGAAATTCTCGTTGTTGAATCGTTTGGTCGTACCACTTTTTTGTTCGCTCCTTGTAGAAGCGCGAACTCTCATAAGCATCAAAGCGGAGCTCCTCAAGTTCTACCAACTTCTCTTTTCGAGCTTTCCCCGCCAAAGTGAGATCCATATTAAGCTCTTTGATTGCCCACCAAGCCCGGTGTTCAAGTTCAACGGGCAAGTGACAACCCTTACCATACACAAGACGATAGGGGGTTGTGCCTATAGGAGTTTTGAAAGCGGTGCGAAGAGCCCAAAGTGTATCATCTAGCTTCAAAGACCAATCCTTACTAGTCTTGTTCACCACTCTCTCAAGCACATTCTTGACCTCATGATTCGAAACCTCAACTTGCCCTTGAGTTTGGGGATGGTATGGAAGTCCCACCTTATGATTGACCCCATATTTCTTTAAAAGAGCTTCCAATTGCTTCTTAGCAAAGTGCGAACCTCCATCACTTATCAACACACGAGGCACCCCAAATCTAGGAAAAATGATCTTCTTTAAGAGCTTCATGACAACCTTGTGATCGTTGGTGGGGGAAGCGATCGCTTTAACCCACTTGGTCTCGTAGTCCACCGCTACAAGAATGTACATATTCCCCATAGATGGCACGAAGGGTCCCATGAAGTCACCCCCCTACACATCAAAGGGCTCAACCTCAAGAATATTTTGTTGCGGCATCTCGTTCCTCTTGGTGATCCCACCACTTCGTTGACACCTATCACAACTCAAGACAAACCCCCTAGCATCCTTTTGCATGTGAGGCCAAAAACCACTTTGGAGAGCCTTAGCAACAGTTTTGCCCGCTCCACCATGTCCTCCACATGCCAAAGTATGGCAATGATTAAACACATAATGAATCTCATGATTGGGCACACACCTCCTAAAAACCGAGTCAGCACACCGTTTGAACAGTAGAGGGTCGTCCCAATAGTATCTACACACCTCCTTGAAGAACCTCTTCCTTTGCTGAGAAGTAAGACCATGAGGTTCAATCCCACAAGCCAAGTAGTTCGCAAAGTCCGCGAACCATGGGACCTCATTATTTAGGATAGCAAAGAGGTTTTCTTCCTTCAAATCATCATTGATGGGGGCATCCTTTAGATCAACATCTCTCTCATCAAAGGAGAGGCGAGAGAGATGGTCAGCAACCAAATTTTCCGTCCCCTTCTTCTCCTTCATCTCAAAATAGAATTCCTAAAGAAGTAGGACCCACCTAATGAGCCTTGGGTTTGCATCCTTTTTTCTCATCAAGTATCGAACCGCAGAATGGTCCGTGTAGACAATAGCCTTATTGTAAGTCAAGTACGAACAGAACTTATCAAATGCAAACACCACGGCTAACATCTCCTTTTCCGTAGTGGCATAGTTCCGTTCGGGAACGATTCATCCTTCCCGAACGCAGCATACAACTCTCCGTTGCGTCATCCAAAGTCCTACTTGCATAGGCTATCACGTGGAGCTTTCCTTCCTGTCGTTGCCAAGTACAACTCCTACTGTAAAGTCACTAGCAGCACACATTAGTTCAAAAGGCAAGCTCCAATTAGGAGCTCGCACAATAGGAGCAAAAGTAAGGGCTCTTTTTAAAGTTTGAAAAGCCTCCATGCAAGACTCATCAAATCTAAATTAAACTTCCTTTTGAAGTAGATTCGTCAATGGTTTATCAATTTTAGAAAAATCCTTGATGAAACGCCGGTAAAAACCCGCATGTCTAAGGAAAGCACGAACTCCCGTCACCGAATTTGGTGGCGGGAGTTTCTCTATTACCGAAACCTTTGCCGGATCTACCTCAATGCCCTTACTAGACACTTTATGACCAAGCACAATACCTTCTTCAACCATGAAATGACACTTTTCCCAATTCAATACTAGGTTCGTCTCTTGACACCTTTTCAACACAAGTTCAAGATTAGCAAGATATGTGTCAAAAGAGGAACCACACACACTAAAGTCATCCATGAAAACCTCAATAGAGTCCTCCAACATGTCAGAAAAGATCGCCGTCATACACCTTTGAAAAGTAGATGGGGCATTACACAAACCGAAAGCCATCTTTCGATAAGCGAATGTCCCATATGGACAAGTAAAGGTGGTTTTCTCTTGATCATCCGGACGAATCGGAATTTGAAAGAATCCGGAATAACCATCAAGAAAACAAAAGTGTGAATGACGGGCAAGCCTTTCCAACATTTGGTCAATAAAAGAGAGGAGGAAATGATCTTTTCGGGTGGACTTATTCAACTTTCTGAAATTAATACAAACTCTCCACCCAGTCACAGTTCTAGTAGAAATAGTTTCTCCTTTCTCATTCTCAACAATAGTCATGCCTCCTTTCTTAGGAACCACGTGAATCGGGCTCACCCATTTGCTATCGAAAATAGCATAGATGATTCCCGCGTCACGCAATTTCTAAATCTCCTTTTTAACCACCTCTAGGTTGGGATTAAGTCTTCTTTGAGGCTCAATAGAGGAGGCATTACTATCGGTGAGATGGATACGATGCATAGCAAGAGAAGGACTTATCCCTTTAAGGTCATCAATCGAGTACCCAATGACATCCCTATATTTTCTCAATATCTCAATCAACTTAGATACGGAGATGTCATCAAGAGCCGAATTGACAATAACGGGATAAGCACATTCATCATCAAGGAAAACATATTTAAGGGAGGGGGAAGGGGTTTGAACTCTACCTTGGGAGGAGGCTTAGTACTCTCCTCCTTAGCAACGGAAGTGGCTAGGACCTCAAATCCCGATCCAAGCGTTTCCTCAACGGTAAAACCGTCGAGAAGCATAGAGAACTCGTTCACCTCTTCCATATCTAAGCTCGGCTCCTCAGTGATAGATGCATAGAGCTCATCCTCAGTGTGCACTTCCCTCTCAAATCCCTCCATCTCACTCTCCACATGACTATCTCCGCAAACCCTATCAATCATAGGCTTCCTTAATGTTTTGGAGAACTCAAAGACAACCTTTTCATTGGCGACCTCAACAGTGATGGTGTCATTTCTATAATTTATCACGGCGCCCGATGTCTTAAGAGCCTCCCTTCCAAGAATGAGAGGAGTTTTGGGATCTTCCTCGATGTCCATGACCACAAAATCACAAGGCACAAACACATGCCCAACTTGGATTGGAACATCTTCCAACTCCCCATGCGGGACCCTAACAGTTCGGTCTGCCAATTGAATTGTCTTCCTCGAAGGAAGAAGAGGTAAATGAAGGTGCTTGGCTATGGAGAGAGGCATCAAACTCACACTTGCCCCCAAATCGGCAAACGCACCCTTAGGCTCAAAGTCCCCTATCTTCACAGGCAATGTAAAACTTCCCGGATCTCTTTGCTTCTTAGGCATAGCACGTTGCACAAGAGCACTCACTTGGTATGGCAATATAATGAGCTCATCTTCTAGCTTCCGCTTGTTGTAGAGGATCTCCTTCAAGAACTTTGCATAGGCCAGCATTTGAGACATGGCCTCAAGGAATGGGATGTTGATTTGTAGGCTCTTCATGACGTTGAGGAACTTAGTGAATTTGTCGCTCAACTTCCTCTCCACTAACCTTTGAGGATATGGGATCGGTGGCACATAGGTCTTAGGTGGAGGAGGTGTTGCCGATGGAGCTTTGTCAACATCTTGCTCATGAGTCTTCTCCTTCTCCTTGTCCTCTTCTCTTCTTTCAACATCAACTTCTCTCTCAATTTCATCCCCTTGAGCATCATTCTCAACCTCCTCAACTTCACTTCCCTCACACTCATTGGGCATCTTGGGTCCCTCATAGTTCGTTCCCGACCTCAAATGGATGGCTTTGGCTTGATGAAGGTTAGGGTTGGGAATGGTTTGTCTTGGAAGTTGATGTGTGGGGTTAGAAGGGTTCTTCTCGGCCACTTGAGCTAATTGGGTTTCAAGCATTTTGTTGTGAGCTTGTAACTCTTGAAACCTTTGGTCATGGCTTTGAAGGGTTTGGGTGATGGTTTGGAGTTGTTGGAGAATTAGGGAGGTAGGGTCGGAGGATGTAGTAGGTTCGGGATTCGGCTTAGGAAATGGTGGGTTTTGAGGGGTCTTTTGGAAGTTGGAACTTTGATGAGGGGCTTGGTAAGTGTTAGAGTTTTGAGAGGAGGATCCACCTTGATTGTAGCTTTGAGTAAACCCTTCTTGAGGTTGATTAAAGCCTTGTTGAGGTGAATTCCACCCTAATTGAGGTTGGTTGTAGCCTTAGTTGTAGCTTTGTTGAGGTTTTCTCCACCCTCCTTGTTGATTGCTCCTATAACCTTGGTTACCTTGATACCCCTCTCCTCTACTATTCATTGCTGCCACAAGCTCTGACTGAGATCCTCCATAATAAGAGGTATCGTGGTTTATAACACCACAAATGTCACAAGAGAAAGCATTCACTTGTGAGGGACTAGATGATCCAAGGGTGATCTTCGAGAGCTTCTTGTCAAGCTGATCCATCTTCGCTTGAATTTGGTCCATTGGGTCCAACTCAAACTTTCCTCCCTTCTTAGGTTGAGCACCTCTTCTTCTTCCACCCCATGAGTAATTCTTGATCACTTCTTCTATGGTGGCCTCTAATTGGTCTTGCGGGATCTTAGAAAGTTGAACTCTCGCTCCAGCATCAAGATTAGCACGTGACATAGGATCAAGACCATCATAGAAGAACCTCATCAGTAGATTTTGATTGAACTCATGCTGAGGGCACGAACGAATCAATTCCCTAAACCTTTCCCAAGCCTCCGCAAGTGTCTCATCATAATCTTGCTCGAAAGAGGAGATTTGCCTCCTAATATCTGCGGTCTTTGACTCTGGGAAATACTTCTTCAGAAAATCCAATATAACCTGCTCCCATGTAGTTAGGGAGTTAGCAGGAAAACTCTTGAGCCAAGAATTTGCCTTTCCGGAAAGAGAAGACCGGAAGAGATGCATCTTGATGTAGTCTGCAGAGACATCATTTGTTGTTATCATAGCACAAATCTCCAGATATCGATCAAGATGATCAAGTGGATCCTCATCCGACCCTCCACCAAATTGCTCTGCTTTCACCATCCGTGTGAATTGAGGGTGAATGCTGAAATTTGTAGTGGTTGTGGGGAGTCGAATTCCACCCTGTAAAACATAGGACCCCGGATTCCCGAAATCCCTGAAAAGTTGTCCATTTTCCTCACCCATGTCTGATTCATTTTCACTTGTAGAACTTGAGATTGGTGAAGCTGGCACAGAACTCAAAGTCAACCGTTCCAAACCTCCCCGAAGCTTTAGCAAGGTGCGATTGATTTCCGGATCTAAAGGTAAGATGGGTGAACCGTGAGCTCTTCTTCTCATGTAACACAACAAAGCTAAGCAGAGGGTTAGCAAATAACAACACAGTCTAAACAAAAGAAAAAAAATCACTCAAGCAATACTAAACTCAAGTAAACTTCAATCAATAGCACTATTTCCCCGACAACGACGCTATTTTGATAAGAGGTTTTTTAGGGTGTCGTTAAGGAACTAAGAACCACTTAGCAAACACAATTTATAAACCTAACGAGCAACTACTAAGTACGTAGTAATGGCAAGTCAAGGGTCGAACCACAAGGAAATTGGGATTGAGTTTAGTCCACTAAGTCCAAAACTACCTAAGTGAAGGGTTTTTTTTGGGGTTGAGATTGAATAGAACACCAACTAATTACTAGCTAATGAATACCGACTAGTACTTAAATAGAAGAATTAATATGATAGAGAAAACACTAGAGCTTGGGTTACTCGCATGAACTCGGGCAAGACACGACATAAATGCAACTACGAAGCTATAGAGAATAACATGCAAGGTTAAGTTTCCCTCTAAAGTCCTTGAGTCCTCTCTCGAATGGTTCTCAAGAGTAATCAATTAATCAATCGACTAAATCCTCTCTCGAATGGTCTTTAGCCAATTGATTAATGGATTCAATTTGATTGGAAAACCCCTAAATAGGATCCTCTTAATCTCTACCCAATCTCTTGGTCTAGAAATTAAGTTGATTCATGGGAATGACTAGACAACAATAATCAATTAAGAATAATTGAAATATAAGCCCTAGCATAAATTTTATCAAGGTCTACCCTAAGGTGTCAAAACACCAAGAACAATGCATATTAGACATGAACAAAGCAATTACAAGAACATCTCAATTAGCCCCTAATTCATGCTTTCACCCAAACCCTAGATTAGAAACTACTCACTAACCATGGATTCTAAGCAATTAAGATTCAATAAATTAAACATCATAAACAAAGCAATAGATTTAAAGGAAAGAGATTGAAGAGAAATTACTTGAATTAATTAACGAATTCGATCTTCAAAGATGAAACAATTAAGAAACCAAGTGTTTAGAGAGGGTTTTGGGCTAAGAGAGTGTAATTAGAAACTAAGAGTATCAGTTAATGACGAGTCTAAGCTAAGAAAACTAAATAAAAAGAGTCATTGAAGTTTGACGGACAAAACGGGTCAACGCCCGAAAGCAGGTCCACACGGTCGTGTAGACCTGTTACATAAATTTCTCAGCGTTCTTTAATAGCTACTGCTTCAGTGTAGAACACACTACACAGTCGTGTCATTCTGGACACGACCGTGTAGTCTTGGCGTCCAAAATGCTCACAAAATCCTCACAGCTACTGTTTGTGTGCTCAAAACACTACACGGTCGTGTCCAAAGTGACACGACCGTGTAGACCTGACGTCCCATCTTCCTTGCTAGTCAGTTGCAAACTGATCCCATAAGTGAAAGGCTACACGGTCGTGGCCAATTCCACATGACCGTGTAGAGCTGCTTCAAGTCCTTCCAAGCTCTAGCCTCCATCCAAGGGTCTCTAAATACCCAAAGTGCTCCAAATACCTGTTAGTTAGTCTGAAAATCATCCAAAACAACTAAACGAGTAGTGAGGCAACCATTTAGCTCAAAGTAATCAAAACCATGCAATGCAAGACTAAAATGCTCTAAATCTATATGAATCGACACTAAAAATGCAGCATGGATAAGCACAATAAAGTACTTATCATAAAGCAAACATACAACTGATAGGAGACCTTAGTGGTGATCAAACATTTCATTCATCATCTCCCCCTGAAGAGGCTTAAGCGTGAGATAGTACATAATTCCAGTGAACACTGATTTTTGCAGTAATTCAATAATGGAACTTTAAGCCTATACAAGAGTACTAAAACATAAACTAAAGCATAAGAAAGCATAAACTAAGGAAAATACATATAAAGGCAGGTTGGATTGTAACATCCTCCCCCCACTTAAGATGTTGACGACCTCATCGACTTACAAGAATTACAATGTAAAATGCAGACTCTCCTATGTTGAACTTGATTGTTTCTGGCACGCCGTTGATTGCAGGCGGATGTTGGAGTCTTCTTGTTTCTGTTGGAGCGTCTATTGACGCTGGGCGAGCTTTCTCAAAAGGCTTGTTGAAAGTTGCTTCTTTGTGGTTGTGGTGTGGAGCACTCGACTTGCATTGATGGTTCTTTGGATTCCAGCTCTGCGGAGCTCGCTTGGGCATCTGCTTTGTCTGAGGCTTCACCCTGTTTCTGTCTCGATCCTGGCTCGCTCCATTCAGGAGGTGTCTCTTTAAAGTAGTTCTTGGCTTCTTACCCGGTAGAATCTGATTTGAGCAAGACCCTTTGTTTCTGGTTTATGATGCAAAAGGGTGTCTTCGATGATGCCTTTCTTTGTGGCCTCCTCTCTTGCAAGGTGTTGTCTCGGGTGCAAGCTTGTCTCTTTAACTGAGGTTCCATCACTCGCATTGCCGAGCACTGTTGAACTTCTTCTTAGGGCACATATCTCATTGAACCCATTCTATAGATGGCCCCCATCTGTCTAGGCGGCTCCTCATCACTGTTGGACTCAACTGTCTCATCGGGAGCTTCTTCGACATACATAGCGGCTACTCTGTGCTGAATCTTGCCGAGATCCCCTTTGTGCTTGCACTCCCACCATCGATGTGGGCCTCGACGTAGTATGCAGTTCAATGTCATAGTATTTACCGAGGGTGTGCTGGCTCTGGATTCTCTTGTGTCTTGGGGAGAGGGCGACCCTTGCTTTCGGCTTGGGAGTCGTCTCCCCCACTTGTTCTCTTGAATCCCCCAATAGAGTAGGACGTCTTATGAGAACCATTTCCTACGCTGGGCTTTTGCATTCTTTCTCTGTGCGGATGTCCATCCCGAAAGAGTAGTCTACTAGTCGCTCTACAGCAGTTATTGCGGCCGACAATGTATCAACCTTCTGCGTCATAATCTTACACTGCAACCATTCTTTCAACCCATTGACAAATTTGAAGAACCAATTTTTTCATGCATCGACTGAATGTCCAACATGCATGCCGAGTAATCCTTCACATAATTGTGGATGGTGCTAGTGTGACAGATCCTCTTCAATCTCTTACGAGCAGTAAAATCGGTGTTCTCAGGGTAGAATTGTTCCTTGAGTTCCTTCTTGAACTCTGCCCATGTATTAATTTTGATCTTTCCTACTTCGATCTCAACGTGCCTAGTGCACCACCAAAGCTTTGCACCATCCAGCAAGTGCATGACAACAACATCTACCTTTTGGGTGTCTTTCAGTTGGACGATTTTAAAGTACTGCTCCATGTCGAAGAGAAAGTTCTCTAACTCTTTGGCATCTCTTGCGCCGCTGTAGTCACGAGGTTTGGGAGGCTTGATCCTTGAAGCTCCAATACCCACATCGCTTCTACTGCAGCGCAGTAAGATCTCGCACTTCTCTAGTACTTCTTCCTCTTGTGCTTGCGTACAAATGCTCGCGGAGCTCACCCTTTTCTCTCGTCAAAGCATCGACGGTTGTCTCTAGCCAGTCGAGCTGCTTTGCTTTCCCAACCACAATTTATTCGAGCTGACACCATGTCGTGGCAGTCCCCTCTAATACTGCCAATCTTTCCATCACTGACTCCATCTTAGGTCACTCGATGCTTTCGTGGGCCCGGCCTTATGTGGGCAAGTGCGCTAGCCTTAATGCGGAAAAGGGTCTCTTGAGGCTCATGAAGCACGAGCACGCGGTATCTGAAAGGGTACTCTTGACTATTGGTGACAAGAGCACAAGAAGAGGGTAGATCGGGACGCTCGCGTGCACAAGGCGGGCACGAGCGGGGCCGACGACGAGATGTACCTGTTTTGAGTTTGGGTGGACGCTTTATAATAAGTGGCGGCACAAGCTCTAAGTTGGCCAACAACAACAATAAAATATTATAAAGCAAGCATACAACTGATTGGAGCCTTAGTGGTGAACAAACATTTCATTTCGTCATCTCCCCTTGAAGAGGCTTTAGTGTGAGATAGTACATATTTCCAGTGAACACTAGTATTGCAGTAATTCAATAATGGAACCTTAAGCCTATACAAGAGTACTAAAACATAAACTAAAGCTTAAGAAGCATAAACTAAGGAAAATACATATAAAGCTGGTTAGATTGTAAGGCCCTGACACCAATACCCCCATACAAAGAGAACCAGTCAAAGGAGGCATCAATATTAAACTTGATAGTGGATGGGTTAGGAGGACACCACTGAGATTCCTTTAAAGGAGGTGATGTGATTATGTCAGATTGACAGGAGATGAATTCCTAACTCGCCAAGATAACTTTCCTTATGATGTTTTGGGTTGAGATGCTCTCTCTTTGAAAGATCCAAGAGTGTTTACTTTTCCACATACCTTATAAGATAAGTGATATACGAATGTTGCAAGGGAGCATAGGGGAATGATTTAAGTTTGAAGATTTTTTTATATTAGATTTAAACTAGGTTTCCAAATCCTTAGCGAAAAAGGAGTTTGGAACTCCTATCTCCAACCATACTACTTTTTTTGAGGGACCAGCCATACTACTTTTGATCTAATGCAATACTTTAGCACATGTAAGGAGTTTTCATAAGTTGTGTGGCAAAAGGGATAGAAAGGGAAGTCAATAACACGTTTATTGAAAAGACAGCTTTGTGGAGGAGCTTGTCAAGATAGGTCTTTCAGAGGCAAGATTTTTTTTCCTTATTCCTCTCTTAGAAGGGGGTCATATAATTTCTGAGGCAACCAACGCTACTCTACTTATCCAACTAATCTCCATTAACAACATACCTAGATTATTATTTTTATGAAGAGGTCACACTTTCCCAATAGACCCCCAGATGTGAGACCCTCTTGAAAAAAAGGTGGGATGTCACACTTCTTGCTTTTTATATATTTTTTTCTGAATAAAAACTAGAAAAATTGACAACTACCTTTACAAATCTTAGTTTCAAAACTTTCCTAGACTCTAAATTTAGTGATAAAATGTTTTTAAACTGAAGAAACCGACAAACAAATTTGTGATGAAATAACTAATTGCTTTTAGGAAATAAAACATAGTTTTTAGAATTAGGAATTTACATTAAAAACTACAATTTGGTGATTTTTTAAAGTTTCAAAAGGTATAAGTAGACATTTGGAAAACTCTCCAAAATGAACCTTTTTAAATGTCTGCACTTCATATGTTTCACATATATAGCCAAGATCAAGTGAGAATGCTTTGTGGTGAGAGGTGAGAAGAACTTAGAGCTATGGCAATTTTGATTTAGAGTTATACGCTTCTCATTTAGAGTTACAAAAAAAGAAAATCAATTCACCAATTTTTTTATATAATTTTTTCGAGTTATATCATTTATTTGTTAGAGTGATACCTCTTCTCACATAAAGAAGCCTTCTCACATGAAATGAATTCTTTTCTCTATATATTTATGTATATACAAACTTCGTGTGGCAAGAAAACCACCTAATGCAATAAACACTCCCTAAAACACAAGTTATGACCAAGGCCAAAATAACTAGTCTAATAGAAACACAAGGATATTTGATGTCTTGAACTAATGAAATATAACCCACCAAAATAACCCGGGCATTTATATCATGGATTTATTTAGAGCTTTTCCCCTTATTTATGAGCTAAATCGTGCGTCATCGGAGCTCTTGGGAACTATCTTATACTAATTCTCGTATATGTCGTGGTTTTGTGTTTACGTATTGAATTGCAGGTTTTAGGGAGTTTTCTCCCTTTTCCGAGCTATATTGAGGAAATCACGACCTCTCAACTTAAAGATTTGAGTGCCAAAGAGCTAAGAAGGAATGAAGGACGTGTTTTTGGTCGGGCAAAAAGGCCCAATCGGGCTAAAGATTAATACCTCGGGTGCTGGGGGCCTCGGGCCCGATCGGGCAGGCATGGCCCGACCCAACCGGGCAAGCCCAATATTGTTGTTACTTTGTTGTCGTTGTGCGTGATGAAGAGGAGGAAAGCTGGGCTGGAATTAGGCTCAGCCTAATCAGGCATGATTGGCCCGATCGAATCGGGCTAGCCCAAAACCATGCATGATGTTGTTGCTTAGCGTATGGAAGAGGCTGATCTGGGCTTTTGTGCGTATGGCAGGCCCATTTGGCTGCTGCTACGTATTTGCGAAGGAAGAGAATTGTATATGGGCTGATTTGTGTTGTTAGGCCCAGTCTGATGGCGTAGGGCGATGGTTGCATGATCGGGTAGGCATGTCTGCAACCAAATTTCGATTAATTCCCCTTTTAATTAGTTTCGAGGGGGAGTATAAATAGAAAACTCTTATTATTTTTAAAGACATCTTTAGTTTAGCATTAAATAGTATTAGTTTAGAGAGCTTTTCTTAGATCAGTTTTAATTTCTCTCTTTCATTCTTAATTGATTAGTTTGATTATTTGATTAATTCATGATTTAAAAATTAGGGTTTTATATTAGTTTTGTTATTGTTGATTCGATCATGTCTGAGTAGTCTTATTTCTAGGGATTTGGGGAGGAAAACCATGCATATACCATGATTCACTTTTGAATTACTATTAGTTTCTAGGTTTTGATTAGATTGATTATGGTGTGATTTGTTCTTGATGAGTAATTAATGTTATTGCGCAGTTTCATTGATTGCTTATGGTTAATAATTGTTTGCACAGATATGTCTTACTTTTAAAGGCCTTAGTACATATCAATAATTCTGATTATGTTGGTGAACATGCAGCATATGTTGAATTATGAGCGTTAAGACTTAACCATACCTTAACACGTGCTCTATTCTCTCGACTCTTGACCTAGGTATTGATAGTTGTTTGAATCCTTTTGATTGGTATAAGCATGGTGGACCGAACTAATGCCCTAGACCTTTAATTCATAGTCTAAATCCCATTTCCTATTGATTTCTTTAGTCTAATTAGTAACTCAGCTGTTTCTTGTCTGATCTTGTCTGAAGTAGCTGTTTAGTTGAATATTAACTTAGAAACTCTGTCTTACTGGGGATTCGCCCCTAGTTCCCTTGACTATTGCTGTTAGAGAAATTTGGATTTACTTTTGATTAGGTGATACGACTTTAGCCTATCAGGCATACAAAGTGGAGTAATATTAAAAAGAAGAAATTATTTTTAAGTCAACCTTTAGTCCATCTTCTAATATTAAGTTAACCTTTGGGTAATTATGGAATAAGTAAAGCTTGTATGGGTATTCCCTTTAAATGAGTACAATAGGTCACCCAACATGTAAATACAGGTTAATGTGATGTGTGTTATATTGATTGGATTTGCTATTAATTTTTTGTTTTCAAACCTGCCTACTACTCCCTTCCTACTCCCTGCCTGCCTCACCATCACACCTCAACAAAGAGTGTGTGTTGTTTCTTGGGCTTCGGAGCCACTGAAGTAGAGATGGAGAAGAAAGCTAGACTTCGGATTAAGAAACAAGTCATGGTAGGAAACCAATATGAGGAGCAAAGAACCTTGAGGAGAACCAAATTCTTAATATTCCGATCACTTGAATCAAGCTCCCTGGCAAAATTGCTGATATAACATGATACCTGAAGAATACATTACATCATCAAATATCTCCAAGAATTGTGGAGTTCTACAAAATTCATTATGTTTTGGCAGGCATAACAAAGACCTCCATCACCATTTTGGCTTCTCTGTCGTTGGTGGGTATAGATGGATATCTAAGAGTTTGGCCTTTGATGCCTTTGGGAGATAAAAAACCCTTTTCCAGATTTAGGTGATCGATTAGGGTTTGGTTGCGAATTTTCTGGCGTAGAAGGAGGGGTTGGGGTTTCCAGTTGATGCAAGAGGAGGAGGGGGCCGAGGTGATTGTGGAGGAGGAGGGGTGGAAGTTTTCTAGGGTGGTTTGCTTAAGTGATGTAGGTGGTGTTTGGTGTAGGGTGGTGGTGAATTGTGGTAAATTAGGCATGTGAATGGAGTTATATTGGTGGTTGGGCTCCGATGGTGGTGTTGGGAGGTGGTGGCATTTGAGGTTGTGACATTGAAGGGGGGATTCAAGGGTGGCAGGGTCTTTACTAGTAAGGTTAGGTGTTGGAGTGATGGTGGTGGTGTTTATTTGTGTACAGGGGTAGTTTAAAGGGAAAGGAAAGAAAAAAAAAAGTTTATTAGTAAAATAGGTAACCAGTCCATTCAACTCATTGAAAGTGAATATCTATACAAGTTTTACTTATTCCAAAATTACACATAAATTAACTTAATATTAAAAGACGGCCTAGGTTGACTTATTAAAAAGGAAAATTTGTTGAAAACTGCCTACATTTGAAGTTATTTTGTGAATAACTACCCTGTTCCAAAAAAATGAAAAATAACTCCCTACTTTCTTGAATTTTTTTTGATATCACTACCTTGTGGTGTTTTCCGTCAAAAAGTTAACAGAAAACGTTTAACAAGGTAGTGATACCAAAAGTTTTTCAAGAAAGTAGGTAGTTATTTTTAAATTTTTTTGCCGAATTCTGTTAACTTTTTGATGGAAAAGACTAGAAGGTATTGATACCAAAAGTTTTTCAAGAAAGTAGGTAATTATTTTTCATTATTTTGAAATAGGGTAGTTATTCACAAAATGGCTCCAAATATAGGTAATTTTCAACAAAAAATCCTATTAAAAACAAATTTTCCTATTAAAAATTATGAACATGATGTCCACCATGTTACTCGAGCATTATGTACATTTGCAATTTTCCCTTCTAGAACAAAAGGACAACCCACAATGAGGATCAAATTGCCTGATGGACGCAAACTATTACTGTTAAACTAGTGTGATAGTATAACACAAAAATGCCCTAATACATAGCTTGGACCTAAAGACTTATTTATTATTAAGAAAAAGAAAATTCTATAACATAGTTTGAACAAATCCAACAAATTGTCTAATTATGGGAATGAACTTTGAACTTCCTAACGATATCAAATTTTGAAAAAAGCTTGCATGAAACAATGCACTATATATACCTCCATTCTTTAATCTTGGTTACACTTGCTATTTGCAGGCATATTGTGGTTATAGGGGAGAGGACAGTGAGGTAGTGTTTGTAGGGGGTAAAGCAACGCAAATTCTACCATGCACATGGACCTATATAGAGGACTATGCGCACAGCTCAGAACGCCCCAATTTGCAAACAAAACGTAAGTGGCATGGAATATTCACACAAGTAATGAAAAACAACTTAAACGGGAATGAACAAACAATACCGGATGAACCCATGTTACTAGGAGATGAACAAAGCAAGATGGGATGAACAACATTGTGAGGGCAATGAGCAGGAGAACCATTATGCACAAAATGAACAATATTGCATGAACAACAGTGAACACACAATTGAACAGTAATATGCAGGACATTTTTCATTCAAATATAATGGGTTGTCTCTTTAAAAGGGAGCAGAACTCTCTCTCCATTATAAATGCTAGCTAGTTAATGTGATTGAATATTTTTCACATTTAGCTCTCTTTTTATTTTAATTTTGCATTTAATTATCCTTTTTGTGTGTATATATAATTCTTGAAATGGAAACTTTTATTGAGAGTGAGGAAAATCCTTTTAAGAATGAAGTTGTATCTATGGTATTAAATTCACCAAATTCTTAAACAACTGAATTGAAAGGTCATTGTATGTGGAGAAGACAGTTTTTGCTTGATTATTGTTAATACATGTTTTCTTTACTGATTGGGAATGAGATTGAGGAAATTTACTGCTTTCTACAAAAAAAACTTTTTTTTTTAGGGGAATTAAAAAAAACAGACTTTGTTGAGATTAATTCCCCAAATAAACGTAATAAAGGTCTTCCATTCTCCGGTGAACATTTACAAAAATATACTATTTTATTTACAAAAAGTTCATATACTTATTTGTATTAACATGATAACCTTGTGTGAAACATGTATTTTGCTCCCTACTTTTTAAATTTCAAGGGAAACGTGAATTTGCTTGAATTACGAAAATAATTTATTTATATTTTTGGGCAACCGTATATTGTTGTTACTTTGGAAAAGGGTGAATCTTGTTGATGATGAACATCTTATTGTTTTCAAGGAACAAAGGTTAAGAATGCAATGAACGTATACATATAAGTTACTGTTTTATTGACTTCTTTAATTATCCTTTTTGTAGAATTTCATGAGGCTGAATCTTCAGAATTATTGCATAAACAAGTTCCCAATGATGATGAATCCCACATACTGTATAATGAATACGCTTTTAGGTGTGAGTTTGGCAAATCGAAAGGGTAGGGTATTGCATAGGTGTGACTAAAAAACGATCCGACAACAGTATATGCATTATTCTTGTGAAGGGCAGAAGGAGAAAACAACAAGTGAGCCCAAGGTAAATCAAGATTTACAAAGTATTGCGCATATAAAATGTTTACTCATATGTTCTTCAGAGAGAGGATATTGTATACTTATACGTTGAAGAATGTTTATTGTTGATTATTTATTTGTTGTTGAGTGTGGATATATTCAATTGACATTTTTCATTGTTCATTGCCCATGCAACTATGTTCATTATTCAATGCCTAAATGTTCATTGTTGTGCAACTAAAGTCATCTAGTGTTTATTCAACTTATATAAAATGTTCAATGTACTTATGGTTGTGTTCATTGGTCAGGCATACACCAAACTTGATTATAGGATTGGATACAATGCATATATCCAATTTGATGTCAACAAAGAGAACGGGGTTTACACTGTAGTAAAACACCACATGGTGCACAACCATGAAATAGTGGTTGTTGGTAAACGACATCTCATTAGATCGCATCGGAAGGTTACTAGTGAACAACTAGCGATGATCAACAACCTTTGAGGTGGCGGTGTTGGCATCGCCTATGCAATCCGTGTGCTCAGGCATGAAGCCGACGGTTATGCTAATCTTGGTTTCACTAACAAAGATGTTTACAATGTCGTAGCTGCGCAAAACAAAAAACAAATAGATGGGTGTGATTTCAATCAACTAACGAAAGAATTTTACCCGACGTCAAGCTGAAAAGAGTGAATTCTACTATGATTTTCAGCTCGATGACGGGTGTCATTTGGTTAATTTTTTTTGACGAAATGGACGTATTGTGAAGGACTATGACTTTTTTGGCAACCTAATAGTGTTTGACACAATATACAGCACAAATAAATACAATATGATTTGTGCCCCATTTGTTGGTATGAACCAACACCAAAGGAACATATTGTTTGGTGTAGGGTTCCTACTTCCTACTAAATGAGACAACGGAATCCTTTGTTTGGCTCTTCTAATCATTCATAAAGAGTATGGTGGGAGGCTTTCGGTCACGATAATGACCGACCAATCATTGTCGATGGCGAAAGCATTGGGTATTGTGTTGCCTATTGTCAAGTATTGGTTATGTATGTACGTGGCACATAGGGAAAATTTCCATACAAAACATCAAAAGGTTGAGGTCAATTGATGGGTTTGTGGACCTCTTTATTCATGTTCTAAAACACTGTGAATCAAAAAGTGAATTTAAGTACTACTGGAACAAGTCAGTTTTTGATTGTGAGAGTATGTTCTTTTACAGTATTGCAAATGATCATCTACATGGCTCCATTGTTCTTTGCATGGATCGTAACAAAATTGGTCATTGCATGGATTAATATTGGGAATATTTACTGAACAAGGAAAAATACTCATGACATGGATTAATATTGGGAATAGTTAACGGAGAAGCAATTATGTTAACTGCATTGACTATTTTTGGAATGGTTTACTGAAGGAGCAAAGATGTTCATGGATACAGTACTAATGTTTGCTGTAATTATGTTACATGTTTATTGACCACCAATGCACATTAATGTTGTCTCCATTAGTGAATATAAGAAAATGTTTACTGGAGGATCTATAGTGTTCATCTAGTTGGTATATATGTTCATGGTATGTATAAGAAAATGTTTAATGAAAATGGTTATTGTATATGCAAAGATGTTCATTTGTCTATAACTAATGTTCGTTGATGAAACTTATAATATGTTGACTCCATTAGTAAATATATGAAAATGTTTACTGGAGGATCTATAATGTTCATCTAGTTAATAAAGATGTTCATTATATTTTGTTGTTCATGTACATCGACCCTAGAGGCAACCTAGAATATGTTCATGGTCATATAGCTAATGTTTATCATTACCATATCAGTTATTCATTACGGTAACAAGCTTGTTCTTTAAAAATTGTTTGCAGCATGTGTAGTAAGTATGAATGTGGGGCAGAAGATTGGCTTGAGAGGTTATATAAGCTAAGGAAATGTGTGCCCTATTTACGCTAAAGAACATTTTTCAGGGGGTATTTTGTCATCCCAAAGAAGTGAGTCGAGTAATCATTCCTTGAACAACAGGTTCCACGTGACGCAAGGTTTGCGTGATTTCTACAAGGATTTCGTTGATGTCGTTGATGAGTGACGGGAAAGGGAGAATGCTGAGGATCACAAATCACTATCGGGAAACAAACACCTTGTGTTTGGTGAAGTAAAAATTTTGGTTCATGCAAAGGAGATCTACACCGTTGCGGTGTATTTGATGTTTGAGGAAAACTTTATTAAAGGGGCATCATGCGAGCAAAAGTTGCTAAAGTGGGATGATCCGTTGTTTGTGTATCATGTGGGTCGGCCGGACAAGGACTATCTTATGCAACCATTAATTTCGACCATAAGAACAAGACCATTTATTGCACTTGTAAATATTTTGGTGAAATGGGTCTCTTATGTGCTCATTCGCTATGTATATTCCACATCAACAATGTAGCTACAATACCAACAAGCTACGTAGTTCGTCGTTGGACAAAACAAAAGCTGCTACTTGTTCAAGATTTGATGACGTAATCGAACAAAATGTGCAAGTTGTGTATCTTCCATTTGGAGAGTGCAAACAACAAGGAATATGCTTGCATTTATACATTCTAGCCAACATGATGTCGTGCTTCGAATCTTATGGACTTGACAATTAGTTAGTTAAGGGAGACGATTACTTGTGTGATGGGGAAAATTGATGATTCTATTACCATTGAACAAGTTGAGAGCATGTTATCTCCGGTAGTCAAAGACCCATCGAAGAAGAGGAAGAAAGGATCAAAAGACATAAGATTGAAAAGCTCACTTAAGTAAAAAGTAAACAAGCTAAAGGCATGGAAGAAAACAGCTGAAAAGACTATCAAAAAATCGAAGATGAAGGCCCAAGCATCTGTGCAAGTGAGTAATCTTTTGGAAAAATTGCTTCTAATAATACAGCCTTTTGGCGATTCGCAATTAACAATGCAACCTTTCGATTATTCTGGAATAATGCAACCTTTATACTCCATTTATTCTAAATAAGTCAGGTGACCCGTGACCTGAATAACCGGTAATTTTTTAATTAAAATTTTTAATTTTAATTAATAATTAAATAAACTTTAAAAAAATCTAAACTAAACCCAACCCAACCCAACCCACCCCCACCAACCTACACACCTCCACCCACTGCCACCGACCCAACCCACCACCCACCCACTACAACCACCAATCCCCCTCCCCTTTCCCTCCCACTAAACCACCCCTCCCCCTGATCACTGCCACACACGAAACACCGCCTCCCCCCCACCCCACGAAGCACCCCCTCCCCCATTAAACAGCACGAAATCACCTTCTCCAACCGCTTTCTCAGCCTTTAAACTCTCTCTACTCCTCTTTCCTCCACCGATTTCCCCGATCATGAACTCACCGACGCCAACCTCTTCTGGAAAGAACTCAGTAACTCGTTCGATTCAACTCAGTGAAGAGAGGAGGATGTATTGAAGGTGGGGAAAGAAGAAGGAGAGAGGAGGAAGCGGCGGCCGTCGGTTGTGGTGAATGTAGAACACTAGAACCGCCGCCGGGGAATTGGAGGGGGCGGTAGTGGCTGGGGGGGGGGGTGGGTAGAGGAGAGAGAGAGGTTAGGAGATGGGTGGCGTGGGAAATCTGTGGCACGGGTTAGGGGAGGGGGTAATTATATTTTTTCTTTTATTTATTTAAATTTTTTTAGTTTGTTTATTAGAACCAATTATTAGCCGACAAGTGTCCTACTAAACCTATTCTTCAAGTTGTAATTGGTTTTATCCGGTTTTAACTTATTTAAAATAAATGGGGTATAAAGGTTGCATTATTCCAGAATAATCGAAAGGTTGCATTATTATTTGCGAATCGCTCAAAGGTTGCATTATTAGAATCAATTTTTCCTAATCTTTTTTCCAAAAGTTGTTCACTGAGACAAATAAAATGTTCATTGGTTTGAGGACCATGTTCTTTCTCTACTTGTGTCTGTATTCATATGTTGTTCTTGTAACGTTGCTCAATAAAATGTATGTGTCAAACATGTTCATTAACTTAACATCTTTGATCTTTAAATGAGCCCACATGTTCATTAATTTAACACCTATGATCTTTAAATGAGCTCACATATTCATTACTTTTTCACATACTTAAAATGAGCCCACATGTTTTTGTTGTTTACAAGAGTTCTTGGAAATACCTGAGATATCTTTCTTTTTTTTGTTTACAGGAATTCTTGGAAATACTTGAGACTGTAAACATGGCCCACTCAACAACTGTCGGTTCCCTATTAGATATCTACACATCTGACCAATATTTTCTAGTTAATGTAATTCTATAAGACTAGAAATTCTATAGGACATATGTTTCTTGAATTAAGTATGCGGGTGTACGCATCTATGATTTTGTTCCAAATCTCCGTATCGGCACCTAAAGAACGCATGTGCGATCCGAGGATGAAAGTCTCGCCATCCTCAAAGAAGATGTCACTAGAACAGTTAACAGTTAATCAGTAACACACGGTTATGCTAATCCACCAACTAAGGCCCTGTTCAGTTCACCTTAAAATAATAATATTCAGTAAAATTAAATTCAGTTCATTAAAAATAAGTTCAATTCAGCAAAAATAAGTTCAGTTCAGTAAAAATAAGTTCAGTTCAGTAAAAATCAATAGAGCAAAGAAGAAAAACAACATGAATCAGTAAAAATAAGTTCAGTTCAGAAAAAATAAGTTCAGTTCAGTAAAAATAAGTTCAGTTCAGTAAAAATAAGTTCAGTTCAGCAAAAATAAGTTCAGTTCAGTAAAAATAAGTTCAGTTCAGTAAAAATAAGTTGAACTGAACTGGGCCTAAGATACAGAAATACAAGAGTACGTACTCATCATCTCCGTCCCCAAATGCTTAGTCCACAATGAAAGCCCTATCCTGTTGTCTTCTAGTCCTTGTCTTCACCACGAGATGTGAGTACTTGATGAGGTAAGAAGATCTAAAAATCGCAGGCCTTATTATCTCCCGCACGGGGTGTGATCTTCTTTGCACTGCCAACTCCTTCCTCAGCCTACAAAGAATAATGTGGTTAGTGTAAATAGGTATAAAATGGATAAAATTACAAGAGATCAGTAGGTACGTTGAGGTAAAGTTATAGCATACCTTTGATTGCGAGGGGGTTCTTGTGGAGAAATAGGTTGGTGCTCTTCGGATTCACTAAAATAGTTTTGCGAACATATGAATGACGGGCATTAAGAGTATGTAAACCACAAAATGACAAAGCGTACGATAAATACCTTAGGTCAGGCGTTCGAAGAATTGTGTCAAAAGATTGTTCATATGTTTCGAGTTCACTACTGACTTCAGCTTGTTCACTTTGGCATTAAAAATTAGTATCGATTGGGAAAAAAATAAGACGGTTACAAAAGAACATAAGGTTAAGGTCAATGAACAACCAGATGTATCACAATGACCACCCAGTTATATCACAATGAACATTTTAGATGCATATAAGAAACTAAATATTAGTATGCGCTAGGAAGAACATAAGACGGTTACAAAAGAACAAAAGAATAAGAACAATGAACAACGAAGTATATCACAATGAACCTCATAGATGCATAAAAGAACCTAAAGAGTACTAAAGGATGATCCATCCATATAACAGTAAGAACATGGAACATTGAACATTAATGAAAAGCTAATGAACAACAGTAAGGAACCATTGTTCGCCATATCAAAGGACAATGTCCTTTGTAAATGAACATATAAATTATATGAACCAGATCACATGATAAACTAAGGTTTGTTTCTAAAGGACATTATATTGAACATAATGAAGAATCATGATAAAGAATAATATAATAACATAATGGAACAATTTAGCATATTCTAATGAACATCTACATTATGTTATCCAACCCAAAGAAAGAACAATAAAGTCAACTTAAAGAACAATCAGTGTAACTTAATGAACAATAATGAACATTTTCAAGTTAACATTCAAAATAATGTTAGTTACGTTAGATACCTCTTGGCTGCTCCAGCTAGTGGATGCTCTGTAGATTCATGTACCTCATGGTTGGAACTAGTACCATAAGTTTAAAGCAAATCATTATTCATTCACTTTGTTAGTTAAACTAGAATACAAAAAGCAAAGAGTTTGATGAAAATTGAAAAACAGATTGGAAGTGAAAACTTGGCAAAATCGCCAAACATACAATCTGAAATCTAATTTGTCATAAAAAACCTCATAACTGACACTACAATTTGTTTTTATCCCTCAGTTTGTCCTTAGTTGGAGGGGAACAAGTTGTCTACATGGAAAGTCTCAAACTCTTGGAACATTGCCATATGAAATTGTTGTCATCCATGGACATTGTATTGTCCACTAATAGCGGGTTATCACTCAAACTAAGACTCAAATGAAGGTTGAAGTTTGGCACATCCATCTCATTACGTTTGGGTGGGGGGGTAGCAGATTAACAGATTGTTGATTAATGTGCTGGAGCACGGCATCACCAATTGTTTCCCAGAAAGAAACAGATGAAAACATATATGTGTCTTGGCTGAGGCTGGGACCCGCCATGAATTGTTGCTCTTGCATTTCAGGGGTCTGCTGAGAAGATGGGCCAGCACTCTCAACCTTGCGCCATATGGCGATGAGGACATCAGGTGCCACCGAGCCACCGCCAGCTGAGGTACCCGGATGCTTTGGGATGATATGTGGTGCCTGGTTCAGCAGGGTTGATAACCTCACAACCTCTCGGGTGATGGACGCACAAATGTCCATGAATGTGGCCTTCAAACCCTGAGAGGGGCAAATCACCCTTGTTTAACACAGAGAACATTAAACTACTTCAAATGCACAAATCACACATATGCAATGAACATACATGTTCAATTAATGAACACTACCATCACAGTAAGGAATATCAAGTCACCATGAATGATCATACACAATATAATGAATGAACAATACCTCATATAACACATATGCAATGAACAAACATGTTTTAGGTAATGAACACTACCATCACAGTAATGAACATACATGTTTAATGGTGCAACTATTGACGACATATCAATCATATGCAACGAACATAGATGTTTATGTAATGAACACTGCCCTCACAGTAATGAACATCACAACACCAGGAATGAACATACATCATATGATGAAAGAACAATACCTCAGGTGCAACCATAGGCCCCCGCTGGTGCTACTGCTGCTGTTGTTGTTGTTGTTCATGTTTTTCTTGTTGTTCTTGTTGATGTTACTGATGTTGTTGGATTTGTTGTTGCTCTTTCTCGTTTGGTTGTTCGTTTTCTTGGTTTAGTTGTTGGTTTTGTTGGTTTTGTTGTTCTGGTGGTGAAAAACAAAAGAACATCATCTTTAATAAAAAGAACAAATAACACGGATGATTAAAACATCCTTAGTAAAAAAGAAAAATTCAGCCTCACCTGTTGCTGGTGCTGATTCTGTTGGTCTTGATGATGTTGCTGGGGAGGGGTGATCCTTAGGAGAATATTACCCATTCCGAATGGGCCGCGTTTCTTAAGAGATATATGTTTCCCTATCAACTCCTTCTTCCAAACAGAGACGAGAGGGAATGCTCGGGCAAGCTTCAGCAATTCCTTCTACAAGCAATCAAAGTAGCAAATCTACACCAAGAAATATTTGAAAATCAGATTATAATTTACCATTGCATCCAATGAACACAATTAAACCAAAGCATAGGATTTACCATAAGAAATGGCATCGGACCCCAAAAAACCGGTCCATGTCCTTTTCGACTCCCTCATGCCAGTAATCAGCTGCCCTAAGGAGAGAATCAATTGTGTATTCACAGCAATTGTAATTGCGAATATTGTCCACTTCTACTGAACAACTAAGTAATGCAATTAGAGGTTGTGTGTTGGAGGTTGATTTGACACAAGAATTGATGGCCAAAACTAGGAATGTCCTCTTCCACATGTCCGAAACCTCTCTGTCGGGGTCACGAAGAATGTGGCCAATCTCCTAAGTGATGAACACCCCCATTGTACTCCGACGTACTCTCTCCAAGATGCCATCATATTCACAACGTCTTCAGCCATCTCGGCATCGTCCTCAATTGTTAAACCTTCAAAACCAGCCATGAACAACAGAAATAGATAAATGAACTATTAATAGTGGAATAGAAAGAACAAAACAAGATAAAGAACAAAAGAAACGCATGTTTACACCTCAATGAACACACAATTATTTACAATGAACAGGAAACATACATGAACAAACAGAATAGGGATTTTGACATTTAGCAGTGTTTATAAAACAAATAGGACATTTCAAGTTCATGATCAAGTGTTCATAAACCAATGAACATGGAATAAAGAATAATAAACAAAAAATGAGTAGTTCATTGATGAATAGAAAAATCACTAAATGAACAAAGCAGATCATGAGATCAACATTTATGTAACAAGCAAAAGAACAAGCTAATGCGAACAATTATTAGATAGTGGAACCACTGAACATACCATCAGCTCAAGAATGAACATACATTGCAGAAGAATGAACATATTTTAAGAACGTTACCTCTAATTGGCAGCCCATACACCAGGTGAACATCTTCCTGCTCAACTTTAATTTCCTTGCCTCTTTCAAGGAGTATGCTAGAACTGGCCACATCAAAGTTGCAAAGAATCCGTGCAGACACGGTTGAGGGGTTCATCGGGAGGTGTAAGTGAAGAAACCCTCCAAAGCCAATGTCAGTAATGACAGCTCGCTTCTCCTCATCTTGAGAAATCGCATTCAATAACCCTTGGAGCTGCACAGTTGGTTGCCTGAGCTTAAGCCTCAAGCCCTCTTCATCATCTGAAATTGGTTTGCCTTCAGCCTCTAGGGGGCACAACAACACTCGGTGCACTCCTTTTTGGACTTGATTTCCTCTTTTTTAAGGGCGGTGTCAGTGGAAAATGAGGAGTCCCAATATGTACAGACTTGTTGTCATCAGCAGCAGAAATGGATTAACAACTAGTGAACAGGACCAAAATCAATGAACAATTAGAGACAATGAACAAACAAGCTAAGCTAACAGAAATTAGGAAAACATCATAAAGCTACCCATTGAACAAAGTAGCAAAACCAAATCAAATTGTTTGTGAGGGTGGGGGTACCTGCTCACTGCTGCTTGGTTCCCCTCCAGCGCTGGTTCTTCATGATGGACAGTACTGGATGAACAAGAAATGATAGTTAATGAACATAACTTTTAAATATATGAACACATTTAACAACAAGATGAACAGAGCTTACAAGTCAATGATAGCTAATTCCTTCCCATTTCCCTTGTCAAGGGCCACTGATGCGTTCTGCATAGTAGAACTGGAACATGAAACACAAGTTTGTATTAGGAAAACATCAATGAACACAAGAGCAAAAGAAAAAGAAAATGTGTGGGGGTCGGGGTACCTGCTGCCTGTTGCTTGCTCCCCCTGTTGCTTCTTCAAAGCTGGTTCTTTCTCAGGAACATTACTACATGAACAATAAATCAACAGAATGAATACACTAAATACAGATAATGAACATATTACAATAGCCATATTGGAAGAACATGTTATAGTCACTCAATGAACATAGAACTAACGATAATGTACAAAAAATATTGGGGGGGTACCTGCTTTCAGCTGGTTCCTTCCCCTTTTCCTTCCCACGGGCTTGTATGTCAACTATTTGTTTATCAAGTGAACTACTAAAATTGAACAATAATATTATCAGTAGCGAACAACAATTATAGGTAATGAACATAGGTTGAAAAAAATGAGCACATTTAACTACAAAATGAACAAATACTATCCAATCAATGAACATATGTATATTCTCAACAAACAACACAACCAAACCCCCACATCTTGTAAAGATCACGATAAAGTTACTAGATAATCTCGCATGAACATTATCATACACTCAGTAAACATAGATACAATTTAACAAAACCCTATAACTGAACAAGTAACTAAAAAAGAACAGAAGGTTGAGTCCCAATGAACCACAACAAGCGGCGAAACTGGGGAATGAACAATGGAAGATGGGGTTGAACAACAGTTAAAATGGAATGAACAATAATATTGTCAGTAGTAAACAACAATTATAGATAATGAACATAGGTTTATTTAAGTGAACACATTTGACAAACAGATGAACAAAAATTTCCTTTAAATGAACACATGTACATTATCTATAATGATCACACAATGACTGGAAAATGAACAACAAGTTTATAGGAAATGAATACATGTAATTTCCTTTAAGATGGGATGAACAACAAGTTACAGGAGATGAACAAAAAAAGAGAATGAACACCCGACGTTGGAAAATGAACAAACACCTCACATCATGTAATGATCACACAATGACTTCTAATGAACATGAATGATCTTACATAAACATCATCACAAAGTCAGCAAACATTGAATCAATGGTAAATAATAAGTACATTCAAAAGAACATGAAGTTGATTCCCAATGAACAATATTTCATTCTGGGACACACACCAACAAACCATTGATGAACATCACCATAAAGTTACTAAACAAAAAAATATACTACCTATTAATGAACATATGAATATTCTCAACAAACAACACATGTAATTTCCTTTAAATGAACACATTTCCTTTAAATGAACACATGAATTTCCTTTAAGATGGGATGAACAACAAGTTCACAGGAAATAAACAAAAAAAGAGAATGAACACCCGACGCTGGACAATGAACAAAGACCCCACATCATGTAACGATCACACAATGATTTCTAATGAACATCAATGATCTTACATAAACATCATCACAAAGTCAGCAAACATAGAATCAATGGTGAATAACAAGTACATTTAAAAGAACATAAAGTTGACTCCCAATGAACATTATTTCATTATGGGACACACACCAGCCAAAGTTACTAAACAAACAAATACTATCTATTAATGAACATATGAATATTCTCAACAAACAACACAATCAAACCCCCAAACTAAATTCAAAAGTCAAGCAAACATAGAATTCAAATGAACATAAGTTGATTCCCAATGAACAATTTCATTCTGGGACACATACCAGCCAACTCATTGATTAACATCATCATAAAGTTAGTAAACAAAATCTCCCATGAACATCAGCATACACTCAAGAAACATGGATACATTTCACTTTAGTAACTGACCAAGTAACTTCAAAAGAACAGAAGGTTGAATCCAAATGAACACAAGCCCATTTTGGAACGAACAACAGCCAAAGTTTTTATGACCATCACAAAAAGTAATTAACCTTTCACTTTCCTCATTATGCTGGTCTTCAATGTCTTTTAGGAGTCCTGGGTCCACAATTTGGTCTAGAATCTGAGGAGTTTCTTTTTCTTTTCTGGACCTTTTCAGTTTCATGAAAGTGCGTAAGGGAAAATCAGAATCTTCCTCTCTATTTAAACATGTAGGAGTTAGTTTTCATTCATTATATAAATAGAATTTAGGGCTTTAAGAAACGCATTCAAGTATAAAAGACTTACAATTCTGGTTGTACAAGGATAGCTACCATTGGTGCTTCTCCAGCCTCTAATGGCGTTTTTTGGCAATTCTCGATCTCTTGTCGAATATCCATGGCCAGAAAAATGATTGTCGTCCTCCAATTTTACCCACCACACTAAAAGATGTAAAGTTTGAATTTTCATGAAGGAAATTGAAGAATTATGAAGAAATCTGGAGGAGATGTTTGATTTGAGAAGAAGTTCTTTTGGGAAAAATGGAGAAAGTTTATGGAGAGAGAGAGAAAGAAAGGAGAGAGTTTTTTTTTTGGGGGGGGGGGGGGGGAATGTGCGGGGAAATGGTGGTTCATTGGAGAGATAATAGGAAGAGTGTTCTTTTGAAAAATGGAGATGACAGAGGAGAGAGAAAAATTCGCCCCTCATGTTCCGTGTTTATTGCAAGTGCATCAATGTTCATTGTGTATCCATCCATTTAGTCTAGCGCGTTTTGTTCGTTACTTTGTGTGTTTTGGACCGTGCGCAGGTTCCTCTTTCTGCTTCCGTGTGTAAGATTGACCAATTGGTAAAGAAAGGACTAGTAGATGAGATAGTGTTGGTAAAGTAAGAAACAGTAAATAATGACATTTTTTCAATAAAAAAGGAAAAGATAACACAAGATAAATGGAGCAGGTTGGAGTGAAACTGTAAAATATTATTACAACATTAACTTAAATGAGCTTGAGGATGAGTGTAACTAAAACTTCATCCATCCCAAAATATAAGTTAGATTTTCTTTTGCACAGTCTCAAAAACGCACATTTGATCTTTTATACCTTCAACTTCGTATCAGTAAAAAATATAAAAAGTTAATATTATGGCGAATCTAACAAAATCCCACATGAATATGTTTTCTTGTGTATATTAATAAGAATATTTGATCAAATATTTTAAAGTTTAACACCCAAAAAAAATGGGACTTATATTATGGGACTGATGGAGTATTAAAGAATAGACAAATGAGAAAAGCATAAAAAATAAAAACAGGGAGTAGTAACTTTTCACCAACCCAAATTCATTATTACATAACATATATAATCGGAGAAAAGTTAGTTGACCCAATGCGTATATAGTCCTCGTATTGATAGCAAAGATATGGACCCTTGGTTTGTGCATTTCACTTAATTATAAAATTGCACAAACATCATACTAAATAGAAAATTTGCCCTAAAAAAACCTTATAAAAGTTCAATTTTACAAAATAACACTTTTAATTTTTATTTTTTAAATAAAAAATCACAACACCTGTTTTTGTTTTTTTTGTTAATACAAACCTCATACTCTTTTGTGATGTTGACCATCCTGAATTCGGCATTGACCCATCTATTTTGCCTATGTACACCCAACAAGCCTGAATTTCCTTCTCTTCCTAACCCTGATTTTCCAATCTTCCCCAAAATACTCCCAACTCTTCCCTTTTTATCTCTTCAATTTCTAGATTCTTCTATTCTCTCAACTCTTTTCTTTAGTCGCTTCAATTTCTAAGTCAATTGAGCTAAAAAGACTCTATGCAAAGCCAAGTTGGAAATTTCTCCTTTTTTCAAAGACTAGCTCTTGATGAATTCCATTTCCCCCCACTGCCCTTTTTCTCTTGCTACTCCTCTTTCTAGCTCAATTGACTCAGAAATTGAAGAGATTAAGTATTCAAAGATTGAAGAGATAAAAAGGGAAAAGTTGAGAGAATTTTAGAAAAGATTGAAAAATTAGATTTAAGAAGAGAGGGAAAATCAGGCTTTTTGGGTGCATATAGACTAAATAGATGGTCTATATCGAAATTGGGATGATCAGACAAGGAGTTTGTTTTTACAAAAAAATGAATGGTATGTTTTTTATTTCAAAAAAAGAATTTAAAACTTTTATAAAGTTCTTTTTGCAAATTTTCCTACTAATTAATATTAGCACAAGCAGTGTTAATGCCATTTTCCTGCACATATTCAAGTATACAAACCAAACAACGAAAATGTTTTTATCTATCAATAGTTGTTGGACCATGCGCTACGCGCACGGCCCCCCAAGGTATTAATAATGAATTAGCAAAAACAAATGTTAATTATTAGCATAATAATTTCAACGAAAATAATTAACTTCTAATACATAACATGTAAATATGGTAGACTAATACATATGGTAAGTAGACAATATAAACTTATATCACTTTCCTAAATGCGAATCATAAAAGCAGTGAGCATAGGTTCGTCAAACCATCTCCATGGCCCTGTCGAAGAAGATACATAGCCGTTAGAGATTTTAAAATACGAGTTTAAACCAAAAAATCTAAACAGCAAAACTTAATTTATTTTAGATAAAGGTAATGACAAAGAAAAATAAAAATCATATTTTCTATCCAAAGTTTATATTAATGCCCAAATTCTAAACTACTTCCAAGCAAAGGTCCAAAGACATATTAGTTCATAGTTCATAACAGTGCCTTCCAACTATTTTCCAATTGAAACAATAACATACCTCATTTCACAATGATAAAGATTATATAAACCCATAAACAGACTAAAAGAGAGCAAGCATGAAGAAATAACATTTACCTTACTGCCACAAATATACGCTACTGAGAAAAACCAGGGGAAAAGTATTTTTGTGGAGGAAAAGGTGTTAAAAGGAGAAGGAAAGTTAGCTAGCAGGGTAGAGGGGAAAAAAGGAAAACAATGAACCAAAATAAGTGTCCAAGGCCTAGACATACAAGAAGCTCCTCTAAACAAAAAACATAAGTGTTTCACTTTAATGATGTAAAGTTAACTCAACGGAAGCTTCTAACTTCTAACTTCTAACTTCTAAAGCATAGGTAACTTCTAAAGGGTGTGTATTCCGCCTCATAGTATTTAAACACATATTTTACTAATTTTCATCTCTTACAACATCCAAAATTGTAGCAGTTGTTATGCTAGTACCTAATTTTTGGTATTATACTCATAATTAGCAAAGACCCACAACATCAACTCATTAGTTCAACCAAAAACAAGTAAAAACCGCATTAGTCAAACTAATTTGCAGAAATTCAAACCCCAATTTCAACCAACTAACATAAGCAACGGCCAATACCCAATTACCCACAAACATAACGATCTCACTTTTATCCCTCCATTTCACTGATACCTCAAATTTAATTTGAGATACTAACACAAAACAACCAACTAATTGCGATAGCATGACCATTACATTTCTCAGCAATTCATGTCCACAAAATCATGAATGCAATATACATACATAATAGCTTAAACCTTTCTCTGAGTAACACGTAAAACTTACAGATTTTCATTTGCTCTTCCAAATCTCTTTGGAAACTGGAGTTGACTAAAAGGAGGCAAATTGCGTTGGAAACTTAAGAACCTTCTGAATACCTTGAATTAAAGCTTTTTCTATCGTAAGAAATGCAAGATATCAAAATGTGTTAGTGCAGAAGATCTAGACTTTAGTCTAAAGGCTACACATCATAAGAAACATATCGGAAGTCTTCGCTTAAATTGCAAAGCGGGGAATACTCACTTTATTTTGCAACCTTTTTGACTTTCATGTTTGCAAAATGAACAACTTCGATTATCAACATATCTAATAATTTATTCATAAAATTATAAGAGTTTATATTTCTAAATTCTGCATTTTCACAAAGGCAATAAGCTAGATGACAAGAGGTGATTACTGGTGTGCATAACTTAAAACAATGGTCAAATGGGAGTATATTATTAGTGCAAAAATTGTGTTACAACTACCCAAATACGAAGAGAACAAATCGTAAGCATTATTTTCAAGTAGTACAATAAGAATGCTATTAAAATTAACCTATCCAAGATCAATAGCACGATTTAGAGATTGCCCACGATCATAAAGGATACTAACCACAATATAACAGTTTCTCCCTCTAGAATTGTCACCTCTACATGTGGAAAGAAAGTGTATTGTAAGGAAAAGACCGTGAAAAAAGGAATAGTTAATTCTTACGAAACTTGATTTTATTCTATTTCTTGCGTGGCAGGATAATGCTTTTACTCTTACATATCATTATTCCTTTCAATTTCGTTCAGTTCAGTTCACTGTAGTTCAGTTCACTTATATTTCAATGCAGTTTAATTCAATTTAGTTCAACTATTTTCAGTTAAAGATAACAGAACTTAGGTTACTTATCAACTGTCTAAGTGTCCATATTCCAACCATGAGCACTAAAAAAAAGGGTATTTGAGATAGCTGTCCCCTTTTACCATTGCAAATGTCACTTGTCTATGTTTGGAGTAAAAGACAATTTCTTTTAGCTCATTTTACGCATTAATTAGCTAATGACAACATATAATATCAAAATATGAGTCGGTTATCATGAGCTAAGCCTTTATCACGCCAATGGAAGAATTGTTCAATGTAACTTACTTGATATCATTTGCAAGCTCCAAATTGATAACCCTCGCGCGTCCTCGTCCGCTTCACAATGGCGTGCCAGTGCTAATGAAAACCAAATTACCAAAGATTACACCTTGATAAGAAATTGAACCAGGGGTGCTTTTTGGAATTGATTGTGAATTTTGCAAGGAAAATAACTGCCGCTGCTAGTCTGCTACCATAGAAGGCAAGAACTTCACAAAGCCATAATCTAGCAAAATGAGCACAGCTAAGTATTAACCCAAAAATTCCAACTGCAGGCTGGGATTCTGTAGAGTCCGATAATCCAACAGAAATTAGTTACTCAATCCTTCTCAAAAGATGAACTCAAGATTGCATAAAAGCACTACCATATCAGGCCAAATTACTATAGAATTTCCTTGAGCAGCTCTGGTGAACCTCCTATAGACATATATATAAAGCGAATAATGCTATTTAGTAAGGTAATCACCAACACCAACCAAAACGACCGATCAAACATCTGAGAAAGAATGCCACATGCACTTAACTCTCACCTGAGAGATGTCTTTGCAGCAGGATTACCCATCTCATAGTTGAGAGTTGGGCACATCAACCTCCATTTCTACAACCTTCACAATCAACGTAAAACAAACACTCTCAAGACCAACAAAAACCCAGATATACAATAATTTAAAGGAAATGGAAACAAAGAACTAACTAACCTCTTGCTCTGTGTAGGTATTTTCTGTCATATCACAAAAAATCTCCACCTGTTTGGAATCTATTTCTTCATACTTCCTACAATCAAGATTTAAGAAAAAAGGACTTCAATAAAAATTAAATTTTAAAAACAATAAAAAATACAAATACAAAGAAACTTATGATGCAATAAGCATTGCAGAAACACCGAGAAGATGAAGTCTTTGGCGATTGATAGGTTTGGTCGACAAATATCGATTGATGTGGGAAATGGTCAAGTAAAGTGTATCGAAAACAACCGTGAATTCTCCAGCAAGCTCTACTAACCAATTCCAGCAAAATACCACTCATATTTGCACTCAAATCCTTTCGAATCCTCTGCATGTAATCCCCTGGAGGCCTTCTCTTCTCTTGCTGTACAAATTCATTTCAACCCCAATTCTTTTTGAATCATAAACTCTAATTTTATGTAATCCTAACTCACATTCAAACCCTTTCCCCTTGAGAATCAATTAAGTTCACAAAAAAAAGAGTCTACTAATTACTTAAATTCCAAGGATTATACAAGAAAGAGTGCAGAAATGAGTGGGAATTTGATTCATTGTTCTTTTCCTCCCCTTCTTTTCCTATTTCCATCCTCTATCTTTTCTTTCTCTTTCATTCATCCATCTGCTCTGACTCCAAAAAGTACAGAAATGAGTGGGAATTTACAGAAATCACATAAATTGCAGTTCTTCCTGTTTTCAACTCGCAAGTACAGAATAATAAGGATTCGTTTAATCCTATCAAGCAAGTATTAAAGAGAGAATTTTGCTTTACATGAGGGACAAAAGCCTAAAGTTATCACATAGACACACGCACACACAGTATCATTGACAATGATTTAAAATTAAAAAGAACAAGGATCAACCTATCCCAAATTGAAATATGGAAATCCATCAAAAATCTTAGCAAGAAAGTGCCAGAGTTGTGTTGATGCCAGAAAATTGAAGCAAAAGTTGTTGATTTTATAAATAAAAAAATTCAAAATTTCGCACTTAAAAAATGCTCTCTTGGTTTCTGGCTTGAGTGTTCAAATCAAGCAGCAAACAAAGTAATGCTAAAAAAATAAAACCCTAAATAAGCATACACCTTCAACAACCAAAATCAACCATGAAATCGGAACAAATGAAGAAAAACAACGAAAATTCTATAAAGCTGGGAAGAAAACTCTAGAATCACGGGCAACAGCAAAAAGAACGAAAAAAAAGAGAAAAAGATGTAATGAAATTACAGACATATACTAAACCCTAAATCCCCAAATCAACGTGTTGTAAAAGGAAGTACTCTATGAATTGAGCAGATTTCGACAAGAAAGGCATTAAATTGATACAAAATGGTACATTTTAAAGAAACCAAGAAGTAAAATCGAACTTTAAACTGGATTCAATGATAGCGATTAGCGAGTTCATAACAAAAGGGAAAGGGGGGAATCGGAAGGTGACAGAGTTACTGCAATATTAAGAAAATTGAGGCAAAAAACAAACCTATCTCAAGACGAATTTTTGATGAAGGTTAAAGGCGTCATTTGATTTGATAAATGTAACAGCGTCAATGCTTCTTCAACTTGCAAAAAAAAAAAATTAAATTGAAGACCAAATCTCTAAACATCATTCAAACAATTCATATATTTGTAATCAACAAGAGTAGTTAGAGTTTGATTTAGTACCTCCATCAAAAATTTAATTATCCAAACTGATTTGGGTTTAAGGAGAGGAAGACCGAGGAAGCTGGGCAGAAGTAATGACGACAACCGAGAGAAGAGGGCGAACAACCAGTGGTGGTGGCAAGAAAAGGAAACTTGGGGTTTTCAAGATAACCTTGAATATGATTGACTTGAGTTTCAAGCGGAAAACAGCTGGTTAGATTAGGGGGTGGGATGAGATGAGAAGCGAGAGAAGAATGGATGGCAATGAGGAAAACCAGGGTGAAGGCAAACTGAAGAGCGTGAAGTGAACAGTGAATTTCAGAGTTCAATCTTGGCTTTTAAAGGGTTAGGGATTAAAAACTAGAAAATTTTGTTTGGGAAGGGGAACCCGAAAATCACATAACAAGGGTCTTTAGCAACCAAATCTTACTCCCAAGTCCTAACACTATACATACATTACAAGGTTTTTTTTTTAAGAAAAATATTCATGCCAAAACAACCAATAAACATGAATTCAAGGACTCTTAATTACATACATAATTTTGGATAAAGGGAAAAAAAACATACTACTAGGGGAGGGAAAAAGTAGATAAAAGAAATAACGTTTCTCCTGATGAAAAGTAGCCAGAATTGTCTAGCTTTTTCCTCTCCGGAATCAACCATGAAACTAAAGCAAAACTTCTTTTTTTCCTTTTTCCAATGGTAAGAAGTTGCCCTGTCAGGCCGGAATCTCGCACAGGTCCACCGGGCCCGAATAAGAAGGGTAGGCACTTTAAGAGTAGGGGGAAGGGTAAAAAGAAACCCTCAAAGTGCCCCTAGTGGAGATTAAACCCCCAACCTTGAGGTTAAAAGGGTACATTCCTTACCACTAGACCAAGTAGGGGGGATGGTAAGGGAATCCCTACCCCCAAATGCCCCAAGTGAGACTTGATCCCATGACCTTAAAGTCATGGGGCCAAACTCTTACCACTAGACCAAGCCAAGCTTGGTTGACCAAGTACTACTTGGTACTAAAGGAAAACTATTAGTAGAGTAGAGAATATTTTGAAATGATACGTTTTGAGAAAACTCCTCTTTTTATCTGATAGTATACAATATCCTATAAGATAGTAATAGGATTAAATTCAGTTAGATAGATGATGATCTACTAAATTCTATCTAAAATTTATCAGAATTATATCCTATGCATGGAGACCTGTTACACTGAGCCTTCCCACTCAAGCTCTATATCCTTAGGACGCAACTCCACTGACCGCATTAACTTGGATAAACTTCTCAAGCATACGTATATATCCTCTGTCTCAGGATGGCTCTGATCCAATGAATAGAATTCAACCACTTTGTCCTCAATCTCTAGCATGCTACAACCAGGCGTTTTCTTACATCTAGTACCCCTCATTGCAAGTTTTAGCTGAGGCACAGTTTTCCATTCCCCAGCCTCTCCGTATATGTTTGACAATGTAAGATAGTATGCTGGATTACCTGGTTCAAGCTTCCTTAGGTGTTTGAGAGCCACCTCAGCTATCGGCACACTTTTGTGAATCCGAGAGGCCCCAAGTAAACAGGCCCATATGACAGCATCTGCTTCCATGGGCATCACTTTGACAATATCAAGGGCCTCAGCCAGATAACCCGATCGAGCATACAAATCAATCAGACAACCATAGTGCTCAATTTGAGGGCTAATGGAATAATCAGCCATGCTTTGAAAATAAGCCAGCCCCTCATCAACTAGACCAATATGAGTACAGGCACAAAGAACACCCAGAAAGCTAACTCCATCAGGTTGTACCCCCGCATTTTTCATCTCATCAAAGAATGCTAAGGCTTCTGAGGCATGACCATGCATCGCTAAACCCCCAATAATGGTGTTCCAGGACACCAAATCTCTCTTAGCCAAGCCCTTGAACACATATATAGCATTTTCTATGTGTCCACATTTTGCATACATATCCATCACAGCATTTTCAACATATATATTTCCTTTGTATCCGATGCGCTGGGCATATATATGCAACCACGTTCCTAAATCAAGTGCTCCCAGCCTTGCACAAGCTAATGATATGGTAACCAAAGTTGCGTCATCTGGTAGCACCTCAGCCTCAGACAGCATCCACTGGAAAGTGGTCAAAACTTCAAAGAAACAGCCTTGATTTGCATATGCACACAGCAGTATATTCCAAGAGAAAATATTTCTCTTTGGCATCACTTCAAACAATTCCTGGCAAGCCTTAATCATCCCATTATCTGCATACCCATTCAACATAGTATTCCAAGACATAGTATCCCTGAGTGGCATTTTATTGAAGAGCTTATGTGCAATTGCCATATCTCCACTTTCGATATATCCAGAGATCATAGTGTTCCATAAGATAATATCCTTCTCTGCCGCCAAGTCAAAAAGTTCTTTTGCTGTACACAAGTTCCCACATAAGATAAAACCATTGATCATTGAGGTCCAAGTAACAATATTTCTCAAAGGTACCTCACTGAACACTTTATAGGCTAGTCCAACTTTACCAGCACGTGAATACATGTCAATCAATGTGTTATACACATATATATTACTATTAAAGCCATTCTTAATAGCAAGAGAATGAGCTTGCTTACCTTCACGCAATGCTGACAACTTTCCACAAGATTTCAAAATCATAGGAAATGTATAGCAGCTTGGCTTTATATGGGATTCCATCATTTTCCCAAACAAAGAAATAACTTCTTTGGGCTCTCCATTTCGAGTGTATCCCTTAAACATCACATTGTATATTACAATATCTGGATCAAACATTTGATCAAACAGGCAGCGAGCATATCTAATATGCTTCAATTCTGCAAATTGGCCAATGAGTCTGGGGACTACATAGTAGCTATGCTGGAGCCCGTGAACAATGACTTGAGCTTGAATTTGATAAAGGTGATTGATTCTTTTACATGTTTGCAATAAAGAAATGAATTTCTCTTCCAAAACAATGTGCAATGGCTTTTGAGCTGCCGCCAGAGATATGTTTGCTATTCTTTTCCCATGCACTGCAAAATGTAGAAATTGTAAGGTAGGATATTAAAACGATAAAAACATTTAAGTACAAAAAAAAAAAGAAACCAGATGCCCCCAAAATTGGGAGTTACATATCTCTTGCATGAAAATAGTTTATCACAAAACTAATAACAATATAGGACAATAAATCAACAGAATGAAGAGAAAAAAGTCAATAACTACAGTAGCATGGGCAATCTCGCACTTCTTATACCAAAGAAAAACAACCAAGGAATGGGAAATGACAATTGCAAAAGTCAACATAACAACATAGTCTTGTGCATCTGATCAAAACATCATTATAATAAGATTGGAAGTGTGGAATGACAGCTTATATAGCATGTGAATTTAGCAACTGATCGATATAAATACATCCTCTAGATTCTTGTCGTCACACGTATGTTTGAAAAGAGGCTTACAGAAACTCTGAAAGGCTAGCCAATTCTTCTCCGACTAAGTACGTGGAATAGGCCACCACTTTTACAACAATATTAATCCAACAATGAAAAAACTAAATGTACATCAAATAACTATTTTAAAAACTCCAGTGCAACAATCTAATAGAGGGAAAAGTCTAATACTCTTCAAGGATAATAGTAGTCAAAACAAAGTAGTTGACTAGTTGTACTATCAAAAGAGATAATTATAAATCTCAGTTGCCTCGTCAATTAACTCCAAAATGTAACAATTAGTTTTAGGCTATCACATATCTACTTCAATATTGCTCGGATAACCGTCTTTTTATGAGGTTATCTCCGCCTCAAATTGGGCAACAGCATCAACACCAGGAAAGCTTTAACCTGCGCAGTTCTTTTACCAGATAATCTTGCATTTTAGTCCATATAAATGTCTATATCATCACACAAGCCCAATAACATTTAGTTAAACCACCAAACATTTAGAATCAATGTTTGAATCAAACTTGAAGCAGTCTCTTATACCGGTTGTGAATCAATTTCAGGTTCTTCATAAATATATTCATGAGTTTAGTACTCAGCCAAACAAAACCTTTAATCAACCTAGATCTATAATCACAATAAGGTTACCACATCTTTAACTTCAAAATATATTACACCTCTTCACTCCCACACCAAGACTAGGTATATGTATACAAACAGGAAATCTTGCATGCTCAAAGGGCCATTCATGCAAAAGCTAATACTTACACCACATAAGACCGCAACGCTAATTTTAACCAGCAAGACACAACCATCTAATCTGACATGAAATAACCATATATCAAAGAAGAACTATAAGCCCAACATGAAACTACGTGCAAGAAAAGGCAAATTAGACAACCAACTGCAAATAATTTCGAATTGCTAAGCAGAAGCGGAATCAGCTGTTGTGGTTCAGTATAACTGTATAATACTCCTCCCAACTTCCACACTTATAAAAAAAATCGTGTATAAAGTGATGTAAACCCACTAACACAACGCCCAATCAAGTATATAGCTCACTTTAGAAATACATTGCAGTATAAACTTGTTCATTTCGTATATTTAAATTTCATACCTATAAAATCCAATTCGAACATTAGATTTAGTATCTAAATCATCCAGGACCAACACTTAACCATTTTAATATCATTCAGCTTTCATACCACAAGCACCCTAAAAAGAACAAAACCCAGCTCAATTACTCCTTGCAAATTAGTAGAGACTTAAAACATCAGCACCATCTCACGCCACCATCTCATGAATAAGATCAACGTTCAACTTATCTTAATTCTTAACCCTACCCTCAACAATTTCACTTACACTACTTTAATCATTCAACTCAATACCCACTTCGCCATCCCCACAACAGACTTTCTATATATGTATTACAAATTCAAAATTCCAGTGCCACAATCATAATTGGCTGCAAAACTCTATTTCCTCAAAATTCGAGCACAAAGAAAATCCAAGTCCCAATTTGATACGCGAATAAGCATGCAACACAGTAAAATCAAGGGCGGAACCAGGGCTGGCGTAGACCATGGCCTCTCCGATCATTTTTGATATCTATTACAATTTGAAGGTAAAAGACACTTAGTTATCGTATTTAAGTAAAATTTCATGTAGACTCTACTCTGTCTCACTAATAGGAGTATGTTTGGAAGCATAAACAATGTGACTTAAATGATAAGGGGCTTGCTTATTTAAGCTACCTTAGATGATTAGTGCCGTTTGGCAACTACGTTAAAAATACTAACATTTCGTGACTTTAATTCACTTTTGAACTCTGACATCGAATTTCAGCTACCTTTTTCAATTAATTCTACTAAACGACTCACACTAGTACCTAATTAGTTTCATCACCTTATCAATCTCAGTAGGCACATTTTCAATTAATTCTACCAAACGACTCACACTAGTACCTAATTAGTTTCATCACCTTATCAATCTCAGTAGGCACATTTTCAATTAATTCTACTAAACGACTCACACTAGTACTAATTAGTTTAATCACCTTATCAATCTCAGTAGGCACATTTTCAATTAATTCTACCAAACGACTCACACTAGTACCTAATTAGTTTCATCACCTTATCAATCTCAGTAGGCACATTTTCAATTTCAGTTAACCTATCACATTCATCTCTATTTTAGCTAATTTAGATGATTAGTATTGTTTGGCAACTACGTTAAAAACTTAAAATACTCAAGTTTCAAAATAAGGCTACTCTTCTTCACTTTTGAACTATGCTATCAAATTTCAGCTATCTTTTTCAATTAATTCTACCAAACGACTCACACTCGTACCTAATTAGTTTCATCACCTTATCAATCTCAGTAGGCACCTTTTCAGTTTCAGTTAACTCATCACATTCAGCTCTATTTTAGCTAACTTAGATGATTAGTATTGTTTGGCAACTACGTTAAAAATACTCACGTTTCAAAATAATGCTACTCCTTTTCACTTTTGAACTCTAATATCAAATTTCAACTAGTACCTTTTACAATTAATTCTACCAAACGACTCACACTCGTACCTAATTAGTTTCAGCACCTTATCAATTTCAGTACGCACATTTTCAGTTTCAATCAACTTATCACATTCAGCTCTATTTTAGCTAACTTAGATGATTAGTATTGTTTGGCAACTAGGTTAAAAATACTCACGTTTGAAATAAGGCTACTCTTTTTCACTTTTGAACTCTAAATTTCAAGTACCTTTTTCAATTAATTCTACCAAACGACTCACACTCGTACCTATTTAGTTTCATCACCTTATCAATTTCACATTTTCATTTTCAGTTAACTTATCACATTCACCTCTATTTTAGCTAATGTTGCCAAACAAAGCCTAGAAAAATCTCAGCTCCACCACTTAGTCAAATAACAATTCAAGTGATAACATAATCAATCAAACTAGAAGCTAACCCTAACAACAACAAAAAAAACACAATGGAAAGAGTTTGATGCAACAGAAATGTAGAATTAGCAAAGTGAAATTACCTTGTTTATCGAGGATCTTCAAAAGGTAAGGATTTGAGGAGACATGAAGATAATCACCTCTGTAATCTCTGTGAAAGGAGGCTAACCTTCGAGTTTTGACTCCCATGAACGGCTCCAGATTTTCCGACGGATTTTCGTCGGGTTCAACCTTTTCATCGTCGAATCGAAGCTTGGAATCGTTGAGTTGGGCTCGCCGGTTATTGTATCTGTTGTTGTATTTCTTTGGTGATCTAGCTGTTCAATGCCTTTTCATTACTAGACTTCCGTTTGATTTGACGACGAGAGGAAATGGGTTTTGTTGGACCATCTTTTAAGTTTTAACTCTATCACTTTTTAATGAGAGGCAAATCGAGTCCGGATCAAAATATCAAGAATAAGTTGACTTGTTCGCGGTCTTGTTCTAATAAGTCAAACTTTGGATAATCCTGGAATAAGTTAACTTTGATATTACTTAAACTTTAAATAAGTCAAATCACTTATAAATTATTCAACCGATAACATGTAAGGCTTTTCTTAAATTTTAATTTATTATTTCTGTATTCCTTCTCTTCTTCTACTTTCCATCCCCAACCATTTTTGTGTTCTCAAACCGATTTTAGCTTGTTAAAAGCAAATACCCTTAAAAGGTTAACTTATTCCAGGATTGTTCAAAGTTTAACTTATTAAAAGAAGACTGCGAAAAAGTTAACTTATTCCCGATAATTTTTCCTTTATATAAAGGAAATAAATTGTTTTTGCCTTTTATTTTACTAAGTGAAGTTAGTTTTTTTATTTTTTCTGTTTGAAGAGGCTTTGGGAGAATGTACAAAATAAGAAAAAATTATTTTATTTAAGTTATAGGATAAAATAATAGAAAATGGGACACTATGTGGGATAGATGATCTGGACTCATTGAAATCGATTCTCATAATTTTACGCCCATGTGCTTGTGGACAATCAGGTGTTTGATAAATTGTATTGGGTTTTTTTATTGGTTTTGACTTTTGATTTTTGTATGTGGTCAACACTAAAAAAAACTGTTTAGTAAATGGCTTTCGTAGTGGCTTAAAAACCTACTCTTCGATCGAAAGCTTTTTTACTAACTTTTGGCTTTTGCTTCTAATTTGTGCTAAATAACCATTACTAACAACCGCTTCTAATTAACACTTCCATAAGCAGTTAATAATTACACAGCCGGCCAAACCAGCGACCATTGAAATTAGAAAGCGACCGACGAACAACCATCAGTCAATTGTCAAATATCCCCATAAATAAGGATTTGACTCATGACTTCGAGCTCATATGATGAAATAACATTAGGGGCGTTTAGGCTGCGGATTTCCTACTCCCAAATGTATAGCCTGCAAACTAGACTAATCAGGTGAGCTTGTTGAAGACTAGTTCGGGTCCTTCTTCCTACCAAAACTAAATAATGTGCTCGTATCAAATGTGATAGCCTATATGCATAAACTCAAATGTAGGAGGAATGCTCTCGACTATACGAGGTTCTTTCCTACCATTATATATAATAATATCATATTAGCTTGTGTTTCTAGTTTTTGATAAAACAAATATCTCCTTTGTATCATCCTTCTCATTTATTATCATCACAATGAAGAGTAGCGGGATTGAGTACGCGTCAAAAGTTTTAGAATTGGTTTGGAACACAACTGATTCCACTTTTTAGAACATGTATCGATCTAATCAAGTTTGGAGAAGGTCAAACACGTCCCAACCTCGATGTGGAATTAAAACCTAATAACACCCAAATCCTAAACTATCCATTTCTTGTGCACATTACCTTAACAAAAGAAATGATGTGAATGTAACACACAGCTTATTCTGTAACGCACCACAAGACTATTAAAACAATAACATAACCTCCTTTGTTTCAAGCCTTTCAACTACCCAACATCATTGCAACCATGTGTCTAATAAACATTGTGTCTAATAACTAGAGGGAGATAATCGGGTACCCGATCAAATTATTAAGAACCGGGTTTGGAATCAGGATCAGTTTCTAGAATTCGGAATCAAAATTTAAATTGGTTGAACCAACTTCTCGTTTTCCGGGCATTGGTTGCGGAACTAGCTGGAACTAGTTTCAACTTTGCGTATCCGCTTTTCTATGAGATGGGGAGAATATTGATTTTGACTGGGTCTGACTTTCTAGAATTAGTCATAAAAACGGTAGGAAAGAGTTCTAACACTGGGTACTCGATATCCGATGACATTCATATGATAAGTTTGTTCATTATAAAGTTAAATAAAGATTAAAACAAGAACCACAACATTATATTAGCACCATTTGGTATAACTTTACTCAAACTTCCATTGACGAGCTCTTTAGTTTTAAGACTCTTAATTAGTAAGGACACAATTTTAAAAAAATCCATCAAGTACCAAGTCCCACACTAGTTTCATCGGATAAATCGATCTTGGAACCAGAGTTACCGAGTACCCGGTCCAAAATTCTATTATCGAGATTGGAACCAGCTGCAATTGGCTCCTTAGATTTGGACCCAGACCTTATAATAACGGGACCACTTTCAATTCATTATCCATCAGGTTCAACCGATTTTGGGTCAGAAATCGTGTATCCATTACCTCTTGTCCCCCTACTAATAAGTAATCCCTTCGTCGCATAATCTTTTTCTCGAGTTCCTCTTTGGACGTTTCAAAATGTTCTTCTCCTTTCTACACTTTTCATTTATACAGTGTGTTTTTCCCAAAAGACCCTTATTCAACAATATTTATTCCTAATTTATCCTCATTAAATATATATATCCAATTTTACCCTGGATGTGTGGTACAAATATTAGACCACAATCAATAATGATAGTGCAAAATCCAAATTTGAACAACATTTTTTTCCTTTTTTTTAACTTCGTCATTTTGTCCTCATCTCTTAATCACCTAAATAACAAAAAATAGAAATAAAAAATAGTCAAAAACATTCAAATGGACCCACCTTATTAAATTAGGAAAGTAGAAAATCAATAAGCTAAAGCCACATATGGACATCTGCAGTTTACGACAACACCCCCACAATAAACAAAAAACAAAAAAGGCAGCAGAAATTAGGGGTGTTCACAAAAATCCGATCCGATTGATCCGAACCGCGATCCGGTCGATCCGATCCGAAATATAGTGTTTCGGATAATTCGGATCGGATATCCGAATTTTTTCGAATCACCCTTTTGGCTTTTTCGGATATCCGAATTATCCGAAATATATTTAAAAATTCGAATATTTTCGGATAATTATCCAGTCCGAAATATCCAACCCGATCCGAAATATCCGTGATTTTTTCCATTAAATAAATTTGATTTAAATTTTTTCCCATAAAAATCGGATCGGATAATCCGGGTATCTGATCCGAAATTCCCGGATCGAATTAGGATCGCACTTAATCTGAAATGAACACCCCTAGCAGAAATGCAGAATCTCCCAATTTAAAGTAATTCTCCTCATTCATCTACTTTTTCCTTTCCTCCCTTCTTCCGGCGGAAATCGCAAACCCTCCCCTTCCTTTTTCCTCTCTTCGTAGATAAAGAAAGCGGTGTTATGCAATTCTACACGTTCTCAATCTGAGAAAAATAGAGAAACAGAGAGAGAGATTTTCTTCTCTGAGGTACGATCGCCTTTTTTGTTTTACCTTTTTTTGTTGAATTTTGATGTTTTAGGCATTTTTAGAACTTTTTTGTGATTCTTTTGAAGTTTTTTGGTTGGATCTTGAAGATCTGACCTGATCTAGTATGTTTTCGTTGTTTTAGGTTTGTTAGGGGATGGCTTCGAAGAGGATTTTAAAGGAGCTTAAGGATCTGCAAAAGGATCCTCCTACTTCATGTAGCGCCGGTACGATCTTTTACTTTTTCTCAGATTTCTGCTTTATTTTGATGAATTTATGTTGTTGATGTGTGAAATTGTGTTGTTTATGGATTAGTAATTGGATTTGTTGATTGGATGTTGAATTTCGTAGCGAAATGAAAATGTGTGAGTGCATGATTGTTTTATGTGAATTCTGATCATGAGAGCTGGATGATTATGTGAGAGGTGATTGTGTGATGATGAGATGAGTTGCATGTACGTAATGTTTTGGCAATCTTAATGAGTAGACTAATGTTATGATGTAATTAGCTAACGTAGAATGATGTCGGCATTATTTCTTCAATTTTTAAGAGTAGGTGCACAAGGATTGAAATGAATTCAGACTGGTGGATGTGTAAAGTGTGTAGTCAAGTGCGACTTTTCGGATTGGTAAAAGTTTATGATTGAGGGTGTCAACACTACAGAATTCTAGGATCGTGAGAGTAGGATGATTATGTAAAAGGTGACTGTGTGATGATGAGATGAGTTGCGTGTACGTAATTTCTTGGCAATCTTAAAGATTGGACTAATTTTATGATGTAATTAGCTAACGTAAAATGATGTCGACATTATTTCTTTATTTTTTTGGTCATACCTATGAATAGGTGCACAAGGATTGAAATGAATGCAAACTGATGTTTGTTGTTAGATATGTTAAGTGTGTTTTCAAGTGCGACTTTTCAGATAGGTAAAAGCAGCGATTGAGGCCATTTGAGGGTGTCAACACGACGGAATTCTAGGATCCTGATAGCAGGATGATTATGTGAAAGGTGACTGTTGATGGTGAGATGAGTAGTGTGTACGTAATTTTTTGGCGAACTTAATGATCGGACTACTATTATGTAGTAATGACGAGCTAATGTAAAAGGATGTTGTCATAATTTTTTCATTTTTGTGACATGTAAAAAAGTAGGACCGATGACAAGGATTGGAACTAGTTTCTTTGAAATGAATGCAAACTAGTGTATGTTGTTAGATGTGTGAATGGTGTTTTTAAGTGCGACCTTTCCAGTAAGGGTAAAGGTTTATGATTTAGGGTGCCAACTCTATGAAATTCTAGGATCTTGGTGTTCACTGTGGCGAACATTGCTGAAGGAGTTCTTATTGAGGAGAACATGTATGAATAATGGATGATAAAAGTTCATCCAGTTCTACTGTTGGTATGTTAAATGGACTTAAAAGGCAAGTACAATAAAAGAAGTTAAGGAATCCATTCCCCAGCCTCTCCGTATATGTTTGACAATGTAAGATAGTACATTGGCAGCCATTTCTAGTCTTGTATGTGGATGACATACTTCTCATAGGAAATGATAAAGTCGTGCTTGAGTCAGTCAAGGGATGGCTTAAAAATCGTTTATCTATGAAAGACTTAGGAGAGGCAGAATACATTTTGGGAATAAAGATCTATAGAAATAGATCTAAAAGGCTGACTGAGCTTAGTCAAGGAACTTATATAGATAAGGTTCTTGCTAGGTTCAAACTGGAAAACTCTAAGAGAGGTTTCAATCCCATGAAACATGGCATATCACTTGGCAAGACTTAGTGTCCTTCGACACCTGATGAAGTTAAGAGAATGAGCAATGTTCTCTATGCTTCTGCATTAGGTTCCATTATGTATGCATGCTATGTTTTGCACTCAACCAGATGTTGCATATACTATGAGTAAATGCAACATATACCAGTCTTATCCAGGTGACGCGCACTAGATGAGTGCAAAGAATATCCTTATGTACTTACAAAGAACTGAGAATCATTGATTGGTATATGGTGGAGAAATTGAGTTTGTTGTTAATGGATAGGCATATACGAATTACCAAGGTGACAAAGATGATTTTCGATCTCCATCTGGTTTCATTCTTTGTCCCAGTGGAGAAGTTATGAGCTGTAAGAGTTCTATACAGAATAAGCAAGATTCATATTGATGAGAATGTAGGAGATCCGCAGACTAAACCGGTTGCTCGACCTAAGCATGAAGGTCATACTAGGTCTATGGGCTTGAGCATATGAAAGAATGGCTTTATAATGCTTACTATATGTTTGCATTTGTAAAGACATTGATTATGCTTGGAATTGTTTATCATAAAAATCTACATTCTTATTTAATTGATTGGTTTAGTATTAAATAAGATGTCCAAATAAATTGTGTTTTGAAATAGGATCATCATAAACGTTGTGATGAATGGAACCTATAGTGAACAAAAACCACAATTTAATATGTCCTTAGTCTAAGGCACTGAATTGGACATAAATGACTTGTTAGAAGACTAGCATAATGTTAATTGATAGCGCAGTTCCTTGGGCTATGGAGACATAGGGATGTCAAATTAACAAATATGGATGTAAGGTTGATACATTGAGACTTGACCTAATTAGATTCTAATAGTAGAATCGGCATGTCTATATTTAATAGATTCCTTGGACATGAGTATGTCTTAATAACCATGATATGATTCGTTTAGCTTTGACATTTTTAAACACCGTGCCGTAAAAGGAGGTTATAAAGGCAATGCTCAGGTTGGCTAAGAATTAAGTGGGAGTTATGGTCATACAAGATTGAATAAGTCCTCCTATCTGATAGGAATGGTGTCTGGGCCTCTTGATGAGGGAGAATTGTAAAAACGCATGGCCATGCTAAATGAGATTAAAGAGCTGATCCTCAGTTGAACAATTCAACCTCGGTGATCAAGAAACATATTTGAGTATATAACATCGTGTTATCAAATTTGGCATTAAGAGACTTAAGGAATTTAATATTGCGTACTTGTCTTACGGACAAGTGGGAGATTGAAGGAATATGTCATTAGACAATTTCCGCAATTACTAAATATAAATAGGATTGCATTTATGGAGATAATATAGTTAATTATTTTAGTAACCGTATTTGCTTGCTAGAGAATAAATTACGGTTTGTAGACAAATTTGTTTGGGCCTACAACTAGAATAATTAATCCTATGAGGTCACACTTTGTAACACTGATTAAAAGAGAATTAAAAGCCCAAGTTGGGCCTATAGTGGATGGGCCAACTAGCAGGATTAGGGTTTCCTACTTCAAGATGGATTAGGAGTGGTTATTCTTTCCTATATATATGATGCATGGGAGAAGGAAAAACACAGAAGAAAAAGTTAAGAGTAACTTTTACTGTACAATTGAGAGAAAAGAAATCCCTCATCTCTACTAGGGTTTTGGCACAACATCCCTTAAAAGTAAGAGAGTAAATTTGTTCATCCTCTTCCGTTCTAGAAGACGTGGGAGTTTTAATCAATGTTCGTGGACCAAGTAGAGGGACTACAATTGAAGTCCTAGATCTCTAAAGGTATTCGGATCATTGATTATACTTTGGAGTATTCATTCCCGCTTACCTGTTGAAGTCACGCATCAAAGGTTGTTTATCTAAAACTAATTATTGATACATATTAATCTATGCATGCGATCTTGTTATAGATGTTAGGAAAGTAAATTCCTAAAATTCCGCTAATTGCATCTATGAGTTCCTACACATCTTTCGAAAATATACACTTGAGTGATTCCTACATTACCGGATCATTAAGACGCTGAATTAGCAAGTAAATACTAAGGTGCTCAGACAATACCTGAAAGAGGATCTTGATGAAGATACGGGATGAAGAATTAGTGTCCGACTCTGTCAGACGTATGTATGTCAACACTTGCCAAGCAAGAGCATCAGTGGCTAGAAAATGAGCAAAGAATTTCGCCACATTGCTTAGGCTGTTTGCCTGAAGGCAATGCATCTTCGTGTATTTCTCAACAAATCACTTCTCGAAATTCTCTTGGTGTACTTTGTTAAGCATACATAACCGCTGCCCCAAGAGACCAAAAAATACGCGGTATGTGCTCTCTTGGCTACAGCACTCCAACAACATTCGACACAACTCCATCTGCCCCTTGATTTTTAGCAACTTGTGACTAGCCTTATCAACGTCAACATTCGACATAACTATCATATAAATGGTTCTGCGAATTATAATAAGAACAATTTCTGTTTCATCATTAATGTGCATATGTTCCTTTTCATCCTCATCTTCATAATATATTGCCTTCTTCATCAAACGAAGCATACAAGCTAGCATCCTTTTCCTTATCCTCCCACACATCCCCTACTATGGAATTCTTGAGCACCTTATAACGCGTCTCATTTTGCAAGAAATCAGGATCTTCCTTACAATTGTCAAGACCAATCTCAGGATTTAACTGATCATCTAGCGACATATAATGAGTAAGCTTTAGCTGCTCTTAAGACTGCACAAGGTCCAGTTGAGTCCGAACAACTGGATAGGCATAAAATCTAGCGTTTTTTATGGCAAACAAGTCTTCAACAAGAAACTAAACTCGTTTATCAATCTCTCCTTCATGAAGAATTCCTCGAAAATGTTCAAACACACCCGACAAACCCTTTGGACAAAGGTCTAAAAGTACTTCCCCACACTGTTTAACAAAATCAACAGCAAGTTCAACACTAACATCACTAGGGTGTTACCAACAGAATTGTGAGCAACTTCAAAGCAACAACTTCATGCACAACTTGCTAGTTTACAAGATGTGCTATAAACTTAACAGCCCGATTAATCTAGGCTTATCATTATGCTTGTAAGCTCTCTTTAGCTGCGAAGTAATTCTCCTAAGAACAAGATTACCACTTTCAGGGAATCTAGTATTGATCACTGCAACGAGTGCAGCATATACATCAGTAAATCTAGGAGATGCACTCTGTGCCTTAATGCAAGCGCGACAAAATAAACCTCTTCCCCTTATCAAATTCTCATTGAATAATTCAGGAATAATATGCTTAATATTACTAGCCTTCACCTTGTTAACAAATACGTTAAGACTCTTGTTTAGAGCATCCCGTGTAACACGCTGATAATCCAAGCTGTACAATTTTTTGTCATCGAATTCTTTCATACTTCGAGCAAACTTAAATGGTGGAATTAAACTCCTGCATCATTTTCTCTCTTACGCTTCCTACCATGATATCACTCTGAATAGCATCCATAACTTATATCTATAAGCTAAGGTATCTGAAATTCTAGGAATTTTATAAGCATAAAGCCGTTATTTGGTTTGAGGTTTGTATGGAGCGGATGAACAGGTTGCTGCCTTATTTAGGGCATGAACTGAAATGAATAGTGATAAAAATATTGTCCAGAGCTGAAATGAACTGAACTGAATTGAAGTATTGAACAGAAAATAAGTTGGGGAGAACAGATCCTTATAGTTATTAATATTGGGGCATTGGTTAGCTTTTGCCTTCCTAATAGTATTAGGAAATCAACGTAACTTGACCGCCAAGGTAAACCTTTTATCAAAAAGGTACTACCTAATTATCTTATATGGTATTATTCTGTTCACTTAGGAAACCATAGGGTCGTGATTATCTTTTAAGTTGGGTATTATCCGAGTTTCTCTAGGTATATCCTTGTATGATATATATCATGGAGTTTTGCACTGTCTAAACTAGTCCTAATTTTGAATATTTATATAAAATAAGAAAAAATAGAGTTTTGGTTGACAATAATATCAGGGTGGTCTTGAAGATTTTGGGACCTTTGTTCTAATATTAAATTTTGGGCCCCTAATTTTTTTTAAAGATTTAAGATAAAAGATTGGATAAAGATTAATGTACGTACTATGTTTCATTAGCAATAAAAGTTGCATAAAATGTCATTGAACGGGTGATATCTATTTCAGATATAATTAAGGTGAAGGTAAAGAAGATCGATGATTCATTTATTACAGATCTTGCAAAAGGCTATCTACTTGTATAAAATTAGGCAACAACCATGCCTCATATTAAGAAGAGGACAAACCACCTTTGTGAATGCACTGAATAATTTGATCCAATTAGTGACCAATTTGATTTATCTAGTAATCGACTTTCTGCATCATTTAATAGCCAATTTAATTTGTTAGTGACTAGTTTAATATATTCAGCCAGCCTTATGGGCTATTTTTTGAAGTTGGATATTATGGTTCGAGATTCAAACAAAAGAAGTAGAAGAGAATAGGACAACCAAGTTGGCTTGAGCCATGTAGTTTGGGTGCCACGAGAGCGTTTTGTTGGTGCATCATAAGGAGTCATGGATCGGGATCCCAAAACGATCCCAATACCTCTTAAAACCGAGAGGATGTTCTAACCAATTGATCCATCCCTCACTCTCAATGCGTGTTAAGCAAGAGCTAAATAAGATGCTTTTTAATGAAAATACAGGGTTAGATCTAATTAGTTTCAAGTTCTAATAATCTTTGGTCTACTTAGTTATAACTAGTTAGGGGTGAGCAGAAAAAATTGGTATCCGATTCCAAACCCTGAATCGGATGGACCCGACAGGTCGTACTAGGATCGGAGGACCAAATATAAGGTCCTAACTAGTTAATGGTAGTTTAGTGTTAAGATTAAAAACAAACGGAGGTAGTAGTAAATTAATGGTAGTTTAGTGTTAAGATTTTTTCGTTGTAGGTTCTGAACAATGTTGTTGCTCTAGTCCGAAACAAAGATCTATGGTCAGACTTTTCTATTTTGATGATCGGCAGTTTGGCACTCCGCATTTGGAATAATGAAAATTTATTTTAGTGCTCAAGATTATTAAACTAGTTTTCTTTTGTAGAGTTATATAATGAACATCAATGAAGATGAAGTAGAGTTTTATAGCCAAAGACCTATCTGATAGATATGAACAGTAACATCTATCAGATAGGTCTGTACTACATTTTTTTAAAAATATACTACAATTTTTTATTGTACTACAATTTTTAAAAACTATACTACTCTAAACTGTGTATAAATATACTACATTACGCGAAAAATATACTACATAAATATATAGGTGTACTACCTTATAACAAAAAAGCTTGATATGTGTCCACTGTCCAGCTCCTACCTATCTAATAGGTATTGGGCAGCCCTTTACTCTCAGTTAAGTAACTATCTTGTTTGTTCTTATTTTCATGTTTCCGTCTTCATTTTCTCATTGCTTCAAATTTGCTATATTTAATTGGATTTGCTCCAATATTCCCAACTTTACTACCCCTCCGTAACCTAAAACTTGCAACAATTAAACTAGGGAAGTTTTCTAGGCTAAATTTTAAGAAGTTGTAAAACAGAGATTAATTTTATAAATGAATGGCATTTACGTAATTTTTGTGAAATTTTTTTTGCCAAAAATGGAATTATTGCCAGTATTGTGTTACACTCATTTATAGCAAATGTTGCAAGTAATGTGTTACGGAGGGAGTATAAGTTTGATATAAATCTCATATGTTAACGAACAATATCATCTTACATATTCCAAGTATGACTTATTAGATCCTTAGCCCATAACACAAGTTTGCAAAGCAACACTCCTGCATTAAACATTAGACAACCAACGGCTAAAAGGGTGAAAGGGAAAAATAACAGCCAAGGATGGACCATACTTGTAAATCGAGCTAAATCAGCTCATCATTGAGAGAGAACAAGAGAAGAATGAATTTCCATTATTGAGAGAGAAGAGAGAAAACTGTTCAATTATTTGAATCAAGTACAACAACTTATCAGAAAATGAAAGTAATAAGGCTTTTATAGGTAAGCCTTATTATTACAATAGGACAAAGCAAACTAATAGAGAAAAGAAATAAAAATACAAAATGTATATTCCTCATACTCCCCCTTCAAGCTGGATTTGGTAAACCAATCCAAGCTTGGCAGACAAAATATTATACTGAGAAGGAAGAGCTTTAGTTAGAATATATGCCAACTGATTGGAGCTTAAAACATGAGAAGTAGAAAGAAAACTAGCAGAGACTTGTTCTCTAATATAATGCATATCACGTTTTAAATGCTTTGTCTTCTCATGATAAACTGGATTGTGAGCCATGTGTTGAGCTGATTCGTTATCACAGAAGAGAGTGATAGGAAGAGAAACTTGAATCATCAAATCTTGAAGCCAACCTTCTAACCAAACAACTTCACTAGCAGCAAATGACATGCTCCTATACTCAGCCTCTGCAGAAGATTCACTAACTGTTGCTTGTTTTTTTGTTTTCCAAGATATCAAGTGTGAACCAATAAAAACTGCATAAGAGCTAAGAGAACGACTGCTAAATTGACAAGCACTCCAATCTGAGTCAGAATAAGCAGTTAGAGATAACACACTAAAAGAAGTAGCAGCATAAAAGAGACCTTTATCTGATGTCCCTTTGAGATATTTCAGCACATGAACAACAACTTGCATATGAGGAACTCTAGGAGCAGTAAGAAACTGACTGAGATGTTGTGTAGCATAGGATAAATCTGGCCTAGTGATGCCAAGATATAACAACCTTCCAACAATTCTTCTATAACATTCAAGATCAGAAAGTAATTCTCCAACACCAGTTGATAATTTAAGGCCAACTGGAAGAGGAGTAACAACAATACCACACGAGTATAGATGACCATCTTCAACAATATCTTTGATATATTTCTTTTGTGAAAGAAAAATACCTTGAGATGATCTTTTAACCTCAATACCAAGAAAATAAGACAAATCACCAAGATCTTTAATAGTGAATGCCTTATCTAGGGCAGTTTTTGTCTCTTGTATTTGTATAGAAGAAGTTTCAGTAACAAAAATATCATCAACATATACCAAAAGCACCAAGAATTCATTATTTTGAGTCCTGGTAAACAAAGAATAATCTTGAACAGATTGATGAAACCCTAAGGAAACAAGAAATTTGCTAAGCTCTTTATTCCATTGCCTAGAAGATTGTCTCAAACCATAGAGACTTTTCTGTAGTTTGCATACTTGACCAGGTGCAATCTTATGATACCCAGGAGGAGGCCTCATATAGACTTCTTCATCTAAAAATCCATGCAAAAAAAATTTGTTTACATCTAGTTGATGCAATATCCAATTCTGAGAAACAGCAAGAGAAATATCAACTCTCGCAGTAGCTAACTTAGCAACAGGAGAGAAAGTCTATGTAAAATCTTCCCCTTCAATTTGCTGATATCCAATAGCAACTAGTCTGGCTTTCAATCTTTCTACACTACCATCTGGATGTAATTTGGTTTTATAAACCCAGTTGGAACCTATGGCCTTCTTACCTTTTGGTAAATTAGTAATAATCCAAGTATTATTACTCTCAAGAGCCTGAATTTCTTTATTCATAGCAGCTATCCAACCAGAAGACAACTTAGCTTGATTATAAGATCTAGGTTCTGTAATATCAGAAGCAGAAACAGAAAAGGATAAAGAAGTAGGAGAATCAGGAATAGGAATGGATTTATGAGGCAAATAAGAAACCTCAAAATCTTGGAGTTTAGTAGAAGGTTTAACAGGTCTAGAAGAAGTTCTTGGAAGTGTTAAAGAAGGAAAATTATTAGAAATAGGAAGAATCTGTAAATTAGGTTGAATAGTAGAGGAAACAGGAGGAGAAGAAGTAGAATCAGAATTAGGTACAGATGTGATAGAATCATTAAGAGGTATGAAATGATTAGATAAAATAGGATGAGAAAAAGAGCTGTCAGTTGTCAAATTTGTAGGTATTGAAAGAGTATTAGAGGAAATTGGAGTAGAAACATGAGAAGGTGCAGTAGGAAAATCATCTCCAAAAGAAACAAGAGTAGGAGATGAAATAGGTAAACAAGAAGGATTAGATGAAGTTTTAGAAAAAGGAAAAACTGTTTCACAGAAACTAACATCTCTTGATACAAAAGTTGTATGAGAATCCATATCATAGAGCTTATATCCTTTTCGTCCAAAAGGATAACCTATGAATATGCATCTCTTTGCTTTAGCATCAAATTTATCTCTGGTTCTATCTCTATTAAAGGCATAACATAAACACCCAAACACCTTCAGCAGACCATAAATAGGAAGCTTCCCATAAAGAACCTCAAAAGGAGTTTTCCATTTTAACACCACAGAAGGCAGCATGTTAATCAGAAAAGTAGCAGTTAAAATACAATCTCCCAGAATTGTTTAGACAAATGAGCTTGTAACCTTAAAGCTCTAGCTACTTCCAACAAGTGTCTATGCTTCCTTTCTACTCCGCCATTTTGTTGAGCAACCCCAACTACACTTTTCTGGTGTATAATCCCTCTTGAACTGATGAGAGTTCTACATTGCTCTTGAATCAACTCTGTCCCATTATCAGATCTAATGTATTTAACCTTCTTACCAAACTGAGTAAGCACCTTATCAAGGAAATTTTCAAACACCCTAGCAACTCGAGTCTTATTATTGAGCAAAACAGTCCATGTACACCTACTATAATCATCAAGTATGGTGAAAAAATATTTTGCACCTCCTAGAGCAGCCACTCTATATAGTCCCCACAAATCAAGATGAACCAAATCAAAGTACTCCTATGCTCTACTAACACTTCTAGTAAATGGCAATTTATGAAGTTTAGCCAACAGACAAATATCACAATGATAATCTTGAAGGCTAGGACAATCAAACATATCAATATGCTTCATTTTTGACAAAGAAACATGCCCTAATCTAGCATGTAAGATATCCAATTCAGTTCTAGAAGATTTGCTAGGTTCATCAACCTTATTATTATGTACAATCACAACATGTGTAGCTCTTTTCTTGACTACAGAGTTGTCTAACACACAAGTATTACCTTGAGAATCAGTAGAATTGAAAAAATAGAGATCTTAATACCTCTTTCCAACAGCAATAATAGTGCTAGATGAATGGTCCTGAAACAGACAAGAGTCTCTATTATAAACCACCAACACACCACTTTGATCAAGTAGCTTCCCTACAGAAAGCAAATTATGCTTGAAACCATTCACCAACAAGACATTTGTAAGCATCAAACCAGCTATCAGTTGCACATCACCAGTAAACTATACCAATTTGCAGCTACCATCTGGTAACCCCACCTTAATTTTCTTATCTAGTTTCTTTTTAGTCACAAACAAACTCCCATCAAAGATCATATGATCTGTAGCTCCTAAGTCAATAATCCATAGATACTTATTCAACTTTTTCATATTTCCAGAGTGAAATGAAAAAGAAGAAAATTCACCTGCACAATTGGCAAAACTGGTAGAACCTTGCTTACTCTTCATGGCTTTCATCACTTCTTGGCATATAGATGCTAGCATTGTAGAACTAACAGATTCTGAAGATGCTTGTTGATCACCATCTAAAGGAGTTTCTTCAAATGACAACTCTGAATTGACATTGGCAGCCATTCTTTTGTGTTGTGACAAAACACTCTTACTAGCTTTTCCATTCCCCAGCCTCTCCGTATATGTTTGACAATGTAAGATAGTATGCTGGATTACCTGGTTCAAGCTTCCTTAGGTGTTTGAGAGCCACCTCAGCTATCGGCACACTTTTGTGAACCCGAGAGGCCCCAAGTAAACAGGCCCATATGACAGCCTCTACTTCCATGGGCATCACTTTGACAATATCAAGGGCCTCAGCCAGATAACCCGATCGAGCATACAAATCAATCAGACAACCATAGTGCTCAATTTGAAGGCTAATGGAATAATCAGCCATGCTTTGAAAATAAGCCAGCCCCTCATCAACTAGACCAATATGAGTACAGTCACAAAGAACACCCAGAAAGCTAACTCCATCAGGTTGTACCCTCGCATTTTTCATCTCATCACAGAACGCTAAGGCTTCTGAGGCATGACCATGCATCGCTAAACCCCCAATAATGGTGTTCCAGGACACCAAATCTCTCTTAGCCAAGCCCTTGAACACATATATAGCATTTTCTATGTGTCCACATTTTGCATACATATCCATCACAGCATTTTCAACATATATATTTGGAAAATTATCATTTTGGGTACCTGAGGTTTGACAATATATCATTTTGGGTACCCAAGTTTTCAATAATATCGATTTGTGTACCTGAGGTTTGACAATATATCATTTTGGGTACCCAAGTTTTCAATAATATCGATTTGGGTACCTGAGGTTTGACAATAGGTTCAATTTAGGTACCTCCATACTAACGGTGTTAACTTACCGTTAAGTGTGACCCACTTTGACCGGTCAAACGGCCGGTTAAAAAAATCGGGTCCGGGTCGAATAAACGTTGAAAACCCCAAGCGTTCGGTTTCGGTAGACCCAACGGGTTAAAGTATGTGAATTTGTCAAACGGGTTGGTTAAAATAATTTTTTTTTGTGTTCGGGTCCAATAAACCTTAAGACTCAGTTCAGTTTCGGGTAGATAATCAACGGTTCTAATGTATTTAAAGATGTAATTGTTGTTATTATTTTCAAAAAAAGTGGCAAATCCAATACTACTCTTGAAATAGATTAGGGTCATTGATCATTTTAAGAAGTGGGTCTACACCTGTCAAAATCCGACTCGAAATCCAACCCAAAAATAATGGTTTTGAACACAAATTTTTTTACCAGAACCGAGAAAGCCGTTTTTTACTCGACCGACCGAAAAATCATTATATCTATAGCAATAGTATCAAATTATGGGAATTTTTTACATATATGACCCAAAAACTAAATAAAAGAAAGATCAAATTCAAATCCCTAAACCCGTTGGGTCTACCCGAAACTGAACTGGGTCGTAAAGGTTTATTGGACCCGAACTCGAAAAACATTTATTCTAACCGACTCGTTTGACAAATTCACATCCTTTAACCCGTTGGGTCTACCGAAACCGAACGCACAAGGTTTTCACTTTTCAACGTTTATTCGACCAGGACCCGATTTTTTTAACCGGCCTGTTTGACAGGTCAAAGTGGGTCACACTTAACGGTAAGTTAACACCGTTAGTATGGAGATACCTAAATTGAACCTATTGTCAAACCTCAGGTACCCAAATCGATATTATTGAAAACTTGGGTACCCAAAATGATATATTGTCAAACCTCAGGTACCCAAAATGATAATTTTCCTATATATTTCCTTTGTATCCGATGCGCTGGGCATATATATGCAACCACGTTCCTAAATCAAGTGCTCCCAGCCTTGCACAAGCTAATGATATGGTAACCAAAGCTGCGTCATCTGGTAGCACCTCAGCCTCAGACAGCATCCACTGGAAAGTGGTCAAAACTTCAAAGAAACGGCCTTGATTTGCATATGCACACAGCAGTATATTCCAAGAGAAAATATTTCTCTTTGGCATCACTTCAAACAATTCCTGGCAAGCCTTAATCATCCCATTATCTGCATACCCATTCAACATAGTATCCCTGAGTGGCATTTTATTGAAGAGCTTATGTGCAATTGCCATATCTCCACTTTCGATATATCCAGAGATCATAGTGTTCCATAAGACAATATCCTTCTCTGCAGACAAGTCAAAAAGTTCTTTTGCTGTACACAAGTTCCCACATAAGATAAAACCATTGATCATTGAGGTCCAAGTAACAATATTTCTCAAAGGTACCTCACTGAACACTTTATAGGCTAGTCCAACTTTACCAGCACGTGAATACATGTCAATCAATGTGTTATACACATATATATTACTATTAAAGCCATTCTTAATAGCAAGAGAATGAGCTTGCTCACCTTCACGCAATGCTGACAACTTTCCACAAGATTTCAAAATTATAGGAAATGTATAGCAGCTTGGCTTTATATGGGATTCCATCATTTTCCCAAACAAAGAAATAACTTTTTTGGGCTCTCCATTTAGAGTGTATCCCTTAAACATCACATTGTATATTACGATATGTGGATCAAACAGGCAGCGAGCATATCTAATATGCTTCAATTCTGCAGATTGGCCAATGAGTCTGGGGACTACATAGTAGCTATGCTGGAGCCCGTGAACAATGACTTGAGCTTGAATTTGATAAAGGTGATTGATTCTTTTACATGTTTGCAATAAAGAAATGAATTTCTCTTCCAAGACAATGTGCAATGGCTTTTGAGCTGCCGCCAGAGAAATGTTTGCTATTCTTTTCCCATGCACTACAAAATGTAGAAATTTTAAGGTAGGATATTAAAACGACAAAAACATTTAAGTACAAAAAAAAAGAAACCAGCTGCCCCCAAAATTGGGAGTTACATATCTCTTGCATGAAAATAGTTTATCACAAAACTAATAACAATATAGAGGATGATATAAACTATCTTTATTAGCCTTTGCTTGACTAACTTCCTAAAACCTATTATTAGGCATCTAGAACTTCAGAACTTAACATCAAAGACTCTAGCAAGTACAAGGCTAATGCTGAAAATGATGGCATAAGAAGAACATAACTGTCTTTTGATGAATGAGTTTGATATGCAAAATAAAGGATGTCAGAAAAAGTTTCGACCCAGCCAAGTAAAACAAGAGCAATAACCACAATTCTCTCGACCTTTCAAAAGGTGGCAGTAAATGGTGGTAATGGGAGTGGTAGAAATAATTTCTTTAAGGAAAATCAGAAAAGTCCCTTGTCATGTCTTTGTTAGAGCTTGTCCACCTCCAAGTGTCTCTTTTATTCATATATTTACAATATCATCCTTTACCAATATAGAGTAAAGTTAAGGGATGGCAAAATGGGTGGGCGGGTACGGGGACCCCTCCCCCATACCCATACCCACCTAAATTTCTTATACCCACCACCTACCCAATACCCATGGTGGGTAAAGATCTCATAACCATGCCTGTCGACGTGAGTATGAACCCAAAACCATCCCCGCTTCCCCTACCCACCTGAGTATAACCGCCTAGATTACCCGCCCATACCCACCCGTACCTGCTAACATTTCATTCATTTTAACTACAGCAATTGCTGCCAAAAGCCCAAAATCCTCAGCCACAAAAAATCTTGCCTTTTTGTCTAAAAATAAACAAACTTCCCAATTGTCTTATGCAATAGCTAATTGATTTGGGCTTTCATCATCATCTACTAAAATCGGGGAGCAACTTGTTGTAGTAGATGGTTTTGAAGTGACACCGGCATTTGTATTTACCTTGGTTTGCCATTTTCGAGTTCTAACAACTATATATACGTAATAAAAATAATAATTAGATATACAAAGCCATTATGATTTATAATTATATAAAAACTTGAACCAAATATAGCCATAGTCGTTGCAAGAATCTAATGCCCAGAACTTATTCGATAACAAGTGCTCACTAGAAATCAGAGCACAAATTCAAACCTACTAAAATGCCCAAAACTAATGGAAATCAGAGCACTATGAACAAAACATAGAAATCAGAGCAAAAATGGAAGAGACTTAACAACCATTTCAGTAAAGCTTCTAATAATTTCACTCCAAAAGAAAGAGACTTCATCGAATAAGCAAACAAGAATAGTAAAGCAGGTTTAGAAACTAACAAGAATGACTACAATGCAGTGTCATAGTCTTAAATAGTATCAAACTTTCAAAGTTGATGCACAACTCCATTATTATTAATCTAAGAAGTGATAAGACTATTTTATGCAACATTCAATCATAGTGTATCGTGGTGAAGTGGTCGGAAATGGAATGCTTGTTGGTGAGGTGGTCGGCAGTCGGCTCACTGGTGACGGACTGGTGGTGGTCGCTCCCTGAAGCTAGAAGAGAGTTGGAAGAGTGATTAAGTGAAAATGGAGAACTGAGATTCTGAGAGGGGAGAAACTTGAAAAACTATGGTTTGTTTAGAAATGTATTACAGCGGTAAAGCTAAAAGTTGTAAAGGTTTAATTTAAAAATAAAAAACTTGAAAGGTTGGGTGGGTTATAGTAAAAAATATAATTAAAAAAATTTAGGTGGGTATTGGGCGGTGGATATGGGTCTGAGTATACCCTAATCCCAACCATTTACCACTACCCAGGGGAGGTATAACTTTACATACGCATATCCATCCACCAAACCTTTACCCATCCACGCCTCAATTGGGGCAGCGGTGCGAAACCCACAAAATTTTACCCGCCTTCCATTTTAATAGCAATTTGTAAAAAAAATTACAGGTTCAGGACAAAGTTGTATTACCATAGAAATTGTCCCATTGACATGAGACTTCCCTTTCTAAATTACATATAAATTTGTTCACCACACTTGATCACTACAAGCCAAACAATTAATAGTAGAGAGGGTGGGAAAGGAACTATGACAAAGAACAATTACTTGAAAGAGTAGGTCCAGTTATTTGCATTCGCATGATATCTGAGTATTCATTTTCAGGTAGTAATCGGTGACAGAAAGTAAGACTACTTAGCACATAATCACCACTGTGGGTGCTCAGCAAGAGAAGTTACTCAGCCGGTGAGAATGAGAAGTAATATGAAAACAAAATACTCCAATTTCAGTAGCACATCATTTAATTTGTTCACTTTATTTCAAGCTTATTTCGTTCATGCTATTTATTACTGCGGGCCAGACAGCCCGCAAGAGCTAAGCCCAAGTGCCCCCATGCAAATATAGCACAAATCCCTCCCTTAGTTACTCAACTTCAATCGTCACACCCATATACATCACTCCATAGACCTAACCCATGTTCATCATACCCCCAAAATATCGAAACTTATAGAGCCTCAAGCAACATACATAACGAATTATTACTGTGTACTCCCTTCGTTTTTTTCAAATATGTACATTTTTCCATTTTGGAATGTTTTTTTTAATTGGTACATTTCTACCATTTCCCATAAATGGAAGGTTGGCCCACCTAATTATTACACTTCTCTCCTACTTTTTTTCCCTTCTCTCTACCTTTTCACTTTTTCCTTACTTTTACTATCTTTCTCTCTTACTTTTGCACTTTTTCCTTCGTCCGTGAGCAAAAGCAAATGTACATATTAAAAAAAACAGAGAGAGTATATAACAATCAACTCCTCAAACACTTGACATAGTTGATGGTGGAGGCTCACCCAGCTGCTTATTGTGCTAAATATATCAATTCTATGTTTGGAGAGGAAGATTTGGAGGGAAAGGGAGGGGAAGGGAAAGTGACAAGGGAAGAGAATAAAAAAGGAATTATAGGTATCCAATTTCCATTCCTCTTTAACTAAATCACATCCACCTACTACTGAGAACATTTGGAAGGACAATGGAGGATCACTTTTTCCCTACCTCCTCCCTCTTTGTCCCCCTTACCTTCCCTCCACAACTATCAAGAGACACTGAGAACATGTTTGGTTGGAGGCTTTGTAGAATTTGGATTTGGAAAGAAATGGATTGATTCCTTTCATATGTTTGGTTAGGTACAAAAAAAAAATTCACTCCCTTACTTTAGGTAAATCCAATCCCTCATATGGAACCTTCTTCTAACGTGTGATAACACATTTGATTCCCTCCTCTAACAATTGTCTCTCCTCAACCCATACCCTTTTTAACACTTCCTCTCTCCTCCCCTACACCATATAGCCTGGCCTGTTGCACAACACTGCACCAATAGACCACACAGCTTGCCACACAGATGGAGACTCCACCATCGAAGGGTGAGGCCCACATCCGCTGCCACCTCACTTCGCTCTCTTCTAACTAGCACCAGCACACAACCTTTATATTTTCCCGCACAGCACCACTAGACCATACATCACCGGCCAACACCTGTTAGGGGGTTTATTTTTTTATTTTTTTTTTATTTTTTAATTCGATTCCATTATTGTTGAACCAAACAAATTTAAAAATCAATGATTCTTGTTTCCACTCCATTCATATTTTTGTTTCCATTCTGATTCCACTCTAACCCTTGAAAAAAAAAGATACTTTAGCTAACTAATAACTTTGGGTCAACATAGTAGAAAAAAGCTAGAAGGAAGGTTACATGCAAGTCGAGACAGGGGCGGAGCCAAGGGGGGGCTGGTGGGGGCCATGGCCCCTCTTGGCTTAATTTAAAAATTAAATATGTACATTTAGTCTTGAAATTGATTATAGCTCAAGTGGTAATTTGTAGGGGTGTTCATTTCGGATTATTCAATCCGATCCGATCCGAAATTTCGGATATCCGAATTTTTCGGATCCGGAGAAGTGCGATCCGAATTCGATCCGGAAATTTCGGATACCCATTTTTTCGGATATCCGGATTATCCGATCCGATTTTTATGGGAAAAAAGTTTAAAATCAAATTTATTTAATGGAAAAAATTACTAATATTTCGGATCGGATAATTATCCGAAAAATATCCGAATTTTTAAACATTTTTCGAATAATTCGGATTTTTCGGATATCCGAAAAGGCCAAAAGAGTGATCCGAATCCGATCCGAAAAATTTCGGATATCCGATCCAAATTATCCGAAACACTATATTTCGGATCGGGTCAATCGAATCGGATTTTTGTGAACACCCCTACTAATTTGCATGTAGTTGAGCCATATGTTGGTGGTCAGGGGTTCAATTCCTTGGGAATACATATTTTGCAACTTTTTATATCTATATTTTTTGTGGTATTAGACTATACAACTAGTAAGTGTAAACAACATACGGATCTCGGCCTCCTCAATGTACGAATCTTGGCTCCGCCACTGAGTCGAGAGACGCACCCAATACCCTCCCCCTCCCCCAATAGGAAGCATAAGGGAAACAAGAGAAAGCTAAATATAAAACCAACATAATTAACCCACGATTAGAAAATTAATACTCCAAAAGCTCTAATAGTCACAATTCACATCATTGGTAATACCAAGTACACAATATTTGCAGCAAATAAAAAAAAAATTCATCAATTTCGTGATAGATAATTTGAACCCAAAAAGGGACAGCCAACTGATATCAAATTTCCAAGCCAATGAGTCCTAAGATAAGTGATAAACATAATGGCGGTTGCAAAGACCTGAACTTTAGCTATAATTAATGATTCACTAAGAAATTAATGAACAGAATAGAAGGGAATCAAAGAGGAATTAACAATGAGCATCACAATTTCATAAAATGAAGCAATAAAGATAAGAGCGTTCACGATTACTGGGAGCCAAAATATCAAAATGCAAATAACTTACAATGTTTATATAGAAAGTGGTGCTATGACCTTTCAAGTTTCAATAGAGACAAATGAGAGTTAATGGTGGCTGCGTACTATGCGTAATGCTTCCGAAGTGGCTGGAAGGGAGTCGATAACACCAAAGTGAAGTTTTAACGGACAGGCAATGGAAGGTGTGAGCTTGAGTTGAGCAGCGGACTCAGTTTCCAATTTTCGGTCGATTGGAAGACGAGGGATTCTAAAAGGACTGAGGAGAGAGTCTAAACTCTCGGGTTGTAGTCCGTCTTTGGTGCTCCTACGAGCACCGAGTAGGGTGCTTCTGCATTTTAAAATAAGTCGTTAGTAATGAATTTGGGAGAACATAATATTAAAAGGTCGTTAGAAATAACATATAGTGAGCACTTGAAGAACATAATATCAAATGAACATTTACTTGAAACAGAAAGAACAAAACACGAAATTTCAAAAGAACAACATATATTTTTTAAAAGAAAATACAAAACTTTAAAGAACATTTACTTAAAATAAAAAGAACAAAATACGAAATTTTAAACAACAAAAATACTTTTTTACAAAGAACAAATTACAAATCTCAGAAAATATTTCCTTACAAAAAAAATTTAATAATTCAAAAGGAACATTTCCTTCAAATATAAAGAACAAAATACAAAAATTGAAAGAATAAAAATGAATGGCTTTGAAGAGCATTAAAAGCAAATATAACAGAATATCATCCAACAATTCGAAGAACATTTGGTTAGAAAAAGGAGAGAGGGAGAAGAGCAATGCCATTGAAGGTTGCTCGACAATGACGATGGTTTCCGGTGAACGTGGCTCGACGAATGAAGACCTGGCCGCCGGTTTGCTTTTCCCTAGCTGCTGCTTTGATTTGCCCTAACGGTCCCTTTGTTTTTCCCTAATTTCGCCGGTCGTTTTGCCCTAACCCCATTAGTCGGCAAGCTATTTTGCCCTAATTTCGTTCGCCGGCTGTATTCCCCCAACCCCGGTGTACGGAGCACTGTACTCCGGGGAGTACCAAAAAAATTTCACTGGGGTTGTGTGTGTCTCTTTGAATCATCCTTGGGCCATACATCCTTAGGCTCTTTCCAATTTTCGGTGGACTGCTAGACATCTACCAAAATTAATTTGGGCCATTTTTTCTCTTCATCTTTTCTTGAGAAATTGAGATACAATTGTCAATTGTACTCAATATTTCTTTGGATTCGTCTATTATTTAGGGTTTGTTCTTTTGAGTGAAAACAGCTAAACTGAATTCAACTGAAAAAGCTTAACTTTTTTTTTGAACAAACGATTCATTCATTGATAAAAAGGACAATTATAACTGAAGCCAAAATAAGCGAATACATAGCAAATTGAAATAAACTTGATCCTAAACAGGAAAAACCACTATCATTAAAAAGATATGACACTTTCGGGAACCCTCGTCTCACACGTCGCTATCTATTGCAGCCTGCTACAAGGGGGTCTAACGATATGTTGTCGTTTTACAGAAGAACCGGGTTCAGATCAGCTGGTTGTAGAGGAGCATTTGGCGTCGTTGCATTCCCACATTAGAGCCGAATAGCGAATGAATCATTCCAAACGAAGGGGGCAGAGGTAAATCAAGACAGATCCACCGAGGGTCGAAATAACAAAGGGAGGCATGATAAGAACAAGCTCAAATTTTAATAAACCTTCATTCTAACTTCACCTTCACCGACAGGGGTCGTTTAAACGGAGCCTCCAAGATGGCGGCGTTAGAATTAACACTACGGAGGCAGTAGAGCTAGCCCAAGATCCTCAAAAACGCCGGCACCTTTGTGTAGATCTACCTCTGGACTAAAAAAACTTAACTTTCTTGAGAGAGATATGCGAGAGTTAAGTATTGTTAAGAGTTAAACTGAACTGACTAAGTTGAAAAGAAGTTGAATAGAACAATCCCTAAGTGCTAAGTAAATCAAACATTCCATTAGCAATTTATCCTCCTAAATTGATCTTTAACCAACCAATCTTATTCAATAATAGATCAAACTATCAATTAAAAATAATCACATGACTTGAATATCGGGTTTCTAAAAACTCGGGTACATTTGTAGAGGGCGGATCAATGCAGACTAAGGAAGAGAATTACAACTAGTGTGCTTGAGACCCCATAGATCAATAGTAAGTATGGGGCATATTCAATATATTAGTACAAGTCATGACTTTTAAGAGGATGAAAGAGGTAGAGAAAATACAAAATGCGTTTCTATTTATCTAATTCATATATTGCACAGATCGTCACTATGTACTTGTTGCATTTCATTTTTGGACTTGTAGTTTCCATAATATTACTAATTTACATTTCTTTTTGCCATTTATACTTATTTAAACCTTTCTTTTCTTCTTTTACTTGTTAAGTGATAGTACCTAATGTATTGAGTTCATGCATTCCCTAGAAATTTACGGACTAACATGAGCTTTTTGAGCTACTTTTATAAATAATTTCCTCCTCATGTGGTTAGTGCATTTCTAACACTGATTTGAAGATTTTTGCAACTATTCCCTATGTTCAACTATTTCAGACTAACACGAGGATTCCGCACCATTAATCCATTATAAAGCTTGGGAGGTAGTCCATCAGACACTTTAGTGTCGAGGTGTGCAAAAAAATCTAATTTGTTTGATCCTAGCCGAAAATTCGGATATTTAATTTGATTTTTAATTTTCGGGTATTCTCAAAATCTCAAATCAATCTTTGTTTGTTTATCTTAATTTTCGGGTATTTCCGGTACCCCACTCGGGTCCTAATGGATCAGACACTTTAAGAGAGGGGGATGATAAGGAAAATCCTAGTTTCAAAGTGCACCTAATGAGGATTGAACCCCCAACCTAAAGGTGGTAAGACTCTCTCATTTCCACTAGAGCAAGCATTGTTTGGTGTTTGTTTATCTTAAATTGTGTTTGTCTTTGTGTTAAAACTTTTTAAAACTTTTTAAATTGCTATTGGATTCTAGGGTTTGATTAGATTGGTTATGGTGTGATTTTTTCTTATTGAGTAATTAATGTTATTGTACAGTTTCTTTGATTGATTGTGGTTAATAATTGTTTGCACAGATCCGTCTTACTTTTAGATCATTAATTTTGATTGTGTTAGTGAACATATTGCATATGTTGAATTATAGGCGTTGAGACTTAACCATAGCTTGACACGTGCTCTAATCTATCGATTCTTGACCTAGGTTCCGATAGTTGTTTGATCCTTTGATTGGTATAAGCATGGTGGACCGAACTAATTCCCCAGACCTTTATTTCATAATTTAAATCTCACCTTTATATCGTTTTCCTTAGTCTATATAGTAGTTCAGCTATTTCTTATCTGATTTTGTCTGAAGAGATGTTTAGTTGGATATCAATTTAGAAACTCCGTCTCTCTGTGGATTCGAACCTACTTCCCTTGACTACCATTGTTAAAGGACTTAGGATTATCTTTGATTAGGTGATACGACTTTAGCCTGTCAATTTTTGGCGCCGTTGCCGAGGAGACGACTAGTTTTCTAAGTTTTTATTTGGTTATTTGGTCTATTTATCTGTGCCTCATTGGAACTTCTTTGTTCCAATTGAGGTACGTTTTACTGCTTCTCTTTGTTTCTTTTGTATGCCCAGGTCTCGAAGAAGAGGTACCCTCATTCCTGAGGATCCCGATTTGACAAAGACACTCAGACAACTTCGAAAGAAAATTCAGAGAGAAAAGCAGTTTGTTCAACTAAACATCTTTGGATCAGACACCTCGAGTTCAGTCATGTCTAAATCACTGAAATCATATGGGGTGCCCAACCCAGATGGTCTTTCCACTGGACCCCTCTACCCACCATCGTTGCAGCAAACTTTGAAATTAAGCCTGGACTCATCAGCATGGTTCAGCAAAAAAAGTTTGATGGGCATCCTACTGATGACCCGGAAAATCATCTGCAGCGGTTTCAACAGTTTGTCAAACTGTCAAACACGCCGGCGTCAATCCAGACCAACTAAAAGTCATGTTGTCTGAGTTTTCATTGAGAGACAGAGCACAAAAATGGTTGAACGACGTGAAAGAAACTGAATGGAGTGACATTTCTGCTGCGTTCTTGAGAGAATATTAACCGCCTACAAAGACAATAGAGATCAGAAATAAGCTAGCCACGTTTTCCCAAGAGCCTGAAGAAACACCTCGGGAAGCGTGGGCTAGGTTCAGATACTTGTAGAGAGAGTGTCTACATCATAACATGAACAAATGGTTCCTGGCGCAGACATTTTACAATGTTTTGCAGCCTCAGACGAAGAGTATTGTTGACTCGTCTGCAGGAGGAGTTTTTCTAGATAAGGAAGTGGATGTAGGCTATGTTTTTCTGTCAAACCTTGCAGCCAATGATCATTCCACTTTCGGCAGCCTCACAAAGAAAGTATTAGAGGTAGACGCTATTGCTGACTTCGCAAATGGCGAAGTTGAACCAGAAGATTGACACATTGAGATTCTCTACCTCGACAGCCCCTCCCTTGAGTATTAATGATATGTCTGCCGTGGCACCCATTACCTCATCTTACCGCGAGGTATGTGGTGTTCAAGGTTATTTTGGGCATGACTATTAGTTTAGTCAGTATCAGATGGAGCAGGCAAACGCCTTCCAGCAAAGACCTCAAAACTTTCCCCTCCACATAACTACCAAAATCCACAAAGCTTTCAAACCACACCACAAAATCATCATAAACCCTCAATCTAACAAAACCCCCTGGTTTTCAGATACCTCCACCACAAAATTTTCATCACCCTAATAACTTTCAATCCCCACAAAATTTTCAAACCCCACCTCCACAAAACATAAACCCACAAGAGCCTACCACGTCTGAATTGATGAAGTTGTTATTGGCCATGCAAAAGACCAATGTGGAAACGCAAAAGCATATGCAGGCTCAAGCGGAGGCACAAAGAGCTCAAGAGAAGCACATCAAACTTCTCGAGACTCAGATTGCACAATTGGTAGGAAACAATGCTCAGAGGCAGTAGGGACAATTGCCAGGGCAACCCATTCAGAGGGAGCGCGTTAACGCCATTACTCTTTGTAGTGGCGCTGCTTATGATTCCTCCATTGCCCATTGATGAGGGTGCCTCGACTACAAGGAAAAAGAAGGCGGTAGAGGAAGGAAAAGGGAAGAGCTCGACGTCTGAGGTCGAATTATCTAAGGAAGCTTAACAGACAGGGAAGAAAATGGGGAAGGTTTCTGACACGCCTTTTACACCAAGGCTACCTTTTCCTTACATGATGCAGCAATCAAAGGTCGATCAGCAATTTGGTAAGTTCTTAGCTATGGTCAAGAACCTTGAGGTAACGATTTCATTCACTGATTTAAATACCCAAGTCCCTGTGTATACCAAATTCCTGAAAGACATGATCACTAAGAAACGAGACTTTGGTGGGGTAGAACGTGTCGCTCTTACGGAAGAGTGTAGTGCTTTTATTCAGAATAAAACCCCACCTAAGTTGAAAGATCCTGGTAGTCTTTCTATTCCTTGCCATCTTGGACCAATTTTTATTGATAAAGCTTTGTGTGATTTAGGTGCTTTGTTTCTGTTATGCCATTATCTGTTTATAAGAAACTGAACATAGGAGCATTAAATGCACACAAATCACTTTACAGATGGTTAATCGTTCTATAAAATACCCCCTAGGTGTTTTAAAGGACGTTCCTGTGAGGGTCGAGAAATTCTATATTCCTGTTGATTTTGTGGTGCTTGATATGGATGAGGATGCCCAGATTCCTATTATTTTGGGTAGACCATTTTTGTGTATTGCTGGTGCTGTTATTGATGTTACGTCTAGGTCTTTAACTCTGAGTGCTGGTGATGATAAAGTGATTTTTATAATAACCAATGTTGTTAAGGCACCTATGCTTGAACAATCTTGTTGCAGGGCTGAGGTTTTGGATGAGGTAGGTGTAGAGAAGGTTCAAAATGCACCTAAGGTTGCCTCAGGGTCTTGAGGTATTATCAAGAACATTTGGAGAAGAAAGATGTTTGATGAGGGTGGCATTCACTGCCAAGCCCCTACAATCTGAGAAGTGGAGGTATGAGAGGCAACTCGTATTTTCCCTCCTTATTCCTTTTCTTTATTTTTATCTTTTTTTTTTAGAGAAGGTGAGGGTACTAACGTTGTTTTTCCTCTTAGCATCGTCCTTTGTTCACCTTTTGGCATTGAGGACACTGCCAAGTTCAGCTTGGGGGAGGACTTCTGTTTGTATTCTCTATCTCTTTTACTGCTTTCTACGATAGATTTAATGCTTTCGAAAAATACTGAAAAAATAAAAAAATATGGCTCCCATGACTGGTTTAGTTGCGTCCCTGTGCCCCTTGTTGTGCTTTTATTGAAAATGATTTGACTTTGTTTTCTGGATAGCTGGGCATTTGTGATCTTGATGTTATGATTTGATGTCTGATTGCTATGTTTTCGAGCGAGTTTTGATTATATTACACTGCATTGTGCTGCATGCCTGAATTGGTTAGACTGTGAGGTCTCTTTGTAAGCCTATTGGATTCATATGATTATCCAGTCTGTTTTTTGTGTGTTAGTTCCTCTTTAGTGGATTGATCTTGACTTTGACTTTGTACTTGTTTGATATTCGATGACTCGTAGCATTTGCTGTGATAGAGGCGTTCTTTTGTCTGATTCTTGAGCCTCAGAGTGAATTTTTGATATACTTTTATCCTCCTTAGTCCCGCTGAACCTAATGACTTGTTTCGTGTTACTAAAACCCTTATTATGAGCCCACGACCTTTATTTTGATACTATTTCCAAGCCTAGCTTAGGGGAAGCTTTTGTATGGGTTGAGTTTGAGATTGGTTTTATGGTTGGTTTGGTTTTTGGAGAATTAAGGTGTATTTGATGTGGTTTGAGTGTGAGAAAAAGAAAAGAAAAAGCAAAGTCAGATTGCATGAATGATTGGTTCTTAAAATGAAAGAAAAAGAAATAAAAAGTTCAAAAGAGTTCAAAGTTCCTTCATTCACGTTGTTTGTAAAGAAAAATATGCTACATTGCTTGAAAAGTGGGTTAGTTGTGAGTTTTCATTGAATTATAAGAGTTGGGTTATGTTTTGTGGTTATATGGTGTTGTTGGGAGTTGTTTCAGCCATCTCTGGCCTTGTTTTGAGTGATTTATGCTCCCCAATTCTCGGTTTTTCCACCATGTTTCCTAAAATATATCCCCTACCTCTTGCCTAAGCCCCATTATAACCCAAAAAAGTCCTCTTGAGCTTGTGTTTGCATTGTTTATTGGATTGATTTCGAGTCAGTTTGTCAAAGTTAAAGAGTATGTCTGCTAATTGAGTCGACTTGGCTGGGATGAGCATCATTTAACCTTCTTAAACACATGAGAGTGTGAGTGGAAAGGGCAATTATGGTCGGGTTGGTGAGTGTTCGGGCATATTCTTTGCCTGCCACAAAATTGAGAGGAGTGACACCTTTGTGAGAGCTTTTTCAGAATTTGTATGCCATGTAGATGAGTTGGATTTGATGGTTTGCTTGAATGATTGGCGGTTGGATGGATTTGATTAGCCGAACTTGAATTTTGCCTGCTTTAACGATTCTTAGTCTTGAAAACGCTTTTGAGCTTTGATTGTTTTTATCTATGGGGGGAGGCAATTTATTCCATGTTCATGTTTTATTTGCTTGAGGAGAAGCAAAGGTTTAGCTTGGGGGAGTTTGATAGCACGTATTTATATAGACTTTTCTCCCCTATTTATGAGCTAATTCGTGCATCATTTGAGCTCTCCGGAGCTATTTTATACTATTTATCGTATATCGTATATAGTCGTGGAGCTCTCCGGAGCTATGAGGGTGGTAGGGTTTCGCACCCGATCAGGCGGACATTGCCGAACCAATCAGGTGAAGAAGCGAAGAAAACAAAGGAGCAATATTAGGCTCAACCCGATCGGGCGGGCCCCAACCCGATCGGGTGATAAGTACTTTATTGTGCTTATCCATGCTGCATTTTTAGTGTCGATGCATATAGATTTAGAGCATTTTAGTCTTGCATTGCATGGTTTTGATTACTTTGAGCTAAATGGTTGCTTCACTACTCGTTTAGTTGTTTTGGATGATTTTCAGACTAACTAGCAGGTTTTTGAAGTCATATATGATCATTGGAAGATTAGTTGTGGACTGTTAAACTTCAAATGGACATAACATTTGATCCGTAAATCGGATTAAGGTGATTCTGGTGGGAGGTGTTAGCTCGTTTCGATAGCTTTCCAACGACTAGTCATAAGCCCAATTCCGATAAGAGACGAGAGAGATATGAACGTTTGAAGTTGAGCTGTCCGCTGACTAGCAGGTCTACACGACCGTGTTTATTTCAATACGACCGTGTTGGTCTGTTTCCACGAAGTCAGTCCTGTTCTGCTTGCCCACTGATTTGAGAAGTTCAGGTCTACACGACCGTGTCCACATTGACACGACCGTGTCCACTTTGACACGGTCGTGTCTTTTTGACAAGACCGTGTCGACCTGCTTTCGGGCTTTGACCCGTTTTGTCTGTCTTACTTTAATGACTCTTTTAATTAGTTTTGGGAGCTTAGTTTTCGACATAACTTCATACTTAGTTTCTAATTAACTCTCTCTTAGCCCTAGAACTCTCTCAAACACTAGTTACTCCATTGTTTCATTATTGAAGATCGAATTCATCAATTAATTCAAGTAGTTTCTTTTCTATCTCTTTCCTTTAATCTTTTTGCTTTGTTCATGATGTTTACTTTATTGAATTTTAATTGCTTAGAATCCATGATTAGTGAGTAGTTTCTAATCTAGGGTTTGGGCGAAAGTATGAATTAAGGGCTTAATGTAGATTATCTATGCTTTTATTGATTCAATTGTTTGTCTATGCATTGAATGTGGTGTTTTGACACCCTAGGATAGATCTTGATCATGTTTATGTTAGGGCACTTAAGGTCTTTATTGTTCTTAATCGAACTCTAATCCCTTTTGTCATTCCCATGTTTCGACTTGATTTCTAGACCAAGGGATTGGGTAGGAATTAAGGGGATCTTTTAATTAGGGGTTTTTCGAACTTAATGAATTTATTAATCAACGGACCAAAGACCATTCGAAAGAGGATTTGGTTGGTTGATTAATCGATTACTCTTGAGGACCATTCGAGAGAGGACTCAAGTATATTAGAGGGGAACTTAACCTTGTATTGACTCTGTTGTGAATCAACATAGCGTCGATTATCGTTGTCTAGCCCATGTTCATACGAGTAGCCCGAACTCTAGTGTCTTCCTTATCATATTAATCCTTCTATTTGTTTATTAGTCGGTATTCCTTAGCTAGTCAATTAGTCGGTTACTTACTCAATCCTAAACCCCCAAAAACCCTTCACTTAGGTAGTTTTAGACTTAGTGGACTGAACTCAATCCCGATTTCCTTGTGGTTCGACCCTTGAATTGCCGTTACTACGTGCTTAGTAGTTGCTAGTTAGGTTTATAAATTGTGTTTGCTAAGCGGTTCTTAGTGCCTTAACGACACGCTAAAAACCTCTTATCATCGGGTAGGCACTAAGTTTGTTTGTTACTGTTGTGCATCTTTGCATCCAAGAGGAGAGGGAGCTGGGCCCTTTGTGATGGACCCGATCGGGCAGGTCATTGGGTGGGCCAGCAACCCCCATGGTTTTGTTGCTGCTGTTGCGTGGAGTCGAGGAAAGAATGTTGGCCGAATTTTTTGTACTAACCCGATCGGGTGGGCTTTTGGCCCGATCGGGTTACGGGTCTGCGGTGTGAAAATCTATCTTTTAATTATTGTTTTTTTAATTAGTTTTTAGGGGGTTATTATAAATAGCTTTCCTTCATATTTTTAGGGACATCACCTTTTATTCTAGTTTATTTCCATTGTTCTTAGTTTAGTTTTTAGAAAGTTTGAGTAGATTAAACACTTTAGATTAGTTGAAGGGGTGATTGAACCTTGGATTTGATTTCAATAAAGGTTATTGCTTTCCTTCATTCAGTATTGTTCTTCTTTCTTAATCTCTTTAATTACTTTTGATTGCTTAGTTTATTATTGATTGATTCATGATGTAAGAATTAGGAGTTTATATTTATTCTGTTATCGTTCATTTGATTATGTCTGAGTAGTCTAGTTTCTAGGGATTTAGGGAGGGAAGCCATGTTTATACCTTGATTACTTTTGAATTGCTATTGATTTCTAGGGTATGATTAGATTGGTTATGGTGTGATTTGTTCTTATTGAGTAATTAATGTTATTGCGCAGTTTCATTGATTGCTTGTGGTTAATAATTGTTTGCACAGATTCGTCTTACTTTTACAGGCCTTAGTACACATCAGTAATTCTGATTATGTTAGTGAATATGCTGCATATGTTGAATTATGGGCGTTGAGACTTAACCATAGCTTGACACGTGCTCTAATCTATCGATTCTTAACCTAGGTTCTGATAGTTGTTTGGTCCTTTGATTGGTATAAGCGTAGTGGACCGAACTAATTCCCTAGACCTTTATTTCATAGTTTATATCTCATCTTTATATCGCTTTCCTTAGTCTATATAGTAGTTCAACTTTTTCTTATCTGATTTTGTCGAAAGTAGCTGTTTAGCTGGATATCAATTTAGAAACTTCGTCTCTCTGTGGATTCGATCCTACTTCCCTTGACTACCATTGTTAGAGGACTTGGGATTATCTTTGATTAGGTGATACGACTTTAGCCTGTCAATTATCTGAATATTCGAAAGTCAAACAATGTAATTACAAAATGGTTGTTGGTGAATCTAAAAAAATTATTGGATTTCCGAATTTTTTAGATCGTTTATTTACTGATCTGATAATTTTGACTTTTCATATCAGATTCGGTTCGCTTTTCTCGATCCAAACATTTGGACATCCGAAATTTTGGACCGAATCAGACTCGGTATCCGAAATGCACAACCCCTTTACTCATGGAAACCTTATGAACCCTAGCTATGAATTTTAGAAAGAATAGAAGAAAAGAGGAAAAAGGTGATCTGCCTTATGACTTAGGGCATGTTCTCTTCGCACAAGTCAAACTGAACTGTACTGAACTAAAATGAAATGAACTAAACTGATTAGAGCTGAACTGAACTAAACAGATTGAAGATGAACTGAACTGAAAATAAGATGGGGAGAACAAGGCCTTAGGCATAAGGGCCCAATTAGGGGCGTGAAAAGTTAATGAAGGCTTGATCACATATCTCTATCTAAAGATGCACATGATAAAAGTGTTTTTGTCTCCTTTTTAATCTTTCTTAGGTTTGGCGTTGCGCCATCTTTGTTCTCTTTTCCTTTCTTTCTCCCTTTTTTTCCCCTTGATTTTCTCTTTGTGAGTTTTTAAGGTCGTTTGGGTGCTTTATTTCATTTTTGAATCATTTTTCACCATTGTTACCTTCTTCAAAGGTCTCTTACTCCCTTTCGTGTTTTAAAGTGCATGTATTAGCCATGGGGAGCATTGCTTGAGGCATCTCGAAACTAAGAGATGAGGAGCAAGACGAATTCTTGGCCAAATAGAGGCCTAATGCCTGCTAGCCTCCTAGCCTAACACCTGCTAGTGCCACGAGGTGCCCCACAAAGAAGTTGAGTAAGGCTTATCATCTAATACGCTTCACTAGGCGCGCTTGCTAGGGTCATGCCATGAAGTCCCTAAGTTTTGGAAGGCACAAAACTCCTATTGTATCCGTTAGGAATACTTCGTAGAGCACATAAAAATTCACTAGCACCCGTTGGCCGCTATGGATTGTGTCTAGTGCCCTAGTTTGCCAAATCGCAGAGACCTAATTATCCCTTGATGTAGGGGAATATAAATATATGTCACCTTGATATTTGTTTATCACCTAGTTAATTTTAATAGATTAGCCTGAAATTAGGGATTTCTGTGCTCGAGTATTTTTGCAATTGAACTGTCAGTAGCAGAAATTACTAGCTTATAAGCTCCATGAGGAGAAGCCATTTTGTAATATAGGTAGCTTATGATTAATCGACCTTGAGAAAGAAATTGAGCTAAATCAAGCTCTAAATTTGCTCAACCTTAGTTCATTCGTAAAATAAACAACTAAATAGAGCTTTTATGGAAGTTAGAAGTATGTTATTCATTAAGCATACTAACTTTTTACACCCTATGTAAATGTATAGACATGTTCTTAAGGTCCCAATAATAAGAAATTAAATAGGTGGTTTGAGGCCCTCCCCCTTCTCCGTGTAATAGGGGATCGATTGTCACGCCCTTACAAAAGTGGGATCCCATCCCCCCTACTTGTGCGAGAGTTTCTTTTTATCTAATATAGTCTCATATTTATAAATTATATTATATTTTTTTATAACAAAACAAAAGAAAAAATAAAAATATACTATCCACCAAATTTAAATGCCTAAATTTGGAGCTTCTCTTCTTCAAAATTAACCAGAATTTATGTTGGAAAAACCTGTCATATAGTGAGATTTTGGAAGATTAATATATGTTATAATTTTCAATTTCTTGGTACAAGTTGAGACTTCACGTTATATGGACGAAAGAAGCAATTGTTGCCTTTCTGAATTGTACGAAAATAGTAAAACCCAAAGATCTAAGCTTGTCCAATACCAAAAAGGGAGCACAAAATCGTTAAGAACCATGGGCTTCATATATTTTTGATTGGTTTGGTTTACACATCTATATATATATATATTAAAACGCGTAAGCAAGCATTGCCATCTGACACGTGTCACTCCATATCATTTATTGTGCAGAATATGGAAATGCCTACAAAATATATACAACAAGATTTGAACTTGTAGAATTCTAAGACTTTTCCACTAGGCTACACCTCTTTTTGTGATCTACTTTTGCTTTTAAGTTATGTATCGCATCACCTTAATTTTTGTTATGAGAAAAATAAGCTCCTCATACTTTTTCTCTAATGCGCGTATGCTTTAGTTATCCAATCTAATTTCACATTAAATATTCTACCTTATTTTCTTTTTACAAATTATATTAAAAAAACTCTTATTACAATCCCTTTTCAATTTGTAATTTGTTTGTTAATTCCAATTCTCCCCTTATTTCTACCTTATCCTATCTCTACACTTTATATTAAAAAAAGGAAAACAATATACAAAAGATAATACAAGATTTTCCCAGGGCATCGCCTGGGACAAAAAAACTAGTTTGTCACTTAAAAGTCTAAAGTTTGTCGTTATACTTCATACTTCTCCATTTTTTTAATATGTACATTTATTTTTACGCCGAAACAAGGAAATAGTGTAAAAATAAGAGAGAAAGATAGAAAAAACAAGAAAAGAGTGAAAATGGTAGAGAAAAGAAAAGAAATAGTAGGAGAGAAGTGTAACAATTAGGTGGATCAACCTTTCATTTATGAGAAAAGGTAGAAGTTTACTAATTAAAAAGAGAAGGCATTGGGTCAGACGCGTCTGACCATAACATTTGGTCGGACGACTTTCAGTTGGTTGCATTTTTTTTTCAGTTGGTTGCATTTTTGTTTCAGTTGGTTTCATTTTTTGTTCAGTTGGTTTCAAATTTTGTTCAGTTAGTTTCAAATTTTGTTCAGTTGATCTTTTTTATTTCAGTTGGATGTCTTTTAAGTTCAGTTTCTTATCTTATTGTTTCATTTACGTGTTTTAGTCTAAATGAAAACAAGTTAGAAGCAAATGAAAAAAAAGGGAGTAAATGAAAGCAAGTTAGAAGCAAATGAAAAAAAAAGGGGAGCAAATGAAAGCAAGTTAGAAGCAAATGAAAAAAAAGGGGAGTAAATGAAAGCAAGTTAGAAGCAAATGAAAAAAAAGGGGAGTAAATGAAAGCAAGTTCCTTTTAACGGAAGGTATGTAGTTATTTCAGTTACTTATATTTTTCTTTCAGTTGGTTTTATTTTTCTTTCATTTAACAACTAACTAAAAGTAAAAAAATAAAAAACACTAACCTCTGCTTTCTTCTTTGATTCTCTCTCTTGCTTAGTCGTGGCTTCCACTTCACTACTGCAATCAACAACCTCTTCCTTCGCCGGCGTTCGACTTCCTTGCCGGAGCTCCGTCACTCCTCGCGTCGGAAGTTCGTCGTTAAATGTAAGAGCGTCTGCTGGTACGACGGTTTTCGTCGACAAATCGGAGGCGGAGACAGTTAGTCGCCTGAAAACTAGTTATCTCAAGGTTCTCAGGTTGCCTGGTTGGGGAGGGCGGTTTTCGTGGAGGGGAGGGGGTGTCAGTTTGACATTTCATGGTGGGTGAAGCGAGTGAAGGAGGAAGGAGGAAGGAGCGCGCGCGTCTGACGGTAATATTGGGTCAGACCGTCTGACCCAATAGTTTCACATTAAAAAAACACCCCAAAATGGAAAAAATTTACATATTAAAAAAACAGAGGGAATATTATATACTTCGTCCGTTTTTTTAGTTGCTACACTTTTCAAATAAGGAATTTTTTTATTAGATGCTACACTTTTTATTTGGTTTTCCTTCTCTCCATCTCTCTCCTACCACATGGTTTTTCTTCTTTATCTCTCTCACATCAAAAAAATGAATTGGAAAAAAAAGTGTAGCATCTAATTTGATACGGAGGAAGTACATGCTTCTATACATTTCCTTTGTTTCTCAATACTTGCAACATTGACACAGTAACTACTATTCATCTATCAATCCTATGTCATATTTTTTCGCAAGTGTATAAGAAAGATTACAGTCAAGTGATGACTTATTTGATTCGTCTTAATTCATACTTTTATAATATTAACTTTTTATAATTTTTACTTATCAGTAACTAAAATATTAATATTCAAAGTACTGAATTGGATAATGTATAGACAAAAAGTGTTGCGAGTATTGAAATCCAGAGTAAGTAATAAATTACATAGGTTGTAATAAGCTTGTAAAGGTTATTTGCGGGACCAAAGGGTACTAGGAGAATTTTCGTTCTGTACCAATTCCATAGCAGCAAAGTGCATCGACCTAGGCCCGCCATCTTTCCTCATTTTCTAAGGGGATCAAAAACTTGATTCATTTTGTTGGAGAAAAGTTTATATTCTTCATTTTCTTTCGATAGATGAAAAAAACAAGTTTATATTCTATTAAAGAGATGCCAATTTTGATTAGACTAATCATCACTTTAAATACGCACCATTAACATTAGAGGAGTACTGCAAGAATCAGATTATCTTAATTTAATTATTACTTTCAACACACTCCATCAACGAGGATTGACAGATTACCAATAATTAATGTACGATAATCAAACTTTTCTTCTCTTCTAGTGCACCTACAAGAGTTTATTGGAGAAAATTCCCTTTTCATATATTACTAAAATATACTCTCTCCGTTTTTTTAATATGTATATTTTTTCTTTTTGGGGTGTTTTCTGTAATTGATACAATTTTATCTTTTGTCATAAATGGAAGGTTGACACACTTAATTATTACACTTCTCTCATACTTTTTTTTCCTTCTCTCTACCTTTTTTTTTTACTTTTTCCTTACTTTTACTATCTTTCTCTCTTACTTTTGCACTTTTTCCTTGGTCCGCGCATAAAAGCAAATGTATATATTAAGAAACCGGAGGGAGTACTATTTATTACAAACCAAATACTATTATTGATAGTAATATATATTACCATGTATTTGATCATGCATGAAAAAAAAAATTTTACATGGGTAAAAATGTAAACTATTCTTATCGATTTTCTAAGATTAACTCACTTTTCGTCCACACCATACTTTTTAATTTTATCTGATTTTACTTTATTCCTTATTTGACATAATTTTTTCTTATTTTTATTATGATATTCCCCACGTATATGATACATATTTCTCCTTATTCTCTTCAAACGTAGCTGAAAGAGTCATAAAATAGTGTATATTTCCTGTTCTAATTAGGTATTGAAGATATAACTAGATTGTGGCCCCGGCGATGCCTCGGGTTCATTTTTTATATTAATTGAGTTAAAATAATATCTTCATTGATGATAATTTTTGTATTTTTAAAAAATAAAAATTTAAGGGCATAGTTTTATAACCAATTAAAAAGGATCATGAAAGATTATAATGAAAGAAATTTCTTTACTTTTTCCTAAAGTTAGATTAAGGTAAAAGAAAATGAAGACTAAGAAAATGAAATAATTCATCTCATCTATATTATGCATTTGATTGTAGTTTAATTCTTGATTGTCATTTAAACCCCATAATAATATTTTTATTGGTGATAAGAAAAAGTATTAAGAGTGTGGTAGAGTAGTGATTAAAACTCTTTATTTCACATGTGGAGGTGATGGGTTCGAAACTCCATATTGATAAGAATATAATTTAGTCTTTCTTGGTTGTCATTTAAACCCCCATCATAATATTTTTATTTGTGAAAAGAGAGCATTAAGAGTGTGGTAGCGCAATGGTTAAAATTTTGAGTTTCATATGCGGAGGTCATGGGTTCGAAACTCCATATAGACAATATTTATATTATAATTTTTCTTTCTTGTTGTCATTTAAACCATATAATAATATTCTTATTTGTGATAAGAGAAGCATGAAGAGTGCGGTAGCACAATGGTTAAAACTCTTTGTTTCATATGCGAATGTCATGGGTTCGAAATTCCATATTGACAACATTTATTATTTTTCTTTATGATAATGACATGGATAAAATGTAATTGAAGAAAGGGATAGCGCCATGTGGCGGCCTGCAATGCTTGCTTACGCTTTTTTATATATATATAGATAAGTGGATATAATTTAAGAGATCAAAAAAGTACTTTTTTATATGAATATGTTTGCCCACTTCTCTGTTTGATGTTATAGTGTAAGGTAAACTTTAGAGAGAAAAAAACAATAAGATGGCCAACTTCAAAACCCCACATAGTTGGTTGAGAAATAACCCTATATACTACCTCCCTTACAAATTAAATGCAACAAATCATTTTGCACGCATTTCAAGAAAGAGATTTAAGGGCATAAACGAGTAAATTAATCATAATAATTTTAAGATAGGTAACATATAGTCTCATTCTTGCTCGTGTTAAAATTATATTGATTAATTTGCTCATTTACGCCCTTAAGTCTCTTCCTTGAAATGCGTGCAAAATGGTTTGTTGCATTTAATTCGTTACAGAGGTAGTAATATACTTGTTTATTGCTCACGAAATTCCAACTTTTATACACTGGGACACATTGTAGACTTGTCACTAAGATCGGGATAAAACATATTTATAGAATTTTATGGTAAAAATTCATAGAGAAAGATAAAAGATTTAATTGAAAAAAAGAATTTATCTAAAAGAAAAATACATAATAATTGAAAATTTTGTCAGAAACAACCTTATAAATGTCAGTTTTTGTCAAAAATAACCTTATAGTATTTTTTTTTGGCAAGAAATAACCTTATATAACAACAAGTTTGTAAGATGAAACCTTGAGTGATTTTCCGGCCATTGATTAATAAACTCTAGCCATCTCTTTTCCATTGCTTCTCCTTTTTCTCTCGATGAACATCAATAAGACAATAACAACATTCTTAACGCTAGAGCTTATTAATCAATGACCTAAAAATCACTAAAGGTTTCATCTAACAAACTTTTTGTCTTATAAGGTTGTTTCTTGCCCAAAAAATATATAAAGGTTATTTCTGACAAAAAATCCTAAATAATTGAGATATTGAAGAAAGCAAGTTGTGTAAAATGATACTCCTTCCGTCTCTTATTACTTGCAAGATTTTTTTAAAAGATAGTTGTCTTTTTTAACTTGTTATATCTTGATTTGGTTACTTACTCAACACAAAAGTACTAATAAGAGCTTATTTGGTTAACCTTTAACTGAATGAGAAATTTGAATTCCTATGAAGTAAATATATTTGTTGTTGTTTGGTTGGCAAAAATATAGAAATTTGAGCTTCCTATAAAATTTTATTTCATACATGGAGGTAATTCTATTTCCTCTATACAACCAAACCTAAAATTATATTTCCTAGGAAATTACATATCACGGACAATGCCATTTATGGCAAATGATATTTCCCAATTTCAAGTAAATGAGCACTAATGTTCTTGCTTTTTATTTTTTTTTCTCTTTTTTCATGAACTCCCAAAATTTTTATTATTATGGGTCTGTTCTCTTTTTCTAATTCTAGCTGAACTGAACTGAACTTATTGGAGCTGAACTGAATGGAACTGAATTTATTGGAGCTGAACTAAACTGAACTGAACTTATTGGAACTGAACTGAACTGAACTTATTGGAGCTGAATTGAACTGAACTGAACTGAATTGAATTGTAATAAATATAAAAATAATAATTAATCTATAATAATTATGAATATTAATTAATAATTATGCTTCTAAGTAATAATAATATAGAATATAGAATTTAGAATTTAGAATAATAATTCATGAATAATGATAATATTATTTTTGATGATATAAAATGATAGTTATAAAAAAATAAATAATAGTAATAATGATAAATTAATTTTAAAAATAATGATTAATGATAATAATAATGAGTAATTACTATTATTAGTATTAATATATCAATACTTGATGATGATTGTATAATAACAATAATGTCTAAGAAGTAAATTAATATTACTATTATAATAATTAGAAATTATAATAATAATTAGCGTAAAACATAGGTTAGTTTGTGCTTCTAACCAAACCACAACTTGCGGTGGGTTGGTCCATAATATTTATAAACCAAACTCCACCATAAACCGCGGAAGTATATTTAATATTCAACGTATGACGATGTTGTACCTTAATACTATTAGCAACTTTATAATTTTTTAATATCTTCTAATTTTTGTAGCTTATTTGTATGATTTAATAGTGAATATTTAGTCGGTAAATTAAAGCAACAATTGCAAATCAGAATACTTATATTGAGATGAAACATGGTTAAATCGCACACCAACCCAAATTATGCTCAGTCATAAGGTGTAATAATAATGCTCATCAGTCATAAGGTGTAATAATAATGCTCATCAGTCATAAGGTAGTAATAATAATGAGTAAATGTATAATAATAAAATAATATATAAAAATAATAATTATTATTATAATAAAAAAATATATAATAATGAGTAAAATAAATTAGACCAACAATAAAAAATAATATTAAACAAAATGGTTAAATAACAAATGGAGCTGGACTGAACTGATTGGAGCTGAACTGAACTGAACTGATTGGAGCTGAACTGAACTGAACTTATTGGAGCTGAACTGAACTGAACTTATTAGAGCTGAACTGAACTGAACTGAACTTATTAGAACTGAACTGAACTGAAAAAAGCTGAACAGAACATGCCCTATTTTCCCATAAAGTTGTAATTCTCAACTCTTGTTCTAATTTTTTGTACAAAAGTAAATGTGGTAGGTAAATAAAGACATTTAAAGTTGATATAGACAAAAGTAATTGCATAGTCTCCCAGACGCATCTTTAACCTTCTATATCTTTAATTTCGTATTAGTAAAAAATATTTGAAGTTGATATAATAAAAGTACATATTGAGGCGAATTGAACAAGATAGCACATGAGTATATTTTTTTGTATATATAATATTAAGAATATTCGGTCAAAGATTTTAAAGTTTGTCTCCCAAAAAAGAACCATGACTTATATTAAATGGTCCACATTTTATAGTTGTCCTCATTTTTGCATGGAAACTTGAAGCCACATTTTTTTATTTGTATTTTATAATGCAAACACTTATCTTTCTAATGTCAGTACTATAAATGTTTAAATCTTTCTTTAATTATCGTGCAAATGAGAAACAAGACTTATATTATGGGACAAAGAAATACTTTTCATGTAATTGAGGGATATGTTTGGTAATTGGCTGATGGATGTTGGATGCCGACTTTTTTGTAGTGGTTGATTTGACCGTCTATTTTTTGTTGCTTGTTTGACCTACTATGTAATGATTGGTTGGTTATTAAGTCAATGAAAAATCTACCAAAAGACATTTGCCAAAACCCTAAGGATAAAACAACAATAAGAACAATTTTAACATCTAAAATAAAATAAAAGTACTATAGGGAGTATCATTTAGGGAGTAAGACCTCTCTAGTTACATTGAAAGCAGATATATAATGATATAATTCCACATTGACGAAAAAGTGGTAATTAAACTTGTACATCTTCAGCAATGAGAAATGACAATCAAAATTGGAAAGAATATAAGTTATAGTTATGGTATAGTCTTAGAGGTCCCCAACATATAACTTTCAATAAAAGGCCTACTTTGGTATAAACTTTTAGATGTCATTTTCATGTTTTCCAAAAGTAATAAATATTTCAATAATGCAAACATTTTTCTAATCGAATCATCGTATGTAGTGAGTGTCACATTTCAAAGCGCATCACTTGTTGTGTTAGTTAGCACATCAAAGCAAAAAACTCCAACAGAAAACCAATACACTAATACTATCATATTGCGCTATGCTTATCCAATGAAGTATTAAAAAAATAAGAAGAATAATGGTATCACTTAGTCAACCTCCTCACAATGTACAAATTGCTGCCGATACCCAAAACAAGGTAAATGCAAGATACAAAGGCTCATATCATCATCTACATAGTGGGATTTAAAAATCATGACATAAGTTCTAAATAAATGTAAGCCTCAACTCTCTTAAATTAGTAATTTCTCCATTTTACCCCCAAGTGCCAAGTACCATTACAACCAAGAGGAAGTCCATACGTTGCAAAATTCCCTCTTTTTTCTCTGTCAAAAAAAAAAACGAGTCAGAATCCTCTTCAGTACCCCTATTTATACGATAGGGAGAGAATAAATTTGGGTTGGAATCTCCAAATCACTCCAACCCTGATGTAATTCGGATATTTCACTGAAGAGGATCGTTACCCAAACAAAACATGCCCAAAATTTTTATAAAAAAAAAAACTCCCCCTTCCTCCTAGCACCAATCACTATAGTTACTCAATATATGGAAGTAAAATAGTGAGAAAATAAAAAAAATAAAAAGAGAAGAGGTGGAAAGAAAAAGCTGGAAAACCTACTCCTGGTGCAAGAAACGATTCACAATCTTGATGCTGGGTTGGACAACTTGGTTATCCCAAATACGTGACCAACTCATCCCGTTAGAACAACCTTCCATTTGCAAAACCCGCCTAAATGAATCAGTAGCATCTAATCTATGTAGGGCCCACCCAGAATTGTAAAGCCGTTGTATCTTCTCCATCTGTATCTTAGCTAGCTCACATGTATTGTCCTTTATTCTCTTTACCGCCTCCTCATAATATATACGAGTACTTCTCTTCCCCTTCCCACACGCGTCACAACCGTACTCCTCCCTAAAATACGATTCCAATTCTGGCACCCCAATCGCCTTCCTCAACCCTCTGTTAACCTCCATCGAATCAATCTCTGACGAGTTGTAAAACTCGCTTAACTCGTATAACATACCCGAGTCAAGCATATCATCAACTCGTTTGATTAAGTACTGGTTTAAAACTGGTAAGGAGACGTGGATCCAAAGGAAGCAGCACCTGTATCTTAACTCGGTACAAACCGGTTCTGACCCGGCGAATACGTCCGAGTTGGGGTTGAAGTTTTGAGCTAAAAGCGCGTATATTAAGGAGTTGGAACCCCCTACTACTAATGGGAGCTTGTTGCGGGATACGATGTCTGAAATGATGGAAGAGGCACGGAGACGGTATTGAAGAGGGGTGAACTCGCCGTGAATGGAGGAGTCGATATCGCCGAGTAAATGATGTGGGACACCCAGTCGTTCTTGGATGGGGATTTTGTTGGTGGTGATGTTAAGGCCTTTGTAGAGTTGGATTTTATCGGAGTTTATGATTTCGGCGGGGAATGAGGTTGCGATGTCCACGGAAAGACGGGATTTTCCGGAGCCAGTGGGACCCATTATCATCAAGACTTTATCTTTCCGGTTTGTAGAATAGGAGGAAGAGTTTAGTGGTAGTAGGGTGGTGGTTGTTGTGGGTGATTTAATGGGGTGAAAAATAGAGAAGGAGCAATGATTGCTGAGTATTGATCGCAAGGGAAGTCTCATAGGAGAGAGAGAAAAGAGAGGAGAGGAAGAAGAAGAAGAAATAATAAAGTTTGGGTATTTTTTTTTAAAAAATAATAATAATAAAGGGGAGGTTGGTTTAGTGTTTAGCTAACCTGAATGTAGAGGTGATGAGCTGTAAAACCCACACACATAAATTATGAGAGAGAGAGAGAGAGAGAAGTTAGCGGAATGCAGGGAAAGAATGAGTGTGGGTATTGTATATCAATGGAGGAAGCTAAGTAAAGAGTACTGGGCTAAGCATGTAAATGGTAATCAGAAGTTAGTAATAGAGTTGGGCGTGCTCTCTTTTAAAGTTAAAAATATTCATGGGGTTATGGGGAGGCACTGGTTTCCTGCTTCCATGCGCTTCTTCGCTGCTGGTTGGCGCTTGCTTCGATACGCCTGTGCGTTTTTATTACATGTAGAAAATGGGAATTAAGGGAGAGAGAGAGTAGAGAAGGGAGGGGGGTTCAGACTTCAGGGTGGAGTGGATGGAATGTACGAAGGAGGGAGCCAGGGAGGGCAGTCTTGTGCTGGGATGCCTGGATGTGGATGCAATACAAACTGATACTTTTTTTTTGGACTTATACAACCAACTTCCCATGCTTAAATAAATAGGACTATACTATTTACATTTTCATTAGAATAATATTTAACTTGTTTTTTTTTTCTGATGTCTTGTTTTTGAGATTGTTAATGAATGCCAAATGTTAAATTGTGTAAAGGCTATAGCCTATATGTAGCGACTGTAGTATTAGTATACGTTGCAATTACTTGAATATGCAAAAAGGATCTGCCATAGCATCTAGTTTTTTTTTTGGTATTTTAATTAAGAAGGACGTTTGGTTTCATAAATTCGAATCAATTGAATTTATAAAGCCTCCTTTATCAATTAAAGTGTTTGGTATAATGTGCATACCAAATTTAATTTATTTACTCCATGATTCAAAAAATAAATTTATTTACTCCTTTTCTCTCCAAAGAATTTTTCATTTTTGTTTATCTCAATTATATATTCTATATTCTTATTTGGATATGATCCTTCAATTAAAGTGTTTGGTAGCGTTATTTTTCCTTACAAAAGGCATTTGACCCTTCTCTCTCTTTCAATAAACAATTCTAAAAAAGGGGCAAAGTTTTTATCAAATGGGTATACAAATCCTCTCCCAATGCAAAAAAGATCATTTGAACATTAACATAAAAGGCTTAGGAGAATAAATTAGGTAAAATATCGAAAAATTATTTAACATATAAGAAAAAAAAGGAAAATTAAATAAATATAATAACAAAAAGGGAAAATCCGTAAAACTGGCACGGGAGATAAGGCATGTGAAGGAACCTACTACACCCTTTTTATATGAGGAGCACGTGGCTCTCACAGCCAACTGAAAGGGACGCGCAACTCTCACGTGTCTACACACTCCTAGCTACTAGTTGGTGATGCGCATCCAACTTTATATTGGTTTTTATCCTCATAGTCTCGCTTGCCGCTGCTTCTTATAATCCTCAAATGCTAAATGCAAATATAATCTTTGTTTTTGGCGATAGGAAACCCTAGGGGAAGGAAACTCATTTCCATAGATTCCCTCCTTCCTCATCCTCTCTCCAATTTCTATTTTTTCTAGCTTAGATTATACATTTCAAATTGTATTTCGATCTTGAAGAAAATTAACATGGAGCTTCAATTGTTGTTGTGAGGTCTTTCTTCTCTATCTATTCTCTTTTGTTATGGTTTGATTTCTATGATTATATTTCGTCTTTATTGGATAATTGTGCTAGGAACATGAAGTGCTTGATTGTCGAATTAACCTATTGATGGATTTAATAATAGAATTGGATTGTTATGTTCTTTTATGAATTGCAACCACGGAGAGCTAATTGCCGATCTTCTTCATTATATCTTTGGGAAATTAAACCAACTAAATGAATGTTATCGCTTGTATGACATTATCAGGTATATATTTTCTCTATGTTTATTGGTTCTGGTGGGTTAAACTTAGAGGCCGAACGTTCTAGGTTATCTTTTCGTTCTGGTTTTATAGTCACGCTGATCGCGTTGTTTAATAACGATTAAGGAGAATAGGAGATTAATAGTCAAGATTTTCCCATTTTTTATTTCTCGTTTTAGTTAGTTTCTAGTTTGATTTAGTTTGTTGGAGTTATTTTGAATACCCCCTCTTTTGTTATTATTTACCTAGGTAACTCAACTACACTAAATGCATAACTTGCCCTGATTTCCTATGGATTCGACCCTTACGTCCTCACTACATTTACCTGTAATAGAGAGAGAGAGAGAGAGAGAGAGATAATTTATCTTTGGAGGCCTCTCGACAAGAGCCTGTCAAATTTTGGCGTCGTTACCGGGAATTGGCTTTTTTTTGTATTTAGTGTATTTTTGGTTTGTATTGCTTATGCCTTTTGTTTTTGGTGAACAACCGTGTTAGCTAAGGGTGACCTTTCTTAAAGATATTTTACACTAGAATTGATGTTTGCGTTGGGTCATTGACCATGGATTTGCTTTATTAACATCATTGAGTATGTTTTGTTGATGTGCTTGACCTTAAGTAGGTTGATGAGTCAATGGATTCCATGGTTCCGTTGCCGACTACGTCTTGCTTAAGGATAGGATGTCTCTTACTAACAGGTTATGGTGTTGGAGTTGAAACAGCTGAGTAACCCTCCTAATCTACCACCTTGTTATGAAACCATGTTAATAGCGTTGCCTTGCAAGAGTTCCTCTCATTTTTTTTTGCAGGCTCGTGAATTGGTGTTGACGTGTGTTGTATTCACTATTTTGATGATGACAAATCATGTTTTTTTAATCTAGTCAATTATATCTAAGTTAGTTTTATTTTAATTAGGATTAATATTATGACTTAGTATTATTTTTGTAATATTTATTTAGTAGAATATATTAGTTTTATTTTATTTTGAAACAATTAGATTGTTTATGACTTATGAAGAATTGGTTATGAGTTTAACCAAAACTAAGTTATTTAAAATAATTGTTTGTTTATTCGAATAATTACTTGATTATATTGGTTTGATTAAATTTAATGTTGTGGAATATTAATTTTAGGAAAATTAATTTTCATAATGTTAGTGGAGTTAGTGGTGATGTATGCACATGTATTTGAATGCTAAACTGAACGTGCAATTGCAAGCAACCACCTCGCTACAAATAAGGAAACAAGGAGCTGGTCAGCTAGTTCCTAGAATCTAGGAGGCATAACCAACTGCCACCTTTTTAGCGCTCACTAACAACAACAACTGATTCAGGCGAAAGTGGAGGCTGGATGAACGTGGACTTAGTGCGCTGAATCTGTGGAGTAACGGCTACATAAGTGGCTGGATATAGGCTAGAATTAAGCGCCCATGATAACCTAGTGGAGCAAAATGTGGAGCACCAGATCTGCTGTTTAAAGTTGAAGAAAACTGAATTCAAACTTAAGACTTTACAGATTTTCAAGTATTACATCTAAGAAAGTTTATTCGTTCATGATGAACCTCCAGAGATAAAATTGACTACCTTGTCATGGGTTGGATCAGGTGGGGGCCCAGCTTGCTTGCTGTTATTGTCTTTGCTGGGTTCATCCTTTTGACCCTTCTTTCCCATGAGATGTTCTAGGTAGCCCTTCTTCAGCAGCCAAGCAACTTCCTTCCTGAGGGCCTTGCAGTCCTCGGTTCGATGACCATGGTCACCATGGTAGCTGCACCATTGGGAGGTGTCTTTTTAGCCATCAGGTTGTCGGTCTTCTTGGGCCACCTAGCAGCTGAACCTAGCTTCTCCAAGGCGTTCACCACACCTCCTGCATCAACGTTAAAGCAATAGGAGGATAAAGGAGGAAAGTCTACATTATTGGACCTGCGAGGAGCTTCTCTAGCTACACTGCTAGCTTGATCACACTTCTGGTTTGGCTGGTGGCGCCAATCATTCCTCCTGTTGTTATTATTGTTGTTGTTGTTCTGAGTTTTCCTATCGTAGCTAGATTCTCCTCCATACCTGGACGCGTCATATTCTTCAACGCGGATTTTAGCCATAGGTCTAGCCCTGACCTCTTCAAAGGTGTTGCATGGGTACCTGGTTAGTTTAAAATATAAGCGGGACTTAGGGCTCAAACCTCTTCAGAATGCTTCGATGGCTGTTGGGATATCCAGGTTCTTGACTTAAATCATTTTGCTGTTGAATCTGTCCACGTATTGGCGCACAACTTCTCCTGTCTTTTGGATAATGCGGTACAGGTCGCCAATATGCTTCTCCAGCACCCTGCTGCTAGCAAATTGCAGATAAAATTTGTTAATGAGGATAGAAAAATTAGGGATAGTACCGGCCCTGAGGGTGATGAGCCATTATAAGGCAGGTCCACCTAAGGTAGCTCCAAAGGATTTGCACATTGTAGCTTCAAGAAGGCCCTCTGGGATAGGTAGGGTCCACATTTTCTGCTTGTACTGGTTCATGTGGTCGTATGGATATGTGGTTCCATCATATAACTTGCCAAATGGGGCCAGATGCAGCTTCTTTGGAATCATGGCTCTAGCTATCTCTTCCACGAATGGCGACTTGGTGTAGCCATCAGGGGTCTCCTCAGCTACAAGTGTAGGTGCTCCTGGCATCTTAGCTACCATCCACATCATCTTCCTGTTTTGGGATTCAAGGAGAGCTAGCTTCGTAGCTGTGGAATCTGTCTCCTCAAGGTCGAGATTTGTAGTGTTTCCTCAGCTTCTTCATCACCACTGGCCTCTAAATCAGTCAACTGCAGGACACGAGGCGACATGTTGGGGCGTTGTCGTGAAGATTTTTGGCATTACTCTTAACAAATTCCAGCTCTTTTTTCAGGCTTTCGATGACTCTATTGGATTCAGATTGAGCCTCTTGGAGAGACTCTAGAGCGGCTTTCATTTGCTCAGGAGTAAATTCAGCCATTTAAGTGTTTGAAAAGGAAATTGACGATAGAAGGTTAGATATGATATCTAGCTGCAGGCCCCATGGTGGGCCCCACAGAAGGTTACATATAAAAGCATCAAATAGATTTCAAGACAGAAGTTATCCTATAAATGCATTATTCGTGCCTGTTCGAAAGGTGAATTATAGTATTCATTCTTATGGAAATGAGAATGAAAAACAAGAAATACTTTTTCTCGAGATATGGACAAACGGTAGTTTAACTCTGAAAGAAGCACTTTATGAAGCCTACCATAATTTAATTAATTAATTTATTCTTTTTCTACATGCAGAAGAAGAAGACTTCCATTTTGGGGACAATCAACACAAAGTTTCTTTACCCCTTTTTACCATTCACAATAAATTTGCTGAAATAAGGAAAAACAAAAATAACCTTAATATCAATTTTTATTGGCCAATTAGAACTGTCACCTAGGATCTACAACTGTCTCAAAAAATCCAATATACACACATTATTGGACCTTTTGAATAACAGTAAAAAAGATCTTATTAAAATGGAGTATTTCGCATAGAAGGCGTAAAACAAATATTTTACATTTTAGAAAAAGCATTTCGTATGTGATTTAAAAATAAAAGATGAACAAAATTGATTGAATTTTAAAAAATAGATGTATCTAGGGAAATTTCACTTTAGAAGCGAATATTCCCTTGATACAAAATTCTTGCTTTTATAAAATCCCTGGCCATATTCTGATTCAAATATACAGAAAATTTCTTCCACGCTTTTCTCTCTTCTTTTGTTCTTCAATGTCACAAACACCGAGTTCAGATCGCACTCAATTTTTCAGAGTGCGCCGGTTCGTAGAGGAGACGTTAACCCTAAAGTCGGTGCTTGCTATCCAATTGCACCAATTGTGGAGGTATATCGACTTAGGACAATGATTATATTACACCTTCTCAATTTTGTGTTGTAAGTTTGTTTTGATTTTTGCTACTAGTTCCAACAACTTACTATCACCAAATTATTATTAGTAATATAAGTGGTTATTTGGTAGTATTGGTACATATAGGAATTGAATTCCTATAATACATGTGAAGTTAATTCCCATATGTAATTCCTAGGAATTTGTTAAAATTGTTTGGTTGACATCAAGGAATTTGTAATTCACAAGAATTTTGAATGACTAAGGCGAGAGTGGGGCAACAAATTCCCACGTTTTGTGGGAGTTATGGATTCCCACGTTTTGCGGGAATTATAGATTCCCACGAATTTTGAGTTGTCACATTTTTGTTACTTTAACAACTGACCACTTTAAAAATTCATAGGAATTTCCATTGCATGTGTTTCTTCCTGCATACTAAATAACCACTAAAATATCAATGTTATTTAGTAAACTTTGTTTAAATATTCTCAGCTTATAATATCATCATTAATCGATATTCAAAGATAACAATTGTAAAAACTATTAACGTCAAGGTCTTACACATACTTGGGAATGGTATAAATGTAGAAACCGTGTTAGGTGGGATCTCAGTTCCATTTGTATGGTATCATTTACATACATAACATAACCCGTCCTAAGATACATTTGGCAAACAAATTAGGGGTAACTAGATCGATAACATTGAAAATATTCTTTTAAACAAAGCTGATGGTTTGTCAAACTTTTAATCATATACTACAGTTGGTTTTGTTTTTCGTCGATCACCAATGATTAACATAATTTATGCTTAATTGTTTTCAAGTGTTCTAATTTAGGGTGAAAACAAAACAGATTTTTTCCAAGGTTTCTAATGAATTCTTTATTTACGTGGATTACAGTATAAAGTTTTTCAGAATAAAACGAACCGAAAAACCAATCGGATTTAGATCTGTATATTATTGGGGTATCTGAATCATTTTATGTTGGTTTAGATACCCGATCAGAAATTTAAATATCAGGTATGAATGTATGGGTATTACTTTAAAACTTTTGGGTACTCACTAACAAAACCAGTAATCTTCCTTTTATTTTTCTACTATTTTTTTCTTTAGACCATAACATATTAATCATTGCAATATAGATTTTCTCATTACTCTTAATTTTGAATGACACTTTTGTTGTTAATCTATTTCTTTAGAATTATTACACTTTACCTTTTCACGATTGTTTTTTAGAGAGAATTAAGAAATATATTAATCATGGAACAAAACAACAACAAGAGCAACTCTACCCCACCTTTTATGAAGGGTAACTAGAGACAACCCAAGTTCCAACTACACAGAGGAGCCAAAACACAGCTAAACAAACACCAATACAATGTTAGGCACCACTAAACAAACTACTAAACCAAACTCTATTAGCAGAGCTAGTCTTCTTAGGCATTACTCCAATGATTCTTCTATAAACTTGATGTTTCACTCCTTCAGCTACAACATCAGGTCTTTGCAGCAGCCTTCCCATAGAACCTTATTTATGATGTTGTAAATCAGAGCCACCACAACAGCTTGAACAACCTTCTTCTATAACATAGACTTCCCTTGCCGCATTCAGTTATCACAACTGTCCAAGCTCTGAAAATTGCCTTGGCATCTCATAATTTTATCAAGCTTCACACTGAAGGACTTAGAGCACACACAATCAAAGTATAAATGCTCAATAGATTCATTTTCAGCAGGACAGAGAGGACATAACTTATCTTGAGTAGAAACAAACTTAGCAAGTCTATCTTTAGTTCTCAACCTCCTCCACATTATCAACCAAGCAATAAAGGCATGTTTTGGGATGCTTAATCTTTTACACACCCAAAAATCCCAACTGAATTTAGCACAATCAGTCCTTTTCACGATTGTTAATGCAAACGTTTGCACATTAATCTCTCTAATTGTATATTTGTAAAAGTTATAAAAAATATATATTCTGAAAGTGCATATGGACACGATCAAACAAGATCCTAATGAATATATTTTTCCTTACCCATACATCGTAAATGATAGTCAAAGTAAAATTGTGAATAGTGCCAAATGTCAAAGTGTCGCAATTAAAAGATAGTAATAATTAGGTATATAGCTCGTAATAAAAGTTAGATGATCTTGTAAATGTATGTTGTATTCCTCATATACTCGTTTATCGGATCTATGGCGGATACCCGTTACTCGATCTGAGCTTTAGGGTATCCAAAATTCATGCACTTAAACTTATTGGGTATCAGATACTTGATCCAATATTAATATCCGTTCAGGTACCGCACCCTTACTCTAAAGAGTTTTATGTGCTCCATTAACGGGCTAGGGAAAATTAGCGGGAAGGGGAGCACTGGCTTTGCTTGCAACGGTAGGTCAAATCGGCAGGCTAAGGTTAGGAAAAAACAATGGGCTAGAGTTAGGGCAATGATTGCTGGTGTTTCCTCTACTTTCTCCTCCTCACTCTAGCGTCTCCTTCTCTCTTCTTACTTTGTCGTCTCCTTCTCTGTCCTCCTCACTCTGACGTCTCCACTTTCCACTTTCTTCCATTTTTGCGGATGTGTTGTGTCTCCTGTATGTTTTTTCGATTATTCTCAGATGTTGTTTTAGTTGGCACCTGTTTTTAACTTATTAATGTTCTTTAAGTAATGAATAATGTTATGTTGATGTTAAGAAAATTAAATGTTTTTAATGTTCTTTTTGTATAGTACGTTATATTCTTGTAAAATTGCCATATTTTTAAAATTTTTTGTACGTCTTCCGTTTCAAATTACTTGCTACACTTGTACTTTGGTTACTATTCACAGATTAGACTTTGATTGGCTTTTGGTTATTTATATTTTAGAAAAAACATAGTAATGTGCGATCTTGTTAGATTTGCCGCAACGCGTATTTATTTTAAGATCAACTTTTTATAGTTTCTATATATTGATAATTAAAGTTATAATGTTTAAAAAAGGGCATCGGCAAGCGTGAAAAGTACAAGTGTAAGAAACAAAGGAAGTATGTTTTTTTAAATTTCGTATTTTTTCTATGTAAAAGAAGTATTTTGTTCTTTGAAAGTTCGTATTTTATTTCAAGTAAATGTTCTTTTGAAATTGTCACACTTTTATTTTTTGTATATCTTTTGAAATTTCGTACTTTGTTCTTTTTTGTTTCAAGTAAATGTTCTTACCATGTTTTGTTCTCCCACTGTTTATCATATGCTCTTTCTGTTAGATGCAATTTTTTTAAAAATTTTTCCCATACGTCCTGCCTTTGTACCGTTGATGGCGTTAGGTCTAAGACGTTGACATCAGTATCGGTACACGGTGCTTCGCACACCCAGGTGCACGAAAAATGGACAACCCTTACTCACCCATGTTTATTACTAAGATTTGAAGTGGCAACTAGTATTAGGCCCCGACGATGCCCCTTAACTTTTGTGCTTAATAATTTATTAGTAGTTAAAGATAGCAATTGTAAAAAATATCATTAAAAGAAACATTTATAAATATGGATATATAAAGTTGCAAGTTGCAACATAACTCTTGGTTTTCATCCATATATCATCATTGATTTATGATAAAATTAACAATAATATTATGGTTGAGGGATGGTTAGAGCTCTTTCTTTCCATAATTGAGGTTGAGTGTTGAAAACTTGACATTGCCAACTTTTTTTTAATATATGAGAATAACGTTGAAAAATTGCGATTAAAACATGGATAATGACATATGGCGGATTGTAACCCTTACCTACACTTTTTTAATATCTCTATTCTATAAGTGAAGAGGAGGGGGACACCAAAAATCACATTTGTATATATATATTTTAATTCCTAATTAAATGGAACAACTCTTTCCATAACTAACTCTTTTCATAATTTTAAATTTTGAATAAAGAAACACCCTAAATAAACTGAACGTTATATTTTTATGTGAAATTTTACCTGATTCCGCACGCGTCGCGTGCATATAATTCTAGTATATAGATATGCTAGCTTATCGAACAAAAATTGGGTGACATGTTGCCAAAAAAAGATAAATAAAACAAGGTGACAATTCAGTAGACTTATCTTTGCGTTTAAGCGTTTTTATTAGTGTTTGGGTTTATTAAGGCATGGTCAAGTACTCCTTTTTCTCACATATTAGTGATTTATCTAATATCTTACCAGGATATTCTCTAAACTTTTGAAGTCCTTAGAATTCATCTTTTGAAAACTAGCAAAAGGAGATATTGAAGAACATTAAGATGCTTCATACTTTATTATCTTATCGTCAACATTTACGCTAGCTTTCGGTATTATTAAAATTCACTACTAGCCTTAAAAAGTTAAAAGGTATAAGGCCATCTTATATATATTAGTCCCTGGTCTAATTATATATATGAGGTCCTTAAGATACAAGAAACAAAATCTGTCTTAAAATATTGTGACAATGTCGTTTATTTTATTTGATTGCAAGTATCACAAAATGGAGAAACTGATATGTTGTTCTTGCTCGATGCATTTCACCATTTACATGAGCGAGAGATTTATATCAGTTGGTGGATAATAATACACCCAACGATATATTGTATCAATACAATGTTGGGCCTAATCGACTGTCATATTTAGGAAGCAAATGTTTGTTGAATTTGTTAAATAATAAGGTGGGACCCTTCTTTGACAACACTCCCCCTTTAACAAATTCCAAGAGGTACGTAATGGAGTGAAGTCTGCCTCACTAAAACCTATATTTAAAAACCCCAATGGGAAAAAAATGGAGGTAAAAGTGTACAATTCTTAAGTTAATACACTTATATAAGTTATGCCTCACTAAAAATTGCCAAGAAAAACCCAATGGGATAAAAACTTGGACGAAGGAAACAGAGTACAAAATATATATAAGCTCCCCCTCTTTTAATGGAGGTCCCTGAGACGACACATGTTGGCTAAGTGCACAAGCTGTTGAAATTTTCTAGACGGTAGTGACTTTGTAAACAGATTGCCTAAGTTGTTACATCAGTGGACCTGCTTAACATTGATCATCCTTTCTTTCTCCAATCATGGGTGAAAAAGAACTTAGGATAGATGTGTTTCATCTGCTATGGCTTCTAATATATCTTTATATAATTTGTGCAATACATGCGGTGTTGTCTTTGTGGATAATGGTAGGGTCTTTTTCGGTAATGTTTATACAACTTTCTTTCATTATGTGTTGAATTAATGATCGCAACCATACACATTCTCTACCAGCTCAACTTGGTTTGACTTAACTTGGTTCGATCAGCTTAACTTGTAATCAACTCAACTTGTAGGGTCTAATTTGTAATCAGCTCAACTTGGTTTGATTCAGTTGATGTTAGTTTCTGTTTTGTTGACTTCCAAGAAATTGCTGCATTTCCATGGCAAAAGACATAGCTTGTCTGTGATTTTCTTTGACTGGGTTCGATCCATAACCAGCATCAACATATCCAATGAGAGTAGGATTTCCATTTTTTGGGTAAAATAGCCCTACTGTTGTCCCACATACTTAACGGAGTAGGTGGTTTATTCCGTCCTAATGCTTGCTTATAGTCTCAGAACTAGATCTTGTGAGCAAGATGACAAAGAATGTGATATCTGGCCTAGTTTTGATGGCTAGATACATTAAAACTCCAACGGCACTTAGATATGCTACTTGGGGACCAAGTACATCTTCACCTTCTTCTCGAGGGTGGAAAGGATCTTCCTTAATATTCAAAGAACAAACAACCATTGGGGAGCTTAGTACGAGATATCATCTAAGCTATGAGTTATGAGCTATGAACTACGAGCTGTGAGGTATAAGCTATGAGCAATTAGCTATGCGGTATGAAGTGAGACCCGGCCATAAGCTATGAACTACGAGGCATGAGCCATGAGAATGGTGGCTAGACTTATGATATTGTAGATGAAGGTCAAGGAAGGGTTGTTAATCAAGTGTTGTTACTATTAAAGTGAAGTGTAAAGCTTCAGCATGCGAAGAAATAAAGCCAATAGTTATGCCAACTTTTTTTTAAGGAATATTGATAATTAATGATAAGTATTGGGAAATATAGTTGTTGTTACTAGAGTTTCATGAGCTCAAAATTGATATACTTAACTAGTTCAGTCTTTTTTTGGTAAGTCCAAGGTATTGGTATTGGTAAGATTTCATTGGGAATAAAATGGGATACATGAATTGTCATACTCCCCATGATTGCTTTAAAGGATTTAGTTGTACTACCCATAACAATAAGGTGCATCTTCTTTTCATGGAGCTCATATTGGTAAGATATTATCAATTAAGCGTGTTTGGCTGTGAGTAGTCTTGGGATGGGTGACCTCATGGGAAGTTTCTTAGGGTGCGCATGAGTGAGGATAAAATGCGCCGGAAGGACTTGTGTTGGTTTGTGGGGCCAATTATTGGTCCGAGATACTTATTTGGTGACTCATATCGGCCCGTAAAGGTTGGAGTGTTACATGAATATCTTAGTTATAATCAGAACGTGGTGATAGAATATTAGTTATCAATTGAGGTGAAGTTGAGGAGGTTGACAAAGGAACCTTATTTAATAAAAGGAATTCAGATTATTTTGTGTGCTGATATCAATAATGAATGGTTGACTATTGTTTTAATCCTAAGGTGTATATTTGTAGTGATGTTGTAACCTGAGGTTTCTCGATAGGTATCGTGCTTATCAAGGTGAATTGCTATGGTTAAGCTTGGTTCTCAATACGAATTTTGGTGGTTAAGGTGAATACCAATGATGAATCTTGCGGGTGAATGCTAAATAACTATGTTGAGGTTGTTAGACTTATTGAATAATCACTGGAAGGTTTGATTGATAACGATAATGGTTATCAAGGTCTTGTGAGCTGAGGATCAAGCTACAAATATTAATTTTTGGAGTATCCATGTGCACTAAGAATAATTTTCATATTTGTATGAAATGATTTTAAAATGATTACTTCATATGAAGCTTGATTTTAAAGAGTGATATTTGTGAGAAAGTGTTTTATAGAAAGTGATATATGATTTGTGAAATATGGTGGGTAAGTCATGTACATACTATTTTGAAAATTGATAACCATTAATTATGCTTAATTGTAGGTCATTTTTAGTGTCCTTGCATGTAGTTTAGAGAATTTAAGCCTTTGTATGATTTTTGTCGCCTTGAGTTATATTATCACTTCATTATCTGTTTAGTTGTTTTTGGATGATTTCTATGCTAACAAGCATGTTTTTGAAGTCATTTGATCATTGGAAGACTAGTTGTTGACTTTTGAACTTCCTACGACTGGTCATAAGCCCAATTCCGATAAAAGACAAGAGAGATATGATCGTTTGAAGTTGAGCTGTCCGCTGACCAAAAGTCAACACGCCCGTGTTGAGCTTTTTCCCCACGAGCAGTTTCTGAGCTGCCTACATTCTGAGTTGAGAAGTTCAGGCCAACACGCCTGTGTCCATTTTGGCACGCCCGTGTTCGCTAATTTCTACTAAGGCATTAACTTTTGCGGAGAATGGCTGAAGACTTGAGATTTCAGAGTAACAGGTCTACACGGCCGCGTCTTTTTGGACACGCCCGTGTAGACCTGTATTCGATTTTTTTCCCGATTTTTCGTCTTCATTTATGGGATATTATAAATAGGTATTTGCGTTTTTGTTTTGTATTAACTCGACTCTTAGACTCTAATTACTTAGTTATTCTCTATAAACACTCTCAAACTCTTAGTTTTTCATATTGACACTCTTATTGAAGATTCAATTGCTCAATTAATCCAAGTATATTTATTTCTATCTCTTATTTCTATTTTCATTGCTTTGTTAATCATGTTTAATTTTATTAATCTCTTTTCCTTTAAATCCATGATTAGTGTGTAGTTCATTATCTAGGGTTAGGGCGAAAGTATGAATTAAGGGCTTAATTATGATATTCATCTAGTTGTGTTTCCTATTGCTTTTTATGCATTGATCTTTGTGTTTTGACACCCTAGGGTAGATCTTGATCACGTTTATGCCAGGGCTTTTAGCTTTCAATTCCTTTTAATTGCATATTGATTTCTTCGTCATTCCCTTGAATCAACTTAATTTCTAGACCAAGAGATTGGGTAAAAATTAAGAGGATGCTTGTATTAGGGGTTTTCCATGTTTATTGAATCCATTAATCAATTGACTAGAGACCATTCGAAAGAGGATCTAGTTGATTGATTAATTGATTACTCTTGAGGGCCATTCGAGAGAGGACCCGAGTATTTTAGAGGAGAACTTAACTTTGCATGACATTTGCCTGTGAACTTCAATTGCGTTGGTAGTTGTTGCCTAGCCCGGATTCATACGAGTAGCCCGAACTCTAGTGTTTGTCTTATTATATTTACATCTCCTACTTGATTGTTAGTTGTTATTCGTTAGCTAGTTATTAGTCGATATTTGAATCAATCGTTCACACCCCCAAATACCCTTTACTTAGGTAGTTTTAGACTTAATAGACCTTAGTCAATCCCTTTTTCCCTGTGGTTCGACCCTTGTCTTGCCGTTACTACGGTCATAGTAATTGCTTGTTGGGTTCATATATATTGTTTGGAAAGCGGTTCTTAGTGCCTTAACGACACACTAAAACCTCTTATCAATAATATATGATATGAATATAATTTGTGAAATGAGGTGTGAACATGCACCCGGGTTAGGGTAGGTATTCCTGACTGTTACCCAAGCAAGAGGAGGAATTCCTAGCGGAGTAGGACATGTTCGGGTTGAGTCATGCAAGTAGAACAACAAAAGGTAGGGTGATGACCCTCAACGGTTTGGAGACAGGTGGTACTGGGTACCCCTCTCCACCCGCTTTCACAATACAATAACAAATATCCATGAATGTTTCTTGTAAGAAACTTAAATATTGTGGAAGTAATTTGAGTATTCAAATACATACTATATTAATATTTTTTAGGTAAACAGTAAGCAATTGTATTAAAACATTTGTGAAAATTACAACCTAATAACACCAACAAAATATACAAATAAGATAAAAACAACTCTTAATTGACTTAAACCAATCTACATCCTAAATCTTCCATCTATCAGGTATTAAACCTAAAACTCTACTACAAACACTATTCTAAATTTCTTTACAAATGACATCTGGTCTAGGCACTACTATCTCCCACAAAGCTGAGTTCCTAGCTCTCCATAATATTAATTATATTATATTAATATTATGTTTTGTTATGAATTACTATTTTGATAAAGAATAGTATGATGTTCGATAATTTTTTAAGTAAATGGTTTGAAGTATAAAAGGTTTATGGAACTTGTTGATATTATATGTCATGAGACGTTAACTAAAAAAGATAACAAAGAATGTTTTACTTGTTTTACGGGTTTAGTACGTCGCGCGTTACTGATGTGTGTGTCAATTTTTTTTTGTCATTTTTGTGGCCTGTCACTCGGTGGTGGCATAATCTTAAAAGGTTAAAGGTTGAAGATGTGAAGGTCCTTGCTTGAGGTTTGAAATCTATAAAAAAAAATAGAGGATATCTTATGATTGTATTGTGCACATTGAGGCAAGGGCATTCAAATGTAATAATTTTATCTCACACTAGTGTTGTAAAGTTATTTCCTTCTCTAATGTGTGTGATGGTAATGGTCTGGATTAGCTCGAACGATGTTTTTCCACTGTGCCTAATCTCCCTTAAGCATGTTAAGGAATTTGGACTATTATAAATAGTATTAGAGCCGGATTATCTTTGGCACGGATCTTTATATCCGAGCATAACGGTGGAAATAGGTTTGATGGTTGGCTAAACGTTTAGAAAATAAAAATAACTAAGACGAGAGCGTTTGTGTTAGCATCTATGTCTTGTGTATGTGTCGTAGTGATCCTATGCGTAATTATAGACTTAGACAACTAGTCAACCAGAGTGCGATGTGGAAGCATGGACTCTAGTTATCCAATCAAGGATTTATGTGTAAGTTTCGAGAACGAAACTTGTTTTGAGTGGGGAAGATGTAATAGCCTGAATTTTGAGCTACGAAGAGCCACATCAAATAATATGGAATTGAACCAAGGTCCATGGAAGTGAAGATGGTTAATGGAGATTTTGAATAGATATTATCAGATGGATTATGTAATTTCAAATGAGTTTTACTAACGTAAAAGATTCAAGAACGAGGTTTAAGATTACAGAGCAATTAAACTATCAGTAAGCGTAATAGCTAAGTTGAGCTTATAACCGAGGAAAAAGGTCAATCATGGCACCATTGTGGAGCTCATTCATATTATATTTTTGGATAAATGTGATAGATTACGAGGTAAAGTTCACGAAAAGAGCTAAAAGCATGAAAAAACTCAATTTTTATTGATCTTTGTTAATCACGTTTAATGGTTTCCATGCGGTTGCGTTAAGCAAGGTTAAAATGATATTGGGTAAGCATAAGTTGATAATTATGATTAAGGATGTACTTGGGGATGTACTTAGACTTCTGAAGTGTTTTATTAACCCTAATCAATGTTTTATAAACGAAAAACTGGTAAAATACTTCAACATCTTTTGGATAAGACCAAGTGAGAAAACGCTTCATAAAGCTATCGCTAAGTGTCAGAACTAGACGTGATTAAGAAAGAGTCACATGTATGATTCACCTAGAAGCTTCTCCACCTCATATATTCAAGTTTACCCAAAGAAACACTCATGCACAGAACAAAAACCACCTTCTTGTTCTAAATTCTAGCTTAGATAGCACAATCAGTCTGTGTTGTTTGCCATTTTAAGGTTCTTAATTCCACTCATGTTTTTTCTTGGACTATTTCACACAAATTTGTTTGTATTGAAAACTTATATAATCTAGGCTCAAAAATCACTTAATTTGGCTTAGTATCGGATTGAAGGGTATGATTATAGAGCTGATGCTGAAAACGTGGTTGGAGTATATGCAAGTTTCCTTATGATTCGATGGTTCTATGAATAATGGTTTTCTTTGGCTCTAATGATTGAAAATCGAGTGGTATCATATTGGTTGGAATTTAGAGATTAGGTATTGTTTTAATGCAAGTTTTCTACTTGGATAATCAAGGTATTAGACTAGCTTCTTTTCTTCTTTTGTTATACTTTTCAATTCATGTTTTCAAAGTTTATGAGTCAATTGTTATGTTAAGTTGAACATTTAAATGAAGTGTTTTATGTGTTTTATAAGTTTCATGTTAGCCAAGGCATTTTTATATATATCATGAGTTAATTCCTCTAAGTGAGCTTCTCAGGTAGGAGAGTTGTTGGGTTCAGTCAGGGGAAAGCTTATTGCCAAGTTGCGAAGAAACAAAGTGTGAGGTTGTGATTTATTTTAGAATGGATATTTGGTATACATGAAGTAGAGGAACTCTAGTGGTATTATGGCGCACTCCGCCATAATGGTACATTTGGCCCCATACTATGTCTTTAGCACGAACAAGTTGGGCATTTCCTATTTGCCATTTTTGTACTATTGATCTAAATAGAAGTGTTTTATGAGTATACACCCCTTATCAAGCATTTGGAAACCTCTTCTCTATTTGTATCAAGAAACCTATGTAGTTTATCACCAATTACAAAGGAATATGTTTCTCTTTGATCCTCGCTTTTGAGAGAAGAACCTCGTGGGTTCGAGTCTCGCCTCCAGGGGCAGCATGCCTATTATGGCGACTTCATCGGGGAATTTTAAATTGGCTCATAGTCTATTTCTAAACAAGCAACCAAGAGTCTAAAAATCGATTTCCTTTAAATGTTATGCCAAATTGCAGTCATACATAATATGCAACGTCACGAGGTTGTATTAACTGTCTGAGTCCCACAATATAAATACGTTTGGGCCGGGTGACAATTCGAAGTAAGTCTCAGTTGAGAGTTAGCTAAGTATTGAAGAGTTCTTATAAATTAGTAAGGAATTTTGCTAAGAGTAATTGGTTATAGAAATTAGTCAATTATGTAAAGAGATTTTATCTCTATTTGATTAGTAAGAGATTTTTATAGTACAAAATTTTTGACCTCAGTATTAACAATAGCTAGCTTTTTGTTTAAGTGATAAATCATTCATAGAATAAAAAGGAATATGGGCGTGAAAGTTTAACAACAATCACTATTGATTATAATACACTACAGAAATTATCGTATTTTGTGTTGGTAGTATATAAAAAGGCTGTGATAATATAGAGAATCCATAGGTGGGCATGTTCACCTCTTTATTTATTAAGAGATAAATCTAAGGAAAAATTGCCTAGAATAATGCAATCTTTTGACGATTCGCAAATAATAATGCAACCTGAAGATTATTCTGGAATAATGCAACCTTTATACCCCATTTATTTTAAATGAGGTGAAACCGGATTTAACCTGAAGAAGAGGTTAAATGAGACATGTGTCATTCAGCTATTGGTTATTAAATAATTTTTTTAAAAAAAATTTAAAACAAAAAGAATAAAAAAAAAACAAAAAACCTCCCTCTTCACGATACCACCGGAACACCCCACCCCACTTCCCTCCCCCGCCACGACACCACCCAGAACGCCGCCGCCGATGAGCACCCCAGCCAGACGCCGCCGATGACAACAAACACCTCCAAATCTCGCACCTGGACGCACGAATCCATCCACACGTCATCGCCGTCGAGCCACCCCACCCCACCCAGACGCCACCGACGACGAGAGAGACAGTAGAGCCGCGAATGAAAAGGAAGAGAATAGAGTGTGTGTGCGGTGGTTCGTGAAAAGGAAAGAGAGGAGTAGCGAGAAGAGAAGAGGCTACGAAGCCACGGTGGTTGTGGTGGCAGCCGCGGTGCAGCAGGAGGGCGAAATAAGGAGGGAGGGAAAACAGAGGAGCAGCTAGAAGAGAAGGAAGAAGGGAGGGGTGGCTCCGGTGGCCAGCGCGTGGGTGGGTGGTTGGGCTTATAGCAGCGGGGGTGGGGGTGGGGCTGAGAGCAGTAGGGGGTTGGGGGCTGATAACGGGGGTAGGGGCTGATAGAGAAGCAGGGGTGGGGGCTGATAGCGGGGGTGGGGTGGGGGTAGGGGCTGATACTGATAGCAGGGGGTGGGCTGGGGGATTTTATTTTTTATTTTTTATTTTTTGTTAATATTTTCATTAAAATTTAAAATTTTAATTAAATATTACCAATTGTTCAGGTAACCGATAATTTGTCCTATTTAAAATAAATGGGGTATAAAGGTTGCATTATTCCAGAATAATCTTTAGGTTGCATTATTATTTGCGAATCGTCAAAAGGTTGCATTATTCTATGCAATTTTTCCTAAATCTAAAAACGACATAGCTACTATTGTACAATAATTAAATAGAACCTTGAACATATCTGGTCGGAAAATAAAAATGGAAATATGAAGTCAAACATAAACCACTAGTAACTAGTATTCGAAAAAATTATAAACATAACATTTAGATGTTTCTCACTTTACTTTAATTTGGACGCTATATATTATGGATATACTTTATTTTTACATCATTTGGACTCTATATTACCATGTGTTGGATGCTATATTTTCATGCATATACCATGTTAAGTGAAGGGTGTTTTTATATACTTGAGTTCAACATATTGCACCTTACTTTACATGTTAAATGACAATTTTTTCCCTTATTTAATATGTGACTATTTTACCCCTCATTTAACATGTGAAATGACCAACATGTCCATATTAAATGTTTTGAAACATCTATCTGTTAGATATTTATCAATCCTCCTCAGGGGAGATAACGAGCCGAGTCGGGACTCGTTAAGATCTCGATTCGAACTCGATTCCAGTTAGCCACAATCGAGCCGAGCTTCGATTGAGTATTGACCAACTTGAACGAGTTCGATTCGAGTTTGACTTGAGTCAATCTCGAGCTATTTGCGAGCTTTTTAGTCGTCTTTACACCGATAAGATAGATTTTATATAAAAATGTATATTTTAACACTCTAATATATCATTCGAGTTTCTCTCGAGTCTTCTAGTCGAGTTTTGTATATCTCGACTCGGTCTCATTAGGGTCTCGAGCAGAGCTCGAGTCCAGCGTTGACTGAGTTTTTACCCAATCGAGCTCGAGTAGCTCACGAGTTGTCTCGCTCGATTAGCACCCCTTTCCTCCCAATATCCTAATAAGAAAGAAAATTACTGATGGTGAACTTAGTTGGTTAATTCGCGTATACGCGTATTAAACGCAGTACCCGTTTGTTTCAAAAAAACGGGTAAAAAACGCAAAAAATCGCCCAACCCTATTAAACGCAAGAAAACGGGTAGTGACCGTATAAAACAACGTATAGCGTTTTTAACTGAAAAAAACGTTATATTTAAAATAAAAAAAAATCAACCCCAGCTCATTTCTAGCTATACGTTTCCATTTGCTCCTCTAGAGTCTAGAGATTCCAGACTTTGCTCACACCGGCTGCCGCCACGTCACCGTCGAAATCTTCAAGTTCTTGTTCTTGTGATGTTGAATTTCATACCGCTCATTTCATGGTTGAATTTCATGATTGTTTTGTCTTTAAAGAGCTTGAAAGGCTGAAAATGATGGCTATTTGGCCCAAATTTTGGGGGCTTGAACTTAATATATCAGGGAAATTTCAGGTTTAAATTTATTTGACTTGGCTACTTTAAAGTTTAAAGAGGTTGCATCAAAGGCAGAAAGGCTGCCTTCCCTTTTCTTTTCTGTATAAATTCTTTTAGTTTTGTCGACATTTGGTTTCATATTGGTTAGTCTTAGCCTCTTAGGTTTGAATTGTTGACTTTGACTATGCCATTGCCTTTTTATTTTAGGTATGTATATTGGTCATGTGGTGTTGTAGTGTATGTTTTGCGAAGCTATTAAGATTTACTTATTATATATAGGTATATAGCTTTTGTTATTCCAATCAAATATATCACAAGTAAAAATGCAAAAAAAAGTAATGGTCGAATTTTTGGCCGAATTTTTCAAAATGAAACTGTTTTAAACACTTATACGTACGTATCCAAATTTTAAAGGTCAACGTTTTTTTAAGTCGAATATTTGACCGAATTTTTCAAATTTTTACCGTTTTAAACGTGCCAAATTGAACTCTGTTTAGTTCCCGTCCCGTTTTTAACTAACTAAGATGGTGAAAGACTTCGCTTGATGCTTTGTAGTTTGTAGGCTGCAGATATTGTTTGGAATTTACAGATGTATGATTAGAGGTACAGTAGTTTGTTCACAGGAGTGCAATCCTGTTTTTGCTTAGTTCCAGAGAAGTTAGAGGTCCTTTGGTAGAAAGTTTGCCATCTTTTTCTTTGGAGCTTTAGGATGTGAATTAACGGTTCTTGTAATGCTATTATAATTGTTTTCTTACAAAAACAAGTATAATGAGCAAAAGAGCGGGAGATCCGAGGATGAATGAAAAGAGTGAAAGACAAAAGCATAGAAAAGTGGGTCGATCGAGCATTGTGTAAGCATTCTAAGTAGGGTATATAAATACTAGAAAAGACCACTTTCGTTTGAGCCTGATTTGTATAATGTGAAAGACATAAAAACACAGTAGAAGACATGATGGCATGCATACAAACAAAAACATAAAAACACAGTAGAAGACATGATGGCATGCATAAAAACAAAAGGCCTGATCTGTATCAGTCCCACGTGTGTTTCCTATACCCACGATCCTATATAAGTTTGCAACCTATAAAACCTTAAAAAGATAGCACGTCTAATTTGTAAATTAAAAGTAAGCTAGGAAAAAGGGAACATTGGTTGATGGCTGATCAAAGTTCAGGCCTTGTTCTGAGTGCTGTACTAGTGGGCTGAGGGTGCTGCGTTAGGCTCAAGCCTCGTGGGTTGGTATGTTTGGTCTGGCCAATGTCTTACTGCTTTGGCGTTTCAGGAAGTTTTGTGGTGGGGTTGCTTAATAATGAATCTTAGCATGCTTAAGCTATTCTTTATTCATCTCATGTACAGAATTGTCCAAGACTATTATAAGAAGCGGTCTAATTTTCACTTAAACTTAGACTAATTCAAGCCTACAATCTATTAACAAGTCTATTCCTTTTAATTCTAACCCAACCCTATTCCTGGACAAATAATAATAATAATAATAATTATAATAATAATAATTATAATAATATATTCAATAGTATTAAGTGATTTAACGTTTTGTAAGACGCTAGCTACTGTTTGTTGGTGTTGGGAAAATGAGCCACGATAAACACTATAACACTACGGGAAGCAATTTATCATTTTATTTCTTTGTGTTACAGAATGGGCAAGCACATATGACAAACATTGAGCACGATAATTAGTCAACAACAAGCAATTCTAAACAGCCCAGGTGCAATAAAATCAAGCACACAATAATTTACGTGGTAAAACTCCAATAAAGGGAAACATCCACAGGCACCATAGGTCGGCACCAAGCCCTTCCACTAATCAAATATAATATAGTAGTAACTAATGGATATACCAATTATCCTTCTCTAATAATAATAGAGGCTCTACAATATCAAACAAACATGTTTGTAATAATCATTCTCCATAAACCATCAAACAGGTGGATAAACACAACTTTAATAGTTTTAATTAGAAGTCTAATTGATAGTAGGTTATAGTTAGTATAATTCTATATTTTATTATATGATTATTATTTATTTGGCTTTAAAGAAAGGATACTTCATTTGATTATGTTTGAAAGTTTGTTATATCTTTAAAAAATATTAAAAGTAGTTTTGAAATGATGAGAAAGTGGAGTTATTGCTTCGAAGTGGAGTATTAAAGAGTTTTGTTTGGTTTAGAAATGAATTGATGTGTTTTGAAGCGGGATCTCTCTAAATGGAACGATTAAAGTTCAATGCCAACCACTTTGCCCCTTTGTAGTTTTTGCTCCTCAATGAACCTAGGCATTGATAGAAGCGAGACAAAAAGATAATGGTGGAATGGAGGCTTGATTCTTGATTGTGAAGTTTAGAGCTCTTGGGTTTAGATGTTTTGATTTTTGATAAATTGGTTGATAAATCAGTTCTTTTCCAATTGAGCATTATTTTTATGTGAGTACCACTTACTTATTTGTTATTTAAATAACTTTATGGTTTGAGATTATATTCAAAATATTATATTTTAGAGCTCGAATCTTAATTAATTTCGTACCTATATTAGAGTTATTTCAGACTTTCAAATTTTGCTATTGTTAATATTTTGAAACACTCTTTTGAAAAACATTTAATTCCAAACTGTTGTTAGCTTCTGATAGCTAAGTTCTTCTTCCAACTCGTGTTGCTGAGTTCTTTTCGAGACTTGTGTAGAGATGAGGGCAGCTCTGGGTCCGAACCTGAAATCAAGGAAACCAACCTAGGGGTTTGGTAGTTGGTTCCCCCTCCTATGCTTAAGTCAGTATGTGTGTGAGAGAAATTATGACTATATTTTGACAGAGTAATTTTAGGGAGTTGGTGAGATTCTACCTTTTACCTGATTTTGAGGAACTATTTATAGTTTTTGAGGATGAGAAGGAGCACCCTAAAATAGAGGAAGCTTATTGGCTAGGCAATCAACAAACAACACTTGTCGTGTTTTTATTGCATTGTTATTCTGAACCAATCATTTGCTTCCTTTCATTGGAACTTGGGCTCTGATTATTCTCTCTTTAGAAAATAAATGGGCCTCATTTTCAGAGATGGTAAGATTATAAATTCCCCTTTTGTTTGAGCCATGTGTCCCTCTTAGACTCCGACACATGGTGCTTAGCTATTGGCCCCACGTGGCATACGATAATTCAGACACGTAGCACTCTTCAACTGGTCCACGTGTCAACCTAACCAGTCAAAAAAGCTAAGTGTTAACTCAACTCGTTTGAGAGTCACTCGGGTATTTGCCCCCATTTTGGGTGACTATCTTTCTGACCGGATCGTGGCCTAAGAAGGAAAACCGCCAGCATAGTTGCCCCCAAAAATTTCCAAGTTATGACTTAGCTCGTCATGGAGTATTCATCGTCTGATTAACTACGTAGCCTCACTTGAAATTGGTTTATTCAAACGAAGAGGTCTGTTAGTTGAATTCTATTCAAACCTTGCTCGTCATGTATATCTTGTTGGCAATTTTCCAAATAGACATTGTTTCTTAAAGGAAAACGACCAAGCTGAAAATTCTAGACGATCCTATAGGAAGGTCTGATTGCGGAATCAAGACGACCTGCTTTGAACATCGTCGTTCGTTTAGGTCTTTAAAGTGTATAAATAGGTTTCTTGGTTGGCTTCATTGAGAAAGCAATGTTCGTCCTTTAGCTTAAATGGCTTTTGGACGACCATATGCGCCAAACTATACTTTGTCTGGTCAGATGTATGGTTGGCTTCCTAGAGGAACCAATGTTCGTCCTTAAGCTATAATACCTTTTGGACGACACAAGCGTCAAACTTTACTAACTCTGATTCACATTTCAGCCGTCTTCCTTTAGGAAGTAATGTTTGTTTCAAAATGACTTTATCCCTTTAGGATTTATCATCTTTTGAACGAACATGTCCATGATAGCTAAACCTTTACTAAGGTTTTTCACTATTCAGGTTGGCTAAGTAAGCCACCTCCTCGCCTTGAACATATCGCTTGACTGGACAAAGACGGATTTTATTATTTGTTTTAAGGGAAAAAAATATATTCGACAACAAAGAAATATTGATATAATTTACACCAAGTGTTTATAATAAGAAGGAGGATTGTATTAATGATTTTTGCTCAGCCGAATGACCGAGAATGGTTTAATACATCTTGCTGACAACTCTAAATATGAAACTTCTTGAGATTATCTGAATTCCAAGTTCTGAAAATGGGCCGACCTTCCATGTCTTGCAGCCGATAGGTGCCGCTTAAAACCTCTTCCACGATTAGATAAGGGTCTTCCCAGTTAGGCGTCAGCTTTCCTTACTCCTTAGCTCGTCCCACTGCCTCCATCTTTCTCTACACCAGATCACCTACTTTCAATGGACGACGAGTGACCCGTTTGTTGAACTCTTGGGCCATACGGAGCTTGTAGAGCTACATGCTTAGGAGAGTATTACCCCTAACTTCAGGCAACTGATCTAAAGTTGTCCTCATGGCTGTCCAATTTGCTTCTTCTGAGTAAAGCATAACTCTCAGAGTAGGTTCTTCCACCTCAATTGGCAAGACAGCCTCAGTACCATACACCAGCATGAACGGAGTTTCTCCAGTGGAGTTCCTTGGTGTTGTCCTTACCGATTGTAGCTTGTCCACCCACAAGTCTCTTGCATTGTCCAAGTTTTTTCTTAATGCCATTGGATAGTATCTTGTTGAATGATTCAACCTGTCCATTAGCTTGGGGTGTGCAACAGCAGCAAAGTGTCCCCTAATAACTCTCTCGGCCAGCCATTTCTTTAGCTTGGGTGTCTCAGATTGTGGACCATTGTCAAAGACTATAGACTGGGGCATACTGAACCTGGTTATGATGTTCTTCCATATAAAACTCTACACATCTTTGGTGGTAATACCTCTCACAACTTCAGCCTCCACCCACTTGCTGAAATAGTCCACAACAACAATTACAAACTTTTTATGCCCAACAGCCAAAGGGAATGGTCCAAGTATATCCATGCCCCATTTGGAAAATGGCAATGGGAAGAGAATTGCATTGAGAATCTTTGAAGGTCTTTTATAGAGATTTTCATGCTTTTAGCAATTAACACATTTCTTGACGTAATCCATTGCATCTTGCCGGAGAGTTGGCCAATATTATCCCGTCCTGAATGCCTTCTCAGCAAGGGCATGGTCGGTAATATGATAGGCACAAGATCCTTCATGCAACTCCTTCAAGATGTCTAGTCCATCTGCCTGGGTAATACACTTCACAAGAGGTGTGTTATTAGATTTCTTATACAAAGTTTCATCCCATAACAAACCAATTGTCTCTTGCTTTGATGTAATTGGCCTCAATAGGATCTTCTGGTAGTTGGCCGGTCTTTTTGAAGTTGATGATAGGTTCCATTCATGTGTTTCCCCGGCTGAAAAACATAATTTCTTCCTCTTCTATACTCTTCCTCTCCTTAATTTCCCAAAAAAATAATTCTTGATGTGTCAGAGGTAGCTGAACTAGCAAGCTTTGCAAGAGCATCAGCTTGGTTGTTTTCTGATCTTGGTACTTGTATCAAGACGAACCTTTTCAGCTGCTCCATCTCATCTTTGATCAATCTCACATACTTGGCAATAGAAATTTCCTTACATTCATACTCACCATTCGCCTGGCTGATTACAAGGAGTGAGTCAGACTTAGCTTCAATTTCTTGAGCTCCAGCTTCTTTGCATATCTTGATCCCGGCTAGGAGTGCTTCATACTCAGCCTCGTTGTTGGATGATTGGAACTCAAAATGCATAGCATACTCAAACTTATCTCCTTCAAGGGTTTGGTAAATAATTCCTACTACACACCCATTGGTAGTTGTCAAACCATCAACCATCAATGTATGATAAGAATCTTTCACAAAAAGTTTTTCTCCTTCAACTGGGTTGACTAGGCGTGGTAATCGATGCAAGTGATCTTTCACTTGCTGTAGAGCCTGCTCTGCTTCAGCTGTCCACTTTAATCTAGCTTTCTTCCTGATGGTGGCGAAAAAGTGATGGCATTTATCTCCAGACTTTGATAAGAATCTTACTAACGCAGCCAGGCACCCAGTTAGTCGCTGCACCTCTCTTATATTTGAGGGGGACTTCATATCAAGTATCGCCTAAATCTTTTCTAGATTAACTTGAATGCCCCTTTGATCTACCAAAAATCCCAAGAATTTTCCGGCTGAGACTCCAAAGACACCCTTTTTGGGATTTAACTTCAACTTATGTTTTCCGAGAGATTCAAATGTTTCCCTCAAGTCAGTTATATGGTCGCTCTCAACAGGACTCTTGACGATCATGTCATTAATGTATGCTTCCATGTTTCTCCCCAACTGAGACTGGAAGATGATGTGATGAGTCTTTGGAAGGTAGCTGGTGCATTTCTGACCCAAAAGGCATCAACAACCATCCATACAAGCCTTTCTCGGTGATAAAAGAAGTTTTATCTTTATCAACGAGCCACATCGGAATTTGATGGAAACCGGAATATGCATCTATGAAGCTCAATAGAGCATGTCCAGCCGTGGAGTCCACTAGCCGGTCTCGTCTGGGCAAAGGGAAGCTATCTTTGGGACAAACCTTGTTGAAATCTGTGTAGTCCACACACATCCTCTATGTACCATTAGGCTTAGGCACCATTACCACATTTGCTATCTAGTCAGGATAATGAGTCTCTCTGATGAAGCCAGCATTCATTAACCTCTTTACTTCTTCTTCCACAGCTTGATTTTTGGCCGGACCAAGGTGCCTCTTTTTCTGACGAATAGGCTTCTTAGATGGATCAACATTCAGCCGATGAACAACCACCTCTGGGTCAATCTCAGGCATCTCTTCTGTGCTATATGCTAAAACATCTTGAAATTCTCGCAGCAATTTTACTAGCGCCTCTTTTAGTTCAGGGTCGAGAGATGAGCCAAGAGTTCTCTCTGGACGAGTTTCATCTAAGCAGATAGTAATAGGCTCATCTGCTAGTTTCGGACGTTCAGTTGGCATTCCCATACTGGCCATAACTTCCGCCGAGGATACAAGCTTTTCCTTAACGGCAGTTAGCTTCCTCTTCTTGTTTGGCAGGTCTCCAGACGCCTTCCTTGAGGAAGTAAAATGCGTTTGAGATTTATCTAATCCTCTCTTGGTGGAAGCAAGCTGACGGCGCCAAATGTTGTTAGCTGTTGATAGCTAAGTTCTTCTTCTAACTCGTGTTGCTGAGTTCTTTCCGAGACTTATGCAGAGATGAGGGTAGCTCGGGGACCGAACCTGAAATCAAGGAAACCAACCCAGGGGTTTGGTAGTTGGTTCCTCCTCCGATGCTTAAGTCAGTATTTGTATAAGAAAAATTCTGACTATATTTTGACAGAGTAAGTTTAGGGAGTTGGTGCGATTCTACATTTTACCTGATTTTGAGGAACTATGTATAGTATTTGGGGATGAGAAGGAGCACCCTAAAATAGAGGAAAATGATTGGCTAGGCAATCAACAAACGAAACTTTGTCCTGTTTTTATTGCCTTGATATTCTCAACCAATCATTTGCTGCCTTTTATTGGTACTTGGGCTCTGATTATTCTCTCTTTAGAAAATGAATGAGCCTCATTTTCAGAGATGGTGAGATCATAAATTCCCCTTTTGTTTGCGCAATGTGTCCCTCTTGGACTCTGATACGTGGTGCTTAGGCATTGGCCAGGGAAAAGGAAAAGGTTGTGGAATTGTCTTTCAAGAGATTCTACAAACTATTTTTACCATATTTGACCACCTATATGTTTATATATATATATATATATATATATATATATATATATATATATATATATATATATATATATCTCTTTAATAATTTATTTTCATATTAATCCTATTTTGGCCTCTAATTATGGTAAGAAGGTTTCAGAGTTTTCGAAAATAAAAGCACCCTAATGAGTTGTTTGGGTGTTATAGATTAAAATGTAGATACAAACTAATCTCTCGGCGGTTTTTTTATTCTACTTGCTGACTTACTTTTATTATTAATTTTATTTTCCAACTCATTGCGTAAAAGAATTTCAACTACCTTTTGTTGTTTCTTGTCTAAACATTAAGTGCATTCTAATTTCATATTAAGGTTTTGTTGTATTTTCGTTACTTCTTATTTAATTATCTAATTTTGACTATTTGGTTTATTCTCTTTAAAAAGGAAATTTATGTACTTAGCTTAAATCTTAAACCTGTTTAGAGTTCGTGAACGATTGGACAAGTTTCTCATCTCACCTACCTGGACCTCTCTTTTCCCATATGCTCAAGTTGATCACTTGGTTATATACCATTCAGACCATGCATCCATTTTCCTGCACAGCAGGGAGAAGCGTTCGAGTAGAAGAGGGCGGAAAGGGGGCTTTAAATTGGAGACTTGCTGGTTGCTTGATGAGTCATGTGAAGCAGTAGTGAGAGAAGCATGGGATGGCTCGAGGCGTTCACTATCACGGAGAAACTAGGGGTAGTGGCGAGAGGACTCAAAGAATGGAGTAGAGATCATTTTTGTAAGTTGGGAACACAGATAGATGATGCAGAGAAGGCGCTTCATGTGGCCCAACAAGGGCCGTCAACTGACGAGAATTGCTCTAGGTGTGCTAGACTTGAAGAGATCCTCAATGAGCTTCATGCTAAACACGAAGCTTACTAGTATTTAAGGTCTACAGTGTCAGAATTTAGGGATGGTGACAAGAACACTAAATATTTTCATCATAAAGCTTCTCAAAGGAAGCAACGGAATTTCATTAAAGGTTTGTTTGACTCGGAGAACAATTGGAAGACAGAAGATGAGGATATCGAGGCGATTGTTACTAAGTACTATGATACTTTGTTCACTTCTATTAATCCTTCTGATGATGATTTCCATAAGGTCCTTCAGCATGTCCCCAAGGTCATTTCACCCATGAATAATGACGCCCTTTTGCGTCCATTCGGCAAAGAAGAAATCTTTCAAGCCCTCCAACAAATGCACCCTTGCAAAGCGCCTGGCCCGGATGGTATGCATGCCATTTTTTATCAGCAGTTTTGGCATATTATTGGCAACGATGTTGCCGCTTTTGTGTCTGACATTTTGCAGGGATCTCTTTCTCCTGGAGGTGTGAATCATACCAACATTGTGTTGATCCCGAAGGTGAAATCACGTACTCTCATGACGGAGTTTAGACCTATAAGTCTTTGCAATGTTATTTACAAGCTCGCGGTAAAGGCTATTGTAATGAGGTTGAAGCACATTCGCCCAAAAATTGTCTCGGAGAATCAAAGCGCTTTCGTTCCTAGACGACTAATCACAGATAATGCCCTTATATCCCTGGAGAATTTTCATACAATGAAGAAAAGAGTCAACAACAGAAGGGGTTCCATAGCCATGAAACTGGACATGAGAAAAGCATATGACAGAGTAATGGGGTTTTCTTCGTAAGCTGCTTCTCACCATGGGTTTCGATGGTAGATGGGTGAACCTTATCATGGACTGTGTCTGTAACATCTCGTCCGATACAAAGAAGAAAAGAGACAATAATAAAGGAAATAAAGCAACTAGTGGTAGCGGAAATACCACTAAGACGGAGATGCTACTCTAAGGAGTAGAATTTAAATTATAAATAAACATAAATCCTCCAAATATAATAATTAACTTCCGAGATCATATAAAAAGGGAAATGAGGTCACATACCCTCATTCCAACCAAAGTTCCAAACATTGAAGAAACTCCAAAAGAAACCTCAAGATAAAGTGATCCAAATCCAAAAGACAGTACTAATAATCCATGGTTCAAAACATACGACAAAACATATAAAGGAAACTACTTAAGACCCACTAAGTAGCTAGTCCTAACCCCTGACTCAAAATGCTCATCCACTATGACAAGCACCACCTTCTTGCTCACAAGGCCAAAATGCACATTCCCGGTCCAAACCGTAACAATCCTAAATAGCATCGTCATCTACATAATAAATCAACAACTTTCACAATCAGTGGGGAGTAACTAGCAGTTCTCCCAGCCCAAAAAGGAACAAATAATAAACTTAAAGAAAGTAGAAGCATACCAAAGACATACATCACAAGAACCATAATCACAACATGCAATACATGATACAACAAATCATAAGCATCAAACATGCATAAAGAGAAAGCTCAATACCAATAATCAAGTCAAACCAACGCAACCAAGCACACATCAATTCAAAGACAACATACCATACCGCCTGTGAGTAGGCTCATTGGACCATACCGCCCAAAGCCTACATTGCATAATCGAGGACCATATTTCTCGTTCCGGATAGCAAAACTCAACGGATCATACCACCCGTGAGTGAACCAATGGACCATACCTCCCATGGTTAAGTAACCAAATATTAGGACCATACCACCCTTAGGATAATCAAACACAAAGAGCAATGCATACATGACAAGGCACACAAAGGAAATCCAATCAACATCCATACATGAGTATACACGACAAGGTATACAGATGAAGTCCAAACAACATCCATACATGTGTATACGCGACAAGGTATACATGCGTAACAATTCCATAAGACAACAAATAAAACATGTTGAGGCGTATAACACAAAAACGTTATCTGATATTGAGTACGAAGTCAATTATGAGTAAATCACAATATTCCCCGTATATAACTCTTGGCGAAGAGATGCTAAGGACAATATTATCCTCCTCCAAGCGTTTCGACGTCGATAACTCAAAGTATAGGCCCACAACACTCAACAAACCGAGCAACAACCAAAACTACCCAACCAACTAGGGTACATTCCCTTAATTAAACAACTCAAACCAACTCAAACGTACTCTAACATGCTTAGCATACATGCATAAGCCCAACACTAAAATAACAAACATGATGTAAGCTCAAAGGAAAAACATTCACCAAAACGTAACCAAAGTGGAAAGATTCTGGTCGTGGGGTGCAACAGAGGTCGCGGGGCGCGACCAAGGCTTCGCAGGTCGTGAGCTGCCACTGCTCTTGGCCTGTGGCTGTGCTCGTACGCCTTGCTTCGTTCACAAAGCATACATCCAAGTTTCAAGCAACAAACCCAACACCAATACACACCCAAACTCATCCAAGACAACACCCTAGCATGATACTAAGCATCATCAACAACCCAAAACTCAAACTCCAACGATTAATCAAATTACACCAATCAACTTAACAACAAAAACATCAAACTTGACAAACCGACTAAGAAGAACTAACGACGTGAACATAACCACACGTTCAACACATGAAAATACCACAACAGAACCTTCCTAATCATGATACTAAACTAAACCATAATCACACAATCATCTAAGTTCCACCTAACATAAATCTAGATTCTTTAACGCGATTCTAACAACCTAAGTTCAAAATCTATTCCCTAGAGAACTAGAAAAACGCTAGTTACCTTATTCTTCGCGTGGAAAGTAGTAGAACGCTCGATTGTAGTTTAAACACCTTAAGAATTGTCACCACCTTCGTCTCCTACGATCACAAACACAACGAACTCAACAAATGCTTGAAGACCAGTGTAAAAAAGCTTGAAACCAAGTAGTAAAAACTGATTTTGGTGTAAGGAAATGGTGAAGAAAGCAAAGGACTCTTTTCCTCTCTTTTTCTTATGGGGGGCATGTGAATGGAGGGATGGAGAAGGGAGTAAAATTTCTGATTTTCTTTACAGCAAAAGGTGAGTGAAGAGAGGAGGATTAAGGGAGTGTTTAATGGCAATAATGGGGAGAATTATGAGGGTGAGTGAAAGGGTGAGGCCCTTGGCTTCATTAACGTTACAAAAAGGATTCAAGGGTTGTCCAAGACCCTTCATAAACCCCAAGTAAATCAGCATTTTCGGACCTCTCTAAATCAAGCAACAACATGTGCGTAAACTCAAGCACAAGGCACGTTTTCAAGAATAAAAGTACGTCGCTTAAAATAAATATTATAAATAAATATTTTTTTAAAAAAAATTATAATTATCAACGTAATATAAATACGAATTTACCAAGCTATCACATTACACATTTCGCACATCAACGAGCGCTACATTGCCAGTTAAAATAATTGACGCAAGTATGAGCATTGCTCGTATACTACACAATGCTACATTTAAATTCACATTTAACTATATATAAAATATATAAATATTATCGAAATAAGAAGTAGATATAAAATAAAAGTATTTAGCGGAAATATATTCACGAAACATAATTTAACGTCCAAAATGGTAATAATTAAAGCGCGAAAATTTCAGAGAAATTCGGGGTGTTACAGTGTCACTACGGTGTCGTACTCTTTTGTGCTCAACGGAAAATTACTGGGACATGTGACACCAGCGCGTGGTCTACGCCAAGGTGACCCCCTATCCCCGTACTTATTTATCTTAGTTGCTGATGCTTTCTCTGTCATGATTCAGAATAGAGTGCAACGGGGTCTTATACATGGACTTAAAGCCAGCCGTCGTGGACCAGAGGTGTCACATTTACTCTTTGCAGATGACAGTCTCTTATTTGGTAGAGCCACTATACAAGAATGCTCATCCATAGTTGAAGCAGCATCCAGTCAGAAAATTAACTACTCAAAGTCGGAGGTCTCATTCAGCAGAAAAGTTTGTACTGAACGCAAAGCAGAGTTGTTGGCTATCTTGAACAGGACACAGCTGGAAGTTCATGGAAAATATTTAGATATTACATCTATTCTGGGAAGATCGAAGAAAGGAATTTTTAAAGCACTCATGGATCTCATTTGGAAAAAAACTGCAAGGATGGAAAGAGAAACTTTTGTCTCGGGCGGGAAAAGAAGTCTTTTTGAAAGCAGTGATACAAGCCATCCCCACCTATTTAATGGGAGTATACAAGCTACGTCAAGGCACAATCCACGACATTTACATGGCTATGGCAAGGTTTTGGTGGGGTAGTGATGCTGCTCAACGGAAAACCCATTGGTTGAGTTGGGAAAAGGTATGCAAACCAAAATGTTTGGGGGGTATGGGATTCAAGGACCTCACGGTCTTCAATGACGCGCTCTTGGGACATCAGGTGTGGCGTCTAATTCATTATGATAGTTCCCTAGTAGCACGTGTGCTAAAGGGGAAGTACTACCCCAATTGTACAGCTTTAGATGCGGCATTGGGATACTCCACTAGTTTCTCATGGCGTAGCGTGTGGAGCTTGAAAGCGCTCGTGAAAGAGGGGTTGATATGGCGCATTGGTGATGGGAGAAGCGTTAATGTGTGGAATGATCGGTGGGTAGCCAACGAGGAAGGAGCGAAGATCACTAGCATGCATAATGAAGAGGTGATGATGGTGGCGGAACTCTTGGACCATGATAGGGATAGTTGGCGTGAAGAGATGCTGCAAATGTATTTTATTGAAAGAGATTTGAGGTGTATTAGAGCCATTTATGTGTGTGAAAGACCTTCTAAAGACGAGCTTACATGGGCTTTATCTAAAGATGGTTCTTACTCGTTGAAAACATCATATATGCTGGGCAAAGGGTATAATTTTGATGAGTTTCATAGAGTTTGGGTTGACATATGGTCTATGGATGTCTCGCCTAAGGTGAGGCTATTTTTGTGGAGATTATGCACGGGAACGCTGCCTGTGAGAGGCCTTCTCAAGCAGCGACATCTTATCGAGGATGCTATGTGCCCATGGTGCGAGTTGGAGGAGGAATCAATATAACACACGCTGGTTGGCTACCAATGTTTGCGTGTTTTATGGGATGTGAAGGAATGCAGCAACCTTACTGATTGGCGAGGGAGCGCAACTGCTCGTGATTGGGTGAACTCATGGCGTGACCAGCTAGTTGAAATGAAAAGGTGGGGTGTTGTGCTTGCCTGGAATATATGGGGGGAGAGAAACAAAAAGGTCTTCGAAGGAAAAACTACCCCTAACGAAGTGATCATTGCCCGCGTGTTTAGACAAATGGATGAGCAAGATCAGTTTGCTTCACGAGTATACAAGGTATCGGCAGCTGTGTTAGCAGCCCCGAGCCCGAATTGATGGCATGCACCACCAGAGGGCGTGATCAAAATAAACAGTGATGCAGAGCTGTGTGATATAGGGTGGATGGGACTTGGCGTGGTAGCTCGCGATGTTGAAGGCCGAGTGATCTTTGCGGCTACAAGGAGAGTTAAGGCTGAATGGTCACCACAAATAGTGGAATGCAAAGCAATGGCATTGGCAGCGCGACTTGGGAGGCGGCATGGTTTACGTTCCTTAGTGCTTGCGGATTGCCAAACGATTATCCACTAGGCTCACCAAAGCGGAATTCTTCTTTTCAGACCTTGATAATATCCTAGAGGATGTTTTATTCCATAGCACTTGTTTCGATTATGTTTCTTTTTCTCATGTTAGAAGGGATGAGAATACTGTTGCCCATAACTTAGCTAGAATTGTGCCTTTCGGGATTGAGCAATGTTGGGAAAACCACTGTCCGTCGGAAGTGGCCCCGTATGTACTGATGGACACTCTGTCTCTTGATTAATGAAATTGCTTTTTCCCTTCAAAAAAAAAGTTGTAATGGGTGGTTCGATGCAGATTTGTATCGATTAGAAAAAAAGAGTATGTTTGTTGTTTATAATTTATTATTTGATCGCCTATTTTTACAAGTAGCATTTTGTTGTGAAATTTATTTTAAAGTTATTTATTTCTCATGTGAACTTTAAATTGCATATGTGTTTAGGAGGACGCTCTTATATCATATATCAATGGTTGAATTCGTAAGTGTTGTTTTTATATAAAACCGTCAAGTACTTCTCACTAAAGTATTCTTATCACTTTAAGTGGGGTATATGCATGTGTGGTTATCTCTATTTGAATTGATTTGGTTGTCGGATTTCGAATGCTGGTTTCTTCATTTTCCTCATTCCAAAAATATCTATGATAGATTGTTGCATCAATTCTTTTATAATTTTATTAATTGTTGTGTTACAACTTTATTTGCAAAATTATCAATCATTGTTGTACAATTATTTTTACCTCTAATATTTTGCAATCAATGTCTTCCTTTCTTTCATATTTTATAAATGTTGGTTGGTACTATACTACTTCCTCCGTTTCTTTTTGTTTGTCCTATTTATCGTAGCTCCAAATGTCAAGGAAGATGATGTCATAGGCATATGGGTGGGGACATTAACTAAGGAGTCCACTTATTTTATAGTAAATGTGGTGATTAAAATAGGTGCGAGAAAATTGTAAGGTACATGTGGGACCAAAAAGTAGGGATAGATGAATAACATAATTTTACCATATAGGGAAAGATGAAAAGTAGGACAAACAAAAAGAAACAGACAAAAACGAAAAGTAGGACAAACAAAAAGAAACGGAGGGAGTACTTTACTTTATAATTCTTTTGTCTTTCATAATAAAATTTATCTTCATTGAATTATCAAATGTATTCTGCAGAGTTAACCCTTAATTAAAATCTAATTGGTTTATATTTTCTTAATGTTCTTTATCAAGAGTATCTTATTTTGCTCTTCGATTTCTTTTCTAAGTTTCAAGGAAGAAACTCTTTGAAGAGGGAGTGATTGTAACACCCCGTAGTGGTCGTATTTTATTAAAAACTATAATTTCGTAGGTAAAAACTATAATTTTGTACCTGTAAATTTCACAAACCTTTAATTCTTGATATTTAATTAATTTTGTTTAAATTCATGTTTTGGGACCTTATATATGCTGAATATCTAAATGATTTAATTTAGGCTTAATTTGTGAATTTTAACCTAGGCTTTTTCAAGTGTTGTATGCATATGGGTTATATTTTGTCTGTTTTGGGTTTTATTGTGTTTAAATTTGTTAATATAAGTAAATTTGTGTAGAAGTGTATGGGTTTTGTCTGAGTTGGTTAGTGTTTGAGAAATTAAGATACTGTACGCATTGACTTATGGTGTCTCTTCTTCTCCTCGTTCATTCGCTCCTGGTTTTGCCAAAATATTAGGGCATTTTCTCTATCTTGGGCATTTGCTTCCCATCCAGCTCTGAATTAGGGTTTTTTTTCTCTCCTTCTACTTCATAATCTTAGGTTGTGTTAATGGATTTTTGATAGCATTTGCTGTTATTATGTGTATTTGATTAATGCTATAGAAACGTCTTTAGGGCAAGGCGTAGAAATGGGGATTTCCAACCTTTTATTGAACGAGCTAGAGTCAAACCAGGAGCCACAAGACAATGGTATTGGTGAACTAACCTTTTCCTAGAGTTGTTATCATTCTTTCTTGGCTGACATGTATTTGAATTCCAAATATTAATGGTCGCCTGCTGTATGTTACTTTGATATGTGAATGCCAATGGTGATAGTGATATTTTAGTAACTCCATCTTCTTTCGACATGTTCTTATTCTTCATCACTGTGGAAATTGGTATGTTTGTCCCTACGTATTTTCCATGTTTCTTTTCCTTTACTTTATAAGATCATACATACTACTTCGAAACTGTAATTGTTTTGTGGTAATCTAGTTTGAGATGAATGTGTCTTGATAAGTTCCTTACCCGTTTACACGTCTAGTGTGCTGAGTTTGATCTCCGTATTAAAAAAAGCTTTGGAATTTATTCTTCTCCGAATTTGGATTTTTGATAGCTTTTTGGGTGATGCTAGTGTAAATACATTACTCTGTCAGTCTGTATCGATAAGAAATCCGGTAATACTAGTGTATTGGTGGAGAGAGTAGTGATTTGAAGGGTGATTTACCCCCAAAGAATGTTTCCCCCATTCAATCACCTGCCTGGGATGTTGTTGCTTGTGCGCCCTCTTTTGCTCCTTCCGAAGAAACAACTCTAGGAAGAAGCCACGGCTTTGATGCGGGGAGGGGCTGGCAAAGTATGAAAAAAAGAAAGTTGAACCAGAAGACACCGTAAACAAGGCTGACAATGCTACTTCAGGTAGTAACGTGGAATTCTCACATTCACCCACATCAAATATAGTTGAAAAGAGTCGAAAGGTTATAGGTGATATCACGTATTTATATAGAGTTTTCTCCCTTGTTTACAAGCTAATTTGTGCGTCATTGGAGCTCTTGGGAGCTATTTTGTGCTAACTATCGTATGTAGTTGTGGTTTCGTGTTTTATATTGAATTGCAGGTTTTACGGAGTTTTCTCCTTATTCCCGAGCCTTTTGGAAGCAACCACGGCTTTACGAGATGTTACGAGGCACGTAGGATGGCTCACGAGCTTTATGGATAGTTTAGGAGGTCCCAAGACCCCTAAACGTGAAGATTAGAGAGCCAAAGAGTCAAATGAGGTTTCCGTGCACTGATCGGGCAGAAATGGCCCGATCGGGCGAAATATTATGATCGGGTACGAAAGTTGCGGAACCGATCGGGCAAGGCGTGCCCGATCAGATCGGGCGAGAACACATGTGCCCAGACCCGATCGGGCACCTACCGCCCGATCCCATCGGGTCTAGTGCTACTAGGTCTTATTGGGACGCTGCGGAGGAGGCGAGCTTGCTGGCACTTTTGTCTCCTGACCCGATCGGGTGACTACCGCCCGACCCGATCGGGTGGGCCGTTTTCTCGCCTTATTGCTGCACTGCTGCTGCCAGAGCCCAGAAGTGAAGTTGGGAGAATTTGTATGTGGACCCGATCGGGTACTGTGCTCGGGCCCGATCGGGTCTGGTGCTTTAATCGCGCTTTTTCACTTTTTGTTTCCGTTTTTAGTGAACTTGAGGGGTATTATAAATACCTTTTCCTCATTATCTTTCATTCATCTTTTATTTATCTTTCATTAGGTTTTAGACTAGTTTTATTCTTCATTGCTTTTAGTTTAATTCAACCACTTTAGATTATTTTTAGAGGGGATCAAACCTATTTCGATTTCAATAAAAGTTCCTGCTTTCCGTCAATTGGTACTCTTCTCTACTCTTTATCTCTTCAATTACTTTGATTGCTTAGTTTATTTATTTAATCGTTCATGATGAAATTCTTAGGATTTCCAATTAGTTTTGTTGTTGGCAATTCGATTATGAGTGAGTAGTTCTCTATCTAGGGTGTTAGATAGGAAAGCCATGTTTATACCATGATCGTGATTTAGATTTCTATCAATTTCTAGGGCTTGATTAGGGTGATTATGATGTGGTTTGTTCTTATTGAGTAATTAATGTCAGTGTATAATTTCATTGATTGCTTGTGGTTAATAGTTGTTTGCACAGATCCGTCTTACGACTAGAGGCCTAGGACACATCAGTAGTTCTGATTACGTTAGTGAACATGCGGCGTATGTTGAACTATGAGCGTTGAGTCTTAACCATAGCTCAACATAGGCTCTAATCACCCGACTCTTGACTTAGGTTTTAATAGTAGTTGACCCTATTTGATTGGTATAAGCATGGTGGACCGACCTAATACCCTAGACTTTTATTCCATAGTTTAATCCTCGATTTATTCAGTCTCCCGTAGTCTATTCCTTAGTTTAATAAATCCCTTTCTGATTTCATCTGGAGTAGCTGAATTGATTGATTATTGACTTAGAAACTCTGTCTCCCTGTGGATTCGACCCTGCTTCCACTGACTACCTAGTTACAGGTCCGTAGGTTTATTTTTGATTAGGTGACACGACTAAAACCTATCAATAGCACTCTCTGATTGTTCGTCGCCTGCCACACCGTCATCTTTTGCCTGCATCTCTTCATCAGGTATTGATTATGTCCATTTCCTTAGTCCTTTTTGATAAGTTGATACCAATTTCACATGTCTTCTTGGCCACAATTATGACATACAACTTGAAATCAGATCTGATGCTTGTTTCTTGTGTTATTTATCTAGATCTATATGACTGTATTCTAGTCAGATGTTTTTAATTGAATTAAAGACTAGTGTGTGGTGGTGGTGGTATATTATATTGTGATCTATATGACTGTATTCTAGTCAGATGTTACTAGTGTTTTATTTCATTTTCTTTATGGTGTATATTATATTAGGCTCTAATGCTCGTTTAAGTGTAAGGGTAACTCTTGCATGTTCTTTCTCCTCACTGTTTGCATTTTAATTCGCTTAGCGGATTGACTGTGTATGTTTCTATGAGTATGTGTTGTTCTTTGGATATTTATGCTTCTTTGGGCTGGTTATTGAGTAATATTGTCACTGTCTTTCATCCCCTCATTACAAGAACACGTCGAATTAATGCTGTCAACTAAATTATGTTAGACTGTTGAGGTAGTCGGGCAGACACTACTCTTATCTTCTAACCAATACAACTGCTTTGAATATGCCTTTATATCGATATAGCTTCTCTGTTATCCAAGACTTATGGTATATTGCAATCCTATTAAGGATTGCAGCCTTTAGGAAATTAGTTTTCTGTACAAACCTTTGACATAAGATAGATGCTTATCAATAATCAAGTTTCTCAACTACTAATGTTGAAAGCATATTTATTCTAGCTTTAGAGGCCTATTGAAGTTGGGAAAATTTGGTGGTAGCCCATGCATTCCTGCATGTTTTGCAACGTGGTCCAAAAGGTGATAGTCATTGGCTTTTCATACATGCTTCTGAACCAGTGAAGCTATGTAGATTATTGTCTGGGGTTACCTACCCTGCCCATTTCAATGTCCTCTATAACTCTTTCCAAGATAGCAGGAGTGGTAATAGAGTTTCTGGAAACCTAATCATGGTGTCAAATCTAGAACTTTGTTTTGTGTTAAGGGTTTCCAGCATTTTTTCACATGATAGGGTGTTATGCAAGTAGTTTCTAAAATTATACCTCATTTTTGTTTTGTCACTATGTTGCTATCACCATCATCTGATTGATGAGCTATTACCCCTCGAATTTCACTTAAATAATTTGTCACCGATAATGGAAACTTATGGATTCCTTGTATTCTTCACGTCTGTACTTAATCTTAGATATTTTTCCTGTGTATGTTGTTCCCTGTTGATGAGGTTTCTTTGTTTTGTGTCGTGGCTTTTGGCCCACACTGTCTGTTTTTGCACAGAGGATTCATGTTCTAGGTTGGATATTCCAGCAGCCGTTTATCAGATCGGTATGTTTATTAATTTCCCCTGTTTGTTGTTGTTGTTGCTATTTCATTTTCATGGTTATGTACTTTTGTTGAAACTGTGTTGCCTTTATTGCAGGAAAATCAGAGGTGGAAGTGGCTACGTAATTTATATCCCTTACTTTCTTGTTGCTCGTATCAGGTAGTTTTCAAGACTTAGACGACTTCTTCTTTGAACTATGCAACTGGAATGCTCAAGCTCAACACATGAAAGTTGGACTTCTATTTTTCGGCATTTAGGTTTTTTAGATATACTTGCGATCACTGCAAAGTTAAGATTGATTTAATTTGTTTCTTTTGTCTTTTTAGTAACTATATTTTGTATTGTGAACTCTCCTTATAGTTTATTACTATATTTATTGAGATTCTTTATACCGAGATTCTTTTTAGTAGCTACGTAGTTGACTATGGCAAATGCAAACTAAAAATGATTTAATTAAGGCATTTTGATATAAAATTAACAAATATAAATGTTTTTTTTAAAAAAAAACAATGCATTTGAGGCGTTTTTTTACACCAAGACACCTCAAATAGAACATCTAATCTCTCAGTTTGATTTCAGATGAAAGAACTAGGAGAATTGAAGCATTTCCTTGGTCTAGAAGTGGAACGAACTAAGGATGGGATATTTCTATGCCAACAGAAATATGCCCGAGATCTTTTTGAAAAGTATGGAATGCTCGATTGCAAGCCAATCTCAACTCCAATGGAGGCTAATGCAAGGCTATGCTCGGTAGTAGGCACAGATCTAGAAGATGTGACGATGTACAGACAATTGGTGGGAAGTCTAATCTATCTCACACTTACTAGACCAGATATTGCATATGCAGTTAGTGTGATAAGTCGATTCATGCAGAATCCGAAGAAACCATGGTGTTTTGAGGAGCAGTTTCTTGGTGTAGCAAGAGACAACCAACAGTGTCATTGTCAAGTACTGAAGCAGAGTATAGAGCAGCGGCTATGGCAACACAAGAGTGTGTTTGGCTGACTCAGTTATTGAAGGATCTACATCAACCAGTTGATCGTGGAATCAAGTTATCGTGTGACAACCAGTCAGCAATACGTTTAGCTGAAAATCCAGTTTTTCATGCGAGGACAAAGCATGTGGAGGTACACTATCATTTTGTCCGAGAGAAGGTTTTACGAGGTGAAATTGAACAAGTAAATACAAATGACCAAGTTGCTGATATTTTCACGAAAGGTCTTGGAGGACCAAAGTTCGAAAAGTATCGAAGACAACTTGGTATGACCTCGAGACTTACTCTAAGAAAGAGTAGTCGTTGAGGGGGAGTGTTAAAAGCACCAACTACTCTCTTCTTCATTGTCCCAAATTAGTCAAAATTTTACACCCCTACATTTATTAGGTGGGTAAAATTTTCAAGCCTCCTACCACCACCCTCTACTAAGCTATAGGTGTAAGACTTTGACAATGAGTTACAATGGGTATGAAAGCTATTTAGTAGGAAGCATCTTGTAGTAGTATAAATAAGAGCTAAGATTGCTTGTTGTAATGCATCCAACCGTGAGTTTCTCTTTGAGTGAAAAACAAAGAGTGAGGTTATATTGAGTGAGAAAGAACTAGCTTCTTTTATTGTTGTATTTCTCAATTGTATGAGAATATAAGCTTAAGAGTGTTATCTTACATGCTAATATATGTGTTAATGTTATATTCTTGTGAGATATTATAAGAGCTAGTTTTTATTATTCTCAACTCAAATATTAATCCTTCCACCTAAAATACCCTACAGTCCACTAAATACCCCAAAAATACCCTACACAAACAGCAAAGACTGTGCATCACCCTTTAAAACACATTTAAATGAGATGCAAATCCACAAGATGTATATCAACCACACATACCATATTCTCTATCTAAATTCAAGTTTTTAAAGGAGAAAGAGAGGGAAGAATAACAGTGAACTTACCATAGAGTAAATCGTCTTACTCCCATAACTGCCATACGAGACTTAGCCTAAACAATGAAAACAGAAGAAGGTCAAAAGTAAAGCTTGCAAGAATAGGTAACAAAAATATAAAACCCTAAACATGGATTCCGCAATCCCTAAGTAGAAACTAAACATTTACGCTTTGACGCGCCTGAATTCCACATCTCAACCCAATCTAATCAGGTTTTAATAAACTTGATGACATAACCTAATTATATATTCATAGCAATATGCTCATAAATGGACAATAGTACGTACAATTGTTATAAGAAATTACCACTAACAGGAGCACAAGAACGTTTTAACGCAGTTGCCCCAACACCCTCCTTGTCAGCACCATGTAAAAGGCATAATGTGAAGACCATAGCAGATATACACATACATAATTCATATAGTGAAATGTGCATACTTTGTTAAAAAGGGTTTGAAATTTCAAGTTCCTACACAAAATTGCCTATCAATACTGAAGCACTAAAGAGAAGTACTTATTATAATATGCTTTACAATAACAGTTGTCCTGCCTGTAATGCCAAAGCGACCATGATATGCTCCATTGTAAGCTTCTACCTCTGAGATTTACAACCTCTTTCAGCTAAACAGGTTATCTATTCGGAGGTCTCTCAGTAAAATATTTCCTATAGTCGCAACGTTTCTTGTTTGCACGTTATCCAATGCAATACTTTGAACTTCAATATCTCTAATTATTGATAAGTAAAATTATAAAAAGTTGATATTATGATAGTATGCATTAAGATGAATCAAATAAGACACCACTTGGCTTATTTGTTCATCCATTTGGGAAAAATATATAATATAAGAATGATGGATGAACAATGGCTACTATGCTAATGTTGCGAGTATTGGGAAACGGAGGAAGTTTGTAATGAATTAGGGTACAGATGTTGAACTTGAACATATATTTGTGATATTTGAAACAATATATGTGCATTAAGATATAAACTCATCTCAAACGCAACGATCTTGCCATCAAAATACCTATTGTTTACCTTTTCAAACCCAAAAACAGATGTGGGAACAGTATTTCCAACTGGCTCAATTTAAACACAAACTCTTAAAATTCAAAATCCCAGTTCAATTTAAACTACATAAATCCAAATTTTAGAAATGTGAAAAAACTGAAATTAAATTCAGAATTCAGCTTACCCATTGACAAAGAACATAATGAAATGAAGACCACTTGGACTCAACCCTAAAATGCACCCTAATGACCCAAATGAACCAAAAATGTCCTTCTTGATCCCTCTCTTCACACTGCCTGTTTTGTGGACCACCCAAATTTGTTGGCTGCGGTGTTAGTGGTGGAAACACAATGTATAATTTATTAATCACGTATTTGGTGGTTATGGTCAATCTTTCCTATTAAAAATTAGTGGATCCATACCAAAAATAAAAGTGTTGCAATTAACGTGGGACTATCATATATCAAAGTGTTGCGCGCAATTAATAAGAGACGAGGGAGTACATTTACCTTCAACCAATATTTTCAATTGTTTTCAAAAAGTAGCCGAAGACTTCAAAATATTAGGGTGGTAACTCTGGTAAGTCTTTACTCTTTTGGAATGCAATTTTAACATTAAGTTCAGTTCAGTTCAATTTAGTTTTACAAGTTCTCTCTTCGTACTCTTATTGAAAAAAAAAATTAATTTAATGCGTTCAATCTAAAAGAAAATGGCCTAGTTTGCTAGAACTGCTTGCCGCTAAAGTAAAATATGTCAACTTTTAAAAGGCCTGCAATTGTCAACGGTCAGGAAGAACGGGCTATTACATTCTAGTTTCTACCAACCCAAAGCCCCTTCTATAGTTCTACTTCTATATAATCCTTAATCTATATGACTATATCAAGCTTTACAAACAAAATGTCTACCGAACAAAATTGACATATGCATGAATAAAACTCACACATATATAATGAGCCCTTCAACATCTTGCAATCAAAATCACAAAATGTTAAACGCAGCCTCTGAAGATACTCCCATCATCCGAGGTCCTCGCCCTTCTCCCTTGAACATAAAAAAACCATCAGCGTTATCTCAACAACAACAACAACAACAACAACAACATAATCCGGTCATTATTTACCTCGCCTCGCCGAAGATCATTCACGCCCGACCTCAAGATTTCATGGCTCTGGTTCAAAGCCTTACTGGCCTCTCTCCTACCAATGAACGTAAACATATTAACCATAAAAGATTTGACTATCGAAGTGTTTCGATTTTGGAAGAAAGCTCTGCAAGTGAAGACTCTAGAAATGTTGAATCTTATAAAGAGGTAGGCTCGTCAAAGTCACCGTTCTCGCTTTCTCCAAATGTGGATTTGAATGAACCCAAGTTTACGTGCATGAGTGATGTACCACTCTATACGCCCACAGGCCTGGATTATCTTTATTCATAATTTTATTGTTTGTTCATACCCTTCATTCTTTTATTTCTTTGCTCATCTCGGAAAATTCTTACTAGGTTGATGTGTAAGCGAAATTACTTAATTAGACCGATTATTTTTTTGTTTTAGTAGTTGGGAAATAATTTTAATCAATTTGGATATTAATGTTTGTTTCATTGTTTGCATTCAAAATATCAACTTTTCTTATTTTTTTTACTATGGATATTGAGATATTAATAGTTAAAGTTACATGTTGAAGATTGTTCAAGATAGAAATGAGAAATGTACATAAGAAATGAGGGACTAGTTACTTTATCCCTTGAAAAAACAAGATTATGCATCATACATATAAGACTATTTGTGCAAAAAATTGTGTTAGATGTACTATGCTCATGATATCCCCAAGACTATTTGAGCAAAAAAATAGTCGGCGTATAATAAAAGTTGTAGAAAATACATATTCATAATTTCTAAAGAATAAATTTTGGGGCTATTATTTTACATTTTTTTTTTGTTGCAAATATTATTATTTTACATTGTGGTGTTTGCTCAGGTTTATCTTGATTACATTGTGGTGTACTGTTTGCTCAAGTGCATATTGATTACATTGTGATGTTTCTTACGTAATTACATCAAGTGTCATTTCAATTTATAATTTATATACTACCTCCATTTTGCAATACGTGTAACGTCAGAAAATGGCAAATGGACCAAGGAAGAGAAGAGAGAGAGTGCAAGTTGTCTTTATTGCCCATGTGATAAAGAACAAAGTAGTGTATATGTGAATGGAAAAGTGGACAAGTGTCATTTTAGCTAAAAGGACTAACCATTAAAGGCAATATTACATGTATTGCAAAATATCCAAAAGAGGCATATGTTACATGCATTGCGGAACGGAGGTAATAATACATTAAAAAGCATGAGCTCGAACTACACGCTACCATGTCTTGCCCCGTGTGTGCACACTGACATGAGGTTAGTATTCCTCTTAGATGACAGTTTTTTTGTCTATCAAAAAGATATGGAGGATCTGTTTGGAAAGTGATGACATTATCCCATGCTAAATCGTTTCTGGTTTAAAAAGCCATTTCTAATCCACTAATGTACACAAATTGTATGCTGTCATGGTACTTCACTTGAGAATTTTCTGCCAATATGACAACAAATCTACTTTTCATATTTCAAAAATTACATGCATGAATTGTAATCTATGTCAAATAAAGTTGGAATTTCATGATTCTACCATCAAGCTACACCCTAAGGGTTGTAAAATTTCAATTTCAATTAGATATAAAGGAAATTGCATCTAGTACTATTACAGCCTATACATTATATCAAAAGGTTTTATCCAAATACCAAAGAAATTGGGCCGGTAATGGGTTGTGAAACAACATTCTCTAGGCTTGAGTTAGTTTAAATTTCTTTTTCCAATCTCTTATTGGGGGGAGATCTACTGAATTCGTATGCAAAAAAGGGAAGTAGGTAATGGTAGAATACAACTTCAGATAGGCGTCAATCGAGCCAACAATTAGTTTATATCTCATATCACAAGTGACTGTATCATATAATTGTATTTCGATTTGATTCATTCTTTTAGGTAAAATAAAATAAACAAAGCTATCCTGGATGGTTGATTGCTAAATTTGTTCACAAGGGATCGTCGTTTAGCTTGTTGGAGTTGAATGATATTTGAGAAAGAAAACCCCAAGGGTACATATACGACACTTGTAACATTTTTTTAATTGTTTGGTTTACCAAAAATTATGGATTTATAAAGTGATATTAAATAAGAGGTTTGGGGGTCTCGATCTATAGAGGGATGGTTTGTGTGAGATTGAAGGGGTACGGCTTAGGGGTGACAAACCACTGGGTATGACATTTCTTACCAATTTAGATCAACCAAACAACTTTATCTTCATTGGTGATATCATATTCATTCCATTCCTTTCCATTTACAGATGTTACAACCAAAACCTTCCAATAACTACTCAAATGTGCATGTCAACCAACTTCAATTCATTGAGTTTTTTCTTCAAGATCCATAATTGAATCCTGTCTAAACCACCCTTTTAGTAATTTTATGGGTTTTTTTTCACTTCAGTTATGTTCTTTTGTTCGCTTTTTTTTTTTGCATTCATAATTTTTTCTAGGGTCGTGGGTTTGAAGCCAACAAGATCTATTTTAATTTTATGGAATTTCCATTAGGCTGATGTGATGCAATCAATTGCTTAAATGAATTATGGTGAGTTTCCATTTAAATACTTAAGGGACTGCTTTGGCCTCTACTTTCATCTACTCAATGCATGCCCTTAATTGAGAACAGTGAGATCCACGTCAACTAAACAATTCTCCAAGATTGAGCTGGTAAAAGTGTGCTCCTGAGTGTGCAAGATTATTAGAGTTGGATTTTCTTACTTGCTCCCTAAAAGGTTCTTAAAGAAGCTTATGGCCGGTTTGGAAACCATGATTTCATTTGAAAATCTTAAATTGGGTCAATCCACTTGTTTGGGAATGACTTGGAATTGGAATTGAAATTGGTCCAAGTTCCAGCCCCTTTCCAAATAGTCCAAAACTTAGCATTTGCGATTACCGACTTACTCCACGTCATTTGTAATTCCAAAACTTATGCGAGTTAAGTATAAATTTGGGTACTCAACTTTCATAAAAATTGGAATTTACTCACCCAAGTTGCAAATAGAGTACCATAGTTAACTTCTGTGAACTACTCTGTTACATTCCTTGAAATTCAATTAAAAAATATTTTTTACACACAAAAAAGAAATTGACCAAGTGACAATTGACCTCTCTCTCTCTCCAAAAATGTGACCGGCACTACCTCTCCTTCCTCTTCTTCTCAACCAACTCCAACAACTCCTCAAATTTTCTCACCTTCAAATCCTCCATTACCCATGATGCCATGGCCTATCTAACCCTTTTAATCTAAATTCTGAACAAAATCTGAAGATAAACCTTCCATTTTCTCCTTGACTCACAAAATCCCAATCCCAATCCCAATCAATGGCATAAGTTTCATCACAGAAAAGAAATCTTCAAAAACCCATTTCATAGAGTGTGTGAGAACTGTACCAAAAACTCCATTAACGGTTGTGTTTTTGTAGTTATTTTTACTGTATTTTGTTTTTGTTGGTTTAGTCATTAGTTATTGTTTGGGTAGTGACCCTTATGTCAATTTTCATTATGTGTACTCTTACAAAAATCCTTTCTCCTTTTGGTGTTCCTCAACAGGTTTAGTTTTTTCTTTGTTCTTCTTTATTTTCCTGTTTTTTTATGGGATTTTTTCTAGGTTTTTGAATTGAATGTGGATTTTTCTAGGTTTTTGAAGATGTGATATATATGGGTTTTTGAAAATATAGATTAATCTGAGTTTCTGAGAACTGAATGTGGGTATAGCCAGTGATTGCATAACATGGAAGCATACAACTTCAAGAAATCCAAAGAGTGTGAGTGGCTCATATTCAACAGAACTAAGCACACAACCCAAATGCACAAATCACAATAGCCTAATGTCTGTACTTGATTTATTTGTTTTTCTTTGGATTTTCCTTTCTTTTCCCCTAATTTTCATATAAATTGCCACAAATAACCTGATGGTTTTAGATGGATATTTTTAGGTTTTTGTTTGTGGTGCTCGGATGGATAAATGGCGGAGAAGATGGTAGTTTTGGGACGATGCTGGTGGTTGGTGGTGGATTTTTTTTGGGTGCTAACAGTGGTGTTGGCGGAAGTTATTGTGGGGGAATGATTATGGTTTGGTGGTGGTAGAAGAGGAGAGAGAATGGTGAAGCTGGTTGGTAACTAGTTTAGTAGCTCACGTTTCTTTTTCTGTGCAAGGAATATTTTTTATTTAATTTAAAGGAAACCATAAAGTTAACAGAAGTTAAGTTTGAGTACTCAAATTGCAACTTTTGCAACTAGAGTACTCAAACTGCAACTTTTATCAAAGTTGAGTACCTTACTTTGGACTTTACTCAAACTTATGCTTACATTGGATTCTTTCTCCTCGACCTTTCACTCTGCTCAAGCCCTAGTTTTCCACCATTGATGAAGCTTTGATCGCGTCTTGCTCTCGAGCCCTAGTCTTCTCTCTCGCATTGATGAGCTTCCGCTATATTTTAGATTTTTGTTTGTTATTCTGAGAATTTCGTTTGTCTCTCTTTCTTTTATCTCATCAAACTTACCATTATGAAACTTCCGTTATTTTCGTTAGATTTAGCTTCCTTTTTTGAGATTTTGGTTTGTTTTTCCGCTATTTTCCTTTCCTCGAAATCGCCAGTAATGAAGCGGGTACTACTCTTTCTATTTCTATTTCATTTTTAAAATAGTTGCTGTGAATTTTTTTTCACCTTAAATTCATGTTTTTTTCTATTGAAATTTGAATTTGGTGTTTGTTGTTTGATATGAAATTGGAATTAACTTCTTAATTTTGCATCAGTGTTGAAGCATTGTGATCGTCTATAAATCTTCGTTTGCTTTTGATTTGCTAGAATTAAGCTGTGAGGAAGTTTATTTGGTACGGAATCGTGAAATTCCTACTTCTTATGGACTGTTTATGCTGGATTTGATTTTTTCATTTGATTTTCAGGTTTTTGATTTATATTGGATAATTTCTGTAATTTGAGATTGTCAACATATGCCAAATGCCAGTTGGTGTATAGTATAATATGGTGATGTATTGAAACTCTTCAATTTACCATTTGAGATGCTTAAGTTCTAGCTCTTAGCCCAGCTCGTCTATGTTTGAGTTCGAGTTCAAATTTTAATTATTCATGAGTAGTTGGAGAGTTATTTGGCTAGCGAGATGTAATACTTCATATCTTTAGTGAGTTGATTCTATTTTACATTGTCGAGAATATGCAATATCCGTGTTGAACTAGTAAATGTATGATTCATCAAGTGTTCGAGAGTCGAGAAAATGTGTTAGGGATAACAATGAGGATAAGGAGTTGGTCATGGTTGTTGTAGATTTCATTATGGTAGTAGTAGGTTTTGGTATGTTCAAAAAACATAGGGTGAAAGAGATAACATGGGATGAAAGTAAGCGTGCCCAAAAGAGGGATAGCTGGATGGAGGATCTAAGGAATGACAGGATATGCTGAGAGGAATTGCGTTTTGACACACATTGTTTTGACTAATTGTGTAGGATTTTACAATCTTGACTAGGATTTTACAATAAAAGAAATTATTGCAAGTTCCTTTATTTTTTTTGCAGATGATTTAAAAAATAGGACTATGCAATCAATGTTTTCTCGCTGGAGAAACGCGGTTAGTCGTCAGTTTCATGTAGTACTTGCAGTCGTATATATTGAGGATATGTAAATATTATATCAAGCCAATCACTCATACCTCTAATTGTTCACAGGATGATAAGTGGAAGTGGTTTGAGGGGGTTGTTGGAGCTTTTGATGGGATCAACATTAAAATGACAGTCCCTATGGAGGACCGACCTTGCTATCGATATAGAAGGAGGTATTAGCGATAATGTCTTAACTACTTGTGATCCAAACCTTTATTTTCACTTATGTTCTACCTGGTTGGGAGAGATCAGCATCGGATAATTGATTCCTTCGTGATGCTCTTGTGCAAAAAACAATGGACTTAAAGTACTTGTTTCTTAGCTCCTTATAAAAGTACTTGATACAATTTGAATTTTTGTCGAGGTAATAGTCCAACAAATTATAAGGAACTTTTTAACTTGAGACATTATTCTTCCACTTGAATACCATTGATAAGTGCATTTGGGTTATTGAAAAAGTGTTGGAGTATTGATAGAGATCCTAGTTTTCATGGGAAGAAGACACAAGTTCGAATCATAAATGTTTGTTTCATCCTCCATAATTTCTTAAGAAAGGAGAAATTGGAGGAAGAAAGTCTCTTGCAAGAAGTAGATCAGGTTGTATTGAATGCGAAGGGAACTGATGAAGAAGAACAAGAAGATTATATTATGGCTATTAGGTCTTCACATGAGTCAAATGAATTGTGAGATGATCTTGTTAGAAAATTTTTTACGAATTACCAAAGGCGATGAAGGGCACATGCTACTTGACCGTTCATTTTCAAAATATACATAGGTATGAGTTTTCAGATTACTAAAGTTGTTGTATTTCTTTTATTTCTGTGGTTTTGATTGCATCATGTAACAAGTTACTAAGGTACTAAACTGTGCCCATCTTTTTATTGTTGTCCTTGATTTTGAGACCATATGCTTGTTTTTTTATTTCTTATAACTAGTAATTAGACTCAGGCGATGCTTTGGGGTTTATCTGTATTATACTTTAGTATTTTAAGACAATTAAAATTTGGTGTAGAAAGATGACAGTTAAAGTTATAAATTAGTAGTTTTATTCATAAATGCAATTAAAATATTGTTTTCATTGAAAACATATACTCCCTCCGTAACGAATTACTTGCAACGATTAGACATTTTCTACTCACACTTTATGTCAAATCGTTGCAAATAATGTGTTACGGAGGGAGTAATATCATTATTAGTATTCATGAAAGAAGCAACAACAATGTAGTGGCGCAATGGTTAAAGCATTTCACTCTCATACGCAAGGTCGTGAGTTCGAAACTCCTTATGGACAATTTGCATTTTTTATGAGAATGACGTTGATAAAATGTTGAAAAGAAGGTAGAGTGACACGTTGGCAGATTGCAATCCGTGCTTACGCTTTTTAATATATATATAGATGTTATTTCTATTGTGGCTATCTTATATATTTATGTGAATCTCGCTCATTGGATGAATTCCTGCTCTCATGTTTACTTCGTAGTTGTTGGGATTTGCTTGAGAATTTTTGTTGCCATTCAATGTGCCATAGGGTAATCGATGATTAAGACTCGTGTAATATGGTAAGTAGTGAGCTTACTTCTAGAGTGCTATCTTTCTCTACTACTGTTATATGAAACTAGCATCCTACTGCAATCACATGTACTTCATATATGTACGTGGTATTGAGGTTGTGTTTCTAATTGATGTTAAATTTCGGCAAAAAGAAACTTTACTTGTATAGAAATAGTAGAGTGCCTTAATTGATATCTATATCATTAACAAAGAAATAAGCACAGTGAAGATTGAATCTACCTATGTGATAGATGCATTCACAGTAACCAAATTCCAGATAAATTGTAGTAGACACATTTCTAATTAGTTATTGTTGGCTATGTTTGTTCCTATTTTAGTTATTGTCTCTTATTTCACATTGTTATTTCTCTTTCAGGTTTTTCCGAAAACATAGTAATGAATAAACAAGGAAAAAACCCCATGGTTTCAAAACAAAAAAATATGTAGTTATGTTACTTGGACGCCCGAAATGGATGTGATCTTCACATCAACTTTGCCTCAGCAAATAAATGGAGGAAACAAAGGCGAAGGATATTTATTGGTTACTACTATGACCCAGTTTCCCTTCCAAGTACTCATGCAAAGATAAATATTTAAGTAACACCAAGTTGCTTGATGGTCAAGTAACTAGCTTACGAGCACATCCACACATGCATCATACTCCCTTTCGCAGAAAAATTCAACCTCTAATTCTGCCTACGCTGGAGATCAAAACTCGAGCAAGAACTATAAATTGGTTCGACTTCGTTAATAATAGGAAAATTTGCACAAAACGACCTTAAGTTTCCCAATATTTGTAAACTCCCATCTTTATGTTTGTTTTTTATAAATTACAACCTTAAGTTTTTAAAACCTTTATAAACTCCCGCCTTTTGACGGAAGTTGCCTAACTCTGTTAACATGTGGGCCCTACATCAGTTAAATCCTTTGTTTTTCCCTCCAAACTCTTCATTTCCCCCCTTTCTATATATGTTATTTCCCTCTGAACTAATATTACCCCCTCATTATTTACATTTCTGCCACCATTTTCATTCTCCAAAGCTTTCAAATGTTCGATTTTTTTCTTCTGAAAATTCATTCTAACCAAGTCATAAGTTTATCAGATTCCTCTGACAAACCCCTTTATCAATGGCTGACAATGAACCAGTCTCCAATGGCGATTCCTCTGAACTCTACGAACCTGACCATTCCACGAAGAACACAACCTCTGTCACCTCTATCGACGACCTTTATCAGAGGATCTTCGCTTTAGAGAAGGAGATTTTCGACTTAGAGCGAGAAAAGTCACAATCTGAGTCCAAAATCGTTGATCTAGAGACCGAGATCGAATCACTGAGGCGTCAGAACGAAGCATCAGTTTCAGACCTCAAAGCGACGAAATCCATAGTTAAGAGAGTTTTCAAGCTTGAAGGCCAGGTTGTGAGCATGACTGCCTATCGGCTTTAAACGAAGGCGAGGAGTTGAAACGTGAGAATCGGGAACTGAACGCCAAGATAATAGAGTTGGAGGAGAAGGCGAGGAAAGAGAATGAGGAGAGAGAAAGTGAGATTAGTCAGTTGAGGAGAGAAAAGAAGGATGTTGAAGATTCTGTTGGAGAGCTTCAGAGTTTGTTGAAGGCGTCTGAAGATAAAGTTAAGTTAATGGAGAAGAAAATGGATGAAGCTATTACTTGGTTAGATGGAATTTCCATAAAAGAATTGAACCTTTGAAAGCTTTGGAGAATGAAAATGGTGGCAGAAATGGAAATAATGAGGGGGAAATGAAGAGTTTGGAGGGGGAAATGAAGAGTTTGGAGGGGGAAAACAAAGGAGCTAACTGATGTGGGGCCCATATGTTAACGGAGTTAGACAACTTATGTCAACAGGTGGGAGTTTATAAACGTTTGGTAAACTTAAGGTGGTAATTTATAAAAAAAACAAACATAAAGATGGGAGTTTACAAATATTGAGAAACTTAAGGTGGTTCTGTGCAAACTTTTAAGATAGAGCAGGTGTCAAAAGCGCAGAATGCCCAAGCAGATGCTCTATCAAAGCTAAGAAGCACTGGCATGCAAGAATTAAACAGATTCGTTGTGGTAGAGGTCAGACCCACCAGCGCAATATGCGAAGACGCAGAGCATATCTTCGAGCTAGATGATCTACCAGAATGGATCAGAGAAATAGTCGCATACAACCACACTGGACTTGCCAGAGAGCAAAATGAAAGCAAGAAAGCTGAAATTGACAGCCTGCCGATACTGTTTGATTGGGGAAGAGCTATACAGGAAGTCCTTCTCCCTCCCCCTACTCGCATGTGTAGGGCAGAGGGATGAAGACTATGTACTAAGAGAGATCCATGAAGGACTCTATGGGCATCATATTGGACCCAGAACTCTAGCCCATAAGGCTCTCATAGCAGGATACTAATGGCCTACAATGAAGGCAGATTCAGAGGCTCTAGTGAAGAAATGTGACATCTACCAGAGATTCGCTCCCAACATCAAGCTACCTGCCAATGATCTCATGCTTATCTATAATCTCATCCCTTTTGCTCAATGGGGATTGGATATCTTGGGACCCTTTACAACTACACAATACTAGAAAAGGTGGCTCATCGTGGGAGTAGATTACTTCACCAAATGGATAGAAGCAGAGGCTCTGTCCACCCTCACGGAAACGACAGTCAGAATGTTCCTCTGGCAGAGCATCATCACGAGGTACGGGATCCCAAAAACAATGGTCTTCGACCACGGACGACAATTTATCAACATGCCACTCTCAGAGTGGCTGGGACAATTTGGAATCAAATAGGCATGTCCTCAGTCTGCAATCCACAATGAAATGGCTAAGTTGAAGCTGCCAACAAGCAGATACTGATAGGATTGCAGAAGAAGCTAGAAGAACAAAAAAGAAAGTGGCTGGAGGATCTGCCCAACACTCTGTGGTCAATAAGGACTATTGTGAAAGAGTCAACTAGGTACACCCCTTTTCACCTTGTATATGGTTCGGAAGCTGTGAAGCCGATTGAGATTGGCTCTGAGAGTCTGGGGATCAGCTTGTTTGAGCCAGACATGAATGACGAAGCTCTCAGAACCAACGTATATCTGCTGGATGAGCTCAGAAATGAAGCCAAGTTCATAATGGAGGCCTACAAGGCCCGAATCAGCAGAAACTACAACCGCAGTGTGTGGCCAGACCTCGAAATGGGAGATCTAGTACTCAGAAATGTGGCAACTATACAAAAGGATAAAATCCATGGGAAGTTGTCTGCTAAATGGGAAGGGCCCTATCTGGTCAGTGAAGAACTGTACCCAGGGACGTACAAGTTGAGGAGGATGGATGGAAGTGAACTGAAAAGCAATTGGAATGCCAGAATATTGAAAAAATATTTTGTGTAAACCCTATTGTACCAAACAAGTTCATAAATGAAAGTCCTCTAAGCCACCCTTTTGAGCTACATACTTCTTACATTACATAAAACCCTCATTCCCCCTCAGACTAAACAGAACACCAAAAATGTTAACTACTGGCAGACTAGAAGGGGGAAAAAACCCCAGCCTGGCGGAGCAAAACAGGGTCAGAGCCAGAAAAGAGAACGAAGAGGTCCACTAAGCACATAAGTTGTCTGCACAAAAGGGGGTTGACCGTAAGATTAAATACTCACCAGAGCCCAGGCTAGTGGAGTGAATCGGTTGTCGGCCCGACTTAGCGATGTCATAGACCTCTATCCCCGACTTTTGCAGGAACAAAGGTCCATAAAGCAGCGAGGATAAGTCACAGACACCTAAGGCTGATGGGGATAGCAGAGTTCAAAAAAGAACCAATTGCACCCCGAAAAAAGGGCTCTGGCAGATGGGTAGAGCCCCTAAAGGCCTCAAAGCCATCGCGAATTAGGGTGTCAAAATACCTTTGAATTGCTCGGCTCACCGATACCCACAATAGTAGGTGGAGTAGAGCAGGAAAATAAAGGAGCACCAAAGCTAATTGTATGAAAGAGCAAAAAGAAAACTAATTGTTGCAGAGCTCTGCCATACAAAGTATCTTGTAAACACTTAGCGAAAGTTAATATGGAAAATATACAAAAGAGAACACCAAAGCTGAAACAAAATGTATTACATATCATAATGAATATCGTTTTACATAGAGGCTCTGGTCAGAAGACAGAGCAGAAGCTACAAATCTATTACAACAAACGGCGGCTACCTAAACAAAAAAGGGAGCTAATACAGATGAAAAATGAATGTTTGACTATTTTGTTATAAAGATTACAAGAACTCAATTAGGGACATCATTAGAAGGCAAAAACGGGGGGACTGTAAACAGTACAATAAAGGCTCCCAGCTCATCCACCTCAGCAGCTCAGACACGAGTCACAAGAAGACTAAGGCAAAGCGAGAGATAGCCGCCCGAGTTCCTATTGATCAGGAACAGAGTGGTCATCCCCAGTAGAGCTCCCATCAACTTGTGGCTCAGAGCTCCTCTCCTCTGGAGGAAGAGAATAGAAGAGCTCCAGCCTTCAGGTCCACTACAAAAATTAGGGGGTTTTAGCGACAATAAATTGGCGACCAATTTTAAATTGTTGCTAAATGGCAACCAAAAAAAGTTTAAAATGTTGCCATGTATAAACTAAAAACTTCGACGATCACCAAGTCACTCGCCGGCGTCGCTGCTTTCTGGACGCCGACATTGATTTCTAGCCGCCACCGCTGCTTTATCGCCACCGTCGCCGCTGCATTGCTGGTGAATTTTTGTGGTTTTGTTTGGTTAATTGGTGAATTTTTGTGGTTTTGTTTGGTTAATTGGTTTCAATGAACGATATTTGTGTTAATTGACATTATTTTTGTTGATTGTTGATTGGTTAATTGTTGATAGTATGATGAAAATCTGGAATGGATTGTTGTGTCATAATTCAAGACTTGATTTTTTTTTATGACTTAGAACCAGTAGCTTTGCACAGAAAAAGGAAGGGGAAGAAAAATATCAAATGAATTGCTGTCATATTTCCCCTTAATAGTCAGGTAATGAATTTGCAGCTTGTATTAAGTGAACATAGTGGGTGCTAATGGGAAGCAGGAAAATAAGACTTAGCTTTTTAGAGGAGGAGGGATTAGTTGTAGAAGGGTAAGAAAATGAAGTGGAGACAAAAGGTGGGAGTGTCATTCCTTTGATAATGGAATTCTAGGAGTTAAATGAGTTTGATTTGGATGATTCATTAGTAAAGACGTACATACTTTGATAATGGTAATTCAATCAATGAAATGAAATTATAGTGGCCATTTTTTATAGGTATTTTGATTTGATAAAGTGTCAGGTTTCATGATTAAATCTTATGGAAATTTAGTGGGTGTTTATTTTAATTGATTCACTAATATGTTATAACAACTTAAGTTAGTTTTTAGGCTATTGTTTGAATACTATAATGAAATTGGTCATTAGCTTTTTTCTTCCCTACTACTACTGGTTTATGTTTGTTTTTACAGTGATTGGGGTTGAATTTGTGGATGACTTGTTGGACTTTGAAGTGGTTATTGAAATGTTTCTACTTCCTATGGTGTTTGAGCTTGAATTTTTTTTATGGAACTGAAAATTGGATGAATTTATTCTCATGTGTTGTTTTTTATGTTTATTAAAAATCATTGTCTTGATCGACTAGTTTGAGTTATGTTGTAGTGTCTTGAATAATCTCTGCTTTTGATTTCTTTGATTGAAGAAGCTCAATACATATATCTTGTTACGTGTTACTACACTAATTCAAGTAAATGTACAGTGTCATGAGGTCAGATCGAGAATGGATGTATGAAAGGCTCAATGGAAAATTCCTTAGTGAAACGTTTGCTCAAAAGGTCGATGAATTTATTGAGTTTGCTAACAAACAAGAAATTGTGGTCGATGGTATGATGAAATGTCCTTGTGTAAAGTGTCGAAACATTCCATATGAGGATTTAGATACTATTAAGTTACAACTTTATAAGAATGGTTTTCAACCTAATTATCACCAATGGACTTTTCATGGAGAACTTCCTATTCGAAAGCATTCACGAAGTAGTGGTTCCACTTCTACACAAGATGCATCAAATCCTTATAGAAACATGGTATTAGATGCATTTGGACCACAATGTGATATGGAAGATGTAGCAGAAGAGCCACACATTCAGTTTAAGAAGTTCTTCGACATGCTAGAGGCAGTAGAGGAGCCTTTGTATGATGGTTGCAAGTTGTCGTTGTTATCTGCTGCCGTAAGGATGGCAAATATCAAGTGTGAATACAACATTCCTCACAGAGCGGTAGATAGTATTGCATCCTTAATGAAAGATATGTGCTTAGATGACAACAAAATGACCGATAGCTTTTATAAGACTAAGAAATTGCTTGAAGGGTTAGAACTACCGCACAAAAAAATACATGTATGTCCAAATGGTTGCATGTTGTTTTGGAAGGAACACCAAGATCTCAAAGAATGTCTAGTTTGCAAAGAAAGTCGGTATAAGACCATCAGGAAGAATGGCAAGCATTCTCCTAAAAGTGTTCTTGTTTATTTCCCAATTGGTCCGAGATTGCAAAGGCTATATGCAACAAAAGCTATAGCTAGTCAAATGAGGTGGCATGAAGAGAATCCCCGGGTTAGTGACCTAATGTCTCATCCGTGTGATGGAGAGGCATGAAAGCATTTGGATTCTGAATTTCCATCTTTTGCAGCGGAGTCTCGAAATGTTCGACTTGGTCTTTGCACTGACGGGTTTTCACCATTTGGAAAGACGGGAAGACAATATTCATGTTGGCCTGTTATTTTGACTCCTTACAACTTGCCACCAGAGCTATGCATGAAGAAACCTTTTATGTTTTTAAGTTTGATAATTCCGGGTCCAAAAAGCCCAAAGGGGAATCTTGATGTGTTCTTGCAACCTCTTATAGAGGAGTTGAAACTACTATGGGAGGTAGGGTTGCCAACCTATGATATCTCGAAGAAGCAAAATTTCCAAATGAAGGCAGCATTGCTTTGGACAATAAGTGATTTCCCGGCATACGGCATGCTATCAGGATGGAGCACAGCCGGAAAATTGGCTTGTCCATATTGTATGGAAAATACAAAAGCATTCTTCCTGAAACATAGTCGAAAACACACTTGGTTTGACTGTCATCGGGCATTTTTACCCCATGATCATGTTTTTCGGAAAAATAAAAGTGCTTTTCGTAAAGATGTGATTGAGAACTCTCCTACTCCACCAAGAGAAAGTGGAGAACAAGTTTGGAATCGTGTGTCATCGTTGCCGAAAACTGATGAATGCTTAAGAAATGACGGAAAACGACCAGAAGGATATGGGGATGTGCACCATTGGTCTAAGCAAAGTGTCTTTTGGGAACTTCCGTATTGGAGAAAACTCTTCATACGTCACAATCTTGATGTTATGCATATAGAAAAAAATGTGTATGATAATGTGGTTCACACTGTAATGGATGTGAAGGGGAAAACCAAAGACACGATAAATGCAAGAAAAGACTTGAAGGTGTATTGTAAACGACGGAACCTAGAGGTTGAAGATGTCGTTGATGGTAATGGAAAAAGAAAATTCCGAAAACCAAAAGCTCCTTTTACTTTGTATAAAGAGCAAAGGAAACTTGTGTGTGAATGGTTGAAGAAACTAAAGTTTCCGGATGGCTTTGCTTCAAATTTAGGCAGATGCATTGATGAAAAGGAGTATAAGCTGTTCGGTATGAAAAGCCATGATTGCCATGTTTTTATGCAAAGATTGCTTCCTGTCACTTTTAAGGACTTGTTGCCACTAAGTGTTTGGAATGCTCTTACAGAACTGAGTCAATTTTTTAGAGATCTTTGCTCGACTACCGTGAAAATTAGCGACATGGTGCGTTTAGAGAACAATATAGCTGAAATTCTTTGCAAATTGGAGAGAATATTTCCACCGAGCTTTTTTAACTCGATAGAGCATCTTCCTGTTCATTTGCCTTATGAAGCAAAAGTTGGCGGGCCAGTTCAGTTTAGATAGATGTACCCTTTTGAAAGGTAAAATAAAGTTATTTTTTTAATTAATAAATTATTGAAAAATGATTAATTCAATTTGTAACACTTATTTTGTGTTAGGTTTCTAACAGAAAGTGGGCAATAAAGCTAGAGTGGAAGGCTCTATTTGCAATGCATATCTATTGAAGGAGATATCAAATTTTTGCTCCCTTTATTTTGAGAAAGATGTGGACTCTAAGATAAAAGATTTAGGATTGGTTGGTAATGATGAGAATAATCCCGATGCAAATCTACCCGAGTTGTTCTCTGTTAGTGGTGGACACACCTCTTCGAAAGGCAAACATCATTATCTTGATGAAAAAGATTACAGAGTTGTACACAGATATATTCTTACTAACTGCGAAGTACTTCGGCAATATGAGAGGTGATTAATGATTTATATTCTAGTTTACATTATATCACTTATAGCTAGAAAGATTTGCTAAGATACTAAAAAATTATCTTTTTAGTTAATTTGAAGCTGAGGCGATAAGAGAGTATGGTTGCCAAAGTATAAGCAAAGTTTGGACTAAATTTCAAGATGATTATTCTGGTTGGTTCAAACGATATGTAAGTTGATTTATTCATACGGTCTAACACCTCTTACGTTATTGTTCAACCATATCATGAGTGTTTATTATTGTAGGTACTGGAAAAGGGGACCAATGATGATATTATCCACTCGCTAGCACTTGGGCCATTGACAAGGGTTCGGAAATTCAATCAGTATCACATTAATGGGTACAACTTTCACACCTTGTCTTACTGTAAGAAAAGGTCTACCATGAACTATGGTGTTTGTGTGAAGGGTGTCGAAGGAAGCGACTTTTATGGTATTCTTCAAGAAGTGATAGAATTGGTTTATGTTGGTGCAAGAAGAAACTTTAAAACTGTGTTGTTCAAGTGTGATTGGTTTGACGTGAGACAAGGTACTAGAACACATGAGAAGTACAAAATTGTTGAGTTGAATCCCTTGAAGAGGTGTCCAAAGTATGACCCTTTTGTATTGGCATATCAAGTTGAACAAATGTATTTTTCTCCTAGTCCAAGTACTAGCAATGAAAGAAATCCATGGTGGTTTTTTTTAATATTAAGGCAAGAGGAATCATCGATGCTCCCGTTTACCCTTTAGCATTCCAAGAAAAAGCCACCATACATCCTCCACTATTGTCACAGATCGAGGCGAACATTGAAGCTGAACTATTTCGTAATGAAGTGTGTGATGAAGATGTTGAAAGGGAGGAACTAGAAGAGGACGAGGACGAGGACGAGGACGAGGAAGATGATACGGAAGAAAATGTCTAATTAAGCCATTGTTTTGTATTTGGACATGTCAAATTTCCTTTAATTTTCCTTTCTAAATAGACTCATGTTGTCTCTTTAATTAGATGAATGTTTTGAATTAGTATGGTTATGCTTTGGTATTTATTTTTAAATTGATATATATCTTTCGTGAATCATTAGTTACATATACCGGACACTAAGGCTTTTATGCCATATATTATTCTTCTTTTTCTTATCTTTACAGGTTTATAGATTATGGCATATAGGCGCAGAGGTGGCCATAACGGGATGGGTCCTATCATTAGACCATCAAACGTAGTGAATTTTCGTCTTCCAAATTCGTCACCTCCATCAACAGATGATGATATCGATGATTTTAACTTGGATGCTGAAGTTCGTTCGAAGTCACTCCCTCTAAGCAATCCTGATTCCAACTCTGATGAAAATGACCATGATATTGAAGGTGAAGATCTTGATGATGCATCCGAATTTCCAGATGATACGGGTAATCCTAAGGCTAATAGGATCTTACACCAATATGAGGGATTGTGGTGAGTAGCTTTGTTTTAGTGTCTATTCGTGTTGTTGAAGTCATTTTTCTGCCTTCCTTTCCTCTGATCCACAACATGATTGCCTACTGCCAGTGCTATTTTTTTATTTTGGCATCTTTGTTTTTGTACAATGTATGCCTTCTGCCTACTACTGTTTGAGTTACTGTTTTTTATTTTGGCATTCAAAAACCTGTAAAACAAGTCAGTGGGTTAGCTTCCCAGAATTATCTTACATTTTGGTTTGCATATGGGTGTGCCTTTTGCCTACTGGTAAGGTCATGTTACTGGCATCAAGAAACTTGTACAAGTGAGGGGGTTAGCTTTCTTAGTTTTTGGTTCGCATCTCTTGGATTTTGTTTCCGTAAAATGTTTGCAAGCCTTTTGTTTTTCTTGTGATGTGCTTTTATAATTGGTCAGTGTTTTTGAAATAGGTTCCATTCTCGTGAGGTTGTTGATGAAGTGGTAGACACTTCGTATAAGACATATTTTATGGGACCGTGGTAAAATTGGTCCAAGGTTCCTCAAGAAGCTAGAGCAATGTGGTGGAAGGCTTTTAAGGCAAGATGTACAATTGAATTAGATACTTGATTATTAATCTATTTGTTTTGGTGAGTAGTTCTAACAATTTTAAATGCATTTATTGAAGGTTAAATTCTCTTGGGATTCTTCTATGGCTTATTTGGTAAAGAAGGGATGGCAACTAAAGTGTAGGAGGCGACTTTCGGATGTGGTATGTAAGATGTGTACAACAAAAAAATATCGTGCAAAATGTGTCATCCAAGCATAAAAAACAGATTATGGCACTTAGAGAAACAGACAAGTTCAAAGTGAAGTCTGCACAATGCTCTCTGAACAAAAAGAACCCTGAGAAAGAAATGCCCATCCATTGTCAAGGATCAAAATCTACCGAGCAAATTAAAATTGATCTGGTTTGTCTTCTTACCCTTCCATATAATGTCATATAATTTTCTGGTGTGATTCCCTTTTTAAGGTTTGTTTGCTCCTATTATCGCTGTGGTATATTCGATATCTTACCGGCACTCATAACGTAAACTCCACAGCCAATATGCTACCCGCCTTCTAGTATTTTCTCAATATATCATGCGTAGATGTTAAGAATTAGCAAATGGGACACACAGCTACAGAAGTCTCTGTGCTTTGTTAGAATTGATTTTCCCTTAAAAGCATGCTAGGTAACAGTTTCTGTTATATTCGATGAGAACACATCTGAGGACTGGGTTATATGTTTAATTTGCTCTCTAAATGTGTCTCATCTCTTATGTGCAGTGGTAAGTAATTGTTTAATAGTTGTTGTTTACATGAACTATTTGGTAAGTACAACTTAAAAAGTGAACATAAGGTGAGCTTATTATAACCACTTAACAAAGTTGCTGCTGTGAACTTATTTGTCGTGAGCTTATTATAAGTCTGTTGCTGGCACACCGCTTATCAGTCTACAGGCTGGTACAAAGCCTGCTTCACTCTTTATTAACAGACACAACCTATGTTAAGTCACCCTTATGAATTCCATTCATTCTTCCAAGCTAGAGAATGCACTCTAATAATCTGAACGTTAAAGATGGGTTGTTTCATGGATGGAAAAGGCCTCAAGTTTGGATTAGGATATGCTAAATATAGTGAAACGAATAATAAGAGTAACCAGTGGAAGAATAGTCCCATAATTCAGCAACCACCACTACTAAAGAATGGAATTCACAGGGGTGACTTAGCATAGGTTGCAAACACTTTTGGGTCAGGTACTTGCTAAGAACTAGCTTAGCTTGGACAAATTTAAGAGACAAAAATGGGCAGAAGTAAGGAAGATAGTGATGATTTGAGTTGTTCTTTTCTCTAACCTAGATAATCACAAACTAGACTTAAAAATCTAACTAGTAGACATGAATCTGGTCTATGTCTTCTTTTAAAACTTACAAACTCACAAGTTACAGCAGGCTTTGAAAAGTAGTTTGTGTTTCGCCTTTGTACCAAGTAACAACAATCTAGTCTCTGTTTTTGTAGTTCGTCTTTCTACCATGTTTGTTCATTTTTCCCTTCTATATGTAAATGATATACTCCAGAATGGTGTTATTATCTCAATCATAGCATATATGAAATATGGTATTAAGTTGCAGTGTGTTTCACTTAATTAGCTCACTGGTGCCATGTTTACTTAATTAGCTGACTAGCGTATTGTTGTTGACTTTGGAATGGTGATGGTGTGTTTACATTTTTAGGAAAAGAAGTTAAAGCGTGTACCTACTGCGTCTGAAGTGTATTACAGAGGCCATGTCAATAAGAAAGACAAGTTTGTCGACAAGACATCCGAAAAAGTTTGGGTAAATTCCTCCGCTTTATATAATGCACTAATTAAAATTGATTATAGAGTAGTAGTGCGTTACTAACAATGTCCATATTTATCACTCCTCTAGAATGATTTTCAGAATAAGAAAGTTGCTAATCAAGATGTTGAGAATCCAAAAATAGAAGACGAGTTGCTATTTGAATCATTGGATGGATGGAAAAATGGAAAGATCTATGGCCTCGGCAATGCATGTGATAGCTTTTATGTTAAACCGCATAAAGAACCAAGTTTGAAGAAGGCACGCAATGATTTAGTGGCTGATTTACAAAATCAAATTGTACAACTCACTTCCGAAAATTCTCAACAAAAGAAAGAACTTGAAGAGACAAAAGCAGGCCTTGTTGCAACCACGACCAAATTAGATGATACAACAAGTACTTTGAAGGCTATTCAAGAACAAGTTCAGTTTTTATGGAGTACTAGAGGCAATTCTTCGGCTAATTTTGGTTCAACATCGCCTACACCTCCACTTGCTTTTTAATTATTGAGAATTACTTGTCTATTTTTTGGGATCTTTTATAGTGAAGTATAGGAGTAATAGTAGTCATTGGGTTAAATATGGGGCACATATTTTGGGTATATGACATAGGAAAATTCTAATTTACTTGAACTGAGATGATTTTTGCATTAACATTTTGTATTATGGATGTACTTTGAACCATATGTAATTAATTGGGTTATAGCCTTTTTTGGAGGTTTGAGATGAAATTATATATGTTAATTTCATATGATGTTGATTATTCTATATTTTTCATGCAATGTACATATATTAGATATTTAAGCATCGATAATGATAGAACACAAAAAGAATAGGCGGGAAATTTGATGGCGACAAAATGATCAAATCCGTTGCTAAAATTAAACGTCACATAGCCAAGGTTGGTAACCAAAAATCACTCTACACGTTGCTGAAAATCGCAACGGAAAAAGGAAAATTTGTAACTAAACATGGCAACGGGAAAAGGAATCTGTTGTTAAAACTGGCAACCAAATTAACATTTGTTGCTACTATGGGCATGCTGAAAGGGGCAACCAACATTTGGCGACTAACTAGACTCGAAGCTATAAGGCAACGAATTTAATTAACATTTCGTTGCTAACCTGACTTGGCAACGAGGATTTTGGCGACCAAGATTTTCCGTTGCTAAGTCGTTTTGGCAACGAATTTTGTATTATTTGCAACCATTTTGCACGGTCGCCATATTGCGTTTTTTTTGTAGTGGTCTCTGAGCTCTTGGGTGGTTGGAGGATCCATGTACACACCCTTTCCATAGGCCTCCTCGAACCCTAGTTAAAATCACGCTGGACATGCCAAAGGACTCGGCGAACGGCATGTTAGCAGTCATCCAAGTACTTGATCTTGAACACCCCTTCTGCCTCTTCAGCTCTCACTGTTTCTTCAACACGTAGCTGAGTCTCCCTGTCCACTAGGACCTTGGAGAACTTAGCCCCCAGCTCAAACTCCCAAGCCTGCAAGGCCTTAGTTGCCTCCTCTTGTATCTAAGCAACCCTTGCCTGCAGAGCCTGCTCCGCCTCCTTGGCCTGCTGCTCCAGTCTAGCATGGCACCCCGTGTGGTCAGCTCGCAGTGCAGTGAACTGTCCTTTGACCTGACTCAATTCCTGTAAAAGCAGCCAATAGCTTGGCTTCGACAATAGAGGCACGGCTCGAAGCCTCCTTCAATGCTGAGGAGAGCTTAGAATATTCAGCAGGAACCGCCTCTGACTGCTTCAGCAACCCTTACAGTTTGGTGTTTGAAGTTCGTACAGCGTCGTGCTCGATACTCAGTTGGTCTCTCTCCTCAGTAACTGCATCCAGCATCCCTTGTTGGAGCATCTTGCATGACTTCATGAAAGCATACTTGATCCTCTCTGACTCCAACTTTGCCTTAAGCTACTGCAGTTCAGGGATGTCTGTGTCACGCCTGCCCAAGCCAATAGCGTGGCAGAATTGTGCAGCCTGCACAGAAGGCACAGTATCAGCAAAGAGTAGAAAGAACAATCTGATATGTACAAGGGAAACACATTCCCTCTCTGAAAAACTCAAAGGCAGAGTGTAAACAAACACATTCCCTCTCCGAAAAACTCAGAGGCAAAGTGTAAATAAACACAAAGTGTATATTGAAGTGAACTTGCGAAGAGCAAATAACATACCAGGGTACGTCCTGAATTGCGTAGTCAGCGGAGAAGCAAGTGGCTAGAAGCTTCAACCATTTGCTCGGATCAGACAGGGGCACCGACGACTGTTCTGACTCTTGCACTTTGCGCCACCCGCCTGTTGATCCCCCTGCAGAAAACCTGAACCAAGGGAAAGCCCAGTCAGATCTACAAAAGGGAAGAGACTAGCACTAAGACCCGGCAGTGGAAAGGGATCAGAGAGTTCACCTTCAGTCCTCTTCTCCACCTCAACATCTATGACCGCAGCAGGGTCATGGGATTGGCGAGCCTTCTTTGGCTGGGCCCCTCCTCATGGATCTGCCCCTCTGCAGGCCTCTTCTGTGAATGAGAAGAAGACAGAAGAACAAGTAGTGACTTCAATATCGGCTCCTGCACCAGCGCTGCAGAAGCCTTTGACTGCTCTGCAGCCTTAGAAGGAGTCTGAGAAGCCCCAGAAGCCTGGGCCCTCTTAGACCTGATCTCGCGCTGAAAGGGCAAAGCAGACAGAGAAATACATGTTAGTGGGAATCAAAAAGATCTCAGAAGACCGCCGAATGATAAAAGAGTAAGGAAAGCATGAAAGAAAAAGATTTACAACACGAGCGAAGACATCCACACGTCTCGTCCTACAGCATCTGGAAAATATGGCACCTAGAAAGGAAGTCAGCCCATAATACAAGCAGAAAGAAAAACTGCAGATCCAAGAAAAGAAAGAGGACAATGCGGACCTGGGACAGAAGTAGCCTCCATGTCTACCTTCATAGGCTTATGGCCTCCCGCCTGACCATCAGAAGGGGCTGTCTGAGTCTCCTCATTTGGAGTTCCCTCTGAAGCACGCAGATCTAAAATAGAACAAACCAATACAGAAGCTGGAAAATCAAAATTACAAACTAGCCTTTCAAAAGGCAGCTCATAATTAAGCAAAAGTTGAAGAAGCATTACTTGTCTGCGTGAATTCCCTCTCCGGGGTAGAAGGGAGGATCTGCTGAATAGGCTAACGGTCAGAGGAGACTCTGACCCCAAAAGATCTTCAGACTCCTCTTCAGCAAACTCCCTTTCACCACCTGTGGGACCATCGGAAGACCCCCCGACAATGAGTCACCAAGGACCCGGCCGCATCATCCTCCTCCTCATCATCAGAGACATTAATCTCTGTGATGGTAGCATACAGACCACCCGTCATCGGTACGATCCCGCTATGCTTATCCACCAGCACAAAGACAAGGGTCATAGTGAAACATAAAGATCAGAACCCACCAACTATAAAATGGCGGACTATGTCTCTGCTTGGAGCTGCAGAGATTACAAATAATGAGAGTCAGATGGCACAGCAGAATGGAAAAAGGAAATAAAAAATGACAAAGAAGGAAAGAACTTACCCGTCGTGTAGTCTAGGGATAGCTTGCCTATCCATAGAAAGGAATTCTGGCACATCATAGCATGATGTGGCAGCCAGAAGTCTGCGACCGAAAGTAGTAATAAGCCACCCGCTCATCCTAGTTGAGAATTGCAGGGTAATTATGCTTCAAGAAAAGCTGCTCCACCGGCCGCAACGAACCTTTGAAGTGGTACGGATGCCCTTTCTGTGTCGGCACCCGCACGAAGACGAAGCTATCCCTCCAGTCCGTTAGGGTGGTGTCAACGGGGTAGACCGTCAAAAACTGAGCACGGACCGAACCAGAGAGATAATTGTATGTTCCACCCTGCCATTTGAAGTAAAACAGGCACCGAAACAGCTTGATGGTCAGGGGAAAACCTAGAGCCTCACAAACCCAGATGAATCCCAGAACCTTCTTTAACGACTGAGGGTTCAAGTGGAAGAGAACCATTCTATACTCGTAGAGCACCTTTTCCAAGAATCAATGAATCGGGAATCTGAGCCCGAATTCAAGGTGCTTCATGTATAATGCGGTATATCCATAAGGTGCAGCTGCAATGCTATGTTTCTCCGTCGGGACCACTACCTAGTGGTCGTGGAACGGTTTGTTCTCCGCAACCAACTCAATGTAATAAGCAACTTGACTCTTGGACAGAGCAGATGCAACCCTCTTGTTCAGGTAGGCTTGTTCTTGTTGTCGTAGAGGCAGTCGTCCGCGTCTCCTCATCAGAATACTTCCACTCGATATCCCGCTGGTCAGTCTTGAACTTATGACCAGGGAGACATATGTTAGTGGAAGCACCCAAGTCCTCAGAGTACAGATCCTCCTAGGAGTTGAATGGCTCCCACTCCTCCGGGACCTCCTCCTCCTTGCAGCGAGGAAGATCCAACTTTAAGACGGGAGATTGAGTATCCTCCGAAATCAGATGGTCATCTGATACAGACCCGGAGGGCGCCTTTGAAGAAGAAGGCATAGCCTTCTCTTTAAAAGAATCAACCTTTGAAGAAGACATTCTTCAACACTGAAGAAAAAAGGGAAAATATGTTAGACATAACTAAAATACAAGACAGTCTGGCACCTCTTACTTGCAGACAGGGCTACCAGACTAGGGGCCAAGGATACATACCATACCAGGAAGACAAGAAACAACAATGAAGCAAGGCAGACCTCATAAAAGGGCAGCAGAGCAGAATGAATGGAAAAGTCATTGAAAAAGGCAACAGAGAAATACAAAATTAGGGCATCATAAACAAGGAAAAACTCCACACCAGATAAATACCCAAAAAATAAGGGTTTGTATAGCAAATTGAATAATCAAGTCAGAGTTCAGCCTAAGAGGCAGAGAAGAACCGGACCAAAGAGGCAGAGTAGAGTTCAGCCGAAGAGGCAAAGTCGAGTCAAGCCCAAAGATGCAGAATAAAAGCAAAACATACCAACATGCAAGAGCAACTAAATGAATGGTAGGATAACACCAATTGCACCAACAGCATCAACGACAAAGAGCAAATCCTAATCTCTAGGCCACAACGAGAAAAAATTGCACACGAAGAGGGAAAAAAGGGAAAAAGTTTGTCCATTACGAGGCTACCATGCATAACCATCAAAGAAAACAAGAGAAAAGGAAATAAAATAAGTTTTTATAGGAAGTACCTGTTCGCAAGAGGAAATAACTGAAAGGCGAAGAGTCACCAAGTGAGAAACGAACGAGAAAGCGCAACAGCTTCGAAGAACCAAGAGGATGCCCAAGAAATCTAGTGAAGAATTTGTGAAAATCGCACTGAAAATCGCAAAAAAGAGGGTCAACTCACAAAGGAAAGCGAGAGAAACAAGAAAAAGAGAGTTGAAGGAGATGAGAATAGGAAAAGTTTGGGAAGTGGTAGAATTGTTCTATAAATAAGCCAACTACATCCCAGCAACAGTACTTGCTCATCATTGCTTTCCTTGGGAACCCCAAAAGACACATTAATTCAAACACAATTAATGACTCTTGCTCAATACTCCACCAAGTGAGCGGGAAAATAAAACCCCTCTAGGAGGGATATGAAAATTAGCAGAAGAATAATCTGCGCGCCTGTGAAGAGCAGGGTGCCAGCTCAGAACGAATAAACCCAATGTATTTCTACTACCAAACACTGGGTTTGGGGGGCAAATTGTATAGGGTCTGCCTAGAAGACCACCACACTCTGCCAGACTACGCCAGAGCGCCCAAAACACAGCAGACCTCATCAGGCAGACCTCTCTCGATCAGAGCTCTGGACAGTAAATCAACAAAGGCCTTATTACTTTGGCCCACTTCTAAAGAAAGTCCACTTACCTTGCTAGGTCAGTCATAAGCTCATGTCTCTTATAAATACTCATTCCCATGTATAAGTGAGGTACGTTCTATCATAATCGAGCAAACACTCACAAAACACTTGCACTAGGTACTCATTTCTCTCAACTAGAAACCTTGTGTTCATCTGCGACTGACTTAGGCATCGGAGGAGCGTTCCTCGGAAACATCCCTCGAGGTCCACCTTTGTTTTGTAGGTAACCACCACGAAGGAAGTTTAGACGCCGCATTTTCCACCAAATACCCACCACCAGACATCGTAGTTGTCCTAGACAGAAACAAGGAGAATGCAAAATGAACTAGACAACAAATAGTAATAAGGAAAGAAAAGTCCCGTGTATATCATGCTAAAATTGTTCATATGGAGTTTCTCCACTAGTTTAATCCTTTTACTTCCTCCTTTCTTTTTACTCTTTACAAAGTTCAATGTCTAAATCTGATTATTAATATCTCTAATTGTGTTGAATCAAAAAATAATATAAAGGTTTGATAATTCAAGACTTAAGTATTTACCAAAATACATCTAACAAGAAAGTAAATGACTATATTAATACTTATTAATACTTATACATTAATTATGATGGATGGTTAAAAGGAAGCAGATGAGCAGTATAAAATGACAATTACAGTGAGTAAAGAAAAACGAAGGAAGTATGCATTATATAAAGAGCGATGTTTATCAAATCCTTACAAGTAATTCTAGAAGTAGAGTGTAGCCCAGTTATTACTATTTGTAGTAGCATTAAATCCAAAGGACCAAGTTCAATGCCTTGAACAACAAGACTTCTTCAATCCAAGTGACGAAGTTTAATAATTTGAACAACAAGACCACTTTTCGATTGAAGTTCATGTATCTCCCTCAATGTCATCACCAGTTTCATCCCTTCATCTGTTCATCAGCACCATTAACAACACCAACATGATGGTACCTAGCCATCTCTACTTCCAATCTTCCATCCATCCATCTTCTCTCTCAATCGGAAGCTCTTTCGACCTTTGTCAACGTCTCCTAACAATTGGTGCTTTGAGATAAAAGCGCTTTACAACTAAAGATGTCATGTTGTCTAGACAACCCATCTTAATCAATCTCCGATATAAATATATTAATTGGTGTATTATCGAATCCTCGATGATTGTTAACATCTATGTTAAACACAAAATATGCACCATAAGTTGTGTTTGGTGAAAGAAATTTGATGTCGAACCTTCCTATTATGTCTAGCCAACGTACGTCTTGGAGAGCAGCAATCTCAGGAAACCTATAATTAAAACACGTTTAGATCATATGTCCCATTTAGTTTCTCCGCTCCCTATCAATCTACAGGTATTATAAAATTACAAGCATCGATATAATATAGTCCCTCCGTCTTAATTTATTTTACATAATACTTTTTTCGATGTTTCAAGGTAATATTTTTGTAAGTATTTTCTCTCTAAATAAAGTTGGATTCTATATCTACGTGCTCATTTTTTCTCTCTACTCTTATAGTCTCTTAAATTTGTGCCAAAAGTTAATGCATTAGTATTTTTAGAACTGAGTGGTGAGACACATGGAAATATAATCATAATATGTCCAAGGTCATCCGCCCATCTCAATAGAGGATATGGTCTAATGTAATAAATTGGGCTCATAAAAATAAAAAAGCATAATTTAGGTTCATATGGTAAAAAATGTTATTCATATCCATCTTTTGGTAATAAAGTTTTTATAACCACTAAGCATAAAATGAAAGAAGAAATAAATATATAATGATTTTATTGGGCCATGATGGTTAGGTTTTATTTAATTAGTGATGTACATGTGTAATTAGTTAATGGGCTTGAGGCTTATGTTATTTAGCATTAGCTTGTATATGATGGTTAACATTTAATGAAATTGTTAGAAACTGACTGTTTACAATGACTGAACAAAGAAGAAATTCAAGGTTGTGTCGCGGTAGAAGACCACTGACTTGAAAGCAATTACGGCCCGACTATGGTGGTAATCGCAACTGGCCGGATAGCTCCCCAAGGTTAACACAGCGACCTTTCTGAGTCACCAGTAACAAAGAAAAGTCTTGGAGACAGATACACGTACCCAGTGTTTAGAAGAGAGAAAGAAGAAGAGAAGAGAAGTGATTTTCCGGATACAAACTAAGGCAGCAGTGGACTGATTTTATAGCAAAAGAATCAGGCCAAATAAGGAATGTAATAATCAGTGGGAGGAAATCAAGGGCGACAATAAAGGCCATTAACACTGTAACGGTTAAAAACGTTTCAGTGTTACATGTTACAGTTACACAGAGTTGGGTTCGGGTCCAAAAAGATAAGCTCCAGCTCAGCTCTTCCCAGAACCCAGAACCCAGAATCCAGGCCCAGCCCGAGCCCGGTCCGGTCCGAGCAGGCGGCGCGCGCGCGCTTGTGTGTGTGATAGCAAGCCCAAGCCCAAGAAGACCTCCAACCACAAAATCCAACCAAGTACTCAACTCAATAAACATGAAGAGGAAGGGGGTTAATAAACAAAGGCAAACTCCCTTCCATAGGTGATGTGGGATGTTTGGGAAAAACCCAAATAGGTTTTACAAGCCTTAACTCCAACAATCCCCCACAAAGGCTCTGAAAAGCAAAAGAAATTCCTGGGTAAGGAAAGGGAAGTACTTAAGCATCAATATCTTTCGATTTGAATTGAGACATAGTGAAGTGAGGCAACAACTTACTTGCTATTGAGTGAATCTCTCTTGAACTCACCAGAGTTCCATTGAGACCCCCACAACACATACCTACCTTAAGAACGTGCAGTCTCCACGATACAACACAAGCGCTTTATAGCCATGCGCACACCTTGGGTCTCATAAGGGCTCTAGAAAGACAGCCCAGTCTTTCATATAAGGCGGCTTAACCTCCACACTTACGTAGGTAGTCCGAGGGGATATGGAACTATTAAGAGCAAAAGCTCAACCTCACAATATAAATCCATCAAGTGCGTCTCAATAGCACCACCAAACAGGTTATGGATTTAGAACGCACTACCAACATGCCATAGGGATGAGAAATGTAGTGCAAGTTAAGATTCTATGGCTTCGTTTGACCACAAAAGGGTATCCACCATAAAATCTCAACTAATGGGCCTAAGCCCCATCCCCCTCGACGACTCTAGGACAACTCTCCTAAATAATCCCTTAGTAAAGGGATCAGCAAGATTTCTTCCGGACCTCACATAGTCCAAAGAAATCACCCCATTTTTCAGGAGTTATTTCACGACTTCATGTCTGATCCGTATGTGTCTTTTCTTACCATTGTAGACACTGTTCTTAGCAACGCCAATGGCTGCTTGAGAATCACAATGAAGGGAGACAGGAGCACCCTACCCTCCCCATAATGGAACATCAGACAAAGGTTTCTCAACCACCCAGCTTCTTGCCCTGCCAACTCGAGTGCAATAAACTCAAACTCCATGGTTGAGCGTGCAATACAAGTCTGTTTCGAAGACTTCCACGAAATAGCACCACCACCAAGAGTGAACACGTAACCACTACTTGAACTAATCTCAACCCTGTTTGCATCACAAAATCCTTCAAGTACAGCAGGAGATTTAGAATAGTGCAAACATAGATCAACTGTTCCTTTCAGGTATCTAAGAAGACGATGAAGAGCATTCTAATGTTCATTACGAGGGTTATGAGTATACCGACTCAGTCGACTCACTGCATAAGCTATGTCAGGTCGAGTACAGTTTATGAGGTACATCAAACTACCTATGACTTTCGCATATTCACTTTGAGAAACACTTTCTCCTAAATTCTTAGTCAAATGAATACTAGGGTCATAGGGTGTACTCACTGGAGCAACATCAAAGGAGTGAAACTTTTTAAGCACCTTTTCCACATAATGAGACTGACTAAGGGAGATGCGACTGGAGGTTTTCTTAAGTCTTACTCCTAAGATCACATCAGCTTCTCCCAAATCCTTCATCTCAAACTTCGATGCCAAGAAAAGTTTAGTATCATTGACCACCTTTAAATTGTTACCAAAGATCAACATGTCATCCACATAAAGACATATGATTACACAATCTGATCCTATTAGCTTTGAGTAAACGCAAGAGTCAGAGTTGTTGACAATGAAGCCATTTGACACAACAGTACTGTCAAAATTTTCATACCACTGTTTTGGTGCTTGTTTGAGACCATATAAGGACTTCCTCAACTTACACACTTTATCTTCTTGACCTTGTACCATGAAACCCTCAGGTTGAGACATATAAATCTCCTCCTCTAAGTCACCATTCAAGAAAGCAGTCTTAACATCCATCTGATGTATGACTAAGTCATGAATAGCAGCAAGAGCTAACAGGGTCCTAATGGTGGCTATCTTAGTCACGGGAGAATAAGTGTCAAAGTAATCTAGTCCTTTCCTTTGAGTGAAGCCCCTAATCACAAGTCCGGCTTTAAACCTCTCAATAGTCCCTGCAGGTCTCAACTTCTTTTTAAAGATCCATTTGCTATCTATGGTCTTTGATCCCTTAGGTAAGTCAGTTAACTCCCAAGTGGAGTTAGACACTATGGAATCTAACTCGCTCTTAATGGCCTCTTTCCAAAAGCTAGCATCCACAAATCTCATTGCTTCCTCAAAAGTCTTAGGGTCCTCTTCTATCATGAAAGCATAGACCAATTCATCACTCAACAAGTCAATAATGCAAGAGCTCTCAGACAGAAAAGCAGTGACAAAATCAGAACCAAAGTCTTTTGCTACTCTAGGTCTTTTACTTCTCCTAGGTTCATCTACAGCACCAGAACTACTAACATGCAAATCAACTGAAGTACTACTTAAAGTCAAATCAGCAGTAACATCACTAGTAGGTAAGGGAACGTCGTGCGTAGAACAAGTAGGTAAAACAACCGTAGGAGAGGAACATGAAGGCATGGAAGCAGCATCACCCTTTTTCAAGGGAAAAACATGTTCAAAGAACTCAACGTCTCTGTACTCACAAATAGACATATCACTCAAAGTCATGAACCTATAGGCAGCATGAGCATAACCAATAAATACTGCATCAAAGGTCTTGGGTCCAATGTTTGACCTCTCAAGAAGCTCAAGTTTGGAGTAAACCCCTTCCACAATTCATAAGGAGTCTTATCTAACTTTTTGTGAGGTACTCGATTAAGAACATGACAGGCTGAAAGGACTGCTTCCCCCCACATTTCATCAGGCAACCCAGAACTCACAAGCATAGCATTCATCATGTTTTTCAAAGACCTATTTTTCTGTTCAGCTATACCATTCTGTTGAGGTACATAAGGTGCACTAAGTTCATGAATAATACCCAATTTCTCACAATGGTCATTCAAAGTGAAATTTTCATACTCTCTACCTCTGTCATATCTAACCCTCTTGATTTTCCTATCAAGTTGGTTTTCTACTTCGGCCTTATATTTAATGAAAGCTTCCCCTGCCTCACTTTTGGCTTTGAGAAGGTAAATCTTAGTGTACCTCGAATAATCATCAACAAAGGAAATATACCAGAATTTTCCTCCTCTATTTCTAGTGTTCTGGAAATCAGCTAAGTCCGTATGAATCAACTCTAGAAGTTGCGTGGTCCTTTGAGTCACGGTTTTGCAAGGTTTCTTAGTGAATTTTGCTTCAACACAAACTGGACACTTAGAAAACTCAGTAGTCGACGGATTAGGAATTAAAGCTAAGGTCCTTAGTCTCTTAATGGAAGCAACATTCACATGCCCTAATCTACCATGCCACAAATTTAAAGACTCAGCAATATAAGCAGAACCAGAAACAGTTTTATTAAAATCAGCATAAACAGAAGAAGCAACATTCAGAATAAATAAACCTCCACTTAAATACCCCTTCCCAACAAATTCCCCACCACGAGTCATTACAACTTTGTCAGCCTCAAAAACAATTTTCAAACAAGCTTTGTTTAACAAGGCACCAGACACTAAGTTGCGACGCATAGTAGGAACATACAACACATTTGAAAGGGAGAGGGTTTTTCCAGAGGTAAGTTTAAGAGTGACCTTTCCTCGTCCAAGCACTCCAGCAGTTGCAGCATTGCCCATGTAGACACACTTGCCTTCAGAAGCATCCTAAAAATCATAGAGCAGCTCCTTGTTTGCACAGAAATGTCTTGAAGCCCCAGTGTCCAGAATCCAATCAGTACTGTTCTCGATCAGATTTGCTTCAACAACCACAGCAGCGACAATGTCGTTGGATTCAGCAAGGTTAGCCTGAGGTCCTTGTTTTTGCACAGAACCTTGGCGTTGAGGGCATTGGTAAGCCTTATAATCTGGCTTGCCACAGACATAACAGAGGTCAGACTTCTTCTGAATCTTGCTATCCGGTTTGTTAAATTTGCCTTGCTTCTTTCCCTTGTTATTACCCTTTTCCCTTAACCCTTAAACTTATCAGAGCCTGATGGAGCAGTAGATTCCACCAGGTTAGCTTTAGTGGTATTAACAGAAACTGAATCTAGATTGTCCTTAAGGCGATTTGCCTCTTCAATCCTCATATGACTAATTAATTCCTGTAGAGACAGGAATTCTTTTCTGTGTTTCAGATTATTTCTAAAATCTCTCCAAGAAGGGGGGAATTTTTCTAGCAAAACATTAGCTTGAAATATTTCACATATTTTCATGTCCTCATTAAGAACATCAGCACAGAGATTTTCGAACTCGTGAACTTGATCCATAGGTGATGTGGGATGTTTGGGGAAAACCCAAATAGGCTTTACAAGCCTTAGCTCCAACATAAATGAGTAAGGAAAACATTTACCCTAATTTGACAATTTTTTTCTACTTCTTGAACTATTTAGAATTTTTGATGGAAAACTTTAAGATGTCCTAAAAGACAGCCCTGTATATGTCATACTGATACAAGTAATACAACATTTCAGGATATTGAGTATTAACATAGATGGAGAGAGAAACGACCTTAATTCTGGTACAGATTTCCAAGGCCAATATTGAGGGGTGTCTCCCCAGTCCCCATGCAAGTCAAGGCCCTAGCACCAAGCATGTAGCATTTCTTCCAACTTCGTTTATCCAAGGCAAAACTCTAAATTGTGTAACAAGATTGGACATGTATACAGGAAAACATTATATATAACGTCCAATAGGACTATAGGAGTCATGAATATGAGACGTCATCAACTCATATACTTAGTTATGAGAGTGACAGATATGTTAATTAAAAAAAAAATTGAGATCGATTCTTATTCCGCTTTTGTGACTTTTCCTACACAAAAAAATTACAATTTGTTAGTTCACGTTAAGTTCGGTTGTTGTAAAATTGACTTCTTATTATTATGAAGTGTTATAATCTTTGCTTTATTTTGTCTTCACTTTTGAATGCATCACAAAATATGCTTAAGTGTAGGATTGAATTGTTTCCATCAGGGCCGTCTCATAAAAAACGCCCTGTGCAAAATAAATGATTAGGCCCCCTACAACAATAACCTTAATAATATAATTTTTCTAAAATACCAGTTTTTCTAAAAAGTTCTCTCAATACCGTCAAATCTGACAAATGTGGTCTAAAGTGTACAAATATAAAACGAAATACTTTTAACTATAGAAATTTCATTTCATCAATAACAAGATGGTTTTTTTAAAAAGAAATTCTAACCAAAATGTATGCTTCTTGATCTTAAATAATAATAAAAATATCTGAAAAAAAGAGCTAAAAGATAATGATATTCTTGATTTTGAAAAATATTGTCAAAAACTAACTACTTGTATCCTAGTAACAAAATTTATTAGTGATAAGAATGTGAGGGCTGTCAAAAGACGAAAAGAAAAGAAAAGGGAAGAAAGGTGTAAAAATTTAGGAAAATTATCTTTTTGGGTACCTGAGGTTTGACAATATATCATTTTGGGTACCCAAGTTTTCAATAATATCGATTTGGGTACCTGAGGTTTGACAATAGGTTCAATTTAGGTACCTCCATACTAACAGTGTTAACTTACCGTTAAGTGTGACCCACTTTAATCGGTCAAGCAGGCCGGTTAAAAAAATCGGGTCCGGGTCGAATAAACGTTGAAAAGTGAAAACCCTGTGCGTTCGGTTTCGGTAGACCCAACGGGTTAAAGGATGTCAATTTGTCAAACGAGTCGGTTAGAATAAAAATTTTTCGAGTTCGGGTCCAATAAACCTTTAAGGCCCAGTTCAGTTTCGGGTAGACCCAACGAGTTTAGGGATTTGAATTTGATCTTTCTTTTATTTAGTTTTTGGGTCATATATGTAAAAAATTCCCATAATTTGATACTATTGCTATAGATATAATGATTTTCCGGTCGGTCGAGTAAAAAACGGCTTTCTCGGTTCGGGTAAAAAAATTGTGTTCAAAACCATTATTTTTGGGTTGGATTTCGAGTCGGATTTTGACAGGTGTAGACTCACTTCTTAAAATGATCAATGACCTTAATCTATTTCAAGAGTAGTATTGAATTTGCCACTTTTTTTGAAAATAATAGCAACAATTGCATCTTTAAATACATTAAAACCGTTGATTATCTACCCGAAACTGAACTGAGTCTTAAGGTTTATTGGACCCGAACACAAAAAAAAATTATTTTAACCAACCCGTTTGACAAATTCACATCCTTTAACCCGTTGGGTCTACCGAAACCGAACGCTTGGGGTTTTCAACGTTTATTCGACCCGGATCCGATTTTTTTAACCGGCCGTTTGACCGGTCAAAGTGGGTCACACTTAACGGTAAGTTAACACCGTTAGTATGGAGGTACCTAAATTGAACCTATTGTCAAACCTCAGGTACCCAAATCGAGATTATTGAAAACTTGGGTACCCAAAATGATATATTGTCAAACCTCAGGTACCCAAAATGATAATTTTCCAAAAATTTAATATACAAACAAGCTGATATCCAAAAGGCACATGGGCAAGCCATAGAGCTGAGTAGCTGACTGGGTTCTCGGTCAAAAAAAGAAAAAAAAAAGTAGGTCAGCAGGTTTAAACACTGCTGAAGTGAGCTTAAAGCCTGAAATTGATGGAACGCGTTCACCACTGTACCAAATCACTTAACTCCAAGGTTTCCCCAGCATACTGTATATACCATGAACTGTCAGTGGTATGGGCCCTTCGTACCCACGGGGCCCTATGCGGGTGCTTACCTTGCACAGGGCCTTAGACGGGCCTGGTTTCCATAATATGCCTTAATGGCTTAATGTAAAATTCATGTTCTCACCTTCCTCTCTCACATGCCTCGTGCAGTTGGGAACATGTGAAATAATATAATTTTACACTATATTGTGGAGTTGAAAATGTATTCCATTCCACCTAGAGATGGCAATGAGTTTTAGATACGATCTAGATCCGTCATAACCTGATCCATTTATAAGGGTACGGGTCAGATTTCGAGGGCATGATCAGGGTTGGGTCCACATATGACAAACCAAAACCTGTCCCTGACTCGGCTCACAGACCCAATTATATACTTCCTCCGTTTTTTTAACTTGTATAATTTCCCACTTTTAGAAGTTGCAAATTACTTGCATCATTTCCTTTTATGGCAATACTTTCTCTCTTCCTCTCTCCAATCACATAGGTCCCTTTTTTCCACTCTCTCTATCTCTCTCCTCTCCTTAATTCTTGTGCCTAACCTCAATGATGCAAGTATAAAAAGACGGAGGAAGTATATACAAAACCCGCCCCATGCAATTAGAGCGAATATTTTTCAGATTTAAAAACGCGATTACAAACTTCAAACTAAGAAGGACCCCATCAAGGACCCGTAGACCCTCTAGACCCAATGGGTTGGATTTGAAAATTTAAGACCCAACGGATATGGATCGGGAAAAATAAACGGGTTTGGGTGGACGATGTACCCGGCCTAGATTTGTAACATTTGTCATTCCTACTTCTACCACTTTACTTTACTTTCCTCGTCTTCTTTAGCCGCTCACAAGGTTGTAGAGATGATAATGGCTAATCTAACCCAAATTCAGTTAGATCTCTCAGGGGGTTAGGTATAAATATTTGACACTTAGACTCTATTATATTCAACTTAATTTTGCTTATCTGAACTTATTTTTATTTATCAGACCTTATTTAACCATATATGACCTTATTCGACCTTATTTGACCTTATACGACCTTATTAAAGGCTAACAAGTCCAAGCCCAATATTAAAAAGAAAACAAATCGTCTTTCCGAAATTAGTGACTAGTTTAATCCATTTCGTGACCTGCTTATTCCATTTCATGACCTATTTAATCTATTCAACAGTCACAATGTTTGGCTCGTTACGTGACTAGTTTAATTGACTAGTTTAATTCTTTCAGTAAATCTGATGGTTTTTTTAAAAAAATTGTTGGAGTTTGAGACTAAAAGTGAATTAAAGAAATGAAAAGAGAAGAGACGACTAGGTTGATGTGAAAGCTGAAAGAATTGTGTTGGGTTAGAGTTAAATAAAATGGACTTGTTAAAATGATGTGGGGTTAAGTTGGTCTAATTTAATGTTAAAATTAGACCGCTTTTTTTATAATTTCACATCTTCATATTCTAATTTCTCATACTTTCGGGACCCACTTATTATTTTCTTTTCCCATTAAAAATTCAATCACCTGTATTTTTTACTTTTACAACCTTATCTCTCATACTTTATTTATTTCCTAAACAACTTTATGTATTCTCTAAACAATCGTTGCATAGTTTTTATAAATTCCTATAATTATTCATAAAACAAACCGTAACAATCAAAAACAAATAAAGAGAGTAATATTTTATACATTAACACGTGTTGATACAATCTAGTTCATTCATAATAAAAAAAAAAATAAGTAAACAATAAAAGAAAAAGGTGAGCATTGCCGGCCACCACTCACTTGCATAATCAATGTCCCCACCCTTGAGCGAAACACCAACCTCCACCACAATTGATTTGTTAGTGGATGCGGAGAATTGCTTGTTTTAAAAAATCCCAAAACTCTAGTAACACACTCGCAAGCTCTCCCCACGTGTCATCCTTTCCATGGATCAGTCCTTCAACAGCTTGAATGCCACAAATTTTTTGGCTTATGTTCCGCCAATGTCACATCAGCTGACCAGTCCAGTTTTAATAACGAAAAAGCATAAATATAGACTGCATCTTTAACGTTTGAGTAGTCTTTAATCTCTAATGTTTTCAACTTATTCTTTTATCTGAATTTATGTTGTTTTCAACTTATTTTTTATTTAAATTTATCTTAATTAATACTCCATCCGTCCCATATTACTTCATACACTTCTCAACAGAGGCGGAGGCACTGTACACCACCCTGGTGCACGTGCACCACCATCCGCTGGCCTTTAATATTTTTTTCCTTCAAAGTATCTCTAGCAATAGCTTTTGTTATTAGTCTCTGTGCTATCTGTAAACTACAATGCTTCCTCTCCATCTGATGATGGATTTTGAAGCCACTACACGTCTGCAATGGATGAAGAGAGGAGAGATAAAAGTAAAACCAAAACCAGAGGAGAGAGAGAGGGGGCCGAAAAGAATTGAGTAATGTATTTGTATTTCGACTTTTTGAGGCTTTATGGTCTATGCGCCTAATAAGAAATTTGAGTGTATCAAATTTTATTTATTTTTAAAATTAGTGCATTAAGTATTTTAGGAAAATGAAAATGGATTGTATCACTTATTATCTCAAGTTTTTTTGGGTGTTTATACACCTGTTAAATAGGCCATGTCGTGCCGATATCGTTTTCGTGTTAAAAATAAACGTATCGAAAATCCTTGGTGCTAACCCGAACTTTTTAACTATGTCAAAGACCCTTGACACTAACCTGATCCCGTTTAAGTTATACGATTTAGAATCTTATGATGAAATCATGTTTGACTAACCAGTAATCTTTTTTCCACATTGAAACTTAGAGCATGAAGTACAAAATTTCTATTTGTTACCTTTATATCATATTATAATTTTATAAAATTTTAAAATAACACGGATAAAACCGTGTTTTTTCGTGTTGAAAATCTCAACACTAACCCGACCTATTTATTAAACGGTCAAAAGTCATGTCGACCCGTTTAACTAAAGTTGTCAAGAATGCTCAACACTAACCCACTTTTTATTTCATGTCCGGTTCGTGTTCTGTGGTGTAAATTTTTGACAGCTTTAGGTGTATATATGAGTTGTTTGGAACAAGGTTTCATTTAGTGATGGGTAAATAAGCAGGCTAACTATAGCCCGTTAGTCCCTCATAAGATAAACTCGTTTGGGTTTCAGTTAGTATATATTTACTAGATTTAAGTTTTTTTTTTGGCGTCTTTTGTTGAATCTATTCCTGTCTAATTCTAATGTAAGTATTATGCTGAAATATATAGTCATATTTTAACCTTCATTTTTGAGATGAGTGTGCTGACAAACCAACTCCATTTAGGTACTCAATTTATGTTGAACAATTCATGTTTACTCTCAGATTCTCGATGTTTTTAATTTGGAGTTCAGATTGTGGTTATGACCGTCTGTCTGCATTTTGATATGATTGCTTGATTTAATTAAATTCTTAATTGATTTTCAGATTTCACATGAATTATTATTATCTTTTTACTTTTGGAATTAAATTCATTTTGAGTACTTTTGATAAAAAAAAATTGATTCTTATATGAGTGATCGGTAATTGATGGTGAACCACCATCTGAAAAATCCTAGATCCGCCCCTGCTTCTCATATTCGTCCGTCTCATATTACTTGCTACACTTCTAAAAATGGCATGGTCTCACTTTTGCATTTTCTCTCTTTTTGCTTTTTATTTTACTTTTGCAATGCCCTCATGGCCCACATTTGTCCCACATTGTACTTTATGGACTTAAATAATATCAACAACTAACTACTCACAATAAAATAAACAAGTCAAATGATTATCCTAAAACTCTGTGTCGGTCAAACTGTATCAAGTAATATGGGATGGAGGGAGTACTTTATTTGTTTTATCATAGTTATTTGGGAAAATTAACGGAATAATCCGAAGTATTGTCTGTCTTCAATAATTAATCCTACCTTTAGTAATTCCCAGAATAATCCTAACTATGACCCTCCCTTCCCAAGACAGTTCGACTTAACCTGGAACCTGTTAAACAAGTTGACAATGCCACGTGTCACCATAACATTGGCCAAAAACATTAAACAAAAATATAACCCTTCCTAGCCACCACCACCTTCCCCTCCCCTTCTCAGCCCACCCCACAACCCAGCAACCACCCTAGAACCAGCACACCCCACCCAAAATTGCCCCAAAACCACCCTACCACCATTTGAAACCCCCACTCGAAACCACCCTACCCCCACTTGAAACCACCCCACCCGCACTTGAAACCACCCGAAACCACCCCACCGTAGAACCACCCTACCCCACCCGCACTCGAAACCACCCCCATCATCCTAAAACAACCCAGACCCACCCCCACAAACCACCACTACCATGAAAACCGTCCATAACCAACCAAAAACCACCCCCACAAACCGGGAAAAAAACTCATACGCAACCCATGCCAGCTTGCGGCGAAAATGGTTAGGGTGGTTTGGGGCTGGTGGTAGGCAGTGGGGGAGTTTGCTGGTTGTCGGGGTGGGGGTGGGTTTTGGTTTTTCTATAAAAAAAATTGTTAATTTTTTTAAAAAAATTGATAATTTTAAAAAAAAAAACTGACCAATGAAAATGTGTCACGTGGCATAATTAACCTGTTTATTAGGTTATCATTTCACCTAGGACTAATATGAGAAGATACCCTAAATACTTGAGATTATTCTGGGAATCACTAAAGGTAGGATTAATTATGGAAGACGGGCAATAGTTCGGATTATTCCTGTTAATTAGAGATATCATAGAATTTAGATACTTAGGGATATTAGCTATTTTTTTATCTTCTTCTCTAAGTCAAGTCTTCTCTACATATAAAGTAGATTATATCTAGGGTTTCATTAGGTTTTCATATAGATAACCATAAAAGACCTCATCACCTACCTAGTATCAAACATTGTAGGTGCATAACCTCTAACCTTGGAGAGAGAAATCAAGAGATTTAGGAGAGTTGTAATACCATGAATAATCAATAAAAATACATTGTTCCATATTTATTGCCTCTTTTTATATAATTTGTAGGTTTGGAATGTTAATGGTCAACAAAAATAAGTTTAGATAAGTTAATATAAGTTCATATGAAGACTAATAAGGTGAAATAAGGTCTAATGAGGTGTAATAAGATCTAATAAGTGAAATATGGTCTAAGAAGGTCGAATAAGAGCTAATAAGGTTTCATCTAAGGGTCTATTCTTTTCAATTTATTTTTGTTTATCTAAACTTATTTTTGCTTATCTAAACTTATGTAAACCTATTAGAACCTATTGGGACTTATTCAATCCTTATTTTTTAGAGTATCACACCTTATTTTTGTTGAATTGTACTTAGTTCAACTTATCTTAAATTATTTGAAATTATGTATAACTAATTTTACCTTATTTTTTTTGATAAGGACCTGAAAATAAGTTGAATAAAAACGGGGTCTAATAAGGTAAAATCTTTGTTTAATGGAGAGTTTTTCTACCCATATATCGGGTTTTATTTCTTTCCATCTGAGAGTTTGGAGATTTTGTTATTTTTGTGATTCTATAGGTTTCTTTGTTGATCGAATGGGTTGCAACAAATGTCAATACTTTGTCTACAGTCAGTTGATTTAAATCCAGCTCTATTTCAAACTACAACATATTGAACAAACAATGATGTGACAGATGAGGGTGTTAGAAACGTTAAACCTCCCTCGTGGTTGTGCCATGTTAGAATTATATTTATTCTAGTTTAATATGTATTTGTTAGTTTTGGCTTCTACTACATGTCGTATGATTCAAATCAATGAATGAAAATTAATTAAAAAAATGGTCCAATAAGGTATAACAAGGTCGAATAAGGTCTGATAAGGTCAAATAATATTTAGTAATGTCTTATAAGGTCTAAAAAGAAAGGTTAAGTTTAGATAAGTTAATATAAGTTAAGATAAGTCATATAAACTAAAATAAGTTAGAATGAACACTTATTCAACCTTATTTCACCTTATAGTAGACCTTGTATCACCTAATCTGACCTTATATATATTTATCTGAGCTTATCTAAACTTATTTTCTTCGATGATGAATGAAAATAAGTTGAAAATACGGATTCTTATTAGAATTTTTTTTGCTTATCTGAACTTGTGAGAAATTACTCAAACCTTATTTTTGAGAGGTTCAAACCTTATTTTTGCTTTTTTGAACTTATATGAATTAATTAGAACTTATTTAAAGTTATCTATTCTAATAAGGAATCAAGGTCAGTTTGAAAAGAACATGGTTCTGAAATTTTAAGATGAGCATGTTAGATAGTGGGGCCATCATTTTATAAGGAAAAGATAAAAGAAATGGTGATACCTAGGAATAATAAAGGCCGATGACAAAAGAATGAGAAAAACAAGTAGGAATATCGTGGGACCACAAGCCTGTAGAGGGAATGTAGCATTGCTGAGATTGAAGAAAGGCTTCAAAGTAATGGGAGCAGTCTTCGTAGATTTAGAGAGATGTCTTTCCTCAATAACTTGATCATATCAGAAGGTGAGAATGGGTTAATAGAAGATGAGATGATGATAGAGATGCTTTACATGAGGAGCACAAAAAGAAGAAAAAAACAATTTCTTCTGCTTGACAAATGAGCAAAGTACGATTTGTAATGAAATCATGGAAGTTGTATGAAGAGGGAATGGTGAAGTGTTTTTTGTCTGGTTATGGAGGTACAGTCAAAACATATATTTGGAGGACATTGTGTGTCGCCCTTAGAATTGAAGTAAGGGTGAGATAATGTTACCCGTGGATTTAAGTGGGATAACTTCCCTCCTTCTACCATGGGGAAGAACGACTCATTCAAGATTTGGGTTACCTATAAATATTTTAGAGAATTCGACATGTGTTGGCATTAGGCCAGACACTGATATGATTGCTCTCCTTATAAAGGCACGTCTTAAAATTTGGGATGAAGCTTCAATGATGCACAAGCACTGTTTTGAAGCCTTCGACCGAAGACTAAAGGACATTATGTAGGCTATAGATGCATCAAATTTGTATCGACCATTTTGAGGCAAGGTTGTGGTCTTCTGTGGAGATTACACACAGATATTACTAGTTCTACACATGGGTAGCAGACAAGATGTCGTATTTGTTGCATTAAATTCTTCTTATTTTTGGGATGTGTGTAAGGTGCTCCAGCTAACACAAAACACGCATCTCAAGCTGATGGCCGTTCATCAAGCGTTGTAGAGACAAGAGAATTCTCGACTATTCGAAGTTGGAGATGGGAAAGCAGGAGAGCCTAATGATGTTGAAGCTGAAATGAAATTGTCAGGTGATATAGTCATAGATGGGGAAATGACCCTATATTAGCTATTGTGGAGAGTACTTATTCTTGCCTACAAATCCCGTCTTCTTAAAGAAATAAAAAAGGTCAAATAAAATAAAATAAATAAAACTATTATTTAATGAAAACAGTGTCAGCGGAAATACTATTGAGACGGTAATGTTAATCTAAAAACAACTATATCAAAAGAATAATCCCAAATGATAAACATCCTCAAAATAAATAAGGGAATGAGGTCCCATACCCTCATCCCGAAAGTAATACTACATCTCAAAAGAAATATCCAATAAAGAGCGTTATTAAACTAAAAGAATATCGAAAAGAAGTAACCATCCATAATTAAATACTACTTAAGACCCACTAAGAATGAGGTCTTAATTCCCCTATCATAATGCTCATAAACAACTACTAGGACCATGCCCTTCCTCACAAAGTCACGTCTCACACCCCCAGTCCGGACTATAATAAACTTCCACATCTGCACCATATACAACAAAAATCCACAATCAATGGGGAGTAACTAACAGCTCTCCAAATCCAATCAAGATTCAATTAACAATTTGATATAAGAAGAATAATGTCAGTCACCAAGGAAAGAAATCATGCAAAGACATAACAAAAGTTAAAGCATGCAAGGAATAATAATTCAAGTAAACAATAGCGGTAAATATCAATAACGTTCGAAATAAAAGAATGAAATAAATTCCACAAATAGATCATTAAATAAAGTAAAATACTTTAAAATTTAATAAATAAATAAAGTTATTAAGTGAGTTGAACGCTAGTGACCCACAGCCACTTCCTAGGAATATGTCAGATCGCAACCTCCAGAACGGCCTATGGGTTACGTTCCCTACCGTCTGGGTCTAAGAATGGTCAAACTCTCAATGTGGGATAATACCCTGCTCAGTATTTTCTATCTCTCGAATGACAACATATCCTAAGTTTCTCCAATGCAAGGTAGCACCTTGTTCAGTGTCCCCTGTCCTCTCGGAGTGCATGTTCAAATGCCTTTGGGATAAAATAATCTCTTAGACTACCCAACTCAAATAAAACATTTCAAAAGTAATAAATAAAGTCCTTCAAACATCAAATTATTCTTGAATCATTAAACTTCAAATAAACATGATACTTCAATTAAAAATAATAATTCTTCAAAAGAAATACTACTACCTACGTAACAGAATTATTGCAACAAGTGGGTATTATTTATGCGGTATAAAATATTCAATTGTTGCAATAATTCTATTACAGAGGAAGTACTTTAAATAATACTTTAAAGTAATTCGAATAAGTAAACAAAATATAATTACTCTTCAAAATTAGGATTCCAAATATAATAAATTCCTTCAAAACTTTCAAATTAAATTACTAAATACTTCAAGGTCGTTATCTGAGTTTGGGTACGAAGTTAAGTATAATTATACTACAAATTTTTTCCCGTACATAACTCTTGGCAAAGTGATGCTAAGGGCAATATTATTCTCCCCCGAGCATTACAACGTCGTTAACTCAAAAATACGATAAAAACATATTCACAAAGCACTTTGACAAAACTTAAACACAGTTCATACATGGGCAACACTCACCCAAAAATTCAATCTTAAACTACAATAACACACTTCCATAAATAAACATGAATAATACTGCATATATATATTCATAAATAAATACTAAACAATGTTGCTACGTAATTAACAAAACGAGACACAATCAAAACGAAGAAGGAAGAGGGGCAGCACTAGGTCGCTGATGAGTGATATTTATACCAATCTAAACCCCTTACTTCGCCTAGTTTAGGGTCTTTTATTCTCCTCTTTTTGCATTTTTTAGTTTATTTTGCTTTTTTAGAATAATTGAATAAATTATAGCTCATTTATATATAGTAGATATTTTGATTATCTTTTTAGGGTCTAATATTGATTTCTTGTATGTTTGATATTTTAGGATCGACCTTGAAGGTTTGCATCCCGCACACCGAGTATAGAAGAATTAATTGGAGCAAAATAACTATGCACAAGGGTCATCTTCAAATGGACATATTTCCCATCTCACTTAACATTTTCAGGTGATTCCACTCGGAGATGAAAGCTTGTCTCTATATCTTTCCAACAGGTCATAATCCCAATTCCAATAACACGTATTGGAGCAAAAAAATAGCATAGAAGAGAGGGTGCTCTTGTCATTCGTGTTCTGTTTTTTTTTCTTTTGTTTTCGATTTTCCCCTACACCTTTTTACCCCTTCACCCTTCTCTCTCCTCACTTATTCATCATCCACAAACCCCAATTTTCTGATTTTCCCCCATCTTTCTTCCCCAACCTCCATTTTCACTCCTTTAAACCTCTTAAAACACCATTAAAACTCCACCAAACATCATCCCTCCTTCAAAAACGTTTCTCCTTTCTTCCTCCTCTATACACCAATACCACTTTTACTCACCAAACTAAAATTTTCTCAAATATCTAAAACCCTAAGATTGGGTTTTTGGCTCTAAAAGGAAGATCTAAGGGTTTTAGTTGGAGAAGAACAAGTTCAAGAGTTCAAAAAGGAGTTTACTCCAAGTTTCTTTTCCCTTCTAAAAAGGGTGGTAATTGTTCACCTTCTATTGTCCTTAAGCTCTATATTTTGATAATTTTGAGTTGTTGTGATTATGTGTGGATTTGTTGTAGTTTGTCTGGTAGATTTAGGTAGATTTTCTTTTTGTTTAATAAATTTTTCATTGTCATCTTCATCATTTTTGGGCCTTGTATGCATTTTTAGCTGTGGTTTGGACTTAGACTATATTTGTTAAATGTGATTGTGGGTTGTTCTTCTAAGCTATTGTTTGAGACTTAGGTATCATTTGCTTACTTCTCTATTAGCAAGAAAATGGTCCCTAACGTCTTTGTACAATTGAAAAAACGAGCTAAACGTGACGTAGGAACACCACCTCCATCCCCATCGCAAATTCAAGTCCCTCCACTTAGATGTGCAAACAAAACCCAAAAAGTTCACTATGAGACCCTCTCTTCACGCAAACTCCATGCCTCCCTATTCTATCACGAGCCTACTTGTCGGGCTTTAGGGATTTACCGTTATGTTCGAGGTCTTACAAAAACTCTTGGTAGGACCAAATTTCTTGGAAAAGCACCCCTAACCCACCCCCACCTCGTGTTTGAATTTCTCTCTTCTCTCCATAAACATAGAATTTCGAGGAGGGTGCACCTTTGAAAAGTACAAGTTAAACTTTTGGCTCTTTAACAAGGAACATACGCTCATCCTTAATCAGTAGAACACTATTTTTTGATGGGATCCATGGAATCCCCTGTTCCACCCTTATCATCTAACTCTTCCCGAATATAATGAGAATGAGTTGTGGCAGGACATCGCCATGATCACTTCTTTTGTCCCTCGCATGGCCCATGTCAATGCTATCATTAGCCCCGAAATTTGATACATAAACCGAATGTTGGGCTATGTGTTTTTTTCCCGTCAGGAGCTAAGTAAGTTGAGCTCTCCCGAAATTAAGCTCTTTTATATCACTGCTAAGAGAGCAGACCATCCGCCTATTAACAGTGGCTACCTTTTCATGTGGAGGTGTCTAGAGATTCGAGATAGTCCCCACCTTACGGGACAGATTAGATTGGGGGGCATGATCACCATCTTAGCGGAGGCCCTTGGGTATGGACCACAATGTTCGGTGTTAGAGTCTGTCTCCCCAGCTTCCCACCTCGACCTAGAGGCGCTAAAAGTGTGTCAGTTTATCATGTTCACATCCAGATAGCGACGGTTTAGCTGGAGGGTGGTCGGCAAGCATTATTGCTACCTCCCTAATGAGTCTTTAACCAACATTGAGAACCCCAACCCTTGGAGTTTTTATAGTGAGCCCTTAGCTCCAGAAGATGCCAACATTGAGAAAACCCAGGCCACTAAACGTAAACAACCATTGGAGGGTCGTCAGTCCTCCACCTCCTCTGTCCCTAACACACGCGCGGAGGCTAGCACCTCTGACGCTCTCTCCTCCTTCGACTTAGAGTCCATTCAGGATTTCTTGCTCTGCATTGCTCACAATCAACAGGAGATCTCTAGGAGACAGCACGGTGAGCTAGCTAGCTTTGGCTACTACGCTAGACGAGTGTACGACTACCACGTTTCCAAGAACCATTTTGACCCCTATGTTAACTACCCTTTTCATCCCCCCTACCCTTATTACCCTCCCCGACTTGAGGGGATTGATTATAGATTTCCCGGTGTTTCTGAACCCCGTTATGACCCGAACATTCCTCCCACCACCTATCCTCCACCGTTCACCACCTATCCTCCACCCTTCCCGGACAGCTACTATGTGTCCGGGAAATCTATAATCAATCCCCTTAGGTCAGGGAGGGTATTAAGGGTAGGTGGGCTCACGCTCATACCATCCATGCATAGGTCCTTCCTGTCGTGGATGAAAGGGTAGCTAACATAGGGGTCAAAATGGTTCTGAGAAATGTGGTAGTCGTATACTCGTCTGGCGTAGTAGCTAAAGCTAGCTAGCTCTTCCTGCTGTCTCCTAGCGATCTCTTGTTAGATTCTAAGCAATGGAGAGCAAGGAATCCTGAATGAATCCAAGACTAAGGAGGATGGAGCGTCAGAGGTGCTAGCCTCCGCGCGTGTGCTAGGGACAGAGGAGGTGGAGGCACGATGACCCTCTAATGGTTTTTTACGTTTAACGGCCTGGGTTTTCTCAATGTTGGCATCTTCTGGAGGTAAGGGCTCATGATATCACGTATTTATATAGGGTTTTCTCCCTTATTTACAAGCTAATTTGTGCGTCATTGGAGCTCTTGGGAGCTATTTTGTGCTAACTTTCGTATTTAGTTGTGGTTTCGTGTTTTAGTATTGAATTGCAGGTTTTATGGAGTTTTCTCCTTATTCCCGAGACTTTTGAAAGCAACCACGGCTTTACGAGATGTTATGAGGCACGTAGGATGGCTCACGAGCTTTATGGATAGTTTAGGAGGTCCCAAGACCCCTAAACGTGAAGATTAGAGAGCCAAGGAGTCAAATGAGGTTTCCGTGCACTGATCGGGCAGAAATAGCCCGATCGGGCGAAATATTTATGATCGGGTACGAAAGTTGCAGACCCGATCGGGCAAGGCGTGCCCGATCAGATCGGGCGAGAACACATGTGCCCAGACCCGATCGGGCATCCACCGCCCGACCCCATCGTGTCTAGTGCTGCTAGGTCTTATTGGGACGCTGCGGAGGAGGCGAGCTTGCTGGCACTTTTTGTCGCATGACCCGATCGGGTGGGTGCCTCGGGCCCGATCGGGTGGGCCGCTTTTCTCGCCTTATTGCTGCACTGCTGCTGCTAGAGCCCAGGAGTGAAGATTGGTGAATTTGTATGCGGACCCGATCGGGTACTGTGCTCGGGCCCGATCGGGTCTGGCGCTCTTTATCGCGCTTTTGCACTTTTTGTTCCCGTTTTTAGTGAACTTGAGGGGTATTATAAATACCTTTTCCTCATTATTTAGAGACATCTTTTTATCTTTCATTCATCTTTTATTCATCTCTCATTAGGTTTTAGTTTAGTTTTATTCTTCACTGCTCTTAGTTTAATTCAAACACTTTAGATTAATTTAGAGGTGATTAAACCTATTTCGATTTCAATAAAAGTTCCTGCTTTCCGTCAATTGGTACTCTTCTCTACTCTTTATCTCTTTAATTACTTTGATTGCTTAGTTTATTTATTTAATCGTTCATGATGCAATTGTTAGGGTTTCATATTAGTTTTATCGTTATTAATTCAATTATGAGTGAGTAGTTCTCTTTCTAGGGTGTTAGATAGGAAAGCCATGTTTATACCATGATTGTGATTTAGCTTCCTTTCAATTTCTAGGGCTTGAGTAGGGTGATTGTGATGTGGTTTGTTCTTATTGAGTAATTAATGTCAGTGTACAATTTCATTGATTGCTTGTGGTTAATAGTTGTTTGCACAGATCCGTCTTACGACTAGAGGCCTAGGACACGTCAGTAGTTTTGATTACGTTAGTGAACATGCGGCGTATGTTGGACTATGAGCGTTGAGTCTTAACCATAGCTCAACATAGGCTCTAATCACCCGACTCTTGACTTAGGTTTGGTAGTAGTTGACCCTATTTGATTGGTATAAGCATGGTGGACCGACCTAATACCCTAGGTTTTTATTTCATAGTTTAATCCTCAATTTATTCCGTCTTCTGTAGTCTATTCTTTAGTTTAATTAATTCCTTCCTGATTTCATCTGGAGTAGCTGAATTGGTTGAATTTTGATTTAGAAACTCTGTCTCCCTGTGGATTCGACCCTGCTTCCACTGACTACCTAGTTAGAGGTCCGTAGGTTTATTTTTGATTAGGTGACACGACTAAAACCTATCAGCTCACTAGCAAAAGTCCAAGGGTTGGGGTTCTCAATGTTGGTTAAGACTCATTAGGGAAGTAGCAATAATGCTTGTCGACCACCGTCCAGTTAAATCGTCGCCGTTTAGATGTGAACATGATAAACTGACGCACTTTTAGCACGTCTAAGTCAAGGTGGGGAGCTGGAGATAGGGACTTTAACACCGAACACTGTGGTCTATACCGAAAAGTCTCTGCTTAGATGGTGATGATACCCCCCAATATAATCTCTCCTGTAAGGTGGGGACTATCTGGAATCTCTAGACACCTCCGCACGAAAAGGAAGCCATTGTTAATAGGCGGAAAGTCTGCTCTCTTAGCAATGATATATAGCAGCTTAAGTTTGGGATAGCTCAACTTACTTAGGTCTTGACGGGAAAAAAGCACATAGCCTAACATTCGGTGTATGTACCGAAGTGTGGGGCTAATGCTAGCATTGGCATGGGCTTCGCAAGGGACAAACGAAGTGATCATGGAAATTTCTTGCCACCACTCATTCTCATTATACTCGGGAATAGTTAGATGATGAGGGTGGAACAGGAGGTTCGATGGATCCCAACCAAAAATAGTGTTGAACTGATTGATGGTGAGTGTACGTTCCTTGTTGAAGAGCCGAATGGTCAAGTTGTACTCTTCAAAGGGTGCACCCTCCTCAGAAGTTCTATGTTTTTGGAGAGGAGAGAGAAATTCAAACATGAGGTGGGGGTGGGTTAGGGGTGCTTTTCCAAGAAATTGGGTCCAACCCAGAGTTTTGGCAAGACCTCGAACATCACGGTAAATCGCTAAAGCCCGAGAAGTAGGCTCGTGATAGAATAGGGAGGCCTGCTGTTTGCTTGAAGGGAGGGTCTTATAGTGAACGTTTTGGGTTTTGTTTGCACATCTAAGTGGATGGACTTGAATTTGGAGTGGTGATGGAGGTGATGTTCCTACGGCACGTTTAGCTCGTTTTCTCAATTGTACAAAGACGTTAGGGGCCATTTTCTTACTAATAGGGAAGTAAGCAAATGATACCTAAGTCTCAAACAATAGCTTAGAAGCACAACCACAATCACAGTCAACAAATATAGTCTAATCCATACCACACCTAAAAATGCATACAAGGTCCAAAATGATGAAGATGACTATGAAAAATTTATTGAACAAAAAGAAAATCTAGCTAAATCTACCAGCTAAACCACAACAAATCCACACATAATCACAACAACTTAAAACTATCAAAATATAGAGCTTAAGGAAATAGAAGGTGAAGAATTTACCACCCTTTTTAAAAGGGGGGAGAAACTTGGAGTAAAACTCCTCTTTGAACTCTTGAACTTGTTCTTCTCCAACTATAACTCATAGATCTTCCTTTTAGAGCCAAAAACCCAACCTTAGGGTTTTAGAGATTTTCGAAAATTTGAGTTTGAAAGAGCAAAAATGATATTGGTGTGTAGAGGAGGAAGAAAGGAGAAACTTTTTCGAAAGAGGGATGATGTTTGGTTGCGTTTTAATGGTGTTTTGAGAGGTTTAAAGGAGTAAAAATGGAGGTTGGGGAAGAAAGATGGGGAAAAATCAGAAAATTGGGGTTTGGGGATGATGAATAAGAGAAGAGAGAAGGGGAAGGGGTAAAAAGGTGTGGGGGAAAACCAGAAACAAAAGAAAAAAATAAAAATAAAAACGAAAAATTTTGGCGGAGCGCCCTCTCCAGCTTCCAGTGGGAGCGCCCGCTCCAGGGCAGCTTGGCAGACAGCTCAACTTGGAATGATCAAATCTCACTCGTCTGTTATCGGAATTGGGCTTATGACCAGTTGTTGGAAAGGTATCGAGACATCCTTACATCTCCAAGTAGAATCATATAAAAATGTTAAGTGAGCTGGGAGATATGTCCATTTGAAGATGACACTTGTGCACAAACACTTTGAAAACCTGTTATTTTATCCAATTAACTCTTTTATGCTCGGTGTGCGGGGTGAAAACCTTCAGGTTGATCCTAAAACATCAAACACACAAGATATTAGACCCTAAAAAGATAATCAAAATAGCTATTATATACAAATGAGCTATAATTTACTCAATTATCCTAAAATAAGCAAATAAGCTAGTAAATGCAAAAAGAGGAGAATAAAAGACTGTAAACTAGGGGGACGTAGGGGGTTTAGATTAGTATTCTTAAAGGATCAAGTGAAAACTGTTTTCACCGTGAAAACCAAGTAAAGGGATACATGTTAACATAAAGGGGGTACGTTTATTCATTAGTGACATTTTTGTAAATACTGACAACTTTGATGTTAGCGACACAACTTTGATGCTAGAAGCACACGTACCCTCTAATCGTAATATGTACCCTTCTGATTCTTATATGTACCCCCTTTTCTCCAATCAGGATTGTTAGTTTTCAGTTTTCAACAAAGTATAGGTTTTTAGCAGAACCTGACTATATATATATATATATATATATGAAGGTAAAATAGTCAGAATTTTTTGCCAATTACGACCATGTAAAATACCCTATTTGTTAATTATAGCCATCATCTTTTTTTCTTGTGAATTACGGCCATGAAAGACTAATATCTAAGTTGCTGCCTTTTGCACTAATTACATCACTAATCCATATTTTGACCGGTCAAATCAAGTTTAATATTTTATAAATCTTATTTTATTTAATTTTATAATATTTTAATAATACATGTTTTTCATATATGACATGTTAATGGGCACGTATTTCGAGACAACATTTAATTGCGTTTTTCAGACTGAAGACGACGTTTTTTCGAAAAACGGACACCGCCGAGCACCCTTTATGGGCACGAATTTCGAGAATCCCTACAAAACGAGTACCTACAGGCAGGGGTTTCGAGCACGTACTTCGAGACGGGTTTTTCGGACTGAAGACGACATTTTATTCGAAAAACGGACACCGCCGGGCACCCTTTAGTGGACACGAATTCCGAGAATTCCTATAAAACGAGTACCAACAAGTCGGATTTTCAGGCACGTAATTCAAGAAGTATTTTTCGAAAAACGGATACCATCGTACGTCCTATATGGGCACGAAAAACCCGTCTCGAAGTACGTGCCCGAAAACCCGGCCTGTAGGTACTCGTTTCGTAGAGATTCTCGAAATTCGTGCCCACAAAAGGGTGCACGACAGTGTCCCTTTTTCAAAAAAAATGTCTTGTTCAGTCCGAAAAACTCGTCTCGAAGTACGTGCTCGAAAATCCGGCTTATTGGTACTCGCTTTGTAGGGATTCTCGAAATTCGTGTCCACAAAAAGATGTCCTGTCGTATTCAGTCCGAAAAACCCGTCCACAATAGGGTATTTTACTTGGCTGTAACTTGCATCCCAAATCCTCTAAGTAAAAAACTTCTATATGGAGCATATTCTGTTGAGAGGATTGGTATATCAATTTGCTCAAGAATCCGTTGTTTACCAATCAAAATGGTTAGATGATTTGACTAGGTAATCCTCTAATACTCTTCAATGAGCTAATTTGTGCCCAAACCGCTCTCTACCAATACCACACAGGGCCAATATCTAGTCGGTAAAATAAAACAACAATTGCAGTTATAATACTCGCATTGAGATAAACACATGGGTAAACTGCAAAGCACACTACACCAAATCGTTCCATGTGGTGCGGTTTGGGTTGGTTCGGGAAAATCTCAAACCGCTTTTGTATAGATTGTCTTGGGTTATGTCCCTAATTGTACCAACACAAACTATGGTCAACCCTAATAATAATAATAACAAATAGCGATAAATTAATTAAAATAATATATACTCCTCCGTCATCTTAGAAAGCTCTATACATTTTTCTTTTTCATTTGTCCTAGAAAAATCTATATAGTTCTCTTTTTGGACATGGTCCACTACTACTTTGTTCAATTGTTCTTTTGACTTTTCAACCATGAACCATTATTTTCTCACATCCAAATAAATAACACTCCTAACTCTCATCGTGTTACCTTTTCAATAAAATACAATTGATAACCGAATAACAACTTATCATCTAAAACTACGTGACCGATCACGTGTATAAAGCTTTATGGGACGGATGAAGTAACAATAATAATAATAAAAGTAAAATAAATTAGTTTAACAAAAATAATAATATTAATGAAGTGGTTAAATAATAAACTGAACTGAACTGAATTGAACTATAAGTAGGATAGAACAAGATTTAGTTCTTATTTATTATACACGAGTTAGTCTTATTAGAGGCGGCCCCGGCGATGCTCCGGAAATTTTGAACGTTAAATTAAATAATAGTTAAAATAATTGATGTCATATAATGTGAAAAATTATCAAAAAAAATTCATCTCATTTACAAGATATCTTTCAAAATTTTACAACTTAACTATTGAATTCTATTTATACATCATTATTGATCAATTTTGATAAAAAAAACACCAATAACATATTGAAATGGTGGTTGAAATTCCATTAGATACTAAACGTCACAAGTTTAAGGGAGTAGTTCTTATTTAAAAAAAACAATTATTATTCATTTATACCGATCCCATTTACTCAGCGTTGTCAGCGTCACTGCCACCTTCACCTTTCCCAAAAAGCCCGCCAACTCTTTTCCGACGTGTAGCGATATAATTCCACCGTACATGATACACACCATATATTAATGGTTATCCCCACACCCGCCACTTAATTTATAACCACACCCTTCGACCCTTGTTTTATGTTTCATTCAATTATTTTCATATTCGACTATAATTATGTCTTTCCCCCTCCTTTGCCATCATCCACAGACCACAAGACCAGAATATAATTTCGTCTATAAATATGGGAATAAACTAATTAATGTAAGAAGAAAATTCTGTGTTGTTTTCGCTTAGAGCATATACTAGTTAAATCTCCTTATTACTTGATTTGTCACATCAATTAATATGACTAAATAGTTGTAAAGCTATAATTTGATGAGCTAAAATGCAAGCGGTGAGAATAAGTTTCACCAGACAAAAATATTTAACTTTAATTCTTTACTCTATTTCTTTCTACCTGAATATATATGGTAATATATTTACATATGTTTCCATTTTTGCCATTCTAAGGTAGTAAGCTTGTTTTGGCTACAGATTTCAAGTGAGTTACAATTTACAAGTTAATCCTTTTTAAGTACCATTGTAGATGCTTTTAAAGCACCCATCCCAAAACTCTTTAGAGCAACTATAATGGTTAGGTAAGTCCCCTTATTTTTTGATATATCACATGTAACTACATAGCTATAGAGCTACAATTAGATATAATGATGAGCTACAATGAAATTAGCTAGAATAATTTCACCTGCCAAAACTATTTAACTCTAATTCTTTTCACATTTTAACGGGCCTACTAAAAATGGGTCTTACAGAAGTAGGAACGTAAATTTGTGAGATCATATTAAAATCTTATCATATAATTAATTTTAATTGAGCATGATCAGGATATCAATAAGGATACTGTATACGAAATAATAAATTACTTAAAAAATAGTAAGAAATTACAAACTCACTACCTAAACCATCATTAAATGATGCACCATGATCTCTTATAAAGTCAATTGCTTTGATATAATTGAAGAAAATAAAAAACAATGAAAAAGTGTAATACTAATTCGAACAACTACACTCCACTTAAAATTAATAAATTAGAAAAAAAAGATAATGGAATATACAGAAAAGGTATAAAATAGACATCCAATAATTCAAAGATTATAGTCTAATAAAAGATAAAGAAAGGATGGTTGGAGAACATATTTGAGTACAAGACATGAAATCAATGATAGATTAAATTGATAGTAGCTTGTAAGAAGTCTTATCGTCTAACCACCACGGCACCACCACGTAAGCATTAGTAAGACTAATTCTTCCACACACACACAATTATATATACCTCATCTTCTCTCCTACTCAACCCCCTCTTCCTCTTTCTTTCTTTCTTTCTTTCCAACTTCATTCATCGTTTCATCTTTATTTATTGATACCCAAATCTCCATTTTAACAAATAAATATTCTCTGCTCTCAAAATGGAACTCCCTGTAATTAATTTCGAATCCTTAAACAACCCTTCATTCATTTCTCGCCTATTCTCAATATTTGAGTTGAATAAATTATCTCCCACTCATAGAATATGGAAATGGGGAGCTCTTTTCCTTGCTTTAGTTTATGCTTTCAGCAGCCTTGTTAACAAAATCAAGATTTTAATCCTTTATTATCACAATAAATCCAAATCCTTATTATCAGAACCTCTTCTAGCTCACTTAAACGACGCGTTTGACAGCGATTATTCTGATGATGAAAACGACGACGTTTGCTCTATCTCTAACTCTGAATCTGACTCTTCCTCAGACGAAGATGAAGAAATTGATTCGTCTTCATCTTCATCGTATGAGGATGATTTCAATGTCAAGGGTAGTTTTCGTAATTTCAACGAAACCCAAGGGCAAAAGCATAAATTCAAGTTTCTTCGCCGGAGAAAAAGTATCGTTGACAATTTCTCATTGTCGGAGCTCATCAACGGAACCGGCGTTGTTAAACTATGGGATGGATTAGGTTTAGGAGTACTTGATGTTCATGATTCTTTTTCATTTTTGGATTTTAATAATAATAATGAAATAATAAGTAGCTCGATTTTTTCCGGTATTCCGGCAGTTTCCATGTCACCGGCGGTTTTTATGTCCGCCGGAAACAGCGACGGGAAGTTAGGGTTGGATATTTGGGACTTGCGAAGTAGGGTTGCATCGTCGCCGGTTCACTCAGAATGGCGGTCGGACCGGCGGAGAAATATGATCGAGGTAGACGCCGGTCTGACCGGGAAAGTGTACGTCAGGGATGACGTAACTTCCAGGATGACAGTTGGTGATGTGCGGAAGGTTGGTGCGGCGTTAACGGAATACGAGGAGGAGATGTGGTGGGATGCTGACGGCGTCAGCGGAATGGACGAGTCAACTAACGAGTTCGCTGAGTGAGACTCGGTGAGGATGGTGGGAAATTATTGACCAGAACGCGGTAATTCTGGAATGAGCTGGGGTCAGGTTGACAGCTAAAGTTCAAAGCAAAATGTGTTTCATGCTTAAGGCCAAAGAACTTTAATATTATTGGCTTTTGTTTTGAATTGTTTATTTACGGAAATGGTGTATTAGTAGTTGATTTAGTTTTAATAAATGTTGTGGACTATAGGGGGGAGAGGGGTGAGTTGAAAGATGATGAACTCTTGGATCCCCTTCTTTGTAAATATACTCTTCATGATTTCATGACATGATTCTTTCAATTAGAGATTTTTAATTGTGATTATACTCTAAACTGCATTGTGTTGTCCTATATCAGGATCAATTTTTTATGTTGAAAAGCAATTACCATACATGAAGATTAATTTTTATTTTGTGAGGACGGAGTTTTTAAATCAATTTGATTGTGTATAGATGCCAAAGTTATATTAATTGTGAACAAACACTCAATTATATAATATATTTGTTAATTTGGACCAAAACCTCAATTTTTCACAAGAAATTCGATGTTATGGCATTGGCTTCATCTATTATTTCTCCTATCTGTCTACAAAATTAGACACATGATTCTCATTCTCTTCATTTCACTCTACCTCCTACAAACCCCTTCTCTCATCTTTTTTTTTTGTTCGAAAAAGACTACGCTCTGTATCTCCTTAGATTTCTTTGTGCTACCTCCATTAATGCAACTGAACTAATTTACAATAGATGAAAGAGCAAACAAGGGTTTTGGTGGTTGTTGCACCTGAAGAGGGAAAAAAAAGAGGCAAAAAAAGGGAGTGCTACAAGGGAATAACTAATTGCGACTTTGCAATATGGTGTTAGTTATTTGCATTGTAAATGTTCTTATTAGGAAGTTCATAATGTCGTTGGTTAGTTTGATGATGTAGTTGGATATTGAAACATCAATAGAGGTGTAGTTGGTTAGTATGATGATGTAGTTTGATGATCCTTGCTTTATATGAGCGTATTGAAGGTTTCATGATGATTGAATGAATCAACTAGCAAAGTGTTTATTTTGTTTGTGCAATCACTCTCTTACACATTCTTATTGATTTTTTTTGCTTACTCTTCCTTTATGTATGAGTGAAAAGGGCTTACTTGATCTTTTGTTGATGTACATAAACTAAGTAAAACTAGAACACAATAGCTTATCCCGCTTAAAATTTGATGAACAGCAGCTGACGCCTGTCGAACTCACCATCATTGGATTCGACAGAGGGGTTATTCACCCAACGATTACTGTAACCCTCCCCGTAAGGATTGGGGAGATCAAAGGAAAGATTAAGGACCATTTTCATCAAGTTCCTAGTAGTTAGGGACCCAGCGCTTACAATATTAACCTTGGTCATCCAACTCTTAATCGCGTCAAAGTTGTGATTGTTACTCAAAATAATTCGAATAAGTAAACAAAATATAATTACTCTTCAAAATTAGGATTTCAAATATAATAAATTCCTTCAAAACTTTCAAATTAAATTACTAAAAAAAAAAATTTAAGGTCGTTATCTGATTTTGGGTACCAAGTCAGTTATAATTAAATTATCAATTTTTCCCGTAGATAACTTTTGGAGAAATGATGCTAAGGACAGTATTATTCTCCCCCGAACATTACGACGTCGATAACTCAAAAATACGATTAAAAACATATTCACAAAGCATTTTAACAAAACTTAAACACAAAGTTCATACATGAGCAACACTCACCCAACAATGCAATCTTGAACTACAATAACACACTTCCATAAATAAACATGAATATTAATGGATATATAAATATTCATAAATAAATGCTAACCAGTATTGCTATGTAATTAACAAAAGGAGACATCAAGCAAAAAGAAGAAGGAAGATGGGCAACACTAGGTCGCCGATGAGTGATATTTATACCAATTAAAACCCCCTACTTCCCCCCCTAGTTTAGAGCGTTCTCCTCTTTTTACATTTTCTAGCTTATTTTGCTTATTATAGAATAATTGAGTAAATTATACCTCATTTTGTATATACTAGCTATTTGATTATCTTTTTAGCGTCTAATATTGATTTCTTGTGTGTTTGATGTTTTAGGATCGACCTTGAAGGTTTGCACCCCGCACCCCGAGCATAGAAGAGTTAATTGAAGCAAAATAACACGTATTGAAAGTGTTTGTGCACAAGGATCATTTTCAAATGGACATATCTTCTAGCTCACTTAACAATTTCAGGTTATTCCACTTGGAGATGAAGGCTTGTCTCGATAGTAACGCCTGGTCATAATCCCATTTCCGATAAAAGACGAGTGAGGTATGATCTTTCGAAGTTGAGCTTTTTGCCCAGCTGCCCTGGAGCGAAGGCATTCCACTACTAGCTAGAGAGGGCGCTCTTGTCATCCGCAGGGAGTCAGTTCATGCAGAATCGCTAGAGTAGGCGCTTCGCCCAGATTTTTCGTTTTTTGTTTTTATTTTGTTTTTCTTTTATTTCCGGTTTTCCCCCACACCTTTTACCCCGTTCCCCTTCTCTCTCCTTACTTATTCATCATCCCCAAACCCCAAATTTCCGACTTTTTCCCATCTTTCTTCCCTAATAACCTCCATTTTCACTCCTTTAAACCTCTCAAAACACCATTAAAACTCCACCAAACATCATCCCTCCTTCAAAAAAGTTTGTCCTTTCTTCCTCCTCTACCCACCAATAGTCTAATACCACTTTTTCTCACCCAAACTCAACTTTTCTAAAATCTCTAAAACCTTAAGGTTGGGTTTTTGGCTATAAAAGGAAGATCTAAGTGTTATAGTTGGAGATGAACAAGTTCAAGAGTTCAAAAGTGAGTTTTAATCCAAGTTTCTTCTCCCTTTTAAAAAGGGTGGTAAATTCTTCACCTTCTATTTTCCTTAAGCTCAATATTTTGATAATTTTGATTTGTTGTGATTATGTGTGGATTTTTTGTGGTTTGGCTGGTAAATTTAGATAGATTTTCTTTTTGTTCAATAAATTTTCATTGTCATCTTCATCATTTTTGGACCTTGTATGCATTTTTAGGTGTGGTTTGGACTAATACTATATTTGTTGACTGTGATTGTGGGTTGTGCTTCTAAGCTATTGTTTGAGACTTAGGTATCATTTGCTTACTTCCCATTTTGAAAGAAAATGTCCCTAACGTCTTTGTACAATTGAGAAAACGAGCTAAATGTGCCGTAGGAACACTACCTCCATCCCCACCGCAAATTCAAGTCCCTCCACTTAGATGTGCAAACAAAACCCAAAAAGTTCACTATGAGACCCTCTCTTCGAGCAAACTCCATGCCTCCCTTTTTTATCAAGAGCCTACTTGTCAGGCTTTAGGGATTTACCGTGATGTGCAAGGTCTTGCCAAAACTCTTCGTTGGACCAAATTTCTTTGAAAAGGACCCCTAACTTACCCCCGCCTTGTGTTTGAATATCTCTCTTATCTCCATAAACATAAAACTTTCAGAAGGGTGCACCGTTTGAAGAGTACAACTTAAACTTTCAGCTCTTCAACACGGAACATACACTCATCCTTAATCAGTTGAACACTATTTTTGGTTGGGATCCATTGAACTCCCTGTTCCACCCTTATCATCTAACTCTGCCCGAGTATAATGTGAATGAGTGGTGGCATGAAATCTCCATGATCACTTCTTTTTTCCCTTGCGAGGCCCATGCCAATGCTATGATTAGCCCCGCAATTGGGTACATACACCGACTGGTGGGCTATGTGCTTTTTGCCTGTCAGGACTTAAGTAAGTTGAGCTCTCCCGAACTCAAGCTGCTTTATATCATTACTAAGAAAACAGACCCTATGCCTATTATCAGTGGCTTGCTATTCGCTAGAGATTCGAGATAGTCCCCACCTTACAGGAGAGATTAGATTAGGGGCCATGATCACCATCTTAGCGAAGACCCTTGGGTATGGACCACAGTGTTCGGTGTTAGAGTCCTTCTCCCGAGCTTCCCACCTTGACCTAGACGCGTTGAAAGTGCATCAGTTTATCATGTTCAGATCTAGACGGTGACTGTTTAGCTGGAGAGTGGTCGGTAAGCATTATTGCTACCTCCCTCATGAGTCTTTAAAAAACATTGAGAACCCCAACCCTTACATTTTTGCTAATGAGCCCCTAGCTCCAGAAGATGCCAACATTGAGAAAACCCAGGCCGATAAATGTAAACAATCATTAGAGGGTCGTCTGGCCTCCACCTCCTATGTCTCTAACACACGCGCGGAGGCTAGCACCTCTGACGCTCCCTCTCCTTTGTCTTAGAGTCCATTCAGAATTCCTTGCTCTCTATTGCTCAGAATCAACAGGAGATCTCTAGGAGACAGCAGGGTAAGCTAGCTAGCTTTGGCTACTACGCTAGATGAGTATACGACTACCACATTTCCCAGAACCATTTTGACCCCTACGTTTACTACCCTTTTCATCCACCACAGGAAGGCCCTGTGCCTGGATGGTATGAACGTCATCCTACCTACCCTTATTACCCTCCTCGACCTGAGGGGATTGATTATAGATTTCACGGTGGTTCTGAACCTCGTTATGACCCGAATATTCCTCCCACCACCTATTCTCCACCCTTCACCACCTATCCTACACCCTTCCCATACAACTACTATGTGTCCGAGAGATCTATAATCAATCCCGTTAGGTTAGGGAGGGTATTACGGGTAGGTGGGCTCATTCTCATACCATCCAGGCACATTGCCTTCTTGTGGTGGATGAAAGGGTAGTTAACATAGGGGTCAAAATGATTCTGAGAAACGTGGTAGTCGTATACTCGTCTGGCGTAGTAGCCAAATATAGCTAGCTCCTCTTGTTGTCTCCTAGCGATCTCTTGCTGATTTTGAGCAATGGAGAACAAGCAATTCTGAACGGACTCTAAGTCTAAGGAGGAGGGAGCGTCAGAGGTACTAGCCTCCGTGCGTGTGCAAGGGACATAAGAGGTGGAGGCACGATGACCCTCTAATTGTTGTTTACGTTTAACGGCCTGGGTTTTCTCAATGTTGGCATATTCTAGAGCTAAGGTCTAACTAGCAAAAGTCGAAGGGTTGGGGTTCTCAATGTTGGTCAAAGACTCATCAAGGAGGTAATAATAATGCTTATCGACCACACCTCTAGCTAAACCGTCACCGTCTGGATGAGAACATGATAAATTAACGCACTTTCAACACGTCTAGGTCAAGGTGGGGAGCTGGGGAGAAGGACTCTAACGTCGAACACTGTGGTCCATACCCAAGGGTCTCCGCTAAGATGTTGATCATGCCCGCTAATCTAATCTCTCCTGTAAGGTAAGATCTATCTCGAATCTCTAGACACCTCCGCACGAAAAGGAAGCCATTGTTAATAGGCGGAAGGTCCGCTCTCTTAGTAATGATATAAAGCAGCTTAAGTTTGGGAGAGCTCAACTTACTTAGGTCCTGACGGGCAAAAAGCACATAGCCTAACATTCGGTTTATGTACCAAAATGTAGGGCTAATGCTAGCATTAACATGGGCCTGGCGAGGGACAAAAGAAGTGATCATGGCGATGTCCTACCACCACTCATTCTCATTATACTCAGGAAGAGTCAGATGATGAGGGTGGAACAGGGGGTTCGATGGATCCCAACCAAAAATAGTGTTCAACTGATTAAGGGTGAGTGTATGTTCCTTGTTGAAGAGCCAAAAGGCCAAGTTGTACTCTTCAAAGGGTGCACCCTCCTCAGAAGTTCTATGTTTGTGGAGGGAAGAGAGAGAAATTCAAACACAAGGAGGTGGTGGGTTAGGGGTGCTTTTCCAAGAAATTGGGTCCAACCGATAGTTTTGGCAAGACCTCGAACATCATGGTAAATCCCTAAAGCACGACAAGTAGGCTTGTGATAGAATAGGGAGACATGGTGTTTGCTCGAAGAGAGGGTCTTATAGTAAACTTTTTAGGTTTTGTTTGCACATATAAGTGGAGAGACTTGCATTTGTGGTGGTGATGGAGGTGGTGTTCCTACGACAAGTTTAGCTCGTTTTCTCAATTGTAAAAAGACGTTAGGAGTCATTTTCTTGCGAATAGGGAAATAAGCAAATGATACCTAAGTCTCAGTTAATAGCTTAGAAGCACAACCCATAAACACAGTCAATAAATATAGCCTAAGTCCAAACCACACTTAAAAATGCATACAAGGTCCAAAAATAATTAAAATGACAATGGAAAATTTATTAAACAAAAAGGAAATCTACCAGCTAAATCACAACAAATCCACACATAATCACAACAACTCAAAATTATCAAAATATAAAGTTTAAGGAAAATAGAAGGTGAAGAATTTACTACCCTATTTAAAAGGGGGAAGAAACTTGGAGTAAAACTCCTCTTTGAACTCTTGAACTTGTTCTTCTCCAACTATATCTCTTAGGTCTTCCTTGTGGAGCCAAAAACCCAACCTTAGGGTTTTAGAGATTTTCGAAAATTTGAGTTTGGGTGAGCAAAAGTGATATTGGTGTGTAGAGGTGGAAGAAAGGAGAAACTTTTGTGAAGCAAGAATGATGTTTGGTGGAGTTTTAATGGTGTTTTGAGAGGTTTAAAGGAGTAAAAATGGAGGTTGGGGAAGAAAGATGGAGAAAAATCAGAAAATTGGGGTTTGGGGGTGATGAATAAGTGAGGAGAGAGAAGGGTAAAGGGGTAAAAAGGTGTGAAGGGGAAACCGGAAACAAAAGGAAAAAAATATCGAAAAATCTGGGCGGAGCGCCCTCTCCAGCTTCCGGTGGACGCGCCCGCTCCAGGACAACTGGGTAGACAGCTCAACTTAGAACGATTATATCTCTCTCGTCTTTTATCAGAATTGGGCTTATGACCAGTTATTGAAAAGCTATCGAGACATCCTTACATCTCCAAGTGGAATCATATAAAAATGTTAAGTGAGCTGGGAGATATGTCCATTTGAAGATGACACTTGTGCACAAACACTTTCAAAATTTTTTTTATCATTCTCCAATTGGCTCTTCTATGCTAGGTGTGCGGGATGAAAACCTTCAAGTCGATCCTAAAACATCAAACACACAAGAAATCAATATTAGACCTTAAAAAGATAATCAAAATAGCTACTATATACAAATGTGCTATAATTTACTCAATTATTCTAAAATAAGCAAAATAAGTTAGAAAATGCAAAAAGAGGAGAATAAAAGACTCTGAACTAGGGGGAAGTAGGGGGTTTAGATTAGTATTAGAAAACAATTGTAATTGTAATGGTGTAATATGAAGGTAAAATAGTCATTTACAATTTGCATCCCAAATCCTCTAAGTAAAAAACTTCTATATGGAGCATTTTCAGTTGAGAGGATTGGTTTTTCAATCCGCTCAAGAATCCGTGGTTTACCAAACAAAATGGTTAGATGATTTGACTAGGTAATTCTCTGATACTCTTCAATCAGCTAATTTGTGCCCAAACCGCTCTCTACCAAACCGGACCTAAAGTGTAAACCCATTTGTCAAAAGAAGAGACACTTAGGCGAGGTTCGTAACAAAGCCGTGGACGTTGAAGTCCAAAAGCTTCTGGACGCAAAATTCATCAAAGAAACTTTTTACCGCGACTAGGTCGAATATTGTCATAGCTCGCAAACCCAATGGGACATGAAGAATGTGTGCAATATACATATCTCAACCATACTTGTCGAAAGGACATCTTTCCATTGTCGAAATTGGATAAATTAGTGAATTCAACTGCCGGTCTTGCATTGTTGAGATACACTCGTAACCTTCAAATAAGCACTAGACATGTATGCGATACACTCGTAACCTTCAAATACACACGTACCTTGTGCGATATGCAGGATCTGCACATATGCTCAATTTCCGCAACCCATAACTCTCGGCCCCAACCTCATAAGTAGGCTTATAATACGTCGTTAGAAAGCTGCAAAAAGTAGTCTAATTATAACTCCTTTGTTTTAAATCAAACTTGGACCCATGATACATTTTTCGAAAAGCTTATTTGGAGACGATGAGATCTATTTACTTACCATTGATTTATTACCTAATGGTCTCAATATTAGACTTCATATTGGTTTTCAGAAAAGTGTTTAAGAAATGAGTTAGAAAATAGATGAAACAAATAAGAGGTTTAGACTCATTATTTATTCTTTCCTCAACCCACAACTAGCAGGGGTTTAAGCATTATCGGGTGTTCACGTAGAGACTAGAGCTAGTTAGACGAATTTTAATGTCAACAATATACAATTTATGTTGTCAAATATCATTGATATTGATATTGAAACAAGTCAAATTCGTTGACATAGCCAGTAGCCACATAGGTACAAATGTACATTCAGGGGCGGATCTAGGGGCGGGCCTACCTAGGCCATGGCCCGCCCTATCAATAGAAATTTGTTATATATTAAATGTTTCGTAGCTAAACAAATTTGCCAATCATTGTATTATTTTTTTAATATACATATATATATATATTCATTTGGTCCACCCAATAGTTATAGTCTGGATTCGCCACTGTGTACATTCGTAGTGGTGGATGCAACTGATCCCCTTAAGTTGGTGCAAATCCTACTACTTACAATTATCTAATTTATTTTGCACTCGGATGGGTCAATAGCCAACTTTAAATGACAAATTAGTTTAATTTAGTATGAGTTTCTAATCTTCCATAACTGATGCATGCCTCTATAATTTAACAAAAGGTTACAAAGGCTTTGAAAGCCAAAAAAATTATATTTTGTTAGATCTTAACTTCTATGTTAAATATTGTGAAAAACAACATGGTGTAGTTCAGGGTCGGGTCACGTAAATCGATGACCCGTCTTTCGATTTTCGATTTAGGTCGATTTCGAACTATACGGTGACATTATCGATCTTTATATTTAGAAGGGAGGCCGGGCGGATGAAGGCGACTTACTTGATTTTCTATTCATGTGTGGGTAACCATCTGACCATCTTCTTCGGCCATGGTGTTTGAGTCTTTTTCTTCTATAAGTTCAGAGGAAAAAGAAGAACTTGCATAGCCATCTACATAAAGGAAGAATAACTGAGCAACTCACTGTCTAGGGAGTAGGAGGAGTATTATTTTGGGGACAACTCTTTTTTATAACAATTTTTGACTTTTTATAAAGTGGGTCTTGTAAGTTGTGTGAGCCTTTTAACGAGTTTCTTATTTCCCTATGCTAACTTTTCATTAACCTTTCTTATTTTAAATTTTTAGCCAGAATTTTTATATTACCTACCACTATTCTTACCCTAATCTCTCCTTTTTACCCTAATCTCAAATATTCATAACATCCCACCTTTGATTTAGATTAAGGTGAAATGATCTAACAAAGATTACCCAACTCAAAACCTCACCTAAAATCAAGCAACAAAAGCCAACACAAACCCAGGCCTAATCTACCAAATCAAAATCAATGAAGGCTTGTTCTCCCTGAAATTTAAATGTGCTACTAATAAGTAGTCTTATTAATCTCCCCTCTTTGTACCCTAATGTCAATGTGTACCAAACAGTACAACAATCATAAAATCCAACCCTTAATATAAAACCAAAGCAAATAAATCAAACAAAGATCAAGCAACTCAAAACTCATTTACAATCAAGCAGCAAAAAAATGATAGCGAACTTGGGCCTAATAAAAAAGTTAAAAGGTTGTTTGTCCTAAAATATGAAGTTGCTAACAATAATTCGTAGGACAAACACCCAAAAATTGCCCAATTCCAGGTAAAACTCCTAACATAAACTTACCCCAATTTCAATAAATTCACCAATTTAAAATAAGCACCCATACACCTTCATATTACCCTTCTATTAAAACAGCGAGCATTTTATAACAACCAAATTGGTCTCTGATCACCCGAACCCCATGACAAAACCAATTGACTAACTCAGAATTCATCGGCAGTCAAATACTTGTCTACAACAACAAAGAGAAGATTAGACATTCACACTACAAAAATCACCATTTTCAGACAAAAATTCCCACATGCAACACTAACCAAAGGAGATCTCTCAACGAAGCACATCAAAATTATCCAAAACACAAAAAGAGTAGAGATATTGTTGGAATTAAGGCTTGAAAAGCCCCTTTAGGTTTTTTTTCCCAAAGGTGTCATATCACCTATGGAAGGGAGTTTTCCCTTGTTTATTAACTCCCTTTCTCTCCTTATTTTTTGAGTTGCCTACATGGTTGACTTTTGTGGTTTGAAAACATGTTTGGGCTTGCTACCACACACGCGCTCCGCCCGCGTTGGGCTGGGCTTGTGTTCTGGGAAGAGCTGGAGCTTATCTTTTTGGACCGGGCCTGAGTGTGTGTAACGGTAACTTGTTACACAAAAACGTTTTAACGTTATAGTGTTTATAGTCATTGATTACATCCCTTGATTTCCTCTGCCCATTGATTACCTTCCTTTTTGTGGTCTAATTATTTGCTATATAATCATACTTGCTTGCTTCACATTCTCTTCTCTTCTTCTCTTACTCCTGACCTCCTGGGTAGGTGCTTCACTCCAAAGCTTTTCTCTGTTAGTTGTGACTTAGAAAGGCTGTTGTGTTAACCTTGGGGAGCTTTCCGGCCAATCACAATTACCACCATAGTCGGGTCGTAATTGCTTTTAAATCAGTGATCTTCTACCACGGCATAGCCTTAAAATGATTTTTATTCTACCATTGCAACTTATTAGTTTCCAACAAATATAAATATATATTATACAATCGTAGAATCTAAATATAGTCTCGTGATCTTTCCTACATATTTATTATTATTGTATCTTAGTTAGTTTTCGAAATTGTTCTCCAACTTATACTTTCACAAACATCTTTAACATGTCATGGGATGGAAATCCAAATTAGAGGTGTCAATTCTAAAAAATGGGTCGGGTTTGAACCGAGTCATCTTAGTTTTCGAGTTATTTTTGGATCAGGTCATGTCAGGTTGACGTATCCTTCGAATAAGGTTCGGATTCAATCGAAATAATTTTAGAATATGTGGTAATTTTTGAAATGTGTCGAGTTAGAAGTTTAAACACACTTCATTTTGGCAATGTAATACCCTAAAGGGTTGTTTGTTTAGGGGGATTAAGTGACAGGTGTTGTTCGAGATGAAACAGGCGATGTATTGATGGCTACTGTGAAGACTGCTGCTGATACGTGTTCAATTGATGAAGCTGAAGTCTAGCTATAAGACATAGACTAAAAATCGCTTTGAAAGCGGGTTTGAATGAGCTGATTATGGAAACAAACAACATGAAGCTTTTCAACCATTTGTGGAAAGGTCACATTGAAAGTACAAATTATGGTTTGATTATTCATGATATTATTACTCTATTGGAGGCTTGTTTAAGGGTAGATTAAGCGAAAATTTGGTGGCTCATCATTAAGCTAGATGGAGTAAGAATGTAGGCGAAATGTTAGTTTGGTTAGGATATCTTCTTATAGAAATTCATCATTTTGTAATTGCGGATAAATTGAGTATTGAATAAAATCATGATCATTTCCTGTAAAAAAGAAAGGGGTGGGATTGAGAATTTATATCCCCATGGGTTGTGTTTTCATGTTTGTTTGGGGGCTATCTAATTTTACATGGGATTGAGAATGAGATTAAACCCCATATCCCACCAAAATAAGACAGGGGGCATGTATTAGGGAGGGGGATTAAAATTTTGTAAGAAAATAGGCCTGTTCTCCCCCAACTTGTTTTTAGTTCAGTTCAGTTCAGTTTAGCTCCAATCAGTTCAGTTCAGTTCAGTTCAGTTCAGCTTCAATCAGTTCAGTTCAATTCAGCTCCAATCAGTTCAGTTCAGTTCAGCTCCAATCAGTTTATTTTAGTTTAGTTTGGTTCAGTTCAGTTTAGCTCCATTCTTTTATAATTTATTTTACTAATTAATTACTCTTATTATTATTATTATTATTATTATTATTATTATTATTATTATTATTATTATTATTATTATTATTATTATTATTATTATTATTATTATTATTATTATTATTATTTATCTTATTATTTATCTTATATCATTATTATTAAGTATTATCATTATTATATCTATATATTATTTTGTTTATTATAGCTTTACTTATTATTATTACTATTATCATTAGGGAGGAATATGGTTTAGGTCAAAAGCATAAACCAATCAAATCACGTCAAAACGGTTTATGATGTAATTTTGCACGGTCCGACCCAATAATTATTTTATAAATATTATTATATTATTAAATCTAATTATTAAAATAGTAATATTAATTTACTTCTTAGATATTATTGTTATTATATAATCATCATCAAATATTAATACTTCATCCGTAACAAAATGATCGCAACAAGTCACTTTGCACGCATTTTAAAGAAGCGATTCAATGGTGTAAACAAGCAAATTAGCCAAACCCATTTTAAGGCTAGTAACCTATAATCTCATTCTTACTTGTGTTAAAATTATTTTTCCTAATTTGCTAGTTTATACCATTAAATATCTTCCTTAAAATGCGTGCAAAGTGACTTGTTGGGATCATTTTGTTACGGAGGAAGTATATTAATACAAAGACTATAAAATAATTGTTATTAATTATCATTATAATCATTAATCATCATTATTATTATTATTATTATTATTATTATTATTATTATTATTATTATTATTATTATTATTAATTTATGATCATTAATACTATTTATTTATAATTATCATTTAAATATATCCAAAATACTATCATTATTATTCATTATTATTACTTATCATTATAATTTTTATTTAATATTCATATTATTATCGTTTAGATATTATTTATATATTTATTTAATTCAATTCAATTCAATTTATTTCAATTCAATACAATTCAGTTCAGTTCAGTTCAATTCAGTTCAGTTCAGTTCAGTTTAGCTCCAATCAGTTCAGTCCAGTTCAGTTCAGCTCCAATCGGTTCAGTTCAGTTCGGTTCAGTTCAGTTCAGCTGAATTTGTTGAAAGTAATTGTGCAAGGAGACTAAAAACAATAAATGAGAACAATCTTACTTGATTATGGAAAACGTAAAAGAGATGAGCACTGTGTCGTGAAGACCTCTACTGTCCTTAAAGGTGATTTCGCCGCAGCACGGGTGCAAACTTCCTCCCGGCGACCACCCTCCAGGATTAGCACAACACCGCCTGTTCGTGTGCACTCACAAGCAGACGGTTGGAGTGACAGAGACAACCCGAATTGAGAGAACAAATTTTGAGAGAGTAAAAATGAGAGAAGTAATTTTCTGTGTGTTTTGTGCTAACCAGAGAAGGGGTATATATAATAGTAGTGGGAGAGAAAGTGGCGATCAGTTATTCTGGGAAGAGAATAACTGGCGGAAATCAAGGGAACAATAACGACAAGTCAAACGCAGCAAACTCGGAAACAAATAATTTCAGTTACAAAGAGATTTTGAGAATCTCTCAAAACAGACGGGCCGCAAAAAGATACACACCCACACCAGTAGGGACAACAGAAACTCGAAAATCACCTTTAAGATTGTTGAAAGTAATTGCGCAAGGAGACTAAAAACAATAAATGAGAACAATCTTAGTTGAAGTATGGAAAACGTAAAAGAGATGAGCACTGTGTCGTGGAGACCTCCACTGTCCTTAAAGGTGATTTCGCCGCAGCAAGGGTGCAAACTTCCTCCCGACGACCACCCTCCAGGATTTGCACAACACCGCCCGTTCGTGTGCACTCACAAGTAGACGGTTGGAGTGACGCAGACAACCCGAATTGAGAGAACAGATTTTGAGAGAGTAAAAATGAGAGAAGTAATTTTCTGTGTGTTTTGTGCTAACTAGAGAAGGGGTATATATAGCAGTAGTGGGAGAGAAAGTGGCGATCAGTTATTCTGGGAAGAGAATAACTGGCGGAAATCAAGGGAACAATAACGACAAGTCAAACGTAGCAAACTCGAAAACAAATAATTTCCGTTGCAAAGGGATTTTGAGAATCTCTCAAAACAGACGGGCCGCAAAAAGATACACACCCACACCCGCGTCGCGCCAACGCCACACGGCCCGTGCCGGGCCCGGCCCGCGCGTGCGCGTGGTGGTTCCTAGAGTATAGTCTCTAGTATCCAAACAAGAGTTACAATGGTATGGGGATAAATAAACTAAGCAACAAACCCACTATCTTCCTATGTGGGATGCAAGTACCTTACAAACAAAAGAAAAATGTTAATATTAAAATACTAAGGAAATAGCTATTAACCCACCCATGTGGGACACAAACTTTGAGGCTTATTTCCAACAGAATTATGCCGAATAGAATAAACTCAATGACTCATTTACCCTTAATGAAAAAAAATGAATAGAGAGTTAGTAAAGATATTGATATAAAATTATTATTTAATTATAACTTATTTTCAACTCATACCAAACTATAGACCTGATAAAAAAAACAAAAATAAAGAATATACACTATTTTATCGAAATCCAACTTAACAATTCTATTTCCACTCTCTAATCCCAAACTCCCATCGCTAGGTATCAAAAGCCCCGTAATTCCATTTACATACTGAACTGCTGAATTTGCATTTTCTTTGTTTATTAGGTTTGAGCGCCACATGGATGCCATGCCAATGGATTGATATGTTAACTGGAGAATTGCTGTCCGAGAGATTGCGCGATATGGGGTAATCTAACCTCTTTGCTGTTAAATTCGTTAATTACTCGTTTCCGATTTAAAAAGTTGGTATAAATTTGATCAATTATTACCTTTCTTTCGGTATCTTATATTGAATTACGTCTGTTTGATTTTGCTTTTGCCTATTCTGAACCTTTTGTTGATATCATACATTCATAACAATTGGTAGTCAACACTCAACAGTAGGTTTTCAAAACAAAATAATAAAGTATGTATTACGCTCTATCTAGTGATAATTCTTTGGCATGTAATTGTTTTCTCTAGTTACATAAATGATCTTATATTAAGGTCGGTCCTGTAGTTCTTAATCCAACTTATCAGCTGATCAATTATGTGGAAGTTTGAACATATTTTTGTGATTAATCCGTGTCACCTCAATTGCGCTGCAAGCAGTGAGAAGTAATTATTCAATGAGGCTACAATATCTAATTTTGAAGCACAAAAGTGTACTAGAATGCTGCCTCTGAACTGTGTCTGGATCAGCAAATTAATACCGGAAAATTGAAAATCCGAGCCATTAGTTGAATCAAGCACAGCTACTCGTCATTCTTGTTGTGGATGCGGGAATGATGAGAATGAAGTACAAGAATAGCTAGACTGCTAGTCATGAATTTACTAAATATAAGTAGCTTGAATGTTTGATTGTCGATGAGAATTAGACAGAATTCTTGCCCCCGCTAAATCGTGATGAAATTAGAATGGTGGTTGGTGAGTTTGATGCCTCCAACAACCATGTCTTAAGCAAATGGAGTAGTGTAGCACCATTATAAAGTCCGTATTAGAGAGGTTACTACTCAGTTCCTTGTATGGTAAGGATGTAGAATTTGCTACTCGTAATGGGAAAGAGTTAAGCTTCTAGGAAATTTGTGGGTGTCCTTTTGCTTTAATCTGTTTTGGTTATCTTGTGTCGAGGATGTGCTATGAATTTGGATAGCTTGGATTGTTAGTGAAAATGATCGAGTGTTACTCACAACCAAATAACAACTCCAGGTAATGAAGTGTAGGCTAGTCACCAAAGTGGGTTTTTGGTGTAGTCTTTGTGCTGAATGATGGAAATATATTATCCGGGAAAATCCTTCGTTCCATAGCTCTGGGTAGCTAGATCATATATGGGCCCTTAAAAAGGTACATCTTCAACGTACATATTTTCATCTTTAACCAAGTGGTAAAACTTCAGTAACCAAAGTATAACACCTTGCCAAAAGAACTTCCGGTGACTACCTAGGGTGAGTCCACTTCACCTTCTTCCCGCCAAGTCCCTTCTAACTCTCTGGCAGGACCATTTCTTCCCGAAGTTGAACAATTTGAAGATGAACCTTAGTTTTCCGCTAGGAGCCAGTCACCCATTTCTAATTTTTAAGATGAATAGAGGTTAGGTTGAAGATGGGAAGGGGGGATAAAACTTTAAAAGGTTCAAACATACTTAATCTAATGGCCAAAACCACTAAAGTCAAATCATAATTAACCTAAATTGACGGAGTTAAGATTTATGTTAATATGAAATACAAGTTCAGGGTTAATACATAAAGGGGTGTAAATGTGAGGTTTATATAAGAAAAACACCTTAGCAAGAGAAAGTCAATTTTAATTTTGAACTTCTTAAAAAAGATAGTGAAAAATATCAAAGGATGTCCAGAGTATGAGGTTGTTGTTGACAATTTTTCTCTCTAACTAACCTTGATAGTTAGCTCCTTCGCTGATGCTTTGGATGTTTAATGAGTTCATGTGCCTATATCTGCAAGATGGTACTTGTAATTGAGACTAGCGCTACATGTTGCTGCAGAAATACAATTGGTAATATGTAGGGTGGGTAAGTTGATACCTGTAAAGCATCTTTGCAGTGATGCTAGTGTTTTATTGTCCTCAGGGTTCAACTCTTCAAACCACCTTCTTTCTGCTTTAATCTCAATTAATCTCTGCAAGCCTTTGGGCCCGAAAGGAAACTTGAGGCATGGACATGATAGTACTGTTAAATATTCCAAAGTCGGAAATTGTAGAAGGAACCAAGGTTTGGTAAGACTTTTAATGCTCTTCAGATGCTTAAGCTTCAACATTCGCAACTGAGGGAAGAGGGTCAGGGTATTCAAATTTCGTAACTCTTCCCTTGTATTGGCAAAGTCTAGTTGTCTTGACCATGTATCCTTCTGTATCTCATGAGCTCCAATGTCGCAGATTACAGCTTCCATAACATCGCAATTTGATATCTCTAAGCACGTTAACTGATTCAGTGCTTTAGCAATGGCTAAAGGGAAGAGAATCTTTATCTGCATGCACGATTCAATGGTGATATGTTTTAAGCTTTGGAAACCTGTTGTTGGAGCATTGCCTCTCCACATAGCTTTCAGATTAGGGGCATCTTGGACATGTATGCTTGTGAGTCTATGAAGGACACTGTTTTGGGGAACACCATCATCGAAAAGAAACACTGTACTCAGATTAAAGCAAGAGTTAATTTGGAGCTCTTGCAACCCTTGGAGCCTTTTCAACAATGTAGATGAAAAACATGTTTGAAAATGACACCCTTGAATATTGAGGTGCTTCAGCGACTGAAAGCAATCTGATTGCAACTCTTGAAGATATGAGAGATCTTTCCAGTTTATGAGAGATAACTGCTGTGTTGTCCGCAGGAAGCTCTTGGACCAGGTCATGAAAGGGTTGGGTAGTCCAAAGTCATCTGGAATATTGAAGCACATGCTTGTGGCATAAGTAGTCAGGGAGCTAAATTTCTCTCCTATGTGTATGCGGAACTTCTTCAATTTTGAATGGTGATTGGTAATATCTTCGGTTAGACAAGCATGATTGCCTACATCAATATGTAGGATATTGATGTGCTTCAGAGAAAGAACCTCTTTCAAAGTAGCCTTTTTATTGCGTTTTGTATGTTTAATCTCCCAAGCGTTGTAGCTGCCTCCCATGTATAATTCCTCCAGGCGTGAAAGGCTTGACAACACGTTGGCTGGAATTTCACCAACTTGGGAGTCAGTCATGTCTAGTAAACGAAGAGTAGTTAATCTATTTATCTCTTCTGGAAACCTGGCAAATGAAGTCTTCCGCAGGCTAAGAATTTCAATTGATTTCAGTTCTCCAAGTGCTGATCCGTCTTCAAGATTATTGTTTTCCACACAGAGAGTTCTTAAGTTTGTGAGAAAAGAGAGTGAGGAGGGTAATGAAACCAGACTCGGGATATTGCTGAGGTCAAGTACTTGGAGTTCTTTCATCCCTGCAAAGAAGTCATCTGAAATACCCTTTAATGATGTGTTATCTTGCAGCAGTAGTAGTATGAGCTCTGGGTATTCTCCCTCTCCACTGAACGTACTAAATTCATTATGGATCAATGACATCCTCATAACATATTGCAACTTTAAGTTACTCGGCCACTCCTTCAATCCTGAACCCGCCTTTACCATGAAGCTATAATCGTTGCTGGTAGCAATTGATATTGCCAAATCCCGAAATACATCATGCATTTTTACACACTCTTCATAATTACTATTCAGCAAAAGGCAAGAAGCTTTTAGGTTACTGATAATAGAATGTACCCTGTTCCTTGCCTGATCCAGTGTTATGACATCAGAAAACAGTCTTTCACCAATTCCATATCTGAGAAGATCTTCAACTCGAACGTCGTAATCTTCAGGAGCACATTTGAGATTCTTCATTCTGAAACTCATCAAAACTCAGCTTGAGACATGAGAAGACCTTTTCATGCATCCCTTTGATGTGCAATGGTCTGGATTGTCGTAGTTCATATGCTGCATCTTCCCAGAATAGTAGCTCTTTATTCCTTAAGACCATTCCTAGTGTAACCAATGCTATTGGCAGACCTCCACATTCCCTGGCAACTTCCGTTGCCAAACTGTTCAAGTCAGGTGAGTCCACTATATTTCCTGCAACCTTCTTGAAGAGACTCCATGAATCTTGTTGAGAGAGGGGATCAACTATTATACTTGCATTGCAATACATCTCACTGCATACATCTAGGTTTCTTGTTGTTATTGCAATTTTGCAGGTACTCTTGTCCTTCAATGAAGAAATGCCTAACTGGGACAAATCTAATCTCTCCCATAAATCATCTAAAATTATTAATATCCGGCTTTCATGCTTCAGCCTTTCAGCCAGCCTCAAAGATCTTAAATGCTCGGTTTCTTCCATCAACTGCAGGCCTAAACCTTCTGCAATCTCTCTCTGGATTTTCCTCATATCAGGATTCCGAGACACAGTAGCAATTACAACCTCATCAAACATTTTCATTATTGTGGCATACTTTGCTACTTCTTTAATCACTGAGGTCTTGCCCACTCCACCCATACCATAAACCCCAATAACCTGATTATCGTCTTGCTTTAATGCCTCAACGATTTTTTCTATAGCTTCTCTAGTAGATTTAAAAGCTTCAAAATCACCCGTGGGCATCATCTCTATGCTCGGTGGTGGTGCTGGTCGAGAAACTGGAATATCTTGGAAACCAGCTTCCAGCTCCTTAATGGCTTTGACTAGCTTTACAGCTCTTCTGCTTGATGAGTAACGTTTGCGAAAATTCGTGCAACATTTTCGGGAAATTTCCGTTTCCTCTCCCAAATTCGGGAAACGTTTGTGTACATCAGTCATAACCTGCTCTGCCTTTCTCAGCCATTGCTCCATATCTCGAGTTGCAACTTCTCCCCTGCGACGAGCTTCATCTGTGGCACATTTTGCAGAATCTGTCTTTATCTCAAGCTCATGTGTTTTACTTCTAAGATCTTCATAGTTGTGGCGGTATTTCACAAGATAACCAACTTTATTTTGCAGGGGAACAAGTAAGAGTTTTGCTAGTTCAGTGATAGGAGTAATTATGATTTCTAATACATTGCTAGCCATCGAGTTTATGGATTTTCTACCCCCTGAATTGCCAACAACAATGATAAAATGTTTCAATTCCAGATTCAGCTAATAGAAAACAAATATAGATTATGTCTTGTGAAGTGTAATACCTTGAAATGTTCAGTCTGGAATTGATATAATTTGTAGTTAGTGTCTTAGTGATACCTTTTTCCCTTACTGCAGATAGAGAGGATGAGGGAGGGAGATTTAATCCACATGTTTGAGACTTTGAGCAGGTCAAAACGTGGAAGAAGGAATTCTAATCATCAAGATGCTGTTAAATAAAGGGGTAAGAAAAGTTCCAAGTCTTCTTTTTGCTCTTAATTTTATCATGTATCAGTCAACGGTTGTATTTTCTCTGCTTAGTTATTTCATGTGTTCATATGGGCCCTGATCAGTTATCTCTACTTACCTCTGCATTCTGTTCATATCTGACTTATAATGTGTACACAATACGATTTGTGGGGTAGATGGAGTTGTCAAGGAAGCTGAGTGGGGGTAGGTTGGTGTACAATATGCATCCAAACTCCCCAATCTAAAGCTCTCCTCTTTATACCACCCGATCAACTTTTATCACCCTTGCATAGCCCCAAACCCATTTACCTTCCTGTGAGGGACTGGTCTCTTGAGCTAAAAACAGTTGAAATTAAACTAAATGAAGTTTAGCTAAACCAAACTCATCTGAAAGTAATAGATAAATAAATAAATATTATATAATAAAAATTATTAATAATATCATAGATATTATATTTATAAAAATATCATAGATAATATATTTATAAAAATATCAATGATATTATATGTATAAAAAATAATACTCCCACCGTCCCATAATGTAAGTCTCCTTTCCTTTTTGGGAGTCAAACTTTAAAATCCTTGACCAAATATACTTATTAATATATTCAAAAAAACATACCCATGTCGAATTTTGTTAGAATTACTTTAATATGTACTTTCATAATATCAACTTTTTAGATTTTTACTAATATGAAATTGAGGATATAGAAGGTCAAAGGTGCGTCTTGTAAACTGTGCAAAAGAAAAATAATAAAATAATAGTTGTAAATGATAACCTAATAAATAATACTCCATGTGTCCCATATTACTTGATACAATTTGCCCGACACAGAGTTTTAGAAGTGTTATTTGACTTGTTTATTTTATTTTGAGTAACAGAGTTTTAGGAGTGTTATTTGACTTGTTTATTTTATTGTGAGTAGTTAGTTGTTGGTTTTATTTAAGTCCATAAAGTACAATGTGGGAAAAATGTGGGTCATGGGTGTATTGCAAAAGTAAAATAAAAAGTTAAAGAGAAAGAATGCAATAGGACAAAGGTTGATCCATCCCATAATAAAAAAAATATTTTTAGGGTAGGACCATTCTATTTTTAGAAATGTATCAAGTAGTATGGGACGGACGAATATGAGAAGTATATCAAGTAATATGGGACGGAGTAGTTATTATCAACGAAACAAGTAATTTCAAAAATATATTAACAAAATAAACACCAAAATGGTTAAACTATTGATACAACCTTCTATTATTATTTAAAAAATAATTAAAAATAAAAATTTCTATCTAAAATAACAAGAACAGTAACAAGTAGCAATAATTAAAACAATAATAATGATAAGAGAAATTCCCAATGGTGGCCCTTAAGTCTTAAGAATTTCCAATGGTGGAAATTTCAAAAAAACTTTCCTGTTGGTAGGCCTGCTTTACAAATTATTCCCAAACAAAACTTATCGAAGAATATTTTATTAATATTAAAACATACTTGCATATAAAACGAGGCATTTTGGATCGTTTTTGCCAATTTAGACTTCAAAATCGAATCTTATGGTTTTTTGGGGGTCAGTTTTAACCCTTTAACGTTCAATTTGAGGTCAAAATTGTCAAAAAGAACTTCATAAAAGGCCTATTTTTACGTGCGAGTGATCGTCTTAACGGAATATGCTTTATTATTAACGGGATATGTTTTATTATTAACGAAATATTCTTCATTAAGGTTATGTTTGGGAATAATTTGTAAAGTAGCGCTACTAATGAGAATTTATTTTTGAAATTTCCACCACTGAGAATTCATGAGACCTAAGGGCCACAATTAGGAATTTCCCTAATAATAATAGTAATAAAATAATAATAATAATAATAATACATAATTAACAATAGTAGTAATTATTATTATATAATCATAGTTGCTTGGATCTTGATACAAATTGTAGATCTTAAGATTTTACGATTCAATTATAGTTGTTTAATTCTATAAACGATTCTAAATATGAGCACGTTTTAATGAAGTTTGAGTATGAACAAAAGGTATTAATAGAATTATAATGTCAATAATTTCCTATTTAAAGGATAATCAACTATTTTCTTTATTTATTATCTTTTTAATTTAAAATATGCATGTTCTAACAAATTTTGAGTATAGTGTCTTGATTATGCACATTTGTAGAATCTTACGATCCAATTTTACGATTCAATTACAATTAACAATAATGATATCAACAAAGATGATAAATAATGATAATATATAAAAATGTCAAAAACTAAAAGGAACTCAAGTGAAGATAAGTCGCATATGATAAACGTAACACCTTCCTCTTTTGGTTTACATGAGGGAGGAGAAATTACGCAAACAAAGTTTACCGGTTTACCCTATAGAAACTGCATATAGAATTGAAGCAAAGTGATTTTCTGGAACCCTCCTTCCGCTTTTCACAAAGATCTTCCTTCTTTCCATTTGAGGGCGATTCGTAAAGTTTTTCTCTATTTTGCTTTTATCCTTTTTTTTTCTCTTCAACCCTCTCTTGCCCATCACATGAGTCCACTTGTTTTATTTAATAATAATCATTTTTTTGAAAGATACAAGAAAAGTTTAGGTAACCCTTGTCTCAAGGGTATATGCCAAACTATCTAAAAGAGAAAGAATATACAATTGTTGATCATCAAGGACATCATATGAACAGAATTTTGTTGGAAGGTCATGCCCTTGTTTCGGGAGGTAATCTGCTACATGATTTGTTTCACAAAAAACATGACTGGAGGTAGTTCGATATCGCGATAATATAGATCTCGAATGTCATCTGAGTGTCTGGATGCTCCAAGAGGTATTGAAGTTGCCTTTGATAATGTTGACTATGACTAGGTTGTCACCTTCAATAAGTAGATATGGAATTCTCATATGAAGCGCTTCAAGGAGCCCATTGCGTAGTGCTGTTGCTTCAACAATAAGTGGAGATAATTGTCCCAAATTATAAGCGGTGGCTTTTAATATTCAACCTCTGTCATTTCGGGATTTATCTAATAATATTCATAGCGATATTTAAACAAGAAAGTGCTAGTGCCGTTACTGACCTGGAATCGCGTCATGATTGGTGGCCACTCGGATGGCATATGATTAACTAGCGCAGCCCCACATGAAAGCCTTTAATGGATGCTAAATCTTTCTTAGGTTTCGGGAATGATCCAAGGGAAAGTTGCTCTCTAAACAACTTTCTCTCTCGTACCCAAAAGTTCTCTCTCATACCCAAAAGTCAATTAAATGACATCACTTTCTACTAACTCCTTTAATCCGTGGTTCCTCTGGATTTGATTTACCATAACAAGGAAGGTATTTATGAAACGGATGGAGTATTATGACGTATGATGTGTTAGTAGATACGGACAACAGTACATGAATTACAACGAAGGTATTTATGGAACGGATGTAGTATTTTGACGTATGATATATTAGTAGATACGGACATGCATAACAATTTCTCAATGCATAAGCATGTAAACACAGGCCTCCCCTGCAAAGGATTTTGAACACGAGTTCAGAAACAATCGTATTACATATAATTTAGCTTTTTGATAGAGAAGACAAACCCAACTACAAACAAGTTTCACACCAGTCGTACTTATGAAAGCGTGCTCATATAACATAGCTGTATATCTACAATAACAAACAATATTTAGCACAGTGTGGCAGTGGAACATGAGCAGAGTTCATCTTTGCCTTTCTCTATTTGACATAAATGGAAGCTTTTCCTTCAGGCTGTTTTTCTTACAACAAGAACAGGGCATTTTGCATTGTGAACACAGTAGTTGCTGACGCTTCCAAGAAAAGCCCTGCATAAAAGATATAAATAAGAGGAAGACTTGATGGAAAAAGGGGTCACAAAATCGTATGTTTAAGATTCAGTTGCGAGTGGCCACAAAGATCTTCCGACTGGAGCATGCTACTTGAAACTCTATACGCTGTGGTGTCTTGAGTTGAAGTCTTAAATTCTAGCACAACATCAATATCCAGAAATGTTGAACATAACGCAACAAAAGGATTAACCATATAGTCCGACGATCAATCGAGACATTAGCACCTTGTGAAAAAGTAAGGAGTAAAAAGAGTACGCACCTACTTGTATATACAGAAACGCAGTATAGGATTCTAAATGAGCCATCTTACCTCACGTTGTTTCATTCTGTTGGAGCTTAAAAAAGATGTCTGATTAATTCCTAGCAACTCTCACATGACGCTCTGGACAGAGCGCCTTCCTACATTTTTGGCTCTTGTCCTCCCCCGACTAAGTCATTGCTTGTTCATTTATGTCCTGGTAGGTCACATTCAACTACAAGTTATGTAATTTGTTTGAGTGAGAATCGTGATTCTAGGGCATCAATGCAACAAACCTAACCTGTACATATCCTTTACAAGACTACAATAGCTTAATATCATGGTGTTGAATTCCTAGGCTTCTATTTGACATCAACTCTTATGTTACCAGATCAAAGTTATATGTGACAGCATCAATGCTAATTGTTAATGACAGGTCCAATTATATCAGTCGTGATCATGCCGAGCATGCAAAGGTTAACTATCATTTTGGGTGTGAACATGTTAAGAATGCTGGTAAGCTTTTGCAATGTACTGTAGAATGCCTATGGATCCCCCAAAATAGCTTGGTAGGGTGAATTAGAGCACTGCAAGGGCACTTAAGTACCTCGGTAATATTTGCCGTTTGTGTATACACACACAAGGCTAGGTTATATCTAGCGTCATATTTCCTTAGCACAACACTTTGTTTAGGTCATTTTGGGTGTGAACATGTTAAGAATGCTGGTAAGCTTTTGCAATGTACTGTAGAATGCCTATGGATCCCCCAAAATAGCTTGGTAGGGTGAATTAGAGCACTGCAAGGGCACTTAAGTACCTCGGTAATATTTGCCGTTTGTGTATACACACACAAGGCTAGGTTATATCTAGCGTCATATTTCCTTAGCACAACACTTTGTTTAGGTGGGGATAGGAATAAGATACGAGCAGTTTATTGCATCATGCACCTAAGAGAATTACCAATGAACTTACAGTACTCAGAACAAATGAATGATTTTCTTTGCATCCCATGAGAAAGATCTGAGGGCTTTCTAGTTTCTAACTTTAAACCCAAAATTGGATCTCACGGGCTATCTCGCTTTCACAGACATTTACTTTTGCTTTAGCTTCTAATTAGTTGTAATCAATAGCAGGGATCTAATGAACTTTCCCAGAAGGCAAACCTTCGAGATGGAAATGAGAATTTTAGTTCCATCTGACAATTAACTGCTCGAATTTCAATCTGACATGGAAAAGCCAAAAACTGAAGAGAAGGGAAATATAGTATTTATTTTTGAAGGGAAGAGTACTGCCCATGAATTTTTGTAGAATTACCTTAGTATGAAATGAAGATCTGATGAACAACATCATTTTTTATTTCTAGAAAATTGATCTGACTAACATAGTTGGAGCTGAAAGTAAACAATTGGTTTCAGGAGCACTTGATTTGAGCTAGTGATGGGCTGATGGCCAGTGGGCAGGCCGCGTTGAAACTCCAATTCAGGCCAGCATCGAACTGGCCTGTCTACGATGGTGGACGGGTTCACCATCAAACAGGGTAGACCTGGTTACCCGAATGGAGACAAGATGGGTCAACCCAGCCCAGTGGTCATAACTTAGTCTCACAACTAAGTGAAGTATATAAAATAAAGAGGTTGAAGAAGGATAACATAAGAAGCCAAGAAACTGAAAGAATTCCAACCATCATACAATCAGAAATATACAGGTTGATGTTAAGAAGTTAAGTGATTGTCAATTTGATTCATCATTAGAAATAACACACTGCATAGTATTGAACAAGATCCTTTGGTAGGACGGACCCGTGTTCGAATCCCCGCAACACCCTTGGGAGAGGAATGGAACCTAATCACCCCGAACTTGGCCTCGATCCGGATGTAGCCCGAAGGGTGAACCGGGTGCAAACACAAAAAAAAAAAATAGTATTGAACAAGATTATATTTGATCTTAAAAAATTCTCTATCACTGTAATAGACGAAATCTCTTCAATTAGTCACTGTATTTTACAACTAACAATCATGTCGCATAAATGCAAAATTGATGCATTATTCCAATACACAAAGTAAAATTTTCATCAGAGAAGAAAAAGAGCGAAGACTAGGAATAAACACAATACAAATAAAAGTGTAGCTGACAACTGTACAGAAAAAGATGATAGATTTTAGACAAACCTCCCTATAGCTCTCCTACTACGGCTTCCTATAACCAGTAATTGACAATGAAATTTCTGTACTGCATCACATATTGCATCTTTTGGATTGCCAGTCGAAGATATCGTCTCAGCATCAACCTGAATCAAGTATAATTACGAGCACGAACAGTTACACATATTGAAAGTTGAAAATATTAGTACTTGCAACTTAATCTTTCCTGTTAAGTATTTGCTGTATTGATGTCTAGCAAGTATGTTACTTCAACGCATTATGAGAAAGCCAGTTGGGAGGATCAAAGTGCAAACCTCATACTCTGCACAGATTTCCTTAGCTTTTGCGAGGAGCGAAGCTGCAAAGTTCTTCTGATAATCTTGGAGTGATGTAACCAGGTCAAGAGCTGCAAAAACAAAGGATCATAGTCTGTCAACAATCAACTTTCTCAACAAAACATATCTTTGTTAACAAGTGCAATAAGCTAATCACAAAGGTATGAGTTCATCGTCATGTTTCATTTCATCAATATAAAAGGGAAAGAAAGAACTTACGAACAGAGCCGTAACTGCCAGAGAAAACACCACTATAATCAGCAGACAGTGCAGTAAAAAGAATGACGCCTGATTTGAGCTTATCATCAAGATTTTCAAGTGCCCACTTAAGCGCATAGCTGCTACACTCACTTCCATCAATTGCTATCATTACCCTCTTTTTCTGCTTACTTTCTGCTGCTATCTCCGCCATTCTTTTGTCTCCTGCCTTCTTCTGCAATGACCAGTAACTTAACCCTGTAATCACCCCCTCTCTGTGTCGCTCTATATGTTAGATAGCTAAGAGTACAAGACAAAGATTAGGTGCTGTTTTGATAGACTAAGTGGGTTGAAATCTGGCATTTGTTGACAACATTATTAACATAACTATCATCCTAATCTATGTCCACTTTACACTTGGTTTCATTTCCCACAGTTTACTTTCTGACTCCCATTTACAGAGTTACACGTACCTCCAGGACAAAGGCTTCAGGTTTACTCTTCCCCAATAAAACTGCTCTTGTGTACAGGTGTGATTTTTAATAGTGTTATGTCACATCAATATTGAAATCTACATTCTTTCATGGCATCCATTTTGCTTTGCTTTTTTTTTTTTGGGTAAACGCTTTTGTGCGGCTCTTCCATTGTTTTGTTGTTCGTTATTTTCAACTTTTGCTGAGTTGAACCTATTTTTGCATATAAAATTTTTTTACGGAATATTAATATTTTAGGTGAATTGAATAGGGCCTAAACACGATAACCTTTTGACATTTACCTTCATTTCAAACTAGCAGCCAACGCCAAAAATTCAATCTACCAACGACTTTAAGAAACAATCAGTGCGAATAGCAATGCTAACCAACCAAAAGAAAAAAAAATTCACTAACTGATGTGTGAAGTTTAAAAATAAATCTAAATGTCTTGCTTATTTTGCTTAAGTTAGAAGAGTTGAATAAATTCTAGCCCATTTGTGAATATAAGTTTTTTGAGTTATTTTCTAAGGTCAAATATTGATTCCTTTTGTGTTTTATGTTTTAGGATCATTCTGAAATATTGTCATCCATACACCGAGCATGGTTATTAGACCACTATAACTGTAAAGTTTAGGTTAATGGCTGATTATCTTGCCTCCATTATCATCTCATCAAAGAATGTATAGTACAGAGGAGACCCCTAAGGAAAGATCATAAGATCTCACGGTTGAGATAATATCTTCAATCATAAAGATTACTTGCCAAAATATATCTAAACCATATCTTTTGCCTAACTGATTGCTAAACAATATCAATAGTGATATCTTTCCTAAATTATCACTAACACCCCCCTCAAGTTGGAGCATGCAGATTAGAAATGCCCAACTTGCTAAGAAGAAGATCAAATTGTTGCTTTCCAAGAGCCTTTGTGAAAATGTCTGTAAGTTGTTGAGTGATAGATACATGAGAAGTAGTGATCAATACGTTCGAAATTGCATCTCGAACAAAATGGCAGTCGACCCCAATGTGTTTTGTATGCTCATGGAAAACTGGATTCTGAGCAGTATGTAATGCAGACTGACTATCATAAAAGAGAGTAATCGCCTTGGGATGATGCACCCCCATACTCAATAATAACCCCTTTAACCACTTGAGCTCACAAGTAATAGCAGGCATAGAGCGATATTCAGCTTCAGCTGAGGAGAGGGACACTGCGTGTTGTTTCTTTGTCTTCCACGAAATAGGAGAACCACCAAGAAAAATAAGCCATCTTGTCAGTGAGCGTCTAGTAAGAGGACACGCAGCCTAATCAGAATCACAACACCCCTGCAAAGAGAGGGCATTATCACTACGAAGCAAAATACCTTGACCAGGAGTGCCTTTTAGATAGTGAACCACACGAAAGGCAGCGTCCCAATGTTCAACTATGGTTCTTGCATGAACTGAGACAATATGTGAACAGAGTAAGCAAGATTAGGACGTGCGAGGCCCAAGTAAACCAAGTGCCCTACCAAACGCCTATAAAGCTCGGGATCAGTAGCTAGCCCGAGCTTATGATTTTGCTCAATAGGAAACCCGCTAGGCTCAGCCCCAAGAAGACCTGTCTCAGAAATAATGTCTAGTGTATACTTCCGTTGGCATAAAAAGAGACCAGAAGAAGACCGTGTAACCTTTAATCCCAAGAAAGTACTTTAGAGCACCCAAATCTATCATTTTTGAACAGTCACTGAGATAAGCTTTGAAAGTACGTATAGCAGCGGAATCATTGCATGAAATAATAAGATCATCAACATACACGAGCACATTAACCTGCACGCTCCCTCTAGTGTAAGTAAAAAGAGAGTAATAAGAGTAAGACTGAAGGAAACCATAGTTTTTCAAAGCCGTCACAAGCTTAGCAAACTAACACCTAGGTGCCTGATTTAACCCCTACAATGTTTTACATAATCTACACACTAGATTGGGGTTGGAGCACTCAAAGCCTGGAGGAAGTTTCATGTACACCTCTTCCTCACGATCGCCATGTAAGAAGGCGTTCTGAACATCCATTTGATGAAGCTCCTAGTGTTTAGAGGCTGCAATTGCAAGAAAAGCCAACAATAGTAATTTTGGCAACAAGGGCAAAGGTCTCAGTGTAATCACTACCTTCCTTCTGATGATTACCAAATACTACTAAGTGAGATTTGAGACGCTCAATAGTACCATCAGATATGTATTTGATCCGATATACCCACTGACTCCCAAAAGCACGTTTATCGGAGGGAAGAGGCTTCAAAGTCCATGAGCTATTTTCTTCGAGAGCCCAAATTTCCTCTTGCATGGATTTCTGCCAACCTGAATGAGTCATAGCCTCTTTAAAGGACCGGGGTTCCTAACCAGAAGTAATGGCTACAAGAAAATTTCGATGTCGCACAAAAAAATTGTCACAATTTATATAACGTGCTATAGGATATGGAGTACCTGAGGTATGCTGTGGAGACGTAGCATTAGCAGATGGACTCTTAGCAATGACCGTATGTGTCACAAAATCTCATAGTAAAACTGATGGAATTTTCGGCCTCATACCACGGCCCATTTCACTGGGCTCACGCATATCATCCATAGGGAAATCCGATGGTGGTGTAGAAGTGGAAGGAGGGCTGGGCTACTCTATTTGAGTTGTTGGGTTTGTAATGGTAGTGAATTGGGCCTGGATGTCAATGTCGCTAAGAGAGAAAGAGGGCAATGTTTGGGTTTGAGTTGGGGAATTGGGAACACATGGAGAAGGGGGGTCATGTGGGCTAGAAAGAGTGGATTGGGGAGGCAAGTGATAGGCCGTCATCGAGCCTAACAAAGATCATCTTATCTCAATCTCTCTAGCTAAGTAGAAAGGGCAAGTAGGGTCGTATCCACAGAGAGGTAAGGTCATACCGAATTTTTATGGTCGAATAAACTAAGGGTAACCAAGGGAAGTCAAGAATTGTGTGAATTAAGACTAAGGCAATTAAAAAGAGTTAAACTATGCAAATATGATTAACAAGGGTATAAATATATGATTAAAGCACTAGGGCAAGGGCATTACCATTCATTGTGACCATAGATCATGCTTGAACATCAAGGGAAATCATCGATTAGAGTAGAGAGTAGTCGGTCAACTAAAGTAACCTAATTACTCTTTCGAGCTAAGAAGGAGCTCTTAGGCAAGGTGTTAATTCCTATTTTCATGGCATTAACCCTAGACTAAGGATTAAGAACAGGTGACAAAATTGACTCAAGACTAGAACTTCCTATTTTCATGGCCATTTAGTCATGTAAATAAAGAAGAATCTCATACAAATTCATCTTTCGATCCTTCATTACAAAGATTAGATACAACTTCTATGGTGATCAATCACAAAAGCATACAATGAAGCATCCCATTTGTCCAACAACCAACCCTAAGCATGAATCAATAAATTCAAGCAAAAACCATGGCCTTAATGAGGGTTTTGGCTCAAACCCTAGAAAGTGAAATACTCACAATTTATAGTAATATGCGTTTCAAACAAGGATTCCATTTCAAAAGTTAAAGTAAAGTAGACAATCAACAAAGTTAAGCAACAATGATTGTAAAGGAGAAGGTTCAAATTAATAGGAAGGAATAAACGAAGAAGATGACAAAAAAAAGTAACTTTAATTAAAATGAAAGCTAGAGAATCAACTTATAAACATTAACTACCATTAATGGAGTTTCAATTCTTCAAAACTCACCAACTAAGAGCAATAAATGACTTTACACTCTAGGAACTAGGTTAGGGTTTTTGAAATTAAGTAAAAGTGCTAAAGAATGCTGTGCAAAAGTTGGGGAGAGGTATTTATACCTCCCCCAATCACATGCGAAAAATGGGCAAAATGGGCCCAGAAACTCTTTGGAGCGCCCACTCCCAAAGGGACCTGGAGCGCCCGCTCCAGGATTTTGGTCAGAAACTGTTCTTGATGCACAATAAGGAGCGCCCGCTCCATTGCATGTGGGAGCACCCACTCCAAGTACGCTGGTCACTTCCTCTTATTTCATCTCTTCTTCTCTTGTATCATCATGGAAGAGGGGCATAAAGGTTCTCATTTTCACTTTTCAACAATCACGACCAATAGCACGATTTCGAGATCACCTGCAAAATACGATGCAAAGAAAACACGTGCAAAATAGGTCCGAAAGAGGTTTAATGGCCAAAATTGTCAAAAAGAGGTGGAGAACTTGATCAAATCAAAAAGGAGTGGAAAGGTGAAGAAATAGGACAATGTAAGGATGAAAGTAAATGAAATAAGCTAAAATAGGTCCTCTAAAGTAGGGGTGTGCAAAACTATCCAATCCAAAAAATCCGATCCGAGAATCCGACTATCCGGTCAAGTTTTTCGGATATCCGATCCAGTTTTGAAAAATCGGATAGTTCGAATTAGATATCCGGTTTTAAATCCGGATTCTCGGATCGTATTTGGGTAGCACTTTTAGGAATCCGGATAATCCGAAAATCCAGATTTTTAAAATATAGTGAGATATATGGGCCAAAGCTCAAGTAAGAATTAACCTAAAATCCTTGTTTCCTAACGCCAGCCACCACTACGCATTTCAAAAAGTGTAAGCAAACAAAGAAATTGTTTAACAGATACTACCATTTGATTTTTTGCTGTGATCTTATGAAAATGAATGTGTGACTAAAATCAGTGGGAAGGTTGAAGATTTTTAGTAGGGAGATATTTGTAAGAGTGGGTTTATTAAAGTAGTAGGGAGATTAAAGTAGTATGGGTGTCTCTTGCATTTGCGAACAACGGTTGACAAATTCAAGGTTGAAGATTACTACTGGCAGCTGTCGGCCATTGTTATAAATGCACCCAGCACCACTGGCTTTCTAGGTTTTTTAATTTGGGGGGAAATTAGGAAATTGTTGATGTTAGGTTCTTAATTTTTGTTATGGTGATTTGTTGTGCAGGAAAGTGAGGGGATTAAGGGGGTATAGATAGTTAGAGTATGGAGTGAAGGCAGGAACTTTTTTTTGCAAATGAAAAATGGGAATGAACACATACCTTGACATATATGAAAGCAGGAACTTTAGTAATTACAGTTAAATCAAAGAAAACCGCACGCCATTTTAATTCCGGAATATCCGGTATTCGATCCGAAAATCCGGATATCCGAATATTCGGATATCCGGATTATCCAGACCGGATTCGGATAGTATATTACATTATCCGGATATCCGGATCGGATCAGATCGTGTATCCGGTTTTGCACACCCCTACTCTAAAGTGAGTTGAAAGCTCACTTATCAAACTCCCCCAAGCTTGCCAATTGCTTGTTCCTAAGCTATTAGAAAATGGTGAAAGAGAAAGGATTAGGAAAAACTTGCTCAAGGAGGTGCACATGCATGATTCAAACAATCTCAATATAGTCAAAAATAGTGAATGAGATGGATGCCAAATGATAAACTTAGAGCGTAGCAACTTCGACCTAGTAAACCAAATGGAACGATGCTCGACTTTAGATGGTTCAACCAATCTACCACGTCTCCCCCCAAGCTCATATCGAACTTACACGACGATTCACTAGGCAACCGTGAGGGTGCCATAAAAGTAGCATGAATGTTAGAAAGTGGATTCTCTCATCATCTCATCACAAGGTATCCTCTCCATATGCTTGAAATGTGACTCTCTTCTCCGACAAAGATCCAATCCACAAGTAAGAATCAAGAGGGCTTTATTGGTTAGAAGGAAGGGAAGTGGGGTGAGAGGATAAGATGCAATTTGGCTTTGTGGTGCTTGAGGTTTGTGCTACTGAAGTGAAACATATCACTTAACTAATCAAATGACCAACACCATACTCCACCAAGATATCATCCAAATTTTATTTCGAACTCTAGTTTTGGGGTTCCATGAACTTTGTTTTTGAAATCTGTTGCTTTTTTTTTTCTTTCTTTTTTTTATTACATTTTTCTTTTTTTTTTTTCTTTTTTCGTACTAACAACACAAACGCTCACTTTGATTTGCCTTCAATTACAACTCAATTTCCACAACGACTCACTTTACTAGCACAAAAGGATATGTGGTATTATGATTATGTGGTTACGCTTGTAGCAAGGTGAGTGGTCAAATGAGGAGTGTTTTTGGAGTGAGGGAAGTGAGGCTAGGTTTGTTGTATTTTATTTACATAGACACCAAATATGAAAAGAAAGAAGGAAAAAGGAAAAAGAAAAAGAAAGCAAACGCCTCAATCATATTCTCAGGTGGATGGATCGCGGATTCGAAAGTCACTATGCAAGTTCTCGATCTAGACACCTTTGACAAGGAGCAATTACGCTCAAAGAATATCGGGGACCTATGTGATGATGGTCCAAATGTAGAAGGCCCAAAAGGAATCTCACCAAGGTTCAAACAAGAGTATCGCTGCTTCGGGGTTCAAGTCACTTGGAGGTAACAACTCCTTCTTACCACAAACCCCCAAGCTAAGATCTCTCATGTTCCAAGGGTTTTTCCAAAACTAGTTGACCATACACGGAGTTTAGGCTTATTGAAAGGCATCTAATTCATTCACAAATTCTTAACATATCGAATTTATTCAATCAAGTATTGCACACTCCAATATTTACAAGACAAGTTTCATCCAAAGTAAAAGAAAAAGGAAATTACAAAACTATACTAAAAGGGGAAAAACTTTTTCTTCTTTTGTGGGATTTTTTGTTTTGTTTAGCTTCTAGTAAGAAAGTAAAAGGGACTAAAAGAAAAAGAAATCTGGATTTGTGGGGATTTGAATTTTTAGGGATTTGGATATTTGAGAATTTGGATTTTTCAATGGGAGCAACAATCTCTCTAAACGAAGCGTTAGTATCCAAGCAAATATCACCAACAATAAATCAATTCATCATCAACATCCTCAATCAATCAAAGTAACAAAAGCATGCCAACATCAAAGCAATGTCCATTTGCAATCACACTCACAAAAAGGACTGAGTCTAAACACATCTAAAGTGCAATGCATCTAATTTGGACTAACAAAAGTCAAGAAGCTAAACATTATAGACCAAGACTCGGATGACCATGAAAGAAAAGAGTGTGATCCAAAATGGATTATGCTGACCCTAGGCCGCACTCAAGAACCAAAGAAATGACCCAAGTAAGACATGAAAGCACACTACCCTAATAAATGACCCGTGAACTCTCCCAAGTGACCTCTTAAGTTATGTTTCCGTCCACTAGCATGTGAAAGTGATAAAGAACTCCCCACAAGATAAGATAAGCACTGTCATCAGCAGGAAATAAGAAGAGTTAAGTGGAGGGGACGGATACAAGAAGGGATGGCTACTGAACACTAGGCCCACCCTCATGAGGAGGGTGTTGTGGTCGGCGCTGTAAAAACCGTAGTTCCCATAAGGAGGTGGAGGTGCATCCCCCCCAAGTGAGGTCTGCCTCCGGAACATGCACATAGTAGGTGTCCAGGAATGGTGGGGGATAGATGGTGGGAGCGATGTTCGGGTCATAACGAGGGTCTGAAGCACCAGAAAATCTATAATCGATCCCCTCAGGACGGGGAGGGCAGTAAGGATAGGTGGGATGAGGCTCGTACCATCCAGGGGCACAGGGCACTCCTGTGGTGGATGAAAGGGGTAGTTAACATATTGGACGAAATGGTTCTCGGATATGTGGTAGTCATACACTTGCAGCGCGTAGTAGCCGAAGCCAGCTAGCTCCAACTGCTGCCTCCTAGCCATCTCCTGCTGATTCTCAGCAATAGAGATCAAGGAGGCCTGAATGGACTCTAAGTCAAAGGAGGAGGGAGCATTGGAGGTGGTAGCCTCCGCGCGTGTGCTAGGGACAGAGTAGGTCGAGCCACGACGAGGCTCTAAGGGTTGTTTGCGTTTTGTGTCCTGGATTTTCTCAATGTCTGCATCTTCGGGTGCTAGGGGCTCACCATCAAAATACCAAGGGTTGGGCTTCTCAATGTTTGTTAAAGGCTCATTAGGGAGGTAGAAATAATGCTTGCCAACCAGCCTCCAGCTATATCTCCTACTCCTAGATGTAAATAGGATAAATTGACGCACTTTTGCGTCTAGGTCGAGGTAGGGAAATGAAGAGATGGACTCTAACGCTGAACACTGAGGGTCATACCCTAGGGCCTCTGCTAAAAGAGTGATCATACCATCCAATCAAATCTCTCCAGTAAGGTGGGGACTATCACGGATCTCTAGACATTTCTGCATAAAAAGGTAGCAACTGTTAATGGGCGGAAAGTCAGCTCTCTTTGCTATGATATAAAGCAACTTAAGTTCGGGGGAACTTAGGTTGCTTAGGTCCTTGCGGGCAAAAAGTACATAGCCTACCATACGGTGTATGTACCGAAGTGCGGGGCTAATGAGGGCATTGGCGTGGGCCTCACAAAAGAGGTGATCCTAACTAGTGATTTCCTGCCACCACTCATCTTCATTCATTTAGGAAGATTTAAATATTGAGGGTAGAACAAGGGATTAGTTGGGTCCCAACCAAAAATAGAGTTCAACTGATTTAAGGTGAGTTTGTGCTCTTTGTTTTAGAGACAAAAGGTTAGGTTGAACTCTTCAAAATCCGCACCATCCTCAGAAGTTCTCTTTTTTTGGGTGAGGGACGCTTTACCAAGAAAGTTGATCCAACCAAGGGTTTTGGCAAGACCTCTAACATCTCGGTCGATCCCTAAAGCTCGGCAAGTGCCCTCATAATAGAATAGAGAAGCACAAAGTGTTCGGTAGGAGAGGGAAACATGGTGAGCTTTTTGGGTTTTATTTACAAGTCTAAGTGGGGGGACCATTACTTGTGGTGGTGATGGTGGTGGTGTTAGGACACGTTTAGCTCGTTTTTTCAATTGTTTAAAAGCATCATTTGTCTTCTTCCATCTAGTAAGAAATGGCCCCTGATGCTTTCACAAGTCTAAGATTTCTTACTTAGGAATCATTTGTCTTTTTCCCATCTAGTAAGAAATGGCCCCTGGTGCTTTTAAACAATTGAAAAAACGAGCTAAACGTGTCCTAACACCACCACCATCACCACCACAAGTAATGGTCCCCCCACTTAGACTTGTAAATAAAACCCAAAAAGCTCACCATGTTTCCCTCTCCTACCGAACACTTTGTGCTTCTCTATTCTATTATGAGGGCACTTGCCGAGCTTTAGGGATCGACCGAGATGTTAGAGGTCTTGCCAAAACCCTTGGTTGGATCAACTTTCTTGGTAAAGCGTCCCTCACCCAAAAAAAGAGAACTTCTGAGGATGGTGCGGATTTTGAAGAGTTCAACCTAACCTTTTGTCTCTAAAACAAAGAGCACAAACTCACCTTAAATCAGTTGAACTCTATTTTTGGTTGGGACCCAACTAATCCCCTGTTTCACCCTCAATATTTAAATCTTCCTAAATGAATGAGGATGAGTGGTGGCAGGAAATCACTAGTTAGGATCACCTCTTTTGTGAGGCCCACGCCAATGCCCTCATTAGCCCCGCACTTCGGTACATACACCGTATGGTAGGCTATGTACTTTTTGCCCGCAAGGACCTAAGCAACCTAAGTTCCCCCGAACTTAAGTTGCTTTATATCATAGCAAAGAGAGCAGACTTTCCGCCCATTAACAGTTGCTACCTTTTTATGCGGAGATATCTAGAGATCCGTGATAGTCCGCACCTCACTGGAGAGATTTGATCGGGAGGTATGATCACTCTTTTAGCAGAGGCCCTATGGTATGGCCCTCAGTGTTCAGCGTTAGAGTCCCTACCTCGACCTAGACGCATTAAAAGTGCGTCAATTTATCCTATTTACATCTAGGAGTAGGAGATTTAGCTGGAGGCTGGTTGGCAAGCATTATTGCTACCTCCCTAATGAGCCTCTAACAAACATTGAGAAGCTCAACCCTTGGTATTTTGATGGTGAGCCCCTTGCACCCGAAGATGCGGACATTGAGAAATCCAGGCCACAAAACACAAAAACCCTTAGAGCCTCGTCGTGGCTCGACCTCTTCTGTCCCTAGCACACGCGCGGAGGCTACCACCTCCGACGCTCCCTCCTCCTTTGACTTAGAGTCCATTCAGGCCTCCTTGATCTCTATTGCTGAGAATCAGCACGAGATGGCTAGGAGACAGCAGTTGGAGCTAACTGGCTTCGGTAACTACGCGCTGCAAGTGTATGACTACCACGTATCCGAGAACCATTTCGACCAATATGTTAACTACCCTTTCATCCACCCCAGGAGGGCCCTATGCCTGGATGGTACGAGCCTCAGCCCACCTATCCTTACTACTCTCCCCGTCCTTAGGGGATCGATTATAGATTTCCTGGTGGTTCAGACCCTAGTTATGACCCGAACATCCCTCCCACCATCTATCCCCCACCATTCCCGGACAACTACTATGCGCATGTTCTGGAGGCAGACCTCACTTGGGGTGATGCACCCCTACCTCCTTACGGAACTACGGTTCTTACAGCGCCGGACCACAGCACCCTCCTCATGAGGGTGGGCCTAGTGGTCAGTAGCCGTCCCGTCTTGTATCCGTCCCTTCCCCTAACTCTTTTTATTTCCCACTAAGGACAATGCTCATCTTAGCTTGGGGGGAGTTTTGTTACTTTCACATGGTAGTGGACGGATATATGACTTAGGAGGGTCACTTGAAAGAGGTCACGGGTTATTGATTAGGGTAGTGTGCTTTCATGTCTTGCTTGGGTCATTTCTTTGGTTCTTGAGTGCGGCCTAGCGTTAGCATAATCCATTTTGTATCACACTCTTTTCTTTCATGGTCATCCGAGTCTAGGTCTATAATGTTTAGCTTCTTGACTTTCGTTAGTCCAAGTTAGATGCATTGCACTTTAGATGTGTTTAGACTCGGTCCTTTTGTGAGTGTGATTGCGAATGGACATTGCTTTGATGTTTGCATGCTTTTGTTACTTTTATTGATTGAGGATGTTGATGATGAATGATTTATTGTTGGTGATATTTACTTGGATACTGACGGTTCGTTTAAAGAGGTTGTTGCTCCTATTGAAAAATTCAAATTCCCAAATATCCAAATCCCTAAAAATCCAAATTTTCTCATATCCAAATTTCTTTTTCTTTTAGTCCCTTTTTCTTTCTTACTAGAAGAAAAACAAAACAAAAAATCCCACAAAAGAAGAATTTTTTTTCCCCTTTTAGTATAGTTTTGTAATTTTGTTTTATCTTTTACTTAGGATGAAACTTGTCTTGTAAATATTAGAGTGTGCAATACTTGATTGAATAAACTCGATATATTAAGAATTTGTGAATCAATTAGATGCCTTTGAATAAGCCTAAACTCCGTATATGGTCGGCTAGTTTTGGAAAAACCCTTGGAACATGTGAGATCTTAGCTTGGCGGATTTGTGGTAAGAAGGAGTCGTTTCCTCCAAGTGACTTGAACCTCGAAACGACGATACTCTTGTTTGAACCTTGGTAAGATTCCTTTTGGGCCTTCTACATTGGGACCATCATCACATAGGTCCCCGATCTTATTTGAGCGTAATTGTTCCTTGTCAAAGGTGTCTAGATCGAGAACTTGCATAGTGACCCGCGATCCAAGCACCCTTAGACTATGATTGAGGCGTTTGCTTTTTTTTTTTTACTTTTTCCTTCTTTCTTTTCATATTTGGTGTCCATGTGAATAAAACTACAACAAACCTAGCCTCAATTTCCTCACTCCAAAAACACTCCTCATTTGACCACTCACTAAAACCTTGCTACAAGCGTAACCACATAATCATAATACCACGTATCCTTGTGTGCTAGTGAAGTGAGTCGTTGTGGAAATTGAGTTGTAATTGAAGGCAAATCAAAGTGAGCGTTTGTGTTGTTAGTACGAAAAAAGAAAAAAAAAAAGAAAAATGTAATAAAAAAAAGAAAGAAAAAAAAAGCAAAAGATTTCAAAAACAAAGTTCATGGAACCCCAAAACTAGAGTTCGAAATAAAAATTGGATGATATCTTGGTGGAGTATGGCGTTGGTCCTTTGATTAGTTCAGTGATTTGTTTCACTTCACTAGCACAAAACCAAATTGCATCCTATTCTCTCACCCACTTCCCTTCCTTCTAACCAATAAAGCCCTCTTGATTCTTACTTGTGGATTGAATCTTTGTCGGAGAAACATTTCAAGCATATGGAGAGGGTACCTTGTGATGAGATGATGAGAGACCCCGCTTTCTCACCTTCATGCTACTTTTATGGCACCCTCACGGTCTCCTAGTGAAATCGTCGGGTAAGGTCGATATGAGCTTGGGGGGAGACGCGGTAGATTGTTTAAACCATCTAAAGTCGAGCATTGTTCCATTTGGTTTGTTAGGTCGAAGTTGCTACGCTCTAAGTTTATCCTTTGGCATCCATCTTATTCACTATTTTTGACTATATTGGGGTTGTTTGAATCATGCATGTGCACCTCCTTGAGCAAGTTTTTCCTAATCCATTCTCTTTCACCATTTCTGAATTGCTTAGGGACAAGCAATTGGCAAGCTTGGGCAGTTTGATAAGTGAGCTTTCAACTCACTTTAGAGGACCTCTTTTAGCTTATTTAATTTACTTTCATCCTTACTTTGTCCTATTTCTTCACCTTTCCACTCCTTTTTGATTTAGTCAAGTTCTCCACCTCTTTTGACAATTTTGGCCATTACACCTCTCTTCGGACGTATATTGCACGTGTTTTCTTTGCATCTTATTTTGCAGGTGATCTCGAAATCCTGCTATTGGTCTTGATTGTTGAAAAGTTGAAATGAGAACCTTTGTGCCCCTTTTCCATGATGATACAAAGAGAAGAAGAGAAACAATAAGAGGAAGTGCCCAGCGTACTTGGAGCGGGTGCTCCCACATGCAACGGAGCGGGCGCTCTTTATTGTGCATCAGGATCAGTTTCTGACCAAAATCCTGGAGCGTTACTGGGCCCATTTTGCCTGTTCTTTTGCATGTAATTAGGGGAGGTATAAATACCTCTCCCCAACTTTTTGACAACATTCTTTAGCACTTTTACTTGATTTCAAAAACCCTAACTTAGTTCTTAGAGTGTAGAAGTCATTTATTGCTCTTAGTTGGTGATTTTTGAAGAATTGAAGTTCCATTAATGGTAGTTAATGTTTGGAAGTTGATTCTCTAGCTTTCATTTCAATTAAAGTTACTTCTTTTTGTCAACTTTTTCCTTTATTCCTTTCTTTTGGTGTGAACCTTCTCATTTACAATCATTGTTGCTTAACTTTGTTGATTCTCTACTTTACTTTAACTTTTGAAATGGAATCTTTGTTTGAAATGAATATTACATTGTGAGTAGTTCACTTTCTAGGGTTTGGGTCATGCTTAGGGTTGGTTGTTGGACAAATGGGGTGCTTCATTGTATGCTTTTGTGATTGATCACCATAGAAGTTGTTTCCAATCTTTGCAATGAAGGATCGAAAGATGAAGTTGTATGAGATTCCCCTTTATTTACTTGATTAAATGGCCATAAAAATAGGAAGTTCTAGTCTTGAGTCAATTTTGTCACTTGTTCTTAATCCTTAGGTTAGGGTTAATGCCATGAAAATAGGAATTAACACCTTGTCTAAGAGCTCCTTATTAGCTCGAAAGAGTGATTAGGGGACTTTAGTGAACCGACTATTCTCTTCCCTAATCGATGGTTTCCCTTGATGTTCAAGCATGATCTATGGTCACAATGATTGGTCATGCACGTGACCATGCACGTGGAAGACTATGCTTCCAAGTTTGCACCATCATAATGTAATCTAGGATGATGTAAGTGCAACTAGAGACAATGTAAGAATAAATTGGTCATAACAATGTAAAGCTTCGCTTGTCAATTGTATGAAAATAGAAAATTGTCTAAGGGCGTGAATACAACACATAGGCCAAAGAAAATGTAAAGGAATAAAGGTTGTGATGAGTGAAGATTTTATCGTAAAAGCAAATTTGTGTTGACATAAGTGCAATCAGAGATACAAGTACCATCAGAATAGGTAATACTCTCCAAGATTTAGTGCAACTCATCCTTTTAGAGTGTACTTTGAAGAGAGAAGTTGAAACTCATATACTTCGTGTTTTTAGAGACACAGACCAGACACGAGGGGATTAGTGATGGGATTTTTTGCGGAAGCGCTTTTTAAAACTAGAGTCTAGGAAAACGCAAGACTTTTTTTTCTGTTTGGAAGAGTTTGTAGTGAAGAATTTATATAAGTGATTTAGTTAATAACATCTCATTGGTTATGCACAACTAATGACAACAGTTGCAACATTAAATCAAACGTTACAATCTTTAAGATTGCACCAATGCATAAATCATATACTCCTCACGAGTCACGATGATGGCTACATTTATATCATTAAATCAAATGTTACAACTTACAACGTTTAAAATTGAAATAGACGTGTCACAAAAAATAACAGCCAAATGTTAGCAGCACATATTTAAAGGTTTGCCCACTCCTAGCACAATTAATAGCAGCAACTCTTCTACTATATTTCTTTCTTGTAGTACTATCGACTTCCATGTTAAACAAAGACTTTATATAATAAATTAATTGAAGAAATACCTTTTCCCATCTTCCATGGTTCCATGTGAGTGCAAGACAATAAATACTAAAACATGTTTTAACTCATATTGATCTTTGCATAATTGGGCACTAAGGAAGATCCTGAACATGTACTGATCCTGAATATGTACTGCAATACAACATTATTTATCATCCTGTACTGGTATATATGCGTAACATATCATTGACGCATATTTACGATAACTGCAAATAAAGGTATTCTTCAGACTGGTTGCCTTACAACGAGCACAGGACACTTCGCATGATGAACACAGTAGTTGCTCACACTTCCAAGAAAAGCCCTGCAAATAATTAAACTGAATCAGTAAGGCAAGTCTCGTCCAACCAAATCAACTTGCTGAAAAAACGGCACCAAAATTAGTTTAGTGTCTTCACGGCAGGATAGTTTACCCATATTCAGTTCCAAGTAGACTGACATTCAAATTTTGGTCATGACTTAATTCTTAGAATTTCATTACCTATAGCTGCTACTTAATTACAGACCTACTAGTGAAACTCCTATCGCTGTCAAAGCAGAAAAAAAGCATTCAATAATTTTCTCCCATTCGAATATGTCATGCATGAACCCAAGAAAGGAAGGGAGAATAAGCAGCCATCGAGGTTTTAGTATCTGACTAACAAAAATAAAGAAGTACAATAACATGTTGAAAGTAAACAATTGGTTCCACGAGAGACTAGAGAGGGTCGTAAGATTAGTAGCACTTGTTTCCTGCATACTTTAGATTTAACTAGTTCCCAAAAAAATCAACAGTCACTCACGACCAAATTAATAATCTTTAAGGAGAGTTGTACAAGTTACAATCCCAACTGAGACTCCATAGCGTAGCCAATCAAAGGTGTGAGGAACTTCCTAGACTAATAGAGTATTTATCTTCTATCCTCTCTTCCCCATATGCCCACAAACAAATATGTATCGCAACAAATACACAATTCACAATACCTATGCATAAATAATGCACTTCCTTAATCAATTTTTTTTACTATGAGTACAATTTAATATTAGAAGTATTCTTGTTAGTAAAATATCCCTCAGAAAATGAGAAGGGGAGAATAGGAAATAAACATAGTATAGAATTGCAATAAAGAAGAAGACTATTAAGATATGCGACAAACCTTCCTATAGCCCCCCTACCATGGCTGCCCAAAACAAGTAATTGACAATGAAATTTCTGCACAGCATCACATATTGCATCTTTTGGATTTCCCATCACAGAGACAGTCTCAGCATCAACCTGCATCAAATGAAATAATAAGTGCCAACAAGTGCATAGTTTTGAGATACTCAAAATATTGGGTCCTTCCATTATTTTAGGACCAAGCATTTCTGATCTTTTACATTGTAGACCAATGGATGTGTCATGAATTTTATGTAGACCACTTGTAATGGGAAACAGATATTGAGTCTTTGAAGTAGAACCAAAATAAGTTGAACAGGAGATCTACTTCGTATAGTAGCGTACTTCATATAAATAGAATGAAGCAGTGAGGCTTTCGAAGTTCATACCCCATACTTTGCGCAGATTTCCTTGGCTTTCGCTAAGAGAGAAGCTGCAAGCTTTTTCTGATTGTCTTGGAGTGATGTTAGCAGATCCACAGCTGCATACATGTTTTTGCAGAAACAAAAACAGTATTAGTGGAATTTTTACACAAGCAATGACACAACTTTCAGGAATGATATTCGACATCTCAATTTGAAGAATCAAAGCAATGGCTGCAGCCTCCTCATTTTATGGTCAGGGCTTTCTCATCGCCTGTTGCTTAGAATATGATTCTAACATATAGTACTATAGAAACTTATGTGTCGTTTCTCATATCCAAGGATCTTAATGGGAAAAAACTCAAACAAGTAGAATTCCCTAACTATTGGAACTTAATGCCCTTTTATTCAGAAGTCGTGGTCACGTTGTCTCCATTTCTCGTACTAAAGGACTTACCAGGATTTTACTGAATCACCCTATAAAAATTGCCATCTTCTTATTCTTTCCCATTTACTATTGGCGTATGTTCCAAAACCTAGTCATGATCAACTTTTATTTTACGTGATGCTGACAAATAATTTTCTTTTTGCTTTTTACATACATAATCTCTATTCTATAAGTGAAGAGGTGGGGGACACCAAAAATCTATATTATTCTTTTTTTAATTCCTAATTAAATTGAACAAATCTCTCTCTATAACTAACTTTTTCATTTTGAAAATACATCTTAAACAAATTATTGAATTTTCCTTTCTATTTTCCAATTTATATGCTTTCGCATGCATCGCGTGCATTTAATACTAGTAAATATATAGAGAGAGATGAACTCACGTGAGGAGTGATATGACTTGATATAATTCTTATCGGTTTGTTAAAAGAAAAAATCTTTCCTTTAAAGATATTACTAAAAAAAGGGTTATAACTCTCCTTTACCACACTCTTAAACAGCGTGTCAAACAATTTGGTTGCAAGCTTGCAACTATGCGCAAATTAGACCCTACACTCGAGTGTATGATACGCATGGTACTCTCGAATGTACATTAGGAGCATTTAAATGTACATCAGTTCAAATTTAAAAAACAATTGTCCCCAGTATTTAAGATGTTCATTCATTTGATGTTATTGTTCATTCACAAACTTAACATGTTCATTCACGGATATCAAATGTACATTACAGAATCAACTTAATTTTTTTCAAAAATCACTTGTACTCATCATTTCCATTCAAAAATTTTCAAATTCAAAATTTTGACAAAAGACGGGAATGTACATTAGAAGCACTTAAATGTACATGAGTTCAAAAATCAATTTTTGAATTTAAAGTGATTTTTGAATTTGAACTAATGTACATTTAAATGCTTCTAATGTACATTCCCGCTCAAAAGTCACATGTACTAACCATTTTCATTCAAAATTTTTCAAATTCAAAATTTTGACAAACGGCGGAAATGTACATTTGAAGCATTTAAATGTACATCGGTTCATTCCCGCTCAAAAATCACTTATAATCACCATGTACATTCAAAATTCAAATTGTTGCCAAAAAGGCGAGAATGTACATCAGTATTTGAACTGATGTACATTTAAATACTTTTGATGTACATTTCCGCCTTTTCGCAAAAATTTGAATTTGAAATTTTTTGAATGTAACAGGTGAGTATAAGTGATTTTTGGGAAAAATTAAGTTAGTTTTGTGATGTACATTTGATATCCGTAAATGAACATATTAAGTTTGTGAATGAACAATAACATGATATAAATGAACATCTTAAATATTGGGTGTTTTTTGAATTTGAACAGTTGTACATTTAAACGCTACTAATGTACATTCGAGAGTATGATGCTCATCATACACTCGAGTGTAAGGTTTACCTATTGGCAACTATGACTCCCTCCCTCCTGATTATAGTGCTTGATTCCATTTTTTTCACGGGAATTGAATTAAATTGAATATTTTATCATTTAGCTTAAATGATCCAATTGCATTGAAAAGTCAAGGTTTTTGTTAGTTACTTTAATTTAAAAGAAGCAAATATTTATAGTGTATTAATAAATGAGTCAAAGATTTTATATCTCAATAAGTATGGGTTTAGTTTTTTATGTAATAATTAAGGACATAGTTCAAATCAAAATATGGCAATAAGGGCTTTTTAGGAATAAATATTAGTATTTATTTAAATACAAACATTATATTGTAAGACAGAGGGAGTATAAAACTGGGAAGTGGAAAGCATGGTTTAGCACAAATATGACGATAGTTTTTAGGGAACGACTATATGCAGCCCAAACCAGCATTGCCTAGTTCAGTCGTCTATCGACTTTTCTTCCCATGCCCGAGATGGCCCTTTGGGGAGACTACAATGACAGCTTTGTGGGGACGAGACAAAAAAGATCTTTGGCTTTTGAGTATTCACCTTCTTCCCTCCCGCTATGATGTCTTTCCTAAAATCGAGAATTATGAAGTTGGCAAAGACTCACCCTGTTCCGAGGGAAAGGAAGGGGAGGGGAAGGGAGATTGCCAAAATCTATTGTTTGGATAGCAAGTGAAGAAGTGAGGGATTTAAAGGGGAGAAAATGAAAAGATTAATTTGTAACTAATTTGAAAGTAAAACTCATCATTCTTCCTTCCCCTCCCTATCTTTTCTCTCCCTTTCCTTCCCTTCCCGCCCAATTGTTGGAAATGAAACGATTAATTTGTAACTAATTTGGGGGGAAGAGATAGGGAGGGGAGAAGGACGAGATTCCTTCCAAATCTTTGCGGAATGAGGAATTTCTTACAAATTAATTATTTCATTTCTCTGCCCTCCAAATTCCTCACCCGCTCACTTGCTTTCCAAACAAAAAAAATTTGAACATCTCTCTTTCCCTCCCTCTCCTATCTTGACTATCCAAACAAGTTAGTGCAAAAAGGTGTAATATCCCAATTATATTACATCCTATCATATAGCTCCAACATCCAATTAAATGGTTTTACCTATGATCCAGTCATAGCATGCAAATGATCATATGCAAATCAAATAAGACCGTAATAATAAGCTCTATCACCCTTAGATTTTCCATATGAACAAATTTCATACGTTATGAAAGTTAAAGTCAAACATGGTACGCAAAGGAGGGGGCAGAGGAAAGAGAGAAAGAAAGAACTCACGAACAGAGCCATAACTGCCAGCTAAAACTCCACTGTAATCAATGGAAACAACATAAAAAAGAATGAAACCAGATTTGAATTTATGATCAAGATTTTGGAGTGCCCACTTGAGGGCATAACTGCTACACTCGCTCTCATCAATAGCAACTAACACCTTCCTCTTTTCATTAATGTCTGCTGCTGCATCCGCCATGCTACGTTGTGCTCCTAGTCCTAACTATTGAATCGCTCTCTCACTTTCTCTCACAATCTGGATAGTCTAGAAGTTGGGTAGTTTGGTGGCGACAAATACAATAATAGTCAAGTTACTAGAGTTATAAAACTGTGTGCGCTTTACACCTGCTTTCTTATCCCCTGCTCACTAATCCGTTTTCCCCTACACGTAACTACCAGATCCTTCTATGTGGCATATTTTAATTTTCTCCAATTTTAATAAATTTAAACGCTTGGCGTTATTTTCGATTTTCCATGTCATTCGGTTATGTTTTCTTCGGCTAAAATTGCTGAACTGAAGTGAAGTGAACTGGAATAAGCTGAACTAAAGTGAAGCAAACTGAAAATAACTAAACTAAAATGAAAAAACTAAAATGAACTTAATTAACTGAATTGTAGTGCACTGCACTCAATAGTGAAATGTGAGAGAAAAAATATTTTGTCGGGTTGACTGAACTAAAATAAGTTGACGAGAACAAACTCTCAATGTATGAGTTGCTCTAGAGTAAACAAAATAAGGGAAGTTCATCATTAGGTTGTTTACGATTTCTTTAAATCAATAATGTTGGATAAAAATAAGTTTGGTTTACTTCAAATAAGTTCATTTTAATACAGACAAATTTAGTCCACTAAAAAATTAAGGTAAAGTAAACAGATTTCTAGTGAACGTTTTGTTTTGAACTTCAATAAGATAAAAGTAAGGTAAAATGGACATGATTTTAATTCACTATAAACTTCAATTTGATCGGAATTAAATTCCATAATTAAACTCATAGGAATTTCTCTAATTTTATTGGTTAGTTATCTGGGAAACCTTTCAATAAAAATTTCTTGTTATACATGGAAGATTGTGAAAGGAACTTCCTACATTTCGATGAAAGTGGAAAAATTATATTAAAAAAAGTTTTACTTATCGCATGTCCCATAATTTTTTGTAACCAAACGACTCACCAACAATGTTATTTATAGGAAATCCAACTATTATATTTTTATGTGTAAATTCAATCATGGATACGGAACCATGTAAAGGAAGCTGCACACAAATTGCGTGTGCGGATTCCGTAAAAAGTCATTTGGTTTAAATGAAGTTTAGGTTCCCCAAATAAAATTTAGCATGGAAAAGAACATCATTAAACATTCAATTTAGCCAAAAGAACATTTTTTCCATCCTAAAAGAACATTTTAGTTAAATTAAACGAACAACTTATAATTTTATAATAATAGGATCCCAATACATCTTGTACTTTTAATTAATATGATGGTCATTTGATTTAATCTCCCAAACTTTCAAAAGTTTGAATATGTTTGAGGTCAATCTGAAGATCATTATTGTAAATTATAAGTGTTCTTTGATCTAATTAATGTTGTTTTGGTTAAACTAATAAATGTTCTTTTACTTGAACGTGATGTTTGTTTGTTAATGTTTCAAAATGTCTGATTTTCAAAATTATAATTGTTTTCATGTCAATTTTGAACATCATTATTGAAGGTTGTTAATGTTCTTTTGATATAAGTTCATGCTATCTTGATGACGAATAGATATTATTTTCTTCCAACATAATGCTCATCGACTTAATTAGGGTGTAAAATTTAGAAAAATTTGAATTTATTTCATCCCAATTTAAACATAAGTAGTATACATTATAGGAAGAACTGACAAGAATAATCCCAACTATAACCCTTTGACTCAAAAAAATCCTAACTACGAGTTATTCTATCATAATAATCCAACATTTTGGAGGTACCTTCCAAAATAATCCAAACTTTATTTTTCTTACCTTCAATGATCCATTTGTTGGTACATTTATAGTAGAAATATATTCATACTTAACATATGGTTTGGCTAGATTTTATTTATAAAATATAATGTCATCATACTAAGGGTCTGTTCATTTCAGCTTAATTTCAGTTCAGTACAGTTCAGTTCAGCTCCAATCAGTTCACTTCAGTTCAGTTCAGTTCAGCTTCATTCTTTTATAACCATTTTGTTAAATTTTATTATGTTGGTCTAATTTATTTTACTAATTTCTCTTCTTCTTCTTCTTATTATTATTATTATTATTATTATTATTATTATTATTATTATTATTATTATTATTATTATTTATTTCTATGTCATTATTATTAAGTATTATTATTATTATTATTATTATTATTATTATTATTTATTTCTATGTCATTATTATTAAGTATTATTATTATTATTATTATTATCTGTATATTATTTTTATATTATAACTTTATTCATCATTATTACTATTATCATTAGGGAGGAACATGGTTTAGGTTAAAAGCACAAATAAACCCGTATTTTTCAGCCCATAATCCAATCAAATCACGTCAAAACGGTTTATGATGTAATTTTGCACGGTCTGACCCAATCATTATTTTATTACTAAATATTAATATATAATTAAATCTGATTATTAAAATAATAATATTAATTTAATTCTTAGATATTATTGTTATTATATAATCATCATCATATATTAAAATAATAATACAAAGACTATAAAATAATTATTATTAATTATCATTATAATAATTAATCATTATTATTATTAATTTATGATTATTAATATTATTTATCTATAATTATCATTTAAAATATCCAAAATACAATTATTATTATTCATTAATAATTATTCATTATTATTAATTATCATTATAATTATTATTTAATATTCATATTATTATTGTTTAAATATTATTTATATATTTATTAAATTCAATTTAATTCGATTCAATTCAATTCAATTCAGTTCAGTTCAGTTCAGTTCATTTCAGTTCAGCTCAGCTCCAATCAGTTCAGTTCAGTTGTTTTCAGTAGATCTAAACAAGCCCTAAATTAGTAACTAATGTTTAATTAGTTATTTAATTAAGGATAAATTGAACTTTTCCACCTTTTAAAAGCAAGTATTTCAAAACTCTAACCTTTGTTTTTTATTTATTTTAAACTCCCACCTTAAAACTACCAAACGTTTTAAAAGTCCCACCAGTTAACGGAATCCGTCAAAAAATCTACTTTGTGGGGCCCACTTTTATCTAAGGTTGTTTTCATCCCTAAACCTTCACCTTCACCTTCAAAGTCACGATTCTATCTCTCTCTCTCTCTCCTCTACTCTCTCTTTCTCCCTCTTCTACTTCCCTTTTAACACTACCTAGTAAAACACCGGTAAACATCAAAAGTTAACTGCGAATCTTGTCATCTTCCCTCTATCAACATCTGAGAAGCATCTCCACCATCATCATCAACATTAATCAGGCGATAATCCGAACATAGTAATCATTCAATCAAACAACAAAGAATGAAAATTTATGCACAATTAGGGTTTTAATTACTTAAACAGACCTCTAATAGCTAAATTAGGGTTTCAAACCAACTCAAATAAACTCAATTATAAAGTACTTAAAGAGACCCTAACAAACCCTAAATCTGTAAACAACACAAATCTCAACAAATATTATAAATTACCTCAACGAATTGTAGTAAATCCTCCGAAATGTGATACACAATCTCCTACTTCCAAATACCCTAAATTCAATTGCAACTTTCCCTTCAATTTCTCCCTTCAATGCCTTATTAACTGAAAATAAGCCCCAATTCGTGGCCTTGAACATTAAATTTATAAACTTAGACAAAAGTGGGCCCCACGAAATAGAATTTTTGACGGAGTCCATTAACTGGTGGGACTTTTAAAAAACAGAGGTGGGAGTTTTGAAATAATTGCTTTAAAAAGGTGAGAAAGTTCAATTTATCCTTTAATTAATTGTAACTTGTGTCTTTTGTTGAAAGGACATTTGTTTTGGTATAAAAGACACAACATTTCATGATTTTTTCTATAAATATAAAGATGTCATATGTATGAAGGATATCATGTGATGATCACGAAATTATGGGAGAATGATTCCTAACTTGTTTTTAGAGAAATTCATATGGAATGTTCTCTTATTCTTTAGACATAATGAAACACAAAATTTTGTTGAATTGTTACTTGTTCATAACCAAGATTCAATCGTATCTTCTTCACATCTCAAAATTATTACCGTGGTACTCCATTCTCTATAATGTATCTGTATGTAAATTACTTTTAGGAAAACTTATATAATACGTGCTTGCGAAAGATATTGTATCCGGTTACTCACTACATTTTTATCTAATATTTTTAACATTATTTCTGGACTACTATATATAGGAGAATTAAGAGTTCGAATTATTTTGAAAAGGTACCCTGAATAGTTTGGATTGTTTTAGAATAACCCATAATTGATATTACTTTAGTATAATGGTTATAGTTGGGCTTAATCTTGTCACGTTTTCCTATATTATAAGTAGGCGATAAGCCAAGTCCTGGGCAATATTGGAAAGATTAAGCAAGTCCCCTACCTTACTTCTCGAAAAGGGGTACATCTCATTGAGGGCGGAAAACGAATCGACATCTCGATGTGATACAACCTTTTCTATTTTAGTTGGGAAAGAACGACGAAGTCCATCCAAACCGTCCGATGAAGAATATGTTCGTTTGATTTAATTTATTGTTCTATTGATTGCACTTGATGTTCATTTGTTAAGGTTTTCAAATTTAAAAATTTGAAATGTTTCCATGTCAAATCCATTTTGGGGTCTCATTATTAATAAAAAAATGGAAAAATTGTATATTACCACCTTTTATGTACCTCTTTTTGTAAATTACCACCTTAATTTTTTTTTTTTAAATTACCACCTTTTGGTTACAAAAATTCATAAACTCCCACCACATAACGGATTCCGTCAGGTTTACCGTTATGTGGGGCCCATATTTCTCTCTCCTAGTTTTCCACCATCCTCTCCCCTAACAAACCAGCTCTAACCACCAGAAACACCACCCTCAACGGCCACCGCACACCCAGATTCTTCAGCCACCACAACACCAACCTTCGATTTAGTCAGCCACCCACCACAACACCCCTCCGGTAACTCCAATCCGACACCCATGGCTGCTCCTCTTTCTCTCCTCTTTCTTGTATTGCCATGAACTTCAGTTATGTGCTAGAAACTGACTGAAGTCTGAATTAAATAGAAAATTATAATCAAAAGACAAGGATAGATAACGGGGGTATGCTTTTATCAATTGGATCAAGGGAAATCACAACTATTACAAGCTTGCTTATAAATCCATTGGCACGTTCAAGAAACCACGGATAAGTAGAAGTTTAGGCAAGTGCATCTTAGTTCAGATCTTCGGTTAAATTTCAATCATGAAGAAGAAAACCATGTGACTATTGCTTGTTAAGGAATTTGGAAAGTGGAAAGAGAAAAAGGGTATGTCGCTAGGTTAAAGAAAAAGGGTATGTGCAGAGCAACGAGAGGGGAGTGAGAGAAAGAGGAGCAGCCATGGGTGTCGGATTGGAGTTACCGGAGGGGTGTTGTGGTGGGTGGCTGACTAAATCGAAGGTTGGTGTTGTGGTGGCTGAAGAATCTGGGTGTGCGGTGGCCGTTGAGGGTGGTGTTTCTGGTGGTTAGAGCTGGTTTGTTAGGGGAGAGGATGGTGGAAACTAGGAGAGAGAAATATGGGCCCCACATAACGGTAAACCTGACGGAATCCGTTATGTGGTGGGAGTTTATGAATTTTTGTAACCAAAAGGTGGTAATTTAAAAAAAAAAAAAATTAAGGTGGTAATTTACAAAAAGAGGTACATAAAAGGTGGTAATATACAATTTTTCCTAAAAAAATATGTTCTTTTGATGTAAGCTAATGTTTTTCTAGTTGAACTGAATATTTTTTTTGTGTCCTAATATGTTTTAGAATGATCAAAATGTTCATCTACGTCCTTATTCTTCTAGGTGGCTCCTTGTCCATGATTAAGAACTCCTAGATGTCGCATGAATGAAGCTGGTTGGTCCTGCTTGATATGGGCAGGCTGATGATTTGTGGCGTGAGCTGCCTAGCAGGGTACGAGTGGGCCTGCTGTTGTGAGGCCCCATGTCCAGCGGATGAGTATGACGAACCTCGCCCTTTGTCGCGGCCCTTACCACCACGCCACCCACCCTGCCATTTCCCTTCCCTCCACGTCCCCCACCACAACTAGATGAGTCCAGCCAGTTTGTGGTGGGAACGAGAGATGATGATTGGGCGAGCAAAGCATGTTGAGAGTGATCGTCTTTCTGCGAACATCGAGTCTCTTCCAATATTAATTGGGAACGTGCACCCATATTAATATTGATTTTTGGTGTCCCACCTCTTCCCTTATAGAATAGCGATATAATGGTTTACAATCTAATGAGGATAGTTATAAACCATAATAATCTAACAATAATATATAGGGCAATTTGCGAGAAACAACCTTTTAAATACACTTTTTTGCGAGAAACAACCTTTTAAATATTTTTTTGCGAGAAACAACCTTTAAATTTTTTTTATGAGAGAAACAACCTTGCATAATTTTTTTTTTGAGAGAACACACCTTACAACTCTTTTCCGGCTTTGACCACAAATTTCCGGCCTTGACCAAGTCAAATTTGCTATTTGGACTCCTTCTTTCTTATTTCCACACTCCTTTTCCCTCCTTTGTTCCCCATTATATAAATCTCATGTTTTTAAAACCCAAAAAGTTCTTTCTCTTTTAGTAAATTGATTAAGTAGTAGTCTTAGTACTAATACATGCATTGGCAAATTTGGGTTTATGTTTTTATAATCCCATGTATTACACTACTACTTAATCAATTTACTTAAAGAGAAAGAACTTTTTGGGTTTTTAAAAACATGGGATTTATATAATGGGGAACAAAAGGGAAAAGGAGTGTGGAAATAAGAAAGAAGGAGTGCAAATAGCAAATTTGACTTGGTCAAGGCCGGAAATTTGTGGTCAACACCGGAAAAGAGTGATAAGGTGTGTTCTCGCAAAAAAAAAAATTAAAAGGTTGTTTCTGGCAAAAAAATATTTAAAAGGTTGTTTCTCGCAAAAAAATGTATTCAAAAGGTTGTTTCTCGCAAAAACAAATTTAAAAGGTTGTTTCTCGCAAAAAAGTGTATTTAAAAGGTTGTTTCTCGCAAAAAAAAATTTTAAAAGTTATTTCTCGCAATAAAGTGTATATAGGTTGTTTCTCGCAAATTTGCCTAATATACGATATAACAAAATACCTACAATATATTTCAAGTGAATATTTGCATATTCACCATAAATTTTGTTGTCAAACCTCAGTCAATAAATAAAACGGGAGTTATGCTACTCAAACATTTTAGTCTGCTTTCGTTCCTAACCTTGCCTTGAAAGAATTCAATTGCTTATGGGTGCACGTTCTAGCCATTTTGACACTTAAATTTCTAGTATTAACTAAAAGTATATGACAGGGGAGAGAAGAGAATGGCAATTAGAAATTAATGGTCTGTTTTTTTTCAACTTATTTCAGTTTTTATAGATTCTTATAAGGTTTAATAAAGTCTAATAAGGTTTATCAAGGTAATAAGATTTGATGATGTATACTACGACTTAATAAGGTTTAATAAAGTCTAATAAGATCAAATAAAATAGAACATTTTCTAATAAGGTCTAATAAAGTCTAATAAGTTTATATAAGTTCAAATAAGCAAAAAATAAGTTGAAAAGAACAGAATCTAAGTCCTCGTTCATTCCACCTTGAACATACGTATCAAGAAGCTAAAGATAATGATGCAAAATAACTACTTACTTCAAAAAGGAAAAAAATAATCTCATGATCATATTTAATAGTCACACCATATTGATTCATTAACTAGACTAGGTCTTCTCCTTTTGAACTAAAAAAATAGTGAAAATTAAGTTCAGTTTGACACAAGAATTCTAAGCAACTAACACATGTGCCTAAACAATCGAAACTAACTAATCACTAAAAGTCCTTTCTTTTCAACTTATTTTCAGTATTTATAAGTTCTAAAAAGTTTATGACTATTTCTAATAAGGTCGAATATAGTCTAATAAGGTCCAACAAGGTCTAATAAGGTCGAATAAAGTCTAATACGGTCGAATGAGGTCTAATAAGATCAGATAAGTTGAAAAGAACCAACCCTAAGTCGAAGCACTTATTCCAACACGCCCATTTGCTTCTAATTTGGTTACCATGGCCCTCCTACTTGAAAGGTTCAGTTTGCTATATACAGACTAATACCTAGTACCTACGGTTGTAAACTTGAACCAAATCAATGTTTACTCTCAATTGTTATATAGTCAAGATCAACATATACCAATACCATGATTGAAGAGCTTTCTCTCTTCTTTCACATTTGAAGCAAAAACAATTTGTTTGTTTCATCTTGTCATATCGATGGAACTTTTCTTTGCCATGATCACAATGTTCTTCAATTTTGAGTTGTTTAGCTCATTGTACGATTATTGTGAATGATTGGCTAATTTGTTTAGGTTATCTGGCACTATTATATATATAAAAAGATAAAACCCGCCTTTACAAGACTAAGAGTCTAACCCTGCAATGCCAAACTCGGAATACGATTAATCGTATAAACAGCCGTATAACACGCATCGACCCAATAACGAGTTGGCAACTCAGATTGAATAAGCATAGTACGTGCCATCTCGATAATGGAGCGATGTTTCCTTTCCGCAACACCATTCTGTGCTTGAGTTCTAGCACAAAATTTTCGAAAATAAATTCCCGAGTCACATAAATGTTGCAGTAAAGGCGTGTTATCAAACTCACGTCCACCATCACTTTGGAAAAACTTAATTTTTGAATTAAACAAATTCTCAAAAAGTTTTTGAAAAGTTAAGAAAGTCGAATAAACATCAGATTTCAGTTTAAGTGGATAGAGCCAAGAAAAACGCGAATAATCATCAACAAAAACCACATAGTACTGAAAAAATTGATTCGATTTAACAGGCAATTGCCAGAGGTCACTATGTATCAAATATAAGGGATAGGGGGCACGATGAGTCACATACTCAAAAGGCAAACGATGTATCTTTCCTACTTTGGAATGAACACATTCGTCATGAAACTTAGAATTACATGAAATTAAGTTTTGTGAACGTAAACTTCCTAAAATTCTAGCAGAGGTATGACCAAGGCGAGCATGTCAAACATCTCCAGACTCCTTGGTTGCAATGAGAGCAGGGACAGACGACTCTGAGCAGACTCGGGAAGACTCTCGGGAAGACGACTCTGACTCAAGAATGTGAGGCTGAAGAGGATAGACACCATTCCTACTGATTCCCCGCAACAGAACCGCCCCCGTGGTCTTGTCCTTAACACAAACAGAAGACTCGTCAAAACAAACTATGCAACAATTATCATGACATAACTTTTGAACAGATAACACATTATGTTTTAACTGGGGAACATGACACACCTTCGTAAGGCGAAGGGGGCGACTAGGGGAAGACAGAGTTAAATTTCCAAGTTTATTAATGGGAAGTCTTGTGCCATCACCAACAACAATAGAACTCGGACCAGTGTAAGAAAGAGCATTAGATAGCTTACCATCCTGTGAGGTCAGGTGAGATGCAGCTCCAGAATCTGGATACCAAACGGAGTCATTCGTTTCACCACCAATAGACAGTGCAGCTAGGGCACGTGTGACACCATTAGGAGAGGAAGGCACAAAGTTGTGATTGAAACACTTAGGACAATAGGTTGCTTGGTGACTTGGATACCAACAAAGACCACAAGTATCGGAGGAAGGGGTGTTGGCTAAATTGCTGTTAGAAGGATTACTTCCTGCCGAAGACAGATCATTAGCAATATAGTTGGCACAAGAATAATAACCATATGAAACATTATGAAAATTACCCATACCATTATTCCGGGCTTCATTGCCACGACCACCCTGTCCTCCATTGCCACGACCACCCTGTCCTCCATTGCCACGACCACCATTGTTGCCACGACCACCCCTGTTACGATTGTTTCGATTCTTGTTCTTTCCACCCCTTTCACCCTTAGAACTCGAACCACTCGAGGTAGAGGAGTGAGAACCCGAAGAGCCAGACTGAACAACAACTAAAGCCTGGTGTGCAGTAGGCTTATCATCATATGCACGCTTAGCCTTAATGAGTTGCTCATGCTGAAGTAGCTTGGGGCGAAGATCGTCAAACGTCAAGGACGTTTGAAATTGTAACAAAGTAGTGACAAGGGCATCATAATCATGATCTTGATCCAAAGCAGTCAAAGTATACTGAACCAAGTCATACAATAATCTACTGATTCGAGCCATACTAGCATGCAAAAAACGTGACTGTAATCTATTCCAAATCTCAACAGCAGTACGTAATTCATGCACATCCATCATAACATCACGTGAAATCGAAGCATATAACCACAATTTAATTTGTTGATCTAGTCTCATATACTCATAAAATTGTGGATTAGGCAAAGATTGACCCAGATTATCAAGATAAGTAGGAGGAGAACAGGAATTGTACCTTCGACGATACCAAGTAATTGATGCGTCGAAAGAAAACACGTCACCTGAGTTTTCCACATAAGATAATCGTCGGGAGTAGATAATTTGATGGAGACGAAACGAGTGATGTCTTGATTTGTTAAGGAGGCGGCTATAGCCAGTGGTGGAGGCGAGTAGGCTTGAACGTTCATGAGGCCCAATGGGGAACCGCTAAAAGAGGAGCCAAACGGAAGTGGTTGACACGTTCCATCGCCAATAGGTTGCGTGAACCCTGGAGGAAACCTAGGCGGTGTGCGTAATGTAGATGGGCTGCCGACGATTTGGCCTGTTGAAACACCAAGAAGAGCGGCCTGTGGTGGCTGAGAATGCCAGCCAGACGAGGCCATGGTGAAGGAACCGAGCAAGGCTGTGTGCTGCGCTGCTTGCGATGCGGCAGGTGTGCGCTGTCATTCACTGTGCGACACACGCACAGACACAGCAGCGAAGGGCCGGTGAAGCGGCGTGCCAGGTTGCTCGGCGGTTGGCAAACCGGAGGAGGAGGCGCCAGTGTTCATGGTGGCCGGAAACCATGAGGGTAAACGGACCAAAAAGAAAAACTAGGGTTTTGAAAAAAAAATCAAAGGAAACCGTGGGTTCTAAGAAAACGCGCGGAAGAGAGAAATTTTTTTCTTAACCTAGACTCTTGATACCATGTACGATTATTGTGAATGATTGACTAACCTGTTTAGGTTGCCTGTCATTATTATATATATAAAGAGATAAAAACCGTCTATACAAGACTAAGAGTCTAATTACCAAATTACCATAATACTCATCACCTAGGAAATTTTATGGATGTCCATTATCACAAACACTATATTTCTTTGGAGCACTTCTCTCCTACAAGACCACCTTCTTCTTTTCTTGTTCACTTCATCATGATAAAGAAGTTAAAAGATGAGTTGTTTATGACTCGCTTCCTTATCTCTCATTCTTTTCCACTCTTTTATTTAAAAACTAGTTTTTGCGGCACGCGCTTTGCACGTTTCATATATAGAGCAGTATCACTTAATAATTTGTGGGTGTATTATGTTTTTCGACAACAAATTTAATTTATATATGAAATTAACCAATTTTTATATTGAACATGAAAATTTTAAGTTTTCCAATTATTCTATATTTAATATTTCCATCAAGAGTACATATAACTACGTACTTTCAAAATACAAGCTCATTATGTTACTTATTAATTTTTAGTGGGATCCATAAAGAGTAATATAATATAATAATGAAACTATGTCTTGAGAGTATAGCTCTATTACTCCAAAGGGTACATGATAAATATTGATAGACTCATAACAGAGCTACGAAAGATTTTTTTTTAAATTAAAAAAGAAAAATATAAAAAAGTGATGATTCATCTCTCAAAAAGAACTACAATTATACTTAAGAGAGGAGGTAAAATAGGAAGATGAAAATTATAAAATTTAGCTAGATTTTTACCTTTAAAAATTTAACAAAGAAAAACAAAACAAATAAATAAAGTTCCATCTCTCAAAACAAATTAAAATTATGCGATAGAAAAGGGTTAAATTTGGAATATGCAAAATTACTATAAAGTTTGACTAGTTTTGACTTTTTCCTCCTTTTTTATATAGGTTAGGAAGATGAAAATTATAAGTTTGACTAGTTTTTACCTTTAAAAATTTAACAAAAAAAAATAAAAAAATAAAGTTCCACCTCTCAAAAACAAATTAGAATTATGCTATAGAAAAGGGGGAAAATTAGAATATGAAAACTACTATAAAGTTTGACTAACTTTTTTTCCTCCTTTTTTATATAGGTTGAAGGATATGGCCCAGGAGAGAATTTTTTTATGGTTGTAGGAGTTGCTTATGGATATATATAATGAGAGTTTAGATTTTAACTATATTTCTTGTTTAAACAATTTATCTTTTCAGATTTTCTAACATGAATTACTAGTCGTTCTCAACCTTTTTATACAGCTTAAAATATCCATATTACTTGTACTCCCTCCGTTCCTATTTGATGTCCCTATTTTCTTTTTTTGGATGTCTCTAAAAGTTCTTTCCATTTGGAATCTTTTCCATTTTAAGAATATTTATTTCCCCATCTTACCCTTCAACAACCAAATATTTACTTCACCTTTTACTTTTTATTTTACATATGGCTCCACTTTAGAATCATTTATTTCTCAATCATCCAATTTTCTATATCCTCTTACTTTTTCAAAAGCAAAATGGTACTAAAATACACTTTATACAATATAAAATTAAAGAAATACTCATCCTCCTTAATTTGCATTCGTTTCCCCCCATATTCCAAATGAGAACACCAAATGGGAACGGATGAAGTATTAGAGAAGTGCACAAAGTCAACTTTTAGTTCCCTACATAACAAATGTTGTCGCCTTATTCATAATGTAAATCCAGTCAACCTTAATATAACCTAAATTACTTCCCAAGAACGAAGAAACATTGACATCAACTAAAATGCCTTATACTTTTTTTTCTCTCTACATTGAGAGCCTCTCTCTCTAACACCTTCCCAGAGAAAGAGCAATAGTTTACCTTACTCATTGAAACTCTTCTTCCACCTTACCTTTCCTCTTTCTTCTTCACTGCTCCAACCACACAACCATCCATGCCCTTATCCCCCAGTGAATCAGTCCACATGACTTCCTCCTCGTTTTTTCCCAATTTTAATGCTGGCCACTGTCGAATTGGGCCTATTATCAAAGCCACCTCTTTTGATCATATCCCAGTCCTTGATATGCTTACATTTACTGTCGTAGGGAGATTTCGTGATTATCGTATATTTGATGCTGATACGGTTGCTGCATGGGTTAAGTTGCATTGGCGCATGAATGATGATATTCAGGTGCGTAAAGTCGGAAAACACTTTCTTTGCATGTGTAAACACTATGAAGATTGGGAGGGCCTTAATAATTTGGGTATGGCAAACATGCAACCTTCACCTCCAAAATGTCTATTCCGACAATGAAATTTAATCATGCACCGATTTGGGTTAGACTAGAAGGTATCCCTACCATCTTCAATACCGTCACAGTTGGTGGAAGAGCACTTGAGAAATTTGGTTTTATTTTCAAGTTCGATGCTCACTCACGTTCTGGTGGTGTTCTACCATTTCTACGGGCACGTATGTGGATCAACCTAGACAAACCCCTCATCCCTGGTTTTTTGTTGAGCTCCCTGACGGCTCTCGCACTTGGGTCTATCTTAGGTATGAGGGAGTGTTTGTTTTTTGCTCCAAATGTGCATGTATTGGCCATCCTACCACTCGATGCAGGCTTTCTTCTTTAGCGGCTGAAGCTAAAATCATTGCTCGGTTCCGGGAAATGGATACTTCACCACAAGCCTTTTTGGTTCAAAGGGCTGACACTCCATTGTTTACCCACAAGATTATGGGCCTCAATCACAAAGAATGGTATTGCACTACTAGGGTTAACTTGAAAACTCCTAGGGCTTCGCCCTCTTCTGACTTTTATCATGAAACCTCTTCTTCTTCTAGTGGTAGTGATAATGATGATCCTCCACCTGGTTTTCTTGAGTTGGGTGGCCCATCCTCACCAGCACCTCAAAAGCCTCGGGATTCCTCGTCGGAGTCCAGTTCCGGATCCGCTTCTCCAGATTATGAACCATAGGAACATTCTCCTTCTCTTGGGTGTGGGAATGAATTACACAGCTCATTACCTATTTTTTCCAGTGCTCCGGCGTATCTTTCTGGTTTTCCGACGAGCAATATTGGTCGAAAACGGAAAGGTCTGGGTTCGCCTATTTTGCATGTAAAAAGGCCACGTGTCATTTCCCCCTTTACTTGGTTTAAGCAGAACATCTGTATTTCTCCACCTCTTCTTATTGCACCATTAATGGTTATTCAGTACCTCCCTCCTCTTCACACGGTTATCACTCTCTCTCCTATTCAGTTTCAAGAATTATGGACAGCTTCTCCTACTTTGCATTTATTACTCTCTGGTTTTAACTCTTCAAATGCATATCTATCTAAGAGATTTGCTTTGCCTTGGGACCATGCACCAACAATTATACCCTCCCTTCCCTTCTTTAACTCCAGCCGTCTTCCTCTATCTCCTACCTTTTTCTTTTCTGTCAACCCACCCACCCTCATTTACTCTCTTCCCTTTTCCCACGCCTACACTCCTCTATTTAACTCCTCTAACTATCACTTTCATATACCACTTTTATTGTCTGCTGTACCTTCTTCTCTACAAACCCTAATGAATTTCCTCAGCAATCTTCTTGGTCTCTCCCAGTCTTCTGTGGCCCAGAAATTATTTGGGTCGCGGAAGCGTAACCGCTCCACCCTCTAGCAGCAAAACACTCTTTCACTTTCCTTCTCTCCAACTGATCGGATGCTTGTTCCAGTGGATATGACTGTAGACCCCTTTCGCCCTCCTGTTTTCACTCCACAAATACCTATCCCACCAAATACCCCTTCCGCTTCCTGTGCAATTGCTTTTGTAGCTACAGACACTATTCCTGATCTAACCTTGGTCCAAGCTCTGCCCGCTTTTACCCTTAGCGGTTGTGTTGCCCCACCTCCATCCCTTGTTCATGGTTTTTCCCCTACTCCTGCTCAAGATGATTTCTACTCATGTTTGTCTGACTTTGAGCACTTTATGAGCCGTGGTCTCAAGAAACTTTGGCTTGGTCATGACCAAGCCTCTTCCAATTTGGGGTCGGATACCACTTATCCTAGGGTTGGTTCTAAACGTCCTTTCTTTTTCGACTTGCATGCTGCTACGTACTATGATGGACAGGACTTATCCCCTACAAAACGACCTAAGCGACAGATCAAATATCATGGTAAATGTGGTTGCTTCACTCGCCTCAAATATGGGTTATCTGAGGGGGAGGAGTGGTTCGACGACAAGGATGTTCCTGTTGGTGAAGCTTGCCAAGAACAACCTTTGGACGGAAAATGAAGCTCTTAAGTTGGAATGTGCGTGGGGCTTTAAAAAACGCACCAATAGCCCTTTACCTTAGTTATGTAATTAAGTTCTTTTCAGTTGATGTACTCTTTCTATGTGAAACTTTATGTTCAGTAGCTAATTTTGCTCCGGTAGCTACTCGTCTAGGTTTTCCGTACCATAATGGTGTAGACGTCGATGGACGTAGTGGAGGTCTTGTTGTTTGTTGGCGACCTTCTGTAGACCTTCAAGTTGTAGTATGTACTATGATATTTTGTGTAATGTAAAATACCTTGCTTTGGAGTACTTTGTTGTCTTTGTTTATGGTTGATAAGAGGTTTTTAAGGTGTTGTTAAGGCACTAAGAACCACTTAGCAAACACAATTTATAAACCTAACGAGCAACTACTAAGTACGTAGCAATGGCAAGTCAAGGGTCGAACCACAAGGAAATTGGGATTGAGTTTAGTCCACTAAGTCCAAAACTACCTAAGTGAAGGGTTTTTTTTTGGGGTTGAGATTGAATAGAACACCAACTAATTACTTGCTAATGAATACCGCCTAGTACTTAAATAGAAGAATGAATATGATAGAGAAAACACTAGAGCTTGGGTTACTCGCATGAACTCGGGCAAGACACGACACAAATGCAACTACGAAGCTATAGAGAATAACGTGCAAGGTTAAGTTTCCCTCTAAAGTCTTTGAGTCCTCTCTCGAATGGTCCTCAAGAGTAATCAATTAATCAATCGACCAAATCCTCTCTCGAATGGTCTTTAACCAATTGATTAATGGATTCAATTTGATTGGAAAGCCCCTAAATAGGATCCTCTTAATTTCTACCCAATCTCTTAGTCTAGAAATTAAGTTGATTCATGGGAATGACTAGACAACAACAATCAATTAAGAGTAATTGAAATCTAAGCCCTAGCATAAACTTGATCAAGGTCTACCCTAAGGTGTCAAAACACCAAGAGCAATGCAAATTAGACATGAATAAAGCAATTACAAGAACATCTACATTAAGCCCCTAATTCATGCTTTCGCCCAAACCCTAGATTAGGAACTACTCACTAACCATGGATTCTAAGCATTTAAGATTCAATAAATTAAACATCATAAACAAAGCAATAAAATTAAAGGAAAGAGATTGAAGAAAAATTACTTGAATTGATTAACGAATTCGATCTTCAAGGATGAAACAATTGAGTTAACTAGTGTTTAGAGAGAGTTTAGGGCTAAGAGAGAGTAATTAGAAACTAAGAGTAATAGGTAATGTCGAGTGTCTAACTACAAAACTAATTAAAAGATTCATTAAACTAATACGGAAAAACGGGGTCAACACCCGAAGTCAGGTCACCACGGTCGTGGTGAAATCACCACAGTCGTGGTGCCTTAAAGTTGTCCAGGCAGAAGCTAGTCTCCAAACGGACTAACTCGACGAAGTCAGGTCACCACGGACGTGGTGATTTTGCCACGAGCGTGGCCCCTGAGTTTCATAGGATTAGTTCCAAATCTTCAACAGTCTATTTTGCTTGCTACAGGTCCCCACGACCGTGGTGATTTCACCACGACAGTGGTGACCTACTGGTCAGCGGACAGCTCAGCTTCGAATGATCATATCTCTCTCGTCTCTTATCGGAATGGGGCTCATGACCAGTCGTTGGAAAGCTATCGAAACGAGCTAACACCTCCTGCTGGAATCACCTTAATCCGATTTATAGATCAAACGTTATGCCTATTTGAAGTTCAACAGTTCACAACTAGTCTTCTAATGATCATATGACTTCAAAAACCTGCTAGTTAGCCTGGAAATCATCCAAAAACAACTAAACATATAATGAAGCAACAATATAACTCAAATGTGACAAAAACCATGCAATTCTAGACTTAAATGCTCTAAACTACATGCAAGGACACTAAAAATGACCTACAATTAAGCACAATAAAGTGCTTATCAAACTCCCCCAAGCTAGTCCAATTGCTTGTCCTCAAGCAATGCAAATGAAATTCAAGGGTAAGAGTTCAATGACTCCTCACAATAATACGCATGCCAAGATAGAGAATAGAGACCTTTCAAACCTTTTCATCAATAAATGTAAAACACTATTAAGTCTCAAAGTTTATAGCACAAGGAAAAGCAACCAAATCTTACCACTAGTTCTCCCCCAAGCTTGGCTCAGTCATATACATGGTAGCTCTCACTTTAGTCATGTGCACTTCTCTCGTGTGTTTAAATGGGTCAAATGAACGCTCAAAGCTCAATTCCATTGACTATATCGTACCATAAGCTTGCATATCATCTCACCCTCCATTGCATAAGGACCAAAGTTTGCATCAAGAATCAAGAGGACTTAGTCAAGGTTGTAATGTAGGCTTAAGGTGAGGGTGTGGTAGCATTTGGGATCGTGGTGTTAAAGAGGGGAAAGTGAAACTTCCAACTCGGCACCTTTCTAAAAGAACAAAACCAACCCTACTAAAATTTAGACGTTCTACACAGCCTATCACAAGCACTCCTCTAATTTTAGCATCTCAATTTCCCTTATTGCGATTTTTGAACACACCACAAATCCTTTTTTTTTTTCTCTTTTTCATTCATTTTTTTTTTTTTTTTTTGTTTTTGTGGATTGTGGTGATTTTCGAAGAAGGGGAGAAAATGAGAACTTCAATGTATGGAAAGGAGGAGAACTCAAACAACACATGAGTTTTAACCAAACACAAAGTAGAACACCTACACTAAGTCATTCTCGTAACACCCATCAATATGTTTCACCCCATCTAAGTAGTTTCACAATCCCCTAGGTAAGGAGATAAGTAATAAGCTAGAGATGTGGTTAACAAAGAAAACAAGCTTAGGCTCACAGGGGCTGCAAAGGAGGATAAGTAGGTGAGGGTGGCCTTTGGCAATGTAGCTCAAGTAACATGAAAGCCTCAATCACATTCAAGACGCAAATAAGTCAAGCGTATTCAAGGAAAATCAATGCAAGTTCTAGAGAATGGTCGTCAAGGAAGAGCATCACACATCAAGTAGAAAAGACTGAAAAGATGTCAGTCTAAAAGGCTCAAAGCATATCCTCACAAGGCATAGCTACCAAAATCGGTCGAACCGCACAAAGGGGGAGACCAATCATACCACAACCAATCGATTCCTTGGCCTACTAGAGTCTATCAAAGCATTTCCTTTTTCAGTTTTCAGGTTATCAAGAAGAACACATGCGTACAATTGGCGGAGTTCTAAGCTAAATGCAATCTATATGCATCCTAAACATGATACTAAATACTTTAATGCAACCTAAACATGACACTAATATGCAACTAATGCAAACTGTATGCAACTAATATATACATCATCCCCCAAGCTAAACCACACAGTGTCCTCACTGTGAAAAGTCTAATGATAACAATAGCAAGGGAGGGGAAAAATCCCGCCTCAATGGTCGGGAGGGGGGTCGGGAACCACGTGAGTAGAGCTTTGCCGCTTAAGGTCATCAATCGAGCTCCCAATGACATCTTTATATTTTTGCAATATCTTAATCAATTCAGGTATAGAGAAGTCATCAAGAGCCGAGTTAACAATAACAAGATAAGTACATGCATCATCAAGGAAGACATACTTAAGGTAGGGGGGAAGGGGTTTTAACTCTACCTTGGGAGGAGGCTTAGTACTCTCCTCCTTATCAATGGAAGTGGCTAGGACCTCAAATCCCGACCCAAGTGTTTCCTCAATGGTAACACCGTCGAGAAGCATAGAGGACTCTTTCACCTCTTCCATATCTAAACTCGGCTCCTCAGTGATAGAAGTATAGGGCTCATCATCAGTGTGAGCTTCTCTCTCAAAACCTTCCATTTCACCCTTCACATGACCAACCCGACAAACTCTCTCTATCATGGGTCTCTTCAATTTTTTGGAGAACTCAAACACAACCTTCTCATTGGCTACCTCAACCGTGATTGTATCATTTCTGCAATTTATTACGGCACCCAATGTCTTAAGAGCTTCTCTTCCAAGAATGAGAGGAGTTTCTGGATCTTCCTCCATATCCATCACCACAAAATCACACGGCACCAAGAGATGCCCAACTTGTATCGGAACATCCTCCAACTCACCATGTGGCGCTCTCAAAGATCGATCCGCCAATTGAATAGTCTTCCTTGTAGGAAGAAGAGGGAAGTTTAGGCGCTTAGCTACGGATAGAGACATCAAACTCACGCTCGCACCCAAATCGGCCAATGCACCCTTAGGCTCGAGGTCACCTATCTTCACCGGCAAAGTGAAGCTTCCAGGGTCTCTTTGCTTCTCAGGCATATCTCGTTGCACTAGAGCACTTACTTGGTATGGCAATTTGATAACCTCGTCTTCAACCTTTCGTTTGTTGGAGAGGATCTCCTTCATGAACTTGGTATAGGCTTGCATTTGAGACATGGCCTCAAGGAATGGAATGTGTATTTGAAGGCCTTTCATAACTTGGAGGAACTTAATGAATTTATCGCTCAACTTCCTCTCCACCAACCTTTGAGGATATGGGACAGGTGGCACATAGGTCTTATGTGGAGGAGGTGTTGACAATTGAGCTTTGTCACCAACTTGCTCATGAGTTTCCTTATCTTCTCTTCCTTTCTCAACATCAACCTCCCTTTCATCTTCCTCGACTTGATTGTCCTTCTCGACCACCTCAACTTCACTTTCTTCACACTCATTAGGCATCTTGGGGCCCTCATAGTTTGTTCCCGACCTCAAATGGATAGCTTTGACTTGATGTAAGTTGGGGTTAGGAATGGGTTGGCTTTGAAGTTGATTTGTGGGGTTAGAGGGGTTTTTCTCGGCCACTTGAGCCAATTGGGTTTCAAGCATTTTGTTGTGAGCTTGTAACTCTTGAAACCTTTGGTCATGGCTTTGAAGGGTTTGGGTGATGGTTTGGAGTTGTTGGAGAATTAGGGAGGTATGGTCGGAGGATGTAGTAGGTTCGGGATTTGGCTTAGGAAATGGTTGGTTTTGAGGGGCCTTTTGGAAGTTAGATCTTTGATGAGGGGCTTGGTAAGTGTTAGAGTTTTGAGAGGAGGATCCACCTTGATTGTAGCTTTGAGTAAAACCTTGTTGAGGTTGATTAAAGCCTTGTTGAGGTGGATTCCACCCTAATTGAGGTTGGTTGTAGCTTGGTTGTAGCCTTGTTGATGTTGTCTCCACCCTCCTTGTTGATTGCTCCTATAACCTTGGTTACCTTGATACCCCTCTCCTCTACTATTCATTACCGCCACATGTTCTGACTGAGATCCTCCACAATAAGAGGTATCGTGGTTTGTACCACCACAAATGTCACAAGAGAAAGCATTCACTTGTGAGGGACTAGATGATCCAAGGGTGATCTTCAAGAGCTTCTTGTCAAGTTGATCCATCTTCGCTTGAATTTGGTCCATTGGGTCCAACTCAAACTTTCCACCCTTCTTAGGTTGAGCACCTCTCCTTCTTCCACCCCATGAGTAATTCTTGATCACTTCTTCTATGGTGGCCTCTAATTGGTCTTGCGGGATCTTACAAAGTTGACCTCCCGCTCCAGAATCAAGATTAGCACGTGATATAGGATCAAGACCATCATAAAAGAACCTCATCAGTAGATTTTGATTGAACTCATGGTGAGGGCACGAACGAATCAATTCCCTAAACCTTTCCCAAGCCTCCGCAAGTGTCTCATCACAATCTTGCTCGAAAGAGGAGATTTGCCTCCTAATATCTGCGGTCTTCGACTCTGAGAAATACTTCTTCAGAAAAGCCAATGTAACCTGCTCCCATGTAGTGAGGGAGTTAGCATGCAAACTCTTGAGCCAAGACTTTGCCTTTCCGGAAAGAGAAGACCGGAAGAGATGCATTTTGATGAAGTTTGAGAGACATCATTCGTTGTTATTATAGCACAAATCTCCAGATATCGATCAAGATGATCAAGCGGATCCTCATCCGACCCTCCACAAAATTGCTCTGCTTTCACCATCCGTGTGAATTGAGGGTGAATGCTGAAATTTGTAGTGGTTGTGGGGAGTCGAATTCCACCCAGTAAAACATAGGACCCCGGATTTCCGAAATCCCTGAAAAGTTGTCCATTTTCCTCACCCATGTCTAATTCACTTTCACTTGTAGAACTTGACATTGGTGAAGCTGGTGCAGAACTCAAAGTCAACCGTTTCAAACCTCCCCGAAGCTTTCGTAAGGTGCGATTGATTTCCGGATCTAAAGGTAAGATGGGTGAACCGTGAGCTCTCCTTCTCATGTAACACAACAAAGCTAAGCAGAGGGTTAGCAAATAACAACACAGTCTAAACAAAAGAAAAAATCACTCAAGCAATACTAAACTCAAGTAAACTTCAATCAATAGCATAATTTCCCCGGCAACGGCGTCATTTTGATAAGAGGTTTTTAGGGTGTCGTTAAGGCACTAAGAACCACTTAACAAACACAATTTATAAACCTAACGAGCAACTACTAAGTACGTAGCAATGGCAAGTCAAGGGTCGAACCACAAGGAAATTGGGATTGAGTTTAGTCCACCAAGTCCAAAACTACCTAAGTGAAGGGTTTTTTGGGGTTGAGATTGAATAGAACGCCAACTAATTACTAGCTAATGAATACCGACTAGTACTTAGATAGAAGAATTAATATGATAGAGAAAACACTAGAGCTTGGGTTACTCGCATGAACTCGGGCAAGACACGACACAAATGCAACTACGAAGCTATAGAGAATAACGTGCAAGGTTAAGTTTCCCTCTAAAATCCTTGAGTCCTCTCTCGAATGGTCCTCAAGAGTAATCAATTAATCAATCGACTAAATCCTCTCTCGAATGGTCTTTAGCCAATTGATTAATGGATTCAATTCGATTGGAAAACCCCTAAATAGGATCCTCTTAATTTCTACCCAATCTCTTGGTCTAGAAATTAAGTTGATTCATGGGAATGACTAGACAACAACAATCAATTAAGAGTAATTGAAATCTAAGCCCTAGCATAAACTTGATCAAGGTCTACCCTAAGGTGTCAAAACACCAAGAACAATGCAAATTAGACATGAATAAAGCAATTACAAGAACATCTATATTAAGCCCCTAATTCATGCTTTCGCCCAAACCCTAGATTAGGAACTACTCACTAACCATGGATTCTAAGCAATTAAGATTCAATAAATTAAACATCATAAACAAAGCAATAAAATTAAAGGAAAGAGATTGAAGAAAAATTACTTGAATTGATTAACGAATTCGATCTTCAAGGATGAAACAATTGAGTTAACTAGTGTTTAGAGAGAGTTTAGGGCTAAGAGAGAGTAATTAGAAACTAAGAGTAATAGGTAATGTCGAGTGTCTAACTACAAAACTAATTAAAAACTTTATTAAACTAATACGGAAAAACGGGGTCAACACCCGAAGTCAGGTCACCACGGTCGTGGTGCCTTAAAGTTGTCCAGGAAGAAGCTAATCTCCAAAAGGACTGACTCGACGAAGTCAGGTCACCACGGCCGTGGTGATTTTGCCACGACCGTGGCCCCTAACTTTCATAGGATCAGTTCCAAATCTTCAACAGTCTATTTTTCTTGCTACAGGTCCCCACGACCGTGGTGACCTACTGGTCAGCGGACAACTCAGCTTCGAACGATCATATCTCTCTCTTCTCTTACCGGAATGGGGCTCATTATCAGTCGTTGGAAAGCTATCGAAACGAGCTAACACCTCCTGCTAGAATCACCTTAATCCGATTTAGAGATCAAACGTTATGCCTATTTGAAGTTCAACTGTCCACAACTGATCTTCTAATGATCATATGACTTCAAAAACCTGCTAGTTAGCCTGGAAATCATCCAAAAATAACTAAACATATAATGAAGCGACAATATAACTCAAAGGTGACAAAAACCATGCAATTCTAGGCTTAAATGCTCTAAGCTACATGCAAGGACACTAAAAATGACCTACAATTAAGCACAATAAAGTGCTTATCAATGGTGCTCCAAAGCTGGAGGATCGACGTACTGTCTTGGACACCATAACTTCTACTTGCTTTATTAATAGAGAGAATCTAGTCCTCCTTGGAGATTTTAATCAGCTAGAATTTCTATCCCAAAAACTAGGTGGCCGTGCTCACTGACCTGGAGTAGAGATGGCAATATCCAATGGATGATCCATCACCCGCTCCACCAGAAAAACAAAAAAGGGTGAAAGACCGAGTTAAATGGATGATGGACGGGCGACGGATGAATGTGTAACGGGTGATGGATGGATTAGGGTGAGAAAGTTTCATCCATCACCCGACCCATCACCCGTTTACCATCCGCCCTATCACCCATTTCTTACATTTTCTTAAATGTCTATCCTATTATTTACATTAGTATAATAATTTTTCCTTTTGATTACTATTTACATGTTTTCATTAACTGAACTTATCTTAATTTAACATGAAGTTAATATATAAAGTGTGCTTTTTCAAGTTTGATTTAACGTTTCTCGTTCAATTATCTTAAATGGATGATCACCCTGTCCACCCGGTTCACCCGCGGGTGGTGGATGGATGGATGCGGGTGATGGTCTTACCGGGTGATGGATGGATGGATGAGAATTGATCTAACCGGGTGATAAATGCGGGTGATGGCTCACCCCGACCCAAAATCCCACCCGTTGCCATCCCTAATCTGGAGCCCTAGAGTTCTCCCTGTGGCGCCTCCAACATCGCCTCCTTGACATTCCATTTCATGGCCCCCCATTTACTTGGACTAATAATCAAGATGGTGCTAATACCATCTTTGAACGGCTTGATAGGGCTTATTGTGATGATGCTTGGCGTCTTTCCATGCCAAATGCTTGTTTATGGCATCTCCCTATTTTCCTCTCTGACCATGCCCCCGTTATCTTGGATTGTTTACCCACCGTATCCCGTGTTAAACGTCCATATAGAATTGAGGCTTGGTGCCTTGTTTTTCCCGCTATTACTCAAATTATTCAACACGAGCTTGGCAAATCGTGGCAAGGGTCACACATGTTTATTCTCCTTCGCCTACTAAGTGGTATTTTAGCACGTTGTTGACAATGGTGTCTTCACTTCCGCCAGCAAACAGGACTCCAATGGAATGCTATTCAGGATCATCTTTCTTATACTCAATCCTCCCTCACGGAGTCCAATTTACATCATGAGTTGCGTCTTCGTAAGGAATATGAGAATGTCCTTTGCCTTCGTTGGCTTTATTGGAAACAACGAGCGAAATCTAGGTGGGACCGCTTTGGTGATCACTCCACGGGTTTATTCTTCCGCAGTGTTGCACAGAGGCGAGGTCTTACTGCCATTAAATCCATCATGTCCCCTCATAAGGGTGTTGTCACAGATCCTACAGAAATTTCTTCGGTGTTTGTTGACCACTTTTCGAACCTCTTCTCTCCTCCACCTAGGCAGTTAACTCCAGACCTTGAACAAGAGTGGTTGACCCACTTACCAACCCTGTCCCCTCAGCAGCAAGCTACCCTACTCCAGCCTGTTTCACCTGCGGAAATTCAGACGGCCCTTTTTGCTATGCAGTCACTGAAGGCTCCAGGTCCTGACGGTTTTCCACCATTATTTTTTAAGCATCGGTGGCATATCCTGGGTGATAAAATAGTGGCAGCGACAATGGGCTTTTTTAACGGTCATTTCATGTTACGGGAATTAAATTGTACCTTTCTAGTGCTTATTCCCAAATCTGACCATCCTAATGACCCACAACATTTTAGGCCAATTAGCTTATGCAACACCATTTACAAAGTCATCTCCAAGGTTCTCGTGAACCGTCTTAAAGAGGTGTTACCGTCCCTTGTCAACTCCAGTCAAAATGCTTTTATTCCAGGAAGAATGATGAGTGACAATATTCTCATGGGACATGAGCTCATTACCTGGCTTAATAGACAATGTTCTGCCCGTAAACACTATGCGGCTCTGAAAATTTATCTGAATAAGGCATATGACAGAGTTCGTTGGGATTTCCTGTTTCTACCCTCCGCCATATGAATTTTCCCCCACTTTGGATCAATTGGATCTCCCAGTGTGTGTCTACAGTCTCTTACTCGGTCCTTGTCAATGGTGTTCCGTCTCGTCAGATATTCCCCTCAGCAGGTCTCAGACAGGGTGACACCCTCTCCCCATATCTCTTTCTTTTTTGTATGGAGGTCCTTAGCCGCCGTCTTCATCGAGAACATGTTGCTGGTTTCATCAAGGGTATCCAAATTAGCATACGAGCCCCGCCTATTTCCCACCTTTTCTTTGCAGATGATGCACTTCTGTTCTTTCAGGCCAACTCTGCCTCCTGCTCCCGCGTTCGTTCTATCCTTAATGGCTTTTGTCACATCTGCGGTGAAATGGTAAGTTTTGCTAAATCCTCTGTCAAATTTAGTCCTAACACTCCTCCTCAGCTTTTGGATGACCTACGTCATCCGTTGGGCGTCTCTCCGACTACCTCATTGGGACATTATCTTGGCTGCCCACTGGAAGTCACTGGGAAATCGGTGGCCCATTTCCAATTTTTGGCTGAACGTGTACAACAAAAATCTCCTCCTGGAAGTTCGCCGTTCTTTCACCTGCTGGGCGCCTTATCCTCATCAATTCTGTCCTCGCTACTTTAGCATCCCATATTATGTTTGTCTTCCTTATTCCCAAGACTATCATTCGCAAATTGAGTTCGTTGCTATTCAAGTTCTGGTGGTCGGGTACGGCTAAGAAACGACCCATCTACTGGTGCCCTACAGAGAAACTTCAACAACATCGTCTTCATGGGGGATTAGGTCTCCGCAATATGGAAGCACTAAATATGGCTACATTAATGCAGACTTCATGACGTCTCTATCAACACCCCAAGCTGCACGTTAGCCAGTAGCTCTCTGCTACGTACCACCATACACCTTTGCGGCACTCTGGTACCTTTCCTTCCCCCCCTTCTTGGGGCTTTCGTGGTCTGGTCCGAACGACTAAACAATTTCAAACTGCTTTCTCTTCCCAAATCGTCAGTGGACTTACCACAATAATCCGCAGCCCGGGCTGGATTGGTAATTTCCCCATCACGGTCAAGCCTTCTGCTCCACCTCATCTTTCCCTGGTACATGATTTTTTTACTCCCCATGGCCAATGGAATGCTTCTCTCATATGGCAGTCCTTCTCTCCCCCAACAGCGCAACGTATTTTGGCACTTCCACTACCTCCTGCTCCGTCTACGGAGGATGATGACATCTTTTGGCGTTTCACTTCTTCAGGTTCTTATAGCACCCGTTCGGGCTATTGGTGGTTGATTCATGGGGACCCGGACCATCAGTCGGATCAATTCTGGCGTGTCTTTTGGAAACAAAAACTGCCTCCTTATTGAAAGATCTTCCTTTGGCGGCTTCTTTGGAATATCCTACCCACTAAAGATAATCTTACTAAGCGGCATATGGAGATTTCTCTACATTCCTTGTTATGCGGCTCGGCCCCTGAAACTGCACCACATTTATTTCGTGATTGTGTGGTCAGTAAACATGTTTGGGCCTCTTCTACCCTTGGTATCCGCAGCTCAATCAGTCATATGGACGTGTTTGACTGGATCAAACAGTTTTTTCTATATTTGGCTAAAAGATCTTCTCCTTCAGACTCCCCCATTTATGCTTTTGTTGCAATACTTTGGGCAATCTGGTGTCATCGCAATTCCATTGTCTTCCAGCAAAATGTCATCTCTCCCGTTTCTATTCTGGAACACGTGACCTATTCACTTTCGCGCCAGCCTTGCCCATTGTCTACAGTGCACCCTCACTCCCGTGCTTCGTTGTCCCCTAAACTTCATTTGTTTTCACACAGGGGCCAACTTTGTCCTCCCTTCTCACAAATGGTGGTAGATGGGGCATGGAAAGCAACTTTGGATGGCTTTATTCATGCAGCAGTGGGCTGGAAACTTACTTCCCCTACTGGCTGTCTCTTTGGTTCTCAACGGATTTTGGCTATCTCTCCCCTTCCTGCAGAATTTCAGGCGCTTGCTATCGGATTAAAGGCTGCTCAAACACTACATCATCAGTTGTGGGTAGGCGTTGACTGTCAACAGGTCGTCACAATGCTTTGTAATCCACAAGCTTGTCTGCCCCAACTCAGGCCTCTCCTACGCGATATCCTTTCTTTAGTTTGTGGTTTCCAGTCCCTTGTCTATATTAAAGTTTCTCGCTGTCGTGTCAAGGATGCACACGTCCTGGCTACTAGTGCCCGCTGCATCCGTTAAACTTTGTATTGCTTGTTTCATTGTCCAAAAAAAAAAAAAAAACTAAAATGCCTTCCCAATCAGTTGGCCACATTTGATTTTAGAATTATTAAACTCGAGAAAAGCCAAGTCTATATCCGATATATGTATATATCCATTGCGTCACTTTTTTGGTGGTATATTCAATGAAAATGGCAGTACATTTCTTATGCATGATAGTACACTCACTGAGAAAAGTAGTATATAACAATCGATATTTTCACAGCAATATAACTATATAGTTATATTTGGCATATAATTTTTATTAAGAAATGTACTACCATGCATATTTGAATGTACTACCATGAATAAGAAATATACTACCATTTTCATTAAATATACCACCAAAAATGTGAGGCAACGGATATATACATATATCGGATATAGACTTGACATTGCTCTATTAAACTCATAGCAAGAGACGTTCTTACAAAAACACTATTTTTTATTTATAAGTAGTGATCAGAAGTAATGAGCAAGATTTCACTAAAAAAATTGTATATAACCTATCATCTACATGGCGTAGAATGATGGAATCAATGGCCGCTTCCACCGCCACTAGGTGCTGATGCTAATCGTTGAAGCAAATAAGCCATTTGATATTTTGCCCTTTCGTATATCGGATACACAACGTGATAACTAGTTCTGGTACTTCCAAAATCTTCTTCTAACATCCTCGTAGCCTCAAGGCGAAACATGCATGAAATTGAAATTACTAGCACAAGTAATACAATCTGAAAACTAACTGAACAAGATTTTTTCATTTTTTATTTTGGAAGATCTACTATAAATAAAAAATATAATAATTGCGAATCTGATGAACTGGAATTAGTATGTTAGGCTATAGTTGTATTAACCATACAACAATCGTGCTGAAGGATTACATATATATAGACAAAAAAATAACCAACAGAACACATTCTTGGACTCATGGTAAACACTGGTACCTGGATGTGGGTTTTCCACGAATGGAATAAATGTGGCCTTTGGACCATAGATATGGACACTTACGTACAGAAGCCGAAATCAAAGTTCACAAAAAAGGAAAGGGAAGGAGAGTATAATGGCTGCTCTGGTTTGGGTTGAAAGCTTTGAATTTTTGTAACATTAGGCATCAAAATAACACATGGCTGCAGTATAAGAGTTTGCTGAGTCATATTTGATGACTCCAGGAATCCGGATGTTTTCCAAGTTTGACAGTTCTTGACTTCATAGTTCCCATATTTGAATATTGACTGAACTGTCATCAATATAGTACGAGAAAATCAAACACAACACTAGAATAACAATGAAATCTTAGTTGAAGCTACTACAAAGTCGTGGAAAGTAGCAATCAGAAAGTGGATAAACCCTACAACTACAAAAGAAACTAATCTACTAAAATCCGGTATCGGAAACTTCCAAGAAGACCAGCCATTTGGGGGAAGGCGGGATAATGCGCTGTGGGTAATTTATCCGAGTTAAATGCCTTCTACAGTAGAAAGTAAATGTACATACGAAATGGATCAGATGAAAAAATATTCTCTTCAATTTCCTTCCTTATCTGAATAGTAGCTACCGGAAACTATGACAGGCAATAATATAAAAGTCTTTACCTAATAGAAGTTTTTCAGGTTCGGGTGAACAACAGAGATAGAAGGTTGTGTGTAGCATCAAGTTGAGTTGTCATGCCTCATAAACTGAGTGAGCTTGGATTTCACTTCAGGAGGTATACGCACAGGGCGGAAATTTTTGTCAAGCCAGACAGCAGTTGCCTTAGCTTCAAGGATCGGCTTCAAACAAAAGATGCAGCTCTTCAGTATGTAAGAAGACAAGGAGAACATAATTAACATTATGCAATAAAATCAGCAGAAGAGGGAAGAATAAACCTCTTCATTTGGCAACTTGTAAATGAAATGTTCAAAGAATAATCGAGCTGCTGAGGAGTCTACCACCTTCACCTTTACAACGAACTTGTCCCCACTCTGTTTGATATAAAATAAACAAATGAATAAAGAACTTCGGAGGTTTTAAAATATACATAGGTATTCGAAGTCCTCAATTCAAAGGCATAGAATTGTCTGATACAGACAATAAACTGAAGAATATAAAGAATAAAGCTTATATATTGTTACGTCTCCAATGCATTGTGATGCATTAAAAACTAGCTAGGATAAACAAAATTAGAAGGTTTTTCATCACCGATCACAATATTATCAACTATTCAGGATCCTCAGCGACCACTGCTATTGACTCTACTGAGACAACGTCCAAGGAAGTTTGCATAAAAGTTAGAAATATGGTTAACAAACACAGAGGGAGATGAATAATGGCAATATGGCATAAGTTTGGAAACTCTTTTGAGCACTTTTTGGCATACCCTAAGAGGCCCAAGGAATTTGAGAGACAATTCCGATAATGCAAGTGCATCACCACTGCGAGCAACTGCATCAGCACTAAGACCAATGCTCTCTAAAAGCTCATGACGTGCTGCATAAGAGATTAACAGAGTTCAAATAGACTATTAGACAGGAGCAGCTTCAGCACTTGATATATTCACAAATTAACTATAAGAAAACATTTTGTGGACCAAGCTAAGCAGCATAGAGAAAAGATGATGAGGATAATAAGAGAAATCAGCAGTAAAGATAAACATTTCCATTAGTCTATGGTAAGTTAAATAATGCCATTTGGACTCACAGAAGAACCTATTGCAGTGCCTAAACATTAAAATAAAACGGAGGTCCCTGTCAAATCTTATTATATAGCTGGTAGATATTAAAAACAGCAACAGGCTTTACCAAATTTTGGAATTGAAGAGCTATGACGATATTTATTATGATTTATGAACATCAAATATTTGTAAAACTTACAACATCATGGGCATCATTATTTAGTCCAATACTCCAATTGTGAGGCTCCTTAATATGGGGGTTTAAATCGACAGTTTTTGCTGACTATAGAGGGTTGTTTCTAGCTGACCGTTAGTTTGCGATATTCTTTGTTACATCATGAAATAAGATCTAAAGTCATAAACAGCTTAGTACATCACAATCTAAGACCTAAAAATTTACTCCAATGCACTCTAATGACGTAAATACATCATGGTTATTGGCACTTGCCCATTTTAGTTTATGCCTGGAACACAATATCTTTTCAAACTAAAGGCTAACTCCCATACTTCAAATATTAAATCTATGGGCTATGGATATATACAGCCACATAACAATAGGCTTATTATTTCATCCATGTAACTAACGGTTCGGTTAATTGACCAGCTATTTTTAGTTATTTTCTATTCAGTTCAGTACAACTAAACTCTGTACAACACTTCTACTCTCACATTTTACGATTCAGTTCAGTTCAATTATTTTCGATTTATTTCAGATGTTTTCAACCGAAGAGAATAGGCCCTAAGCCAATTACCCTCATCTCATCACCCAACACAAAGTGGCCAAACCCCCACACCTCCAAATCTCAATCTAACGATAGCTCCTGAAGCCATATTGTTGTCTTGTCGCTGTCCTTCGAGCATGCGTCCTACACTTATCGCTTACCTACAGTCTTTGGGCTTCCTCGCTTCCAAAGGTAGTGTTGCTTGCTTACTTGTTAGAGTAAGGGTAAGATCTTGTCTTCCTTTGGCGATATAAGGGGTAAACACTTTTTTAGTCTAAAGAGATGAATATAAGTTAAAGATGCCTCTCTCTTGTGTGACAAACTGTCAGCTTAGCCAAAGGCAGCAGCTTTGTATTTCGTTCCACCGCATGCTACGGATCCACTGTCAGGAGCTGTGAAGTTGTCTCAGGAACAGTTCGCTACTCCACTCTCCACTCTGGAGTCCTTTCACTTTGTGGAACACTACGACTGAGTAGGTGGATCAATGGGGCGCAGTGCTTCCTTAGTTCTTGTGCTAAGAATATCGGGAGACATGAATGACTTTAATCCAATACTTCCATAAGGCTCGGATAAGTACTTCAGTATATTTCTACACAATACTATATATTTCTTGCACAATTCCTACATATAAATAGTCATGGATAATTATGAATTGAGTCATTTCGGATAGGATAAGAAGACTCCTACACAATTCTATATATTTCTTTCATTGTATTTAGTTAATTAAAGACATGGTTAGAAAACTAAGCAGAAAGTACGATTCACATGGTGTGCAGTCCTGCTCTCATATCTGATTTAAAGCTAGACAAGGACAATGTGGTAGGGTTTTTGCGGTACTCCATAAAACTCTGGTTCTTGACGGGTGGGCTATAGAAAAGATTCCACGACAAATATAATTTCTCCTCTAGAGGGGTGAGAAGCCATTATTCATAAAGAATTATCCAAGCAATTTAAATAGGCTGTAAAAGAAGTTTACCTGATTTAAGCTTTTCTTCTTCAACCTACCATTACAGTAGGCTCAAGAACGTAGTATCACCGGTAAAGGATCAGGCCCAGAAAGCCCTATGGAGTTGGACTGAGATCAAGGGAATGCTAGCATGCTACTGGTTTTTCTGGTTTGCTGGCAAAGCATTCCCTCTCTCTTCTTTCTACATGTTCACTCTTTTTTGTCCATTTTCCTCAGAAGAGACAACCACAAACAATTTCTCCACTTATTAAATTTGGAAATCCCACAGAAAGGTGGAGCCTTTCTCTTTACGCCCTTTACCTTTTTAGTTCTAGATTAAACTTATAATTATTACACCTATAGTGGACAAGCTGAAAAAGAAAATTAGCGAGAGTCTTATTAAAAACAATGGAACTTCGTATTCTATTTACTATCAGCAAAAAAATTGGGTCCTTGGCTTAGGATTCAAATGGAACTTGACGGCCTTGCTGCCTGCCTCCTTGTCTCCAGGAATGCTTATATCAATTTAAGATAAGTACTTTCATACTGCTCCTGTTTTGGAGCTTCCATCTCCAAGGTTACATCTTACTGAAAATGAATAATACTCCTCACAAGTATACGAGTTCTACGCAAATTAAACAAATTTAAGCTATGATTGAATCAATTGTAGAGCATAATGAAACTCCATATTGCCGGATAATTGTTCATCCTCATTTATTTCACAAAATGGTCATGCATTTAAGTAACAACAAAGAAATAGGGAAGAAAGCCATGGAGACCAAATAACACCCATTAGAGGGCATCATTGATACAGTAAAAGCGATAACAGCAACAGGTCATAATCGAAGAGTCTAAAGAAAAGGCTTAGCAAAGCATACAGTCTAGTTTCGAAGAGCATGAAATTGATTGAAAACCGCACCGTGTTGGCAATAACTTGCATAGACAGCATTGTTGACAACACCATATTGATCCAACTCATAGTCGCGTACTTTCAATTCAATCTCCACAAACCCTTTCATTCTGAAAAAAAAAAAACAAAGCAGAATACCATGACATCAACAATTATGTATAAAAGCAAGTTACTCTCAAAAATTGGATTAATATCAAGATTCTTACACAAAGATGTCCAAAGATAGTTTATAAAGAAAAGATATATGATGCATTGATGCTTCAACATCTTTTCATGAATCAAAATTCAAAGAGATAAACATCAAAACAACCCATATTAATTGCCGCCAGAGCACAAGTCTGGCAAAAGTAAGAAGCATGCAACGATATCAGAATGTTATACAACTCCAGGAAACCGATCAGAATCCATCGATTTCGCCTCACATGTCCGACCTCTTATCCTACGCAACTTATGCACAACACCAACAAATTATGCTCCTGTTATTCTAATGTCATGAGCAGAGAATGATAATTAGTTAGGTGCAAAAGTCATATCAGTCAGGAATCCAATGGCATATGACGGGAAATACCAAAGCTACAACAGTTACATACGTTGTATGAACAGAGTATATAACATGGGCAAAGGGTAAAATGCCACTTGATGAAGGTGGGGGCCACATGTATAGTTATACAGAAAAGTGGTATGGAATTATGGGTGCAGATTAAGGTAGTATATTCAATGAATAAGGTAATATGTTTATGAAGTTAATAACAAAGTAATTTATGCAACAAATTTAGTAGTATAAAAGTTTTAGTAGTAGTATAGGCGTAGTTGTTCACATCAAGAGGAAACATACATAAGTGAAGAGAGAGGAACTCTCAACGCCTTCCCAAATATGGTAAATCAACCCCTTCCTCCAGCCGACTTCCAGCCAATCTCATCTGGTCGCAAGCGGGTAGGTCCACGACATCAAAAAAGCATGAAAGTTCAACAAACATCCCAAATATGGTAAATCAACCTCGACCAGAGTTTTCAAGGGCGTTTCCCAATGCAGGTCACTGTCAACAAATCAACTGTTATGGGGCTTGGTATAGCCTTTCGATTTGTGTAGCTGGTTTTTTTCCGTGTTTCCGTTTTAAGAGTCAGACCATCAAGATTAGGTCCATCGCATACGCGTGCTAAGGTGCCGCCTTAGCCGTGATCGTGAGCTATGGTGGTGATATGGAGATGTGGTTTGAAGCTTGGTTCTATGTCTATGGTTGTGAGGGGGGCATATATGCTACTTTGTGTAGTACTTGTATGGATTTGGATCCTATTTGTTCACCCTGCCTACCAAAAGGATTAGAAGCCTTAGAGGCAGATTAGTTAAAGAAGTTGAAAGAACAATTAGAAAGTTTGTTAGTGTTATTGTTAATGTCTCTCTATGTTAATGTCGATGTATGGTTGTTTAGCTTAAGTTGGATTAAGGTTAGTATGTGTGTACTATACCCATGCCTTGGAGAATGGCTAAAGTATCCCATTGACCATAAGTAATGGGGCTTAAAATCATTTCAATAAAATTGTTTCAACAGTTGCCAAAAAAAAAAGAAAAAAAAAGTAGTATAAGTACAAACGAATTTGTTTAATTATTTGCGATTCTTGCCACCATTATATACAAGGTTACTTGAACCATCCATATGAAAAGAAGAAAAAACAAGAACAAGAACGAATACTCTATCTTAACATCCATTTGATGGACCAAAAGATTATGTATAGCCGCAAGAGCAATCAATAATCTTATAGAAGAGATTCTAGCAACGGGTACAAATCTATCGAAGTAATTGATACCTTCCTTATAAGAAAAGCCATGAGCCACTAACCAGGCTTTGAACTTATTAATAATTCCATCGACTTTCATTTCCTTCTTGAATATCCAAGACACCCAATTGTTTACATTTAGGAGATAAATCCGATACAACCCATGTGTTATTTTCCATGATGGAATCCATCTCGTCATCAATAGTTTCCTTCCCAAAAAAAGCATCTTGAGATCTCACGGCCTCATCAAAATTTAAAGGATCACCTTTCACATTAAACACATATAGAAACTTAGTCAAAATAGAACTCCTAGATCCCTCAACTAAGTATACATGAAAGTCGGGCACAAAAGATTTTTCTTTTCTAGCCCTTTTACTTCTCCTAGGTTGTAATGATGTAGATGCTACATTCTTATCTAGAATATGATAATCTAACTCTTCGTCATTTAATGATTGATCAATTTCTTGAATATTGGCACTAGGAGTTACATCCTTTGGTCTAAGAATTGATGAATATCTATTCTAATCAAAGATTGCATCTCTTGACTCTAAAAATTTGTGTGAATTGACCAAACATCAATTTGTTAAATTACCAAAGAACCTATAGGCCTTGCTATGAATAGCATACCGTATAAAGATGCATTCAACTCCTCTTTCACCTAACTTTTTAGGTTTAAATTTCAGCACTTTAACAAAAACCCCAAAGTCTAGGGTGACTTATTTGGTTTTCTTTTGTACCATAATTCATAAGGGTAACCTTGTTCTTTCTCATTGGAACACGGTTTAATCAATAGCAAGTTCTTAAAACCGCTTTACCCCAAAACCAATCACTTCATAAAATTTACCATTTCTTGAAAAGTTCTATTTTTTCTTTGCGGTATGCCATTTTGTTATGGTGTTTAAGCCGCGGTTGTTTCATGTATTATCCCTAAAGATTGGACATAACTAGGATCGTGATACCCACCACCTCTATCGATTCCAAACCTTTTAACTTTATCAGTAAGTTGCAATACTACTTCATTTTTATAGATCTTAAACTTATCTAGGGTTTCATCCTTAAATAAATAGAAGATAAACATAACAAACCTAGAATAACCATGTATAAAAGTTATGATATACTTCTTATTTCCTAAAGGAGTGCTATGAAAATCACATAAGTTACTATGCGCCAAATCAAGCAAATTAGTATCCATTTCCATATTATTAGGGAAAGAATTCCTGATTATCTTAATAAACATGCATGTTTTACACTTCTCAATACCTGGAACAAAGATAGGAATTAAATCATCCTTAAACATAGAATATAACTTTCTATGTTTAACATGACCAAGTCGATAATGCCAAAGAGAAGAATTATCATTAACAACACAAACATTGTTCATCAAAGTATTGGAAATACTTATTTTAAACATGCCATTACATAAGTAACCTAAACCAACAAACAAACCACCCATAGATAAAATAAATTTGTCGTACGATTCAGGTCAGCTTCCGAGATAAGATTTTTTGTAAGTTTCGAATCAAATACAACATCCCTTAAAATAAGATAATTACCGGAACTAAATACTATCACTACATGTCCTAAAATTAAGACTTGAACTGTAGAATCATTCCCCATGTAAAGAACCTCTCCATGATCCACCTCCTTGAAGGTCTTGAAGTTGTTCCTTGCATACATGCCTTGAAACTCCCAAATTGATATACCAAGAACAGTCATCCTTGTTTGGCTTGGGATTGGCTAGACTCGTCGTTCCGTACACCTTGACCATTCTTCTTTTTCATTTTTTTTCTTCCAAATGGTCAATCCTTGATGAAGTGTCTGGGCTTGCCACACTCCCAACAAGCATGTTGTTGTCCTCCTCCATCAAACTTTAACTTCTTGCCATAGTTACCCTTGGTGAAATTATGAGCCCTCTTCTTAGGATTAGAGTCCTTGTACTTACCATCCTCCGCTATGTTAATGCTGGAAGAATCAGGATTTACCTACTTTAGTGCATCTTGAATATGAATACCCTCTTCAATCTAAAGACGAGCACTAAATTTTTCAACATTCATTTCATCTTTCCTATGTTTAAGAGTATTCTTAACATCTTTCCAAGAGGAGGGTAGTTTCCTCAATAATAGACAAGCTAACCTCCTCTTTGAAAGATGTTAGAAATACTCTTAAACATAGGAATGATGAAATGAAGGTTGAACAGCTGGGTGCTCATCTTCGGATTGAAAAGGGCATTCGTATTATAGATGGAAAAAATGAGGAAAATCCTAATTCTTCAATCATTAACATGGTGGAGGATGGTAAGTCCAAGGATTATAATCCTAAGAATAGGGTTCATAATTTCACCAAGGGAAACTATGGCAAGAAGCCTAAGTTTGGTGGAGGGGAACAACAACGTGCTTGTAGGGAGTGCGACAAACCCGGATACTTTAAGAAAGATTGCACCATTTGGAAGAAAATTTATGAACAATAAAAATGGTCAAGGTGGAGGGAACGGTGAGTCTAGCTAATCCCAAGCCAAGCAAGATATTTGTGCACAAGTTTCACCTAGTTCCGTTTTGAATTATGTGTGTACGATTTCTGGAATCTTTTGTGTGCAGGATGATTGTTAATGGTTTATCGATTTGGGAGCTTCAAGAAATGTATGCAAGGAACGCTCTCTCTTCAAAATCTTCAAGGAGGCGGACCATGAAGAAGTTCTTTACATGGGAAATGATTTTGCAGCTCCAAGTCTTAGGCATAGGACAAGTAGAACTAGTGTTTAGTTCCGATAAATCTCTTGTTTTAAGGGATGTTGTATTTGCTCGAAACTTAGAAAAAATCTTGTCTCGAGAGGAATCGTATAGGTTTTAAGACGGTGTTTGAGGCGAACAAACTTATTTTGTCTAAGGGTGGTTTATTTGTTGGTTTAGGTTACTTATGTAATGGGATGTTTAAATTAACTATATCTACTACTTTGATGAACAAAATTTATGTTGTTAATGATAATTCTTCTCTTTGGCATTATCGACTTGATCATGTTAAACATAGAAAGTTAAATTCTATTTTTAAGGATGATTTGATTCCTATGTTGGATCCAATGTATTGAGAAGTGTAGAACATGCATGTTTACTAAGATAATCAGGAATTCTTTCCCTAATACCTTAGGAAATGGATACTAATTTACTCGATTTGGTGCATAATGACTTATGTGATTTCCATAACAATCTTTCTTTAGAAAATAAGAAGTATATCATTAGTTTTAAAAAGCGCGAGGCGCACCGACGCGCAAAGGGTCCCCGGAGCCTAGGCGCAAGGCGAGGCGCACATTATTCTTTATTTTTTATATTTTATTTTTCCTTGAGTTATAAATTTTAAGAAAAAATATATAACAAAAACATAATAAAAAAGAAGCTTCAGTTAAAAGCACGTGCACTTTCAAGAGAAAAGTAAAAATTGTTTAAAATAAAAAATCAGGGGCCATTCGAAGAGAAGAGAGCTCCAAGAACACATCGCCGACGAAGACCAACGGCAGATCTGCTTGAAGTGGACGACAATGTTGGTCGGTTCTGTCTGTCACCACCGGCAACATAACAGCCGTCAACCATCACACAAACGCGATTTAGGGTTTCTTCATAATTAGGGTTTTTTGATTTATGGTTCAATTCAAAGCATTTGAGTGAAATTAATTGAGGGTTTTAATCGAATTTGTGTTCTAAAGCATAGGTAAGGTTCAATTTGAAGAAAGCTTCCTTTTTTTTTGGATTTTAACTTAGATCTAGGTTAATATGCGTAACTCCACGAGAAGCGACCAAGCGGTGCGCTTCACGCCACACAAAAGGCGGCCGAAGGCGCGCGCCTGACGTAAACTCCTCGCCTTGTCTCGCCGGCCGGAGGGGTTTTGGCGTGCGCCTCGCCTTGCCTGCCGCCTAGCTTTTTAAAACTAAGAGTATATCATAATTTTTATAGATAATTATTCTACGTTTGGTTATGTTTATCTTATATTTAGTAAGGATGAAAACCTTAGATAAGTTTAAAATCTATAAAAATGAAGTAGAATTGCAACTTAATGATAAGGTTCAAAGATTTAGAACCGATAGAGGTGGTGAGTATCACAATCCTAGTTATTTCCAATCTTTAGGGATAATACATGAAACAACTGCGGTTTATACACCACAACAGAATGGTATAGCAGAGAGAAAGAATAGAACTTTACAAAGTAATGGTAAATTCTATGTTATTCTATTCGCGTTTAAGTAACAGGCTTTGGGGTGAATTGGTTTAATTGGCTTGTTATTTATTAAATCGTGGTCCAATAAAAAAGAACACAGTTACCCCTTATGAAGTTACCCCTTATGAAGTTACCCCTTATGAATTTATGATACAAAAGAAAACCAAATCTAAATTACCTGAAAGTTTGGGGTTGTAGGGCAGTTATTGAAGTGTCAGAACCTAAATGTAAAAAGTTAGATACAAGAGGAGTTGAGTGCATCTTTATAGGGTATGTTTTTTATATCAAGGCCTATAGGTTCTATCAATTTACATCATTTTGGAGCCAAGAGATGCAATTTTCGATGAAAATAGATATTCATCAATTCTTAGACCAAAGGATAACTCCTAGTGCCTATATTCAAGAAGTTGATCAAACATTATAAGTTCAAGAGTTAGATCAACAAACTCTAGATGAGAATGTAGCATCGACATCATTACAACCTATAAAAAGTAAAAGGGCTAGGAAAAGTAAACGTTTGGCTCGGACTTGTGGGAAGCGACTTGTGGTTTTGCCCATAGCTTGCTCTTTTGCTTGCTCGCTTCTTAAATACTTGAAGCTACTAGTCTCTTAACTTGTTTTCTAACTTATTTAACCAATAAAATACAAACTAACGTTACTTAAGGATCAACACCTTGACCAAGCCAATTACAATATGTTTTGATAGCATCTATGAAGAGAAAGGGAGGGGAGGGAAGATGAGACTATGAGAGAAAGGGAAGGGAAGGAAGAGGAGGGACAAGTTGAGCCTCTATTTTCCTTCCAAATCTTTTCACATTGGAGAGATTTGGTTTTCTAAGGAAGAAGGAAAATGGATCCATCCAATTCCCTCTCCTTGCCTCCCCTATATTGCTATCCAAATTAGGGAAGGTTAATCCCTCAGTTCACCTCCCTTACCTTTCCCTCCAAATCTTTCTATCCAAACACAATGTTAATGTAACATTACATGAAACAAATCTACCAAATACTCTTAAGGCCTGTTCGTTATCTTTTTTGTTTTCAGTTTTCAGTTTTTTTGAAAACTAAAAACCAAAAAAAGGAGTAGTTTCTATATTTTCGTTGTCAATTTTCAAAATACATAAAACCACGGTGATACCAAACAGAACATTGATTTCTACAAAATTCACCTGAATCTGCTGATAAAAGTGAAGATTTTAGATATATATAATTGAACACAGCACAATGTTATCTTTCACCTAAATGAGCAGGGGCGGAGCCAGCTGCTACCACCCTGGAATTTTTTTTTAAAAAAAATTAAAATTTCACAAGCAGCAGGGCTACACTGTGTCTCTTCCCCTTTCCCACTTTACTTTGTAGGTAATTGATGGTGGTGCGTGACGCTTTAACACGCCGTTGCTGAATGTAAACGGCTGGATCTGTGTCTCACTTTCCGCTTTTGGGCTTTTATGGCGGTGGCGGTTGTGATTGTGGCGGTAACTGCTGTTGTTGCTCTTGCAATCACATCCATTTTTGTTTGTGGTGTTCAAACAACAGCATGTACTTAACTTTCTTTATACTTTAATTGGTCTCAAAACCTAGGTTGGGTTGGGTGGGTGGTTACTTTTAGAGTATTTTAAACTATGGATATGATTTTGGTAGAAATGGAAGGAAAAATATGTTTTAGCTTCAATGATGATGATGGAGAGGTAAATAGTAAGTGGTAAGTAGAAAGAGAAGGAGAGTAATGAAGTGAGTATGACTTATGAGTATTTTGATAATAAAAATCAATCCTCGATGTGGTCGTCCTTCCTATTCCTAACCACATGTTTTGGTTTAATTTCAACCCTGGTTTTCTAAATCTTGGGTATAACCTGGGTTAGGAGTTATTACACAAACTATTGTCTCCTTTATTAAATGTGTAAGTGGAAAAAACTTAGGTGGAAAAAACTTATCTTTTCTTTGTTTTTGACTCGCTCGAGTTTAGGATAATTTTAGGGTTTGACTCATTTGATTTTTCGAGTTCACTCGGGAGAGTTATACAATGGATGGTATTGCTTTTGTCAGTTTTACTTTTACTGGTTGTCCCGCGCGAGACCCCAAGGTACTGTTAACCAAATATAAAAATAATAAAGGGTAATTTATAGGTAAATAGGTATAAAAAATACTTTTATTGGTAAATAGGTGTCAATAATACCTTTATTGGTAAAGAAACTTGTTACAAACTGCGTTTGATAAAAAATTCTAATATCTAATCGATAATTAATGGGTGAACCACCATCTAGAAAATCCTAGATCCGCCTCTGTAAATGAGTAGTATGAATTATGAAGAATCAACGATATCCCACAGCACGAAGCTACCTTTCAACACAATTCGTATCCCACAAGGACAGAAACGGTAAAAGATAATAAAAAATAGAACGAGATAGACTCGTGCATTCAACTTAAAAATCTGACAAAACCAGCGAAAACCTAAGGAAAAAATTGAGAAGTGAAATTACCCATTGCCGCTTCTGAGATCAAATGCAGGCGCATTAGCATAGCAAACAGGAAGTATAGAACTCCGATTAAGCGGACAGAGGAGTCGTCGACGGTTGAAGTACAAAGAGTGGCGTAGAGATGAAGCGTGAGGAGGAGATATGCGGAATATAAGGAGCGAAGTAGCCTCGGCAACGGCAAGTGACATGGATGCCGGCGCCAAGGTGGAAATTGCGTGCTGCATCCTTTATAATTCTTTGATTTTCATGCTAGTTTTATTCCTCCCTGGACAACTGGTTTACCAATTGGAGGGAGACTCGAGGAGTCGAGGAGCTAATTCCAAGGCTTATGGGCGGGTCTGTTCGGCAATAATAATTGTAGAGGTAATTGTAAGCTGTAGGGTCAGTTATTCAGCTGTAGTAATAGCTTTAACTGTAAGTTGTTACTTGTCAAAGTTGGTGCGTAAAATATTAGTGTTCGATAAAAGCAGTGGTTAGAGTAGCTGCTAATAAATATTTTCTTTATTATTTATTAAAAACTTTATTTTATATTTTCCAACATCTACCTCTACATTCAACCACTACTTTTTTTAGCTTTAGACAACCACTACATAAAACTTCTAACAACTACCTTAACCACTACCTTGCCAAACACTTGAATTTATAAATTAAAAATTTGACATCTACTTTAACCACTACCTCTACCACTACTTGCCGAACACGCCCGTAATCCCCTTTTTTGATGCTTGTGTTCCCAAGAGCTGTTTTCAGGGTAATAAGTAAATATTTTACTTATGTAAATTAGGTGTATTATGGTGTATCTTGTAAATTCATCCTATTATTTTAATAAATAAAAACGCAACAAAATTAGAATTAGTAAAAAGTTTACACATGATATAATTGAGGAAAGGAGAGAGACAAAAAAATTAGAAATTAATATAACGAGTTAAAATACGAAGGTAAAGCTTTTTTAAAAAAATTTAATTAAAAAAACTAAAAAAATACAAATAACATATAAAACTAGCAACCCCAAATGCAAAAGTATCTTCACAAATGCTATTGTTTATTTCAACCTTATTTGTTTTGCTTCTAAAAACTAAAAAAAAATCATAAAAGAATAACTAATATTACTATATTACTACAAATAACTAGTATATATTCTTATTAGTACACACTAGAGTATAATAAAGTAATAAATTATTCCTAGTCTAAGAAATATGTACAATATATAAAAGGATCTTTTCTTGAAAACTACCTACATTTAGATCTCATTTGTGAATAACTACTCTGTTCCAAAAAAATATAAATTAACTATCTACTTTCTTGAAAAACTTTTGGTATCACTACCTCGTGGTCTTTTCGTTCAAAAATTTAACGAAACTACGCAAAAGAAATTGAAAATAAATACCTAACTACTTTCCTGAACAACTTTTGGTATCACTACCTTGTTAAACGTTTTTCAGTTAACTTTTTGACGGAAAACACCACAAGGTAGTAATACCAAAAAAAAATCAAGAAAGTAGGTAGTTATTTTCCATTTTTTTGAAAAAGAATAGTTATTCACAAAAGGGCTCTAAATGTAGATAGTTTTCAACAAATTTTTCTATATTAAAAGAACAGTTAGCAGTAATTATGCATCTTATTGTATTGTTCTTTTCATATATATTAATTGTTCTTTCCGGATATGTTAATTGTTCTTTAATTTATTAGTATATTTGATCGTCTTATTGTATTGTTTTCATGTATATTACTTGTTCTTTTCGAATATGTTAATTGTTCTTTAATTTATTAGTATAATTGATCATCTTATTGTATTGTTTTTTTCATGTGTATTAATTTTTCTTTCAGGATATGTTAATTGTTCTTTTAGGATATTTTAATTGTCTTTATTAGATATATTATATATAACTGAAACAAAAAAAAGAACAATAATGATAGAGTTGTATGTTTCTTTTGAAGGATGAAGGTTTAAAAAAACATCAATGGACGATGAAGATGAAACATTTTGATGTCTAATCAATCAAATTACCTAGTTTGTTAACTATCACTTTTTATAATGAAAATTTTCACTTTAAAGAGCAAAATTAAAAAAATAAATCCTTTTTTTTAAACCACGTCTCTTAAAAATAGACGTTATATATCACATTATTTTGTGCTTTTTTTGTTTTTCTAAATTAATTTTTTTTAAAATCATTACTTTCCTACTTTCTCTTCTTAGATAAAGTAATTATTTTCTCTCTCTCCTCCATCCCCTCTCAATTTTCACGTCAAACCTGTTTTTAATATTAATAATTTCTTTTTCGTTTTTTCTATTATTGAGACAAATTTAGAAGGTGTGCCTTGCTAGGTACACCCTAGTGCACCTTCTAACTATTGTTCATAGTGACCCTTAATTTTGCATTAACCCATGCATTATCCTTATTTTACTTAGGCTCTTGTTCTTTGAACTGGAATAAGCTGAACTTAAATGTTCTGAACTGAACGAAACTGAAATGTTCTGAACTGAATTGAACTGAACTGAAATGAAATGTTCTAAACTGAACAGAAATATTCAGAATCGAAATGAACTATGATTGTGAGACAAAAGTAGAGGAGTTGAACTGAAATGAAATGTTCTGAACTGAACTGAACTGAAATGATTTTCAATTAATCCAGTCCAAAAGAACAGAGCCTTAGCCCAACAACCTTTACACCCCATACTACCAAGTACCAAACTAACAACCAGCCATTCTCCCTGTAAGCGGCACCAGCATCACTCTTCATCAACATCAATGCCTTAATCAGTGAAACGGTAGCAGGTCGATCACACGCCCCCCTGTGAACCTTCAAATTACCACCCATTTCTCCCCCTATCTCCATCTCAAACAAAAACCGTATGTAGCACATCAAAGCTCGACGGCAAGGAAGCATGATCGAGATTGCCCCAGGGGTTGTAATGGAGGAAGAAGGGATGAGGAAAGAGAAATTGAAGGTGAGAGGATTGTAAGGGATTTTGGTGAAGAGAATATGATGGGAATTGTGGAGTTTGTGAAAGGAGTTTTGAAGAAGAGTGATATTGAGATGTTTAAGTGGATTGTAGTCGAGAAAAAGGAGGGATCTAGATGGTAGTGCTGTTATGGGGTTCCAAGTTGAGGGAGGATGGCAGCAAAGGCGAGAGAAATAGTGAAATCTAGGTAGAGGGGGTGGTTTGTGGGTTATATAGAGATAGTTGTGGTGGTTGAGTAGGGTTTACAAGGTCACTATGTAGAACTTTTAAAAACTTAAAGTCACCCTGTATAATATTCTTTTGCTAGGCCGTCGTATAGAAAAGTTGTAAGTTGAAGTTTACCGTATACAATTTTCCGATATTAAATGATGGAAATATGGTGGGGATTTAATTGTTGGGAATTCGTTTGATAAAACATTATCCATTGTTTAGTATATCATGAAAGTATAATGAGGATTAAATGAGTTTTTTAACTAAAGGAGTAATTACACGGATAATATCTGCCCCCTCTAGGTAGGATTAGGAGGGTTCTAATCCTACTCCCCATCCCCACAGATAATCCAATGACTTATAAACAAATAAGGGAATTGCTTGTTTGAGGATTCATAATCCTTATCCCCTCTCCCTATCCCTCTAAAGTGCATAATGTTTTTTTACAAGAGAGGAAAGACACTAGGCCCTGCACCTAGCTACAATGGCTAGGTCTTGGAAACCATGGACACAACTCAAACTATGACAACCAACAGAACAGGTGTTTACACTGACATCACCATAACTAGCTTTTGTTGACTTAAGAAGAAGAGAAATTCGACACTGGAGGAGCTCCACTTTTTAGCTTCATACCTGCATGATAGGCAACTTTACTTGCGTTCTTTCTTCGTGTGCTAGATTTACGACGTACGACCAAAGCTGACTTGAGGACCTACTACAATGAATTTGGTGCATCACTTCCTATCACATGACAAGTCAATCCTTCTACGCTATCGACCCACCTAACTTCCCCTACTTTTGAATCAGCCTTAGCTTCAAATGCGTTCTTGCATGTTTCAAACTTTGCATCTACACCTGAAACGTCAAAGGGAAGATCTAAATTTGGTATCGTCATTGGTTCTTCAACACCATCCATGGACCTCTTATCTTCCACAAGAACCCTTGTTTCATTTGTACTAACATTGTGATAGGCTAAAGTCGTATCACCTAATTAAAGATAAATCCTAAGTCCTCTAACAATGATAGTCAAGGAAAGTAGGGTCAAATCCACAGAGACACGGAGTTCTAAATTAATATTCAGCCAAAAACTACTTCTGACAAGAACAGATAGAAATCAGCTGAACTACTAAATAACACTAGAAAGCAATAAAAATGGATTTTAATCTATGAAATAAAGGTCTAGGGAATTAATTCGGTCCATCATGCTTATACCAATCAAGGGATCAAACAACTATCAGTACCTAGGTCAAGAATCGATAGATTAGAGCAGTGTCGAGCTATGGCTAAGTCTCAATGCCCATAATTCAACATATGCAGCATGTTCACAAACATAATCAGATTTACTGATGTGTACTAGGCCTCTAAAAGTAAGACGGGTCTGTGCAAACAATTATTAACCTCAAGTAATCAATGAAACTGCGCAATAACGTTAATTACTCAATAAGAACAAATCACACCATAATCAATCTCATCAAGCCGTAGAAACTAATAGCAATTCAATTAATCAAGGTATAAACATGGCTTCCCTCATCAAATCCCTAGAAATTAAACTACTCAGACATAATTAAATCAACAATAACAATTCTAATAAGAAACCCTAATTTCAACATCATGAAACAAAATAATAAATAAACTAAACAATCCAAAGCAATTAAAGAGATTAAGAGTAGAAAAGAATACCAATTGACGGAAAGCAATAAATTTTATTGAAATCAAATCCGAGGTTCAATCACCTTTAAACTAATCTAAAGTGTTTAATCTAAATAAACTCTCTAAAACTAAGCTAAGAACTATTGGAAATAAAACAGAATAAAACCGTCTCTAAAATAATGAGGAAAAGGTATTTATAATACCCCAAAAACAGAAATAAAGATAGATTTTAAGCGGAATCGAGTGCGGGACCCGATCGGGCAAAGGGCCACCCGATCGGGCCCTCACTAATAAAATATTAACCAACTTCAACTTTTTTTCCCTCCTCAAATAATCAGCGTAGCCAAAAAAGTAGGCCCACCAGATCACCTGCCTGATCGGGTCAGGGATCGGGTCCACAGCTCAACAGGCCCAGTGTCCTTTGGCGTAACAGCTGCAGCAATTGAAGACGAGCCTCCCACCCGATGCCATCGGGCCATATGTGCCCGATCGGGCCGCCAGTCATGGAGCCCAGCACGTTTTTCAGCTAGGGATGTCAGTGGGACGAGTTTTGTGGAGACCCGTCCCGCACCCGCCCTAGTTAGGTGGGGATGGGGGAAGGTTTCGCAGGGGATGGGGCGGGGATGGGGATGAAAACCATCCCCGCCATGGGTAATGGGGCGGGGGTGGATGTTAGTTCATACCCGCTCCGCCCCATCCCCACTCGCCCCGCCCCATACCTGCCCGGCCCCGTCTGAGCCCCGCCATAGGTATTCTCCAAAGGCCTAAAATCCTAAATGTTATTAGTTGTTTACTGCTTTCATTTGATACTTTTATTTTCCAAAGGCCCAAAGGCTAAAATCCAAAATTACTTTTAAACTTTTGTTTTCCCTCTCCCTTAACCCTAATAGATTGGGGCGGGGATGGGGTGGGTGCGGGGATTCGCGCGGGGATGCCGCGGGGATAGATTCTATCGTGTCCCCGTTGGGGCGGGATGGGGACAAGATTTTCCCCCGCCATGGGTGATGGGGCGGGGATGGGGATGAGTTTTTTAGTCGGGGATGGGGATAGGAATGCCAACATCCGCTCTGCCCCGCCCCATTGACATCCCTAGTTCCAGCAGCAACCCAAAGCAGCAGCACAACACTAGGTAACATTTTGGGCCTTCCCGATCGGGTGGGCTTTTGCCCGATTGGGTTGGGCCTAAGGCTGCCAACATGATTTTCTTTGTTCTCTCGCCCGATTGGGTCGGGCGATGTCCGCCCGATCGGGTGCGAAACTTTACCACCCGATCATTAAATCTTCGCCCGATCGGGCTCTTTTATGTCCGATTAGAGTACGGGAAGCGCCTTTTGATCTTTGACTCTCAATTCTTCACGTTTAGAGGTCTTAGGACCTCCTAAACTATCCATAAAGCTCGTGGTCGTTCCTACGTGCCTTGTAACAACTCGTAAAGTCGTGGTTGCTTCCAAATAGCTCGAAAATAAGGAGAAAAGTCCCTAAAACCTGCAATTCAACACTAAAACACGAAACCACAACTATATACGATAATTAGTATAAAATAGCTCTGAAGAGCTCAAATGACGCACAAATTAGCTCATAAATAGGGGAGAAAATTCTATATAAATACGTGATATCACATCATAGTGGCCTTCACTCTTCGGGAAGGCTCGATTAGAGCCATTGTGTTCCTTAAGTCATGCGTAAGAGGGGTCTCCATTGATGTTTTTGTTTTGGGAGTAACATGGAGAACCGTTAACATAGCCATTGAATGGGGATGATAGTACTACAACTCATTTCCGCACTGCAACCTATCCACGCTAGAACATAAAAGACTGATACTCATTGACGATCTCCGTTTGTTGACAAAGGTAATTGTGCTCAACAAAGCATTCTTAACAAGAACCCCATACTTAAACTTTGCTTATACTTTTTCCTATTCTCAGATTCCAAAACACGTTATCTCTACACATAGAAGCTTGCATGCATACATCACGATCCTTCAGAAAATGCAGGTTACACTTTACCTCTTCTTGGTCTAGCATGTCAACGTCTTGAATTCTGACACCCTCAAGCACATAATTTGTAGTAACATTGCTAGAGTAGGGTTTTTTAGCCCCAATTGTGTAATTTCCCTACCAATATCCTTATTGTGAGGTTCCGATATTTGCGCATGTCTCACTTTTTTTCAATGATCATTATAGATAGACTATATAGAACGTATAGGTAAAAGTGTAAGGTTTTGTTCAACATTTTAACATTAAAATATGTTACACTTTTAAGTTCAAATTTTACGTGATAAAATTTGAAGTTAAAACCTCAATAATTTAGATTGAAACGTTTTAACTTTAACATTATCCATAAATCTATTATTGGATAGGCCGTCTACTACAAGACTTATTTCTTGTTAGGTACTCCTATTTCATGCTAGGTTGCACCTAACCAAAATAATTCTGCTACTCTTTTCCACAACTAAACGAACAAAAGAAGTAAGGTTTGCATCCACAGGGAAGAAGGGACAAGCTAATACTCAACATAATGCAAGGGGGATTTTGTTAAAAACAAATATGTACACCAAAAATTGGAATCATTTAAGTATTTCATTACTTTCACTGAGGATTTAAGTATATATGAGTATATTTATTTAATAAAACACAAATTGGAATCATTTGAAAAGTCAAGAGTTCCATATTAAAGTACATAATTAACTTTGCAAGACGAGAAATGCAACACGATCTTATCGAGGTGGCTTGGTGAATATTTAAGCCAAGAATTTGAGGCTCAAATGAAATAATGCACAATTGAATCCTCTAAGGACACGACATATAGTTGAATGGTGTGTCGGAAAGGAGAAATGGAACCTTATTTGATATAGTTGGATCCATGATGAGTCAAGCTGAACTTCCCTTATCATTTTGGGGATATGCACGATAAACTACTACATAAACTCTAAATAGAATTTTATTAAAATCCGTCGATAAACGTCATATAGGTTACGGAAAGGAAAGGTTCCTAACATGTCTTATCCAAAAATTTGGGGTTGCGATGTTTATGCCAAAATATGATTTCTAACAACCTTGCTCCAAAATCTGAGAAATGTCTTATTGTGGGCTACGCCAAAGAAACCAAGCTAATATTTCTACAATAAAATGACCAATAAAGAAGTCTTAGGTCAAGATGAGCAACAAACCTATGAACTCGCCTCCAATCAAGATATATAAGAATCTTATAAAATTGAGTGGAAGCTAGTCTCTTCTATGAAACCCAAGAGATATAGAAGCCAAACTCTTGTGTGCTAGATGCACATGAAATGACGCCTAACACGTAAAAAGAATAGGAGGATCTGCATTAGAGTTCAGTAGTTATAGAGCACATTAAAGCGGAAATTTCAATTATTACTGTAGCACCCCGTAGGTTGGACATAGAATAGCATCAACTTGAGAGATATGAATTTCTCATAACTGATGATAATGACATTGAACTCATGGAGGTCAACTACAACCTACAAAGTGGCAATGATGACTTCAAATTCCAATAAATTGCTAAATTCTATGACTTATGAAATGTATTTCATGCACGACAACAAAGTATGCGACTTGGTAGAGCGACCCAAAGGTCTCAAAACCATTAGATGCAAGTGTATGTTCAAATAAATAAGAGACATGGACATATAGGTTTCCGTTTACAAAGCAAAGGTGGTCGCGAAGAGTTATCAACAAACTTGTGGTATTGACTATGATAATGAAGCCTTCTCACCTGTTGCTATGATAGAGTCTATTGGAATTATACAAGTTATTGTTGCATTTCATGATTATGAAATATGAGAAATGGATGTAAAGACAACCTTATTGAATGGGATTCTTAAAGACAAAGTGTGTATGACTCATCTGAATGTTTTGTTGACTCCGGAATGCTTAAAAGTATGCAATCTTAAGAGGTCCATTTACGGACTTAAGTAGGCATTTAGGAGTTAGCACAACCGATTCGATATGGCAATCAAAGAGTTTCATTTTTTTAAGAACAAAGGGGGACTCCTTGTTTAAAAAAAAGTTGGTGGGATGAAAATAATCTTCCTAGTGTTGTATGTGGATGACATAATGATATTTTGAAAGTATATCACTATGTTAAGATCCGCGAAGCAATGACTTGGGAATTTTTTTCCAATGAAAGACGTAGGAGAGGATCGGTACATTTTGGCATCAAGATCAACATAGATATATTTAAAGGAATTATTATACTAAGTCAGAATACTTATATTGATAAGTATATAGTTAGGTTCAATATAAAAGACTCCAACAGAGAATTTCTTCGTATGCCACAAGGTGTAATTATTAGTAAGAATTAAAGGCATGCTAACACTAATGAGCTTAAACGGACGAGTAAGATACCTTTTGCATATCGATAAGTTCTATCATGTTCGCCATGATGTGTTCTAAATCTGTTGTTTCCTATGATTTAAGCATGAAAAGCGCAGCTATTAAGATAATTGTGGAGAAGGTCACTAGATAGTTGCCAAGAACATTTTGTAAGTATCGTAACATATGTCACACCCCGAATTTCTCTGAAATTTTCGCGTGTCAATTATTACTACTTTAGACGTTAAATTATGTTTCGTTAATATATATCCGTTAAAAACTTACATTTTATATCTACTTTTTATTTCGATAATATTTATATATTTTATATATAATGTTAGTTGTGAATTTAAATGTAGATTGTGAAGTATACGAGCAATGCTCATATTTTCGTCAATTATTTTAACGGGCAATGTAGCGCTCATTAATGTGCGAAATGCGTAATGTGATAGCTTGGTAAATACGTATCTGTATTACGTTGATAATTATAATTTTTATTTATAAAAATACTTAGTTATATGAAGTATTTATTTTGAGCGACGTACATTATTCTTGAAAACGTACCTTGTGCTTGACTTTACGCACATTTTGTTGCCTGAATTAGAGAGGTTCGAAAATGTTGATTTACTTGGGGAATATATGGGGTCTTGGACAGCCCTTGAATCCTTTTGTAACGTTAATATGACCATGAGTCACACCCCTTCACTCACCCTCATTATGCCTCCTATTAATGGCCATCAAACCACCATTAAATCCCCCCTAATCATCCTCTCTTCACTCACCATTTTTGCTAGAAATAAAATCAGAAAATACTGCCTTCTCCCTCACCTCCATTCACATGCCTAACCCAAAGAAAACAGAGGAAAGGTTTCTCTTGTTTCTCCTTCACATTTCTCACACAAAAATCAGTTTTCACTACTTGTTTTCAAGCTATTTTGCACCGGTAATCAAGCCTCCCTTAAGTTCGTTGTGTTCGTGTTCATAGGAAGCGAAGGTGTTGATTCTCCTCACGGTAACTAGACCACGATCGAAGCGTTTTACTGCACTCCTCACGAAGAATAAGGTAACTAGCGTTTTCTAGTTCGATAGGGAATATATTTTTGAACTTAGGTTGTTGGAATCGCGTTAGAGAACTTAGATTCATGTTCGGTGGAACGTAGGTGATTGTATGATTATGGTTTAGTGTAGTATCATGATTAGGAAGGTTGTGATGTGGTATTTTCATGTATTGAACGTGTTGTTATGTTCATGTTGTTAGTTCTTGTTAGTCGGTTTGTCAAGTTTGATGTTTTTGTTGTTATGTTGATTGGAATAATTTGATTAATCGTTGGAGTTTGAGTTTTGGGTTGTTGATGATGCTTAGTATCATGCTAGGGTGTTGTCTTGGATGAGTATGGGTGTGTATTGGTGTTGGGTTTGTTGCTTGAGACTTGGATGTATGCTTTGTGGACGAAGCAAGGCGTACGAGCACAGCCACAGGCCACGAGCAGTGACAGCTCGCGACCCGCGAGCAGGCTCGCAACCCGCGACGCCTTGGTCGCACCCCCCGACCGAAGTCTGCCCACTTGTTTGCGTTTTGGTGAATGTTTTTCCTTTGAGCTTACAACATGTTTATATGTCGAGTGTTGGATTTATGCATGTATGTTAAGCATGTTTGAGTACGTTTGAGTTGTTTTATTAAGGCAACGTACCCTAGATTATTGGGTAGTTTTGGTTGTTGCTTGACACGGTCGTTGCACGTGCCAAATATATATACCTAACTTAGCCAATTTAGGGTAAGAAAGGGTCGATTCCACAAGGAAGCAAGGATTAGCAAGGGTTGAAAGCGATTAAGCGAGCTAAGCCTATTTTGAGTGATTTTTAAGATTAATTGATTAACTAAGAAAATAAGAACTAATTAGCCAATAATTAAACTAAATGATTTGGGTTTAACAAATATAAGAAGACATTAGGGATAGGGGAATCGCTAGTTAACCAATTGCTAACCTATTCGTCAAGCCAAGGGGATTCATTAGGTTGTTATATACCTCTTCTTTGCTTGATAACCTTCAAAATTCTCGAGGCAAATGTTAGATGGGGAGGGGGGTATGCACATGCATATGCAACAACATATATATACATCCTAACTATATGCAAATGAGCTAATCTAGATGCTAAACACAAGATAATAAGAAATGATGAAAAAGGGAAGGAAAAGGAAGTTAAATGACCTAAAATGCATCTAAATGCCCTAAAACTACATGCAAATAAGTGAACATACATGCAAATAAGTGAACATAAAGTCCACTTATCAAATTTCCCAAAGCTTGCCAATTGCTTGTCCTCAAGCAATTAACAATCTCAAGGAAACCTATGCAATAAAAACTAAGAAATGCATCACGAAATCAAGGTCCTCGTCCTAATAGAGGTGTCAAGGCAATGGGAGAACTCGACCAACTTTCAAAGCTCATAGCCGTCTTTCCTTATCCACAAGTTAGGGGTCAAAGGAGTGGTCTAAGCTAGTGCGCAAAGAAAATGATCGTTCTAGAGGTCCCTCAACTATCACACTACAAAATGGAAAAACTCGCTCAACCTAGTACCAATCATGCCCCACAAGCTCACAAGATCCCCCAAGCTAGCATATTTATTCACTAGTTAACTTCTTTTTTAAATGCAAGGGCCCTAGACTACCTCCTCACGCGGTCTACCTCTCACTCGATAGTCATGTTTCTGAGGCACGGTACCGAGCACTCGGTATGAGACGCGATAAGAGGGTAAGGTAGCTCATACCTAAGGCATTGGAGCATCTCTAGGGGCCGAAGCATGAATTTTTATAACTATAGGCTACTAGCCTTGTGGGCTCTTATGCACCACTTATTCAATACAATGGGCCAAAAAAAAGGGCTCTTTTTCTTTTCATTTTTTTTCATTTTTGTGTGTTTTTGTTTTGTTTTGTTTTCTCTCTTTTTTTTAAAGGCTACTAGCCTTACACTTTATTGGGCTAGAAGGGTTTCCAAGGTCGTTAAAGGGATTATCCAAGGTCAAGGGAGAGAGTAAAGGCTTTTTATAGGGAAATAGAGACACTAAATCACGCTAAAGGCGAGTCTCGGACAATCGAGGGTCTATTCGTACCAAGACCTATGCATCCAAGCTTAAAGCACCCCTAATACTCCTAACGAGCACATAAGACACTCAAGCTAATTCACCCCTACTCAAAAGTAAAGTTCCCAACCTCTAACCTCTAAAGTCGAAACATAGAGTCATTCCTTAATTAGGTGATGCAAAAAAAACTTACATGCAAACTACCAAAGACAAGTCCTATATGAAATTTAAAAGCTACATGCAAAAACTAACATGATATGCAACTATACTACATGCAAGTCTAAGACCTAAAGGAGAAAAGAAGCAAATGAAAAGAAAAGAAAAGCAAAAAGATATATACAAGGAAACAAAAAGGATAGAAAAAGGAGAAAGTCATATACAAGTCATATACAAGAAAAATTGTTCAACCATGGTTCTTTTCATTTGAATCCTCAAGGCACTGATCAATAAAGCACACTCTCCTATCATGCCCCGTAAACCCGACCTACCAATGTGTCATCTCTAATACGCGTACCCAAAAAGACACCCCAAACCCTCAAAATGAGCCACAACCCGCTAGCATAAGCAAATAAAAACACCCCCCAAACAATCAAGGCACCGTCCTAAGTGTAATCATGCAAAACAAGTAAAGGGGGAGCGGGGTAAGAGGATCTAGTCCTCGTCCATGCGAGATGATGGACCTTCTCCCGAAGGAGGTGGTGGCATGTCTCCATAAGGGGGAGGGCCATGAGGCTCCCAACCGCCCGTGTAGCCGGGCGGCCAAGCGCCGTAGGGGGATAGGCAGGATCACCCATGGGGTTAGAACCCCCGGGTGCCCGCCAATCATAGGGTGGGTCGCGGTGGGGCCAATAGGGGTACGTGGGTTGGCGGTCATTCCAACCCGGTACCGGCCCAAGTTGAGGAGGCCAATTTGGAAAGTTGACATAGGGGTCAACGTTCCCACTCTACACGTGGTGATGATATATTGCATTAGTTTGTATCATCATACCACTCAAGTCCTCTCTCATACCTTGGATCGTATTCATCATACGATCTTGGTTGAGAGCAAGACTGTAGTAGGCCCCCTCATAGTCAAAGGAGTAGGACGACACTGAGGCACGTCGGCCGGAACTCGGCTCCTCGCGATGGAGAGGAGGAGCTAAGTTGCCGCGTGCGGCCTGGGCGTCCGCGACGGGGGGCTCATAAGGGATGAGAAAAATATCGGCATCCTCCCCGTCGCGGTCAAATGTGGTCACCTCTGGGTGGGGGAGGTAACAATGATGACGACCCCTTACCTTCCAAACGAACCGCGCGGGATCGGGGGTAAATCAATCCACCCGGCGACTCTAATGTAGTTCAAATCGAGGTAGGGGTTATCATCAACCGGAGTCAACAAATTAAGTTGCTCCCCAAACCCTAGAGCGGAAGCAATGATAGTAATCATCCCCCCACAGTGAATATCGGATTTAAATAGTTCTCCACGGCGTATGGCAATACACCGTTGGAGAAATAGAAATCCGATATTCAATATTCCTCCTACATCCCTTGGATGATGGGAGGCAATGTATAGCGCACTCACCTCCTCCGAGGCTACCTTACTTGGTTCTTTCTTTGAAAATATAGCGGTAACCAAGAGGCGGTGAATGTAGCGCAAGATGGGGGAATGCATATGAGACGAATATCCTGTTTTGGGATCAAAGGGGGCGTATCCGGCAATATCATGCCAAAATGCGTCCCTTTGATAGTGGACGGGGTATTGCCAACTCTCGGGATTACGGATGGCATTGGAGGAATCACAGTTGAAGATCTCATTGAGCCTCCCCAAAGAGATACATTGGGGTTGATTGAACAATTGGAAGGAGATTTCATACTCCCCCTCTTGTCCATCAACCTCGTTTCTCTCAAGAGAGGCTAAGAATTCCAATGTGAGCCGCTCGTATGTCAAAGGGATAAAGGTGTAAAAGCGTTCTAAGCCTAAAACATGTAAACAACGCCTTACATCTAGCACTATCCCGAGACTATTTAAAGTTTCACCATGGAAGAACTTAGAGGCCTTGATCTTCCGGTGCTTAAGTTTGTCATACCGACGTTTATGGTCGGGGTTGACGAACTTAAGGCCGGAAGGGTGCCCTTTGGGTTCTTTTGGGAGGTAGAACCTTGGTCTTTTTTGCTTTTTTTTCGTTTACCAAACATACTTGGAGTTTAAAGAGAATAACTCAACCAAGATGATTTTAAGAAATTTAAAAGACCACGGTCTCAACCCGACAACTAAGCACAAAAATAAGAACACCAACCAAGGCAAAAATTCAAGCAAAAAATGAAGGAAAACAAAAAGAAATAATGAAAAGAAGTTAGAAAAATTAAAAATAAAAGAAACTAGGAAAATTTAGGCTAAAAGAGTAAGAAACTAGAAAGAAAAAATGAAAGAAATCACACCAAAAATAAAAAAAAATCAATTAAAAATCAAAATCTATATAAATCTAGCAGCTAAGTCCTCAAACAACACCGCAATCATCATATTATCAATTTTCGAGTACAAATCTAGAAGAAAAATAAAAGTTAGGGTTAGGTTTACCTCCCTCTTTAAGAGGGGTGAAGAAAATCCGCAATTGCGAGCAATTTAGGTGCCTTCAAGCGTCAACCGTGTTCCTTAACCTTTTTCTTCAATAGATCTCTCCCAAACTTCAACTTTGAAGTGATGATGAATGTTTGATTTTGGGGCTTTTTGACGAAAATGGATTCTTTGTGTAGAGGAGGAGAAAAGATGAAGGTTTTGTGAAGGAAGGAAGTGAAAATGTTGAGAAATGAAGAAGATATGGAGGTTTGAAGTTGGAGGTTTAATGGAGTTTAGAGAGAGAAAGTGAGTTTGAAAGGGAAGAATGAGTGAATGAGAGTGAAAGGATGAGGGTGAGGTGAGAGTGAGTGATAGGGAAAAAGGGGACGGATAGGGGGTAATTAGAAAAGGGCACGTGAGAGTTTTTTTAAAAAAAACGAAGAAGGCCTGGCGAGCTGGAGCGCCCGCTCCAGCTGAAAGGGAGCGCCCGCTCCAGGCCTGGAGCGGGGCGCTCCAGTAACGCTCCTTGCACGCTCCAACTTACTGATCCTGGTGCTCATTTTGTGCGAAGGGCGGAGCGCCCGCTCCGTTTTCTTAGGAGCGCCCCTCCTTAGGCCTTGGGGGGTCGCTCCTCCTCCAATCTCCCATACTTAGCCATTTTTTTTTTCTCTATTTTTTTTGTATGTTTTTTCTCATAACTCTTTTTTTTTTCATATTTTTTTTTCTTTTTTCGTTCTTTTTCTCAATTTTTTTTTACACTTTTTTTTCTTTCTAAAAGCTAAGAATCCGGGTTGCCTCCTGTAAGCGCTTCTTTAAATTCATTAGCTTGACTTCCCTACGATGAAAATCCTCATAGGGGAAGGGGGTAGTCATCCAAAGCAATGTGACAAATGTGCTCAATTTGGGTTCCATCGTGGTATATCTTGAGCCTTTGCCCATTTACTTTGAACGTCCCTTTTTCTTCACTCCACACTTCCACCGCTCCATGCGGGCACACTGTTTTTACTTTAAACGGCCCACTCCACCTAGACTTAAGTTTCCCCGGAAAGAGTCTTAGCCTAGAGTTGAAGAGAAGGACCTTGTCTCCTACCTTGAACTCTCTCTTCATTATCCTTCGATCGTGCCATGCCTTAGTTCTCTCCTTGTAAATCCTAGCATTTTCATAGGCATCCCGCCTAAGCTCTTCGAGCTCATGTACATCCAAAAGTCTTCGCTCCCCGGATGACTTGAGATCAAAATTCAAAAGTTTGATGGCCCAATATGCTTTGTGCTCTAACTCAACCGGCAAGTGACATGATTTTCTATAAAAAAGCTTGTAGGGGGTTTGATATCACGTATTTATATAGAGTTTTCTCCCTTATTTACAAGCTAATTTTTGCGTCATTGGAGCTCTTGGGAGCTATTTTGTGCTAACTTTCGTATGCAGTTGTGGTTTCGTGTTTTAATATTGAATTGCAGGTTTTATGGAGTTTTCTCCTTATTCCCGAGCCATTTGGAAGCAACCACGGCTTTACGAGATGTTATGAGGCACGTAGGGTGGCTCACGAGCTTTATGGATAGTTTAGGAGGTCCCAAGACCCCTAAACGTGAAGATTAGAGAGCAAAGGAGTCAAAAGGAGTTTTCCGTGCACTGATCGGGCAGAAATAGCCCGATCGGGCGAAGTATTTATGATCGGGTATAAAAGTTGCGGACCCGATCGGGCGAGTCACGCCCGATCGCATCGGGCGAGCATCAATGCACCAGACCCGATCGGGCATAGTGTGCCCGACCCGATCGGGCCAGGTGCTGCTAGGTCTTATATTGTTGCTGCTTGCGAGGCGCTTGTGCTGGGCTGTAATGCTCCCAGGCCCGATCGGGTGGCTGCCCAAGGCCCGATCGGGCGGACCTTAATCTTCGTCTGCATAGCGCGCTGCTGCTGCGTGGACCACGAGAAGCAAAAGGGGAGCTTTTGGTATTTGACCCGATCGGGTACTGTGCTAGGGCCCGATCGGGTCTGGGGTCATTTGTCGCGAATTTCGTCTTTTGCTTTCCGTTTTAATTAGACTTGAGGGGGTATTATAAATACCTTTTTCCTCATTATCTTTCATTCATCTTTTATTCATCTTTCATTAGGCTTTAGACTAGTTTTATTCTTCATTGTTCTTAGTTTAATTCAAACACTTTAGATTAATTTAGAGGTGATCAAACCTATTTCGATTTCAATAAAAGTTCCTGCTTTCCGTCAATTGGTACTCTTCTCTACTCTTTATCTCTTTAATTACTTTGATTGCTTAGTTTAATTATTCAATTGTTCATGATGCAATTCTTAGGGTTTCATATTAGTTTTGTTGTTGCCAATTCGATTATGAGTGAGTAGTTCTCTTTCTAGGGTGTTAGATAGGAAAGCCATGTTTATACCATGATTGTGATTTAGATTTCTATCAATTTCTAGGGCTTGATTAGGGTGATTGTGATGTGGTTTGTTCTTATTGAGTAATTAATGTCAGTGTACAATTTCATTGATTGCTTGTGGTTAATAGTTGTTTGCACAGATCCGTCTTACGACTAGAGGCCTAGGACACATCAGTAGTTCTGATTACGTTAGTGAACATGCGGCGTATGTTGAACTATGAGCGTTGAGTCTTAACCATAGCTCAACATAGGCTCTAATCTCCCGACTCTTGACTTAGGTTTTAATAGTAGTTACCCTATTTGATTGGTATAAGCATGGTGGACCGACCTAATACCCTAGACTTTTATTCCATAGTTTAATCCTCGATTTATTCAGTCTTCCGTAGTCTATTCCTTAGTTTAATTAATTCCTTCCTGATTTCATCTGGAGTAGCTGAATTGGTTGAATTTTGATTTAGAAACTCTGTCTCCCTGTGGATTCGACCCTGCTTCCACTGACTACCTAGTTAGAGGTCCGTAGGTTTATTTTTGATTAGGTGACACGACTAAAACCTATCAAACTTTGGCGCCGTTTCCGGGGAGACGGCTAGTTCTCTAAGTTTTTATTTAATTATTTGGTCTACTTCTCTGTACCTCATTGGAACTTCATTGTTTCAATCGAGGTACGTTTTATTGCTGCTTTTTGTTTCTTTTGTATGCCCAGGTCCCAAAGAAACGGTTCCCCAATTCCAGCGGACCCCGATCTTACTAGGACAATCAGGCGGATCCGAAAGATAAAGCAGAAAGAAAAGAAGTCTGTTCAGCTGAACACCTCTGGAATAGACACCTTGAATTCAGTTATGTCAAAATCACTGAAGTCATATGGGGTGCCCAACCCGGATGGTCTCTCCACTGGACCTACTATGCCCACCATTGCCGCAGCAAATTTCGAAATCAAGCCTGGACTCATCAGCATGGTCCAGCAAAATCAGTTTGGTGGGCATCCTACTAAAGATCCGGCAAACCATCTGCAACGGTTTCAACAACTTTGTCGAACCGTTAAACATGCCGGCGTCACTCCAGATCAACTCAAAGTCATGTTGTTCGAGTTTTCACTGAGAGATAGAGCCCAAAAATGGTTGAACGATGTGAAAGAAACCGAGTGGAGTGAGATTTCTGCTGCATTTCTGAGAGAGTATTACCCACCCACTAAAACAGCAGAAATCAGAAATAAACTAGCCACGTTTTCCCAAGAGCCTGATGAAACATTAAGGGAAGCGTGGGCTAGGTTTAGAGATTTACAGAGAGAGTATCCACACCATAATATGGACAAATGGTTCTTGACGCAGACATTCTACAATGGTCTGCAGCCTCAGACGAAGTGTATTGTTGATTCGTCTGCAGGAGGAGTGTTTTTAGACAAGGCAGTTGATGAGGGTTATGAATTCATATCAAATCTTGCAGCCAATGACCATTCATCATCTAGGAGTTTGACTAAGAAGGTACTTGAAGTTGACGCTATTTCATTGCTTACATCTCAGATGGCGCAACTAACTCAGCAGCTAATGAAGTCTTCTAGTCCGACACCTCCACCCATGAGTATCAATGCTATGTCTGCAGTAGCACCCATTACCTCATCTTACTGCGAGGTATGTGGTGTTCAGGGTCACTTTGGGCATGACTGTCAGTTCAGTCAATTTCAGATGGAGCAGGCCAATGCCTTTCAACAAAGGCCACAAACCTTCCCCCCTTCACATAACTACCAAAACCCACAAAACCATCAACCTCCAGCTCTACAAAACTATCCTAAACCCTCATACCATCAAACCCCACAACATTTCCAAAGACCACCACCACAAAACTTCCATCATCCCAATAACTTCCAAACTCCACAAAATTTCCACACCCCACAAAACAACAACCCACAAGAGCCTAGCAATTCTGAACTGATGAAACTGATATTGTCTATGCAAAAGGCAAATGAGGAAACACGGAGGGCCCAGGAGGAAGCAAGGAGGGCCCAAGAGAAGCACATCCAACTTCTCGAGGCTCAAGTTGCTCAGTTGGCAGAATCTAATGCACAGAGGCAGCAGGGACAATTGCCAGGGCAACCAGTTCAGAGAGAACATGTGAATGCCATCACTCTTCGTAGTGGCATTGCATATGATGTCCCTTCAGTGCCCATTGATGAGGTTACCCCGACTGCAGGGAAGAAGAGGGTGGTAGAGGAAGGAAAAAGAAAGAATTCGACGTCTGAAGTCGATTTGTCTGCAGAAGCTGAACAGACAGGGAAGAAAAAGGAGAAGGTTTCTGAAACGCCTTTTACACCAAGGCTACCTTTTCCTCACAGGATGCAACAATCTAAGGTCGATCAGCAATTTGGTAAGTTCTTGGCTATGGTCAAGAACCTTGAGGTAACGATTCCATTTACAGATTTAATTACCCAAGTGCCTGTTTATGCCAAATTTCTGAAAGACATGATCACTAAGAAAATAGACTATGGTGGGGTAGAACGTGTCGCTCTTACTGAAGAGTGTAGTGCTTTTATTCAAAATAAAACCCCACCAAAGTTAAAAGATCCTGGTAGTTTCTCTATACCCTGCCATCTTGGACCTATTTTTATTGATAAGGCTTTGTGTGATTTAGGTGCTTCTGTTTCTGTTATGCCATTGTCTGTTTATAAGAAACTGAACATGGGAGCCCTTAAATGCACACAAATCACTTTACAGATGGCGGATCGTTCTATAAAATACCCTCTAGGTGTTTTAGAGGACGTTCTTGTTAGGGTAGGGAAATTTTATATTCCTGTTGATTTTGTGGTGTTAGATATGGATGAGGATGCCCAGATTCCTATTATCTTGGGTAGGCCGTTTTTGTGTACTGCTGGTGCTGTCATTGATGTCAAGTCTGGGTCTTTAACCCTGAGTGTTGCTGATGATAAAGTGATTTTTAAACTAACCAATGCTGTTAAGGCTCCTATGCTTGAACAATCTTTTTGCAGGGATAAAGTTTTAGATGAAGTAGGGGTGGAGAAGGTTCAAATTCCACCTAAGGTTGCCTCACCGTCTGGAGGCATTGTCAAGAACATTTGGAGGAGAAAGATGTTTGATGAGGGTGGCACTCACTGCCAAGCCCCTCCTATTTGAGAGAGGGAGGATTATGGTCGTGCGGGACCTTTATAAACCAGCGCTGTGCGAGAGGCAACTCGTATTTTCTTTTCTTTCCCTTTTCTTTTCTTTTTATTTTTCTTCCTTTTGTGAGCGAGAGTGAGGGTACTAACATTGTTTTTCCTCTTAGCATAGTCCTTATCACCTTTTGGCATTGAGGACACTGCCAAGTTTAGCTTGGGGGAGGAGTTCTGTTTGTATTCTCTATCTCTTTTACTGCTTTCTAGAATAGTTTTACTGCTTTCGGAAAATACTGAAAAAATGAAAAAAAATATGGTTCCCATGACTGGTTTAGTTGCCTCCCTGTGCCCCTTGTTGTGCTCTATTTGAAATTGATTTGACTTTGTTTTCTGGATAGCTGGGCATTTGTGACCATGAGGCTATGATTTGATGTTTGATTGCTATGATTTCGAGCATTTCTGGATTATATTAGACCACTTTGTGCTGCATACCTGAATTGGTTAGACTGTGAGGCCTCTTTGTAGCCTATTGGATTCATCTTATTATCCAGTCTATTCTTGTGTGTTAGTTCCTCTTTAGTGGATTGATCTTGACTTTGACTTTGTACTTGTCTGATTTTAGATGACTTGTAGCATGTGCTGTGATAGAGGCGTTCTTTTGTCTTATTCTTGAGCTTCAGAGTGAGTTTTTGATATACTTTTATCCTCCTTAGCCCCGCTGAGCCTAATGACTTGTTTCGTGTTACTTAAACCCCTATTATGAGCCAAAAGCCTTCACTTGATATTATTCCAAGCCTAGCTTGGGGGAGCTTTTGTATGGGTTGAGTTTGAGATTGGTTTGTTGGTTTAGTTTGGTTTTTGAGGAATTTAAAAGTGTATTTGCTGTGGTTTGAGAGTGAGAAAGAGAAAAGAAAGAAAGCAAGTTTAGAGTTGCGTGAATGAAATTCAGTAAAATGAAAGAAAAATGAAATGAAAATTCACAAGAATTCTAGTTCTTTCATTCACGTACATTCATAAAAGAATATTCGCTCCATTGCTAGAAAATTGGGTTTGTTATGAGCTTTTCATTGATTTATGAGAGTTGGGTTACTTTACATGGTTTTATGGTGATTGTTGGGAGTTGTGTAGGCCATCTTAGGCCTTGTTTGAATGATTTATGCTCCCCCTTTCTTGGTTTTTCCACCACATTACCCAAAAGTATCCCCTACCTCTCGCCTAAGCCCCATTACAACCCTATAAAGTCCTCTTGAGCTTATGTCTGCATTGTTCATTTGATTGATTTCGAGTTAGTTTGTCAAAGTTAAAGAGTATTTCTGCTAATTGAGTCGACTTGACTAGGATGAGCGTCATTGAACCTTCTTAAACACATGAGAGTGTGAGTGGGAAGGGTACTTATGGTCGGGTTGGTGAGTGTTCGGGCACATTCTTTGCCTGCCACAAAATTGAGAGGAGTGACACCCTTGTGAGTGCCTTTTCAGGACTTGTATGCTTTGTGGATGCTTGAATTTGATAAATTGCTTGAATGATTGGTGGTTGGATGGATTTGATTAGCCAAATTTGAATTATGCCTGCTTGAACGATTCTTAGTCTTGAAAATGTTTTGAGCTTTGATTTGTTTCTATCTTTGGGGTGAGGTAATCTATTCCATGTTCATGTGCTGTTTGCTTGAGGACAAGCAAAGGTTTAGCTTGGGGGAGTTTGATATCACGTATTTATATAGAGTTTTCTCCTTATTTACAAGCTAATTTGTGCGTCATTGGAGCTCTTGGGAGCTATTTTGTGCTAACTTTCGTATGCAGTTGTGGTTTCGTGTTTTAGTATTGAATTGCAGGTTTTATGGAGTTTTCTCCTTATTCCCGAGCCATTTGGAAGCAACCACGGCTTTACGAGATGTTATGAGGCACGTAGGGTGGCTCACGAGCTTTATGGATAGTTTAGGAGGTCCCAAGACCCTTAAACGTGAAGATTAGAGAGCAAAGGAGTCAAAAGGAGTTTTCCGTGCACTGATCGGGCAGAAATAGCCCGATCGGGCGAAGTATTTATGATCGGGTATAAAAGTTGCGGACCCGATCGGGCGAGTCACGCCCGATCGCATCGGGCGAGCATCAATGCACCAGACCCGATCGGGCATAGTGTGCCCGACCCGATCGGGCCAGGTGCTGCTAGGTCTTATATTGTTGCTGCTTGCGAGGCGCTTGTGCTGGGCTGTAATGCTCCCAGGCCCGATCGGGTGGCTGCCCAAGGCCCGATCGGGCGGACCTTAATCTTCGTCTGCATAGCGCGCTGCTGCTGCGTGGACCACGAGAAGCAAAAGGGGAGCTTTTGGTATTTGACCCGATCGGGTACTGTGCTAGGGCCCGATCGGGTCTGGGGTCATTTGTCGCGAATTTCGTCTTTTGCTTTCCGTTTTAATTAGACTTGAGGGGGTATTATAAATACCTTTTTCCTCATTATCTTTCATTCATCTTTTATTCATCTTTCATTAGGCTTTAGACTAGTTTTATTCTTCATTGTTCTTAGTTTAATTCAAACACTTTAGATTAATTTAGAGGTGATCAAACCTATTTCGATTTCAATAAAAGTTCCTGCTTTCCGTCAATTGGTACTCTTCTCTACTCTTTATCTCTTTAATTACTTTGATTGCTTAGTTTAATTATTCAATTGTTCATGATGCAATTCTTAGGGTTTCATATTAGTTTTGTTGTTGCCAATTCGATTATGAGTGAGTAGTTCTCTTTCTAGGGTGTTAGATAGGAAAGCCATGTTTATACCATGATTGTGATTTAGATTTCTATCAATTTCTAGGGCTTGATTAGGGTGATTGTGATGTGGTTTGTTCTTATTGAGTAATTAATGTCAGTGTACAATTTCATTGATTGCTTGTGGTTAATAGTTGTTTGCACAGATCCGTCTTACGACTAGAGGCCTAGGACACATCAGTAGTTCTGATTACGTTAGTGAACATGCGGCGTATGTTGAACTATGAGCGTTGAGTCTTAACCATAGCTCAACATAGGCTCTAATCTCCCGACTCTTGACTTAGGTTTTAATAGTAGTTACCCTATTTGATTGGTATAAGCATGGTGGACCGACCTAATACCCTAGACTTTTATTCCATAGTTTAATCCTCGATTTATTCAGTCTTCCGTAGTCTATTCCTTAGTTTAATTAATTCCTTCCTGATTTCATCTGGAGTAGCTGAATTGGTTGAATTTTGATTTAGAAACTCTGTCTCCCTGTGGATTCGACCCTGCTTCCACTGACTACCTAGTTAGAGGTCCGTAGGTTTATTTTTGATTAGGTGACACGACTAAAACCTATCAGGGTTGTGCCAATTGGTGTCTTAAAAGCCGTCCTATAAGCCCATAAAGCATCATCAAGCTTTAATGACCAATCCTTGCGAGATTGGTTCACGGTTTTCTCCAAGATGAGCTTCACCTCCCTATTTGGCACTTCCGTTTGGCCGCTACATTGTGGATGATAAGAGAGCCCATTTTATGATGCACCCCATATTTGGAGAGGAGTGCTTGGAAACTCTTTTTGACGAAATGGGATCCCCTATCACTAATCACGGCTCTCGGAACCCCAAACCTTGGAAATATCACGGGCTTGAAGAGCTTGGTAACTACCTTAGCATCATTTGTAGGAGAGGCGATTGCTTCCACCCATTTGGAGACATAGTCAACCGCCACTAAAATGTAGGAGTTACCAAACGAAGAAGGGAAGGGTCCCATAAAGTCTACCCCCCAAACATCAAAGACTTCCAATTCTAAAATGTTTGTGATGGATAATTCATGCCTCTTGGAGATGTTGCCCACCCTTTGACACCTATCACAAGCTTTCACAAAGCCCCAAACGTCCTTGAACATGGAGGGCCACCACAATCCACAAGATAAGATCTTGGCAACGGTCTTGTCGGCACCCATATGTCCTCCAACGGGGGATGAATGACATTTCTCAATCACACTTGCAATCTCATCATCGGGAAGGTATCTTCGATACAAACCATCCTCCCCCCGCTTGAACAAAAGTGGGTCCTTCCACGCATAAAACTTAGAATCATGGAGGAACCGCCTTCGTTGTTGATATGAAAACTCAAAAGGAATGATCCCACAAGCCAAATAGTTCGCCATGTCGGCAAACCATGGGGTATCAAGGGCTTTGATGGAGCATAGGAGATCATCCTTTAAGCTACCATCAATGGGCACATCATGAGAGGGGGAGTCTTCATCCAAAGGCAACCGGGAAAGGTGGTCGGCCACCAAGTTTTCCGTTCCATTCTTTTCTCTAATCTCAATGTCAAATTCTTGAAGGAGCAAGATCCAACGAATCAACCGCGGCTTCGCATCTTTCTTGGACATGAGATACTTGATGGCCGAGTGATCCGTGTATACTACCACCTTGGAGCACACAAGATAAGGCCGGAACTTATCAAAGGCAAATACAACCGCCAACAACTCTTTCTCCGTTGTGGCGTAGTTCTTTTGAGCCGAATCAAGTGTCTTGCTCGCATAGTGAACAAAATGTAGCTTTCCCTCTTTTCTTTTCCCTAAAACGGCTCCCACTACATAATCACTTGCATCACACATTAGTTCAAAAGGCAAGCTCCAATCCGGAGCTTGCACAATGGGGGCGGAAATAAGGGCATGCTTTAAAGTCTCAAAAGCATTCATGCAATCACTATCAAAAACAAATTCATTATCTTTTTGCAAGAGGCTAGATAGAGGCCTAGAAATCTTATAGAAGTCCTTTATGAACCGGCGATAGAAACCGGCATGTCCCAAAAAAGAACGCACTCCCTTCACCGTAGTAGGTGGGGGCAACTTCTCGATGACCTCAATCTTGGCCCTATCTACCTCAATTCCCTGTTGGGAAATCTTGTGTCCCAACACAATGCCATCCTCAACCATAAAATGGCACTTCTCCCAATTAAGTACTAGATTCATCTTTTGACATCTTTGAAGCACATTTTTCAAGTTCTTGAGACAATCATCAAAAGATGAACCTACTACGGAGAAGTCATCCATGAATACCTCAATGGTATCTTCCAACATGTCCGAAAAGATGGCGGCCATACACCTTTGAAATGTAGAGGGCGCATTGCACAAACCAAATGGCATCCTTCGATAAGCAAAGGTACCAAATGGACAAGTGAATGTAGTCCTTTCTTGGTCATCGGGGTGGATGGTAATTTGAAAGAACCCCGTATAACCATCAAGGAAACAAAAATGGGAATGTCCCGCCAATCTTTCCAACATTTGATCGATAAAAGGGATGGGGAAATGATCTTTCCGGGTGGCTTTATTCAATTTCCGGTAATCTATGCACATACGCCACCCGGTCACCGATCTAGTGAAGATTTGTTCTCCCTTTTCATTAGTGATGACAGTCATGCCTCCCTTTTTAGGGACCACATGGACGGGACTAACCCACCGACTATCGGAGATAGGGTAGATTATCCCCGCCTCAAGGAGTTTCAAGACCTCCTTTTTGACCACTTCCTTCATATTGGGTTCAACCTCCTTTGAGGCTCAATAGAAGAAGCATGATCGTTATCAAGATGAATTCTATGCATGCATAGAGTAGGACTTAGCCCTTTGAGATCTTCAATGCTATACCTAATGTCACTTCTATGTTCCCGAAGGACATCAAGAAGTTGAGTAAGTTGAGTGCCTTCAAGTGTAGCATTGACTATCACCGGGTTAGTCTCACCCTCACCAAGAAAAGCATATTTTAAAGAAGGGGGAAGGGGTTTCAACTCTACCTTGGGAGGAGGCTTAGAACTCTCCTCCTTAGGTGAAGGCACCTCAAGAGCCTCAATCTTCTCCTCCTTTGAACAATAAATTGGAGAGGCATCCATGGCAAGCTTGAAGTTTTTCCCTTCCTCATTATCTTCCAAATCTTCTCCCAAAAGTACATCTTCCAAGGGGTCTTTCTTACCCCTTAAACTCTTTAAAGTCAAGACCTCTTCATCAAAACTATCAATCCTCTTCACCTCTTCCATTATTGGAGACTTCATTAATTGCTTGAAATTCCATACTCTCATCTCCTACCCTCAAAGTAAGCACATCGCGCTTCATATCAACATGAACTCCGGTCGTCTTAAGGAAAGGCCTCCCAAGTATAAGAGGGACTTGCGAGTCTTCCTCCATCTCCATAACCACAAAGTCACAAGGGATGAAAACCCTTCCAACTTGGACCGGTACATCCTCCAACTCTCCAACCGGAACTTTCACCGATCTATCGGCGAGTTGAATGACCCTCCTAGTAGGCTTAAGCTCAAAATTAAGTTGCTTAGCGATGGACAAGGGCATCAAACTCACACTTGCCCCCAAATCCGCCAAGGCCCTCTTGGGCTCCAAGTCCCCAATCTTCAAAGGTATAGAAAATGACCCCGGATCTTCAAGCTTCTTGGGTAGCTTGTTTTGAAGTACGGCACTAACCTCGGCGGTCAAAGCAATGGTGGCACTTTCCTCGAGCTTGGTCTTGTTGGAGAGGAGCTCCTTAAGAAACTTGACATAAGTAGGCATTTGAGACATGGCTTGTAGGAAAGGGATGTCCACTTGAAGCCCTTTCATGACTTCCAAGAATTTCATGAACTTATCATTGAGTTGCTTCTTAGCTAGCCTTTGAGGAAACGGAACCGGAGGCACATAAGCTTTAGGTGCCGCTTGACTAGCCCCTTTGCGTTGCTCATGAACCTCTTTCTCTTGGCTTGACTCAACATCACCTTCATCCTCCACAATTACCTCCTCAAGAAGCTTCTCAACCTCCCCCTCACTCCCCCTTTTCTCAACTTTCGGGCTTTCATTCACCTCATTAGGCATCTTAGGCCCCTCATAGTTTGCTCCGGATCTCAAAGTAATGGCCTTAGCATGCTCGTGAATCGCGGGTTGGCTTGGGAATTGAGTAGAAGAAGAAGAAGAATTGCTTACTTGTTGGGCAATTTGGGCAAGTTGGGTCTCAATCATTTTGTTGTGAGCTTGCATTTGTTGTAAGGAAGAGTGAATATCCCCGAACTTCTTATCATTATCGGCATTGGTCTTGGTTTGTTGGGCTAGGAATAGTTGAAGTGTAGACTCAAGTGATGAAGGCTTGGGTGGGTTAGGCTCAAAGGGTGGTCTTTGTTGTGGTTGATTGAAACCGGGTGGTCGAAAATTGGAGTAGTTGTTGGGATTTTGTGGTGGAGGGTATTTCCATGTTCCTTGAGAGGGGTTGTTCCACCTCCATTGGTTGTTGAAGTTTGAAGGCCCCTCTTGTCTTGCACCAACCCATGCTACATGTTCCGTAGATCCTCCACAATAAGAGCTTGCATGATCGGTACATCTACAAATTTCACAAGAGAAAGCTTGGGAAGGTGGTTGGCTAGGGAATGCCAAGTTCACCTTCTCAAGTTTCTTAGCTAGAGTGTCTAGCTTAGCATGGATATGATCCATGGCCTCAACATCATAGTTCCCTTTACCACTAACCTTCTTGCTAGTAGACCTTGTGTTCCCCCAAGAGTAGTGCCACACAACCTCTTCTATGGTGGGCTCAATATCTTCGACCCGTAGCTTGGTGAGTTGACCCCCGCTCCGGAATCAAGACTAGCTCTAGTCATAGGAAGCAACCCATCATAGAAACTTTGCATCAACATCCATTGACTATACCCATGGTGCGGACACGACCTTCGGAGGTCTTTGAACCTATCCCATGCCTCATTCAAACTTTCATCTTCATCTTGTATGAAATTAGAGATCTTTCTTCTAGCCTCGGAAGTCTTCTCTTGGGAGTAGAACTCATCAACAAAAGCCGCCGTTACTTGTGCCCAAGTAGTCAAGGAATCGGGAGGTAGAGATTGTAGCCACTTCTTAGCTTTCCCCATGAGAGAGAAATGAAAAAGATTAAGCCTCACAAACTCTTGAGTAACATTATTTTGCTTGACCGTGGCACAAAGCTCAAGGAAGTTCGCCAAATGGTCAAGTGGACACTCATGAGCACATCCTCCATAAGGCTCTTGCTTGATCATTCGAATCAAGTGTGGAGAGAACTCAAAGTTTGCGGTTGTTGTCGGCCTCCGAATCCCACTTTTGAGCTCAAATGCTTCGGGGTCACCATAGTCCCTCAAAGCTCTTGGAACAGGTGGATCCACCGCCATAATACTAGAAGTTGAAGAACGAGATTGATCTTCCTCAAACACCTCCCCCGGTTGCTCCTCACTAGTAGATAGTACCCCTTGGTTCCCGAAAAATCCTCCTCAACTCCCGTAAAGTGCCCTCAAGATTGTGGTCAATTGGAAGCAATAGATCTCCTCGTAACCTTCTTGACATGCAAATACAAAAGCTCAAGATAGAAATTAGTAACACAAGGGCTTACCACCAAGTAGTAAGCAACCTATTGGTAACCAAAAGAAAATAAAAATTAGAAAAGGGGAGAAGGAATAGACTTGACTTAGACTCAAAAATCACAATTCAAAGCAATGTAATCCGTTGCTTCCCCGGCAACGCGCCAAAATTTGACACGGTCGTTGCACGTGCCAAATATATATACCTAACTTAGCCAATTTAGGGTAAGAAAGGGTCGATTCCACAAGGAAGCAAGGATTAGCAAGGGTTGAAAGCGATTAAGCGAGCTAAGCCTATTTTGAGTGATTTTTAAGATTAATTGATTAACTAAGAAAATAAGAACTAATTAGCCAACAATTAAACTAAATGATTTGGAATTAAACTAAATGATTTGGGTTTAACAAATATAAGAAGACACTAGGGATAGGGGAATCGCTAGTTAACCAATTGCTAACCTATTCGTCAAGCCAAGGGGATTCATTAGGTTCAACTAAGGGACTAAGGTCGCTCATATGTTTCCTAATTACTCTCTCGAGCTAATTAGGAGGACTTAATCAACCAATTTTACCTATTCTCATGGTAAAATCAATTGCTCAAGTATTTCCACAACTCGTAGCGATTCTATTAAGGTCCTAGGTAGCCTAACACCTATTCTCATGGTGAAGTCAACCTATTGACTAACCTAAGGTCCATCAAAAGCTTCATCTCTCAATCCTTCACTTTTGATCCCCTAATCTAGTTCAATTGATGATCAAACAATTAAACAAGCAATTAAATAGGTTAGTCAACCCAACTTCACCTAAATCTACCCCCCTAGCTTGACTTTTGAGGTCAACTCATGATCTACCTAGTTCATCCCCTTCCCCGAGCCTAGAAACTACTCTAAAGCCATTAAAGAAGCAAAATGAAAAGCTTGAAGTATTAAATGAAGATCAACAATGGTAGAAATCAACATAATGAGCTAAACATCAACTAACCAACACTAATCAAAAGCTTAAACAAGATAAACAAGTAAATAGGAAAAATAAAGCAAAAGATAGAACAAATACTCTAAAATGATGAACATAAAAGGAGAAACTCCATAGAAATACCTTCAAAAGCTTCAAAAATGGATTCAAGATCTACTTTATCTCTCTACAATTACTTCTCTCTCTAATTAGGCTAATAATAATTCTGGAATTAAAAAGATATTCTAAGATTATTACAAAATTAGATTTATACCCCGTAGAAATAAGGGCAAAAACGGAAAAACGAAATAAAAACTACGGAGCCTGGGCAAATGGAGAGCCCGCTCCTCACAACATGGAGCGCCCGCTCCATGCTTGGAGCGACCGCTCCCCAAACGCTCCTGGGTCGCTCCAGCTCACTGATTCTCTGTCTTCAATTTTTGACCCCTGGAGCGCCCGCTCCTCTGTTATATACCTCTTCTTTGCTTGATAACCTTCAAAATTCTCGAGGCAAATGTTAGATGGGGAGGGGGGTATGCACATGCATATGCAACAACCTATATATACATCCTAACTATATGCAAATGAGCTAATGTAGATGCTAAACACAAGATAATAAGAAATGATGAAAAAGGGAAGGAAAAGGAAGTTAAATGACCTAAAATGCATCTAAATGCCCTAAAACTACATGCAAATAAGTGAACATAAAGTCCACTTATCATTGCTCGGTTTGTTCAGTGTTGAGGGCCTATACTTTGAGTTGTCGACGTCGAAATGCTTGGGGGAGGATAACACTACCCTTAGCATCTCTTCGCCAAGAGTTATGTACGGGGAATATTGTGACTTAGTCATGATTGACTTCGTACCCAAACTCAGATAACGTTTTTGGGTTATATGCCTCAACATGTATGTTGTGTTGTCTTGTGGAATTGTTTCGCATGTATACCTTGCCGTGTATACCTTGAATGTTGCTTAGATTCCTATGTATACCTTAGCGTGTATACGTATGTTGGTTGTTTGAGTTGATTTGTATACCTTATCGTGTATACTCATGTATGGAAGTTGTTTGGATTTTCTTTGTATGCCTTGTCGTGTATACATTGCTCTTGTATTTGATTTATCCTATGGGCGGCATGGTCCTAAGAATTTGGTTTGATTGTCCTAAGGGCGGTATGGTCCTAGGATTTGGTTACTTAACCATGGGAGGTATGGTCCATTGGTTCACTCACGGTGGTATGATCCGTTGAGTTTTGCTATCCGGAACGGGCGGTACGGTCCTCGGATATGCAACGTAGGCCTTGGGCGGTATGATCCAATGAGTCTACTCACAGGCGGTATGGTCTGTTGTCTGATTTGATGTGAGATTGGTTGTGTGAGTTGATTTGATGATTGGAATTGAGCTTTCTCTTTATGCATGTTTGATGCTTATGACTTGTTGTATCTCGTTTTGCACGATGTGAGCATGTTATCTTTGCGATGTATGTCTTTGGCGTTATTTCTAACTTTCTTTAAGTTTATTATTTGTTCCTGTTTGGGCTGGGAGAAATGCTAGTTACTCCCCACTGATTGTGGAAGTTGTTGATTTATTATGCAGATGACGATGCTGTTTAGGATTGTTACGGTTTGGACCGACATTGTGTTATTGGCCTTGTGAGCAAGAAGGTGGTGCTTGTCATCGTGGATGAGCATTTTGAGTCGGGGATTAGGACTAGCTACTTAGTGGGTCTTAAGTAGTTTTCTTTATTTATTGTCGTATGTTTTGAACCATGGATTTTTAGTATTGTCTTCTGGATTTGGATCACTTTATTTTGAGGTCTTTTGGAGTTTTTCATAGTTGTTTTGGAACTTTGGTTGGAATGAGAGTATGGGACCTCATTTCCCTTTTTATATGAATGTCGGAAGATAATTACTTTATTTGGAGGATTTATGCTTAATTATAGCATTAATTCTACTCCTTAGAGTAGCATCTCCGTCTTAGTGGTATTTCCGCTACCACTAGTTGCTTTATTTCATTTTCTATTGCCTCATTTCTTCTTTGTATCGGACGGGATGTTACAACATAACTAAGGATGGTTCTTCGTTTATGGGGGAGAAGATGAGTTGAAGGTAATTGGTTACACTAATGTCAACTTCTAAACTAAAAGGGATTATTTCAAATCAGAGCCTGGATTTGCATTCAATTTGACTTGAGGAGTAGTGTTGGAAGAGTTCTACATAAGGCAATATGGTTGATTATATAAATGAATATGAGTATATATATTGCCGCTTTTGTGGATGCCAAGGAAGTTGTGTGGATTAGGTTGTTCACATTTGAACTAGATATGGTCTCTAATGTTGCCTATATTATATAACTCTATTGTGACAATATTGATGCTACAGACCAAGCAAAGGAGCAAAGGTTCCATCAGATATCCAAGCAAATTATCCAAATATAGCACTTGATCAGAGAGATCATTTATAAATGGACGACAGTGCAACATATTTTTGAACTAAACCCTTATTGCAACCAAAGCATGAGAAGCATACAACTGCTATAAGAGTTTAGCACATTGGCGAATGACTAGTTTAGATGTTTTAAGAATATCTTGTGAAACATTGCTTGCATTTATCTAATTTAATGTAAGTTAGGATTATTTATTTAATCATGGTTAACTTAAATAAAGTTCCTAAAATTATTTTACTTTCATATTAGTCACTTGATATGACTTCATTGTTAGAAACCTCATCAAGGGAACATGAGCTAAAATAATAATTTTTCCTAGTTACATATCATTATTAATTGTAACAATAATGATTTTTTATAGTAGCTAGTTTGTAAATTCATTGATGATCATTTCATTGATTATTATAGGGACATGAGATGCCTAATCAATTGCATTGGTATATGTTAGAGAAAATAAAGTGAACAGACCCGCCTATAGAGAGTTCCCTAAGATGTGAAAGTCATGAGAACAACTCCTAAATTGTATAAGTGAGATTCCTTTGGCTTCAGTCTAAAACATATAATTGTGCAATAATTAGTATGCCTTGGATTCGTCAAAAGTCGTGTCGTAAAAGGGGGCTATAAATGCGAATTCTAGGTTTCTACGAATTGTATAGTTAATTTAGTGGTTAGCTAAGAAAAGATTATCCACCCATCTAATGGGACTAGTTTTTATTACCAATTGATAAATAAGAGTGAAAATGCATGTTGTTCCCAAATGTCTTATTAGTTGACCATTTCGCGAATCGAGGCATATTTGATAAGGCATAAGGATGACATGTTATTTTACCCTATGATCAAATAAGGCATTAAAGGATAAATGAGTCATATTTCACACTTGTTCCTAAGGAGAAGTGGGAGATTGAAGGAGATGTCTTCAATCAAGGTTAATAATCAGTTACTAAACATTCAATGAACACTATCTTAAATGATTTTTTATTATGGTCACAGTGTTATTTGCGAGAAACCAACTATGATCCATAAAGTTATATGTATCGTGTTATTTCTTTAACCATTTAAGTAATTGCGGTTACATATAACATCGACGATTGGATATTAGGAATTAGGGTTTACAAATTCTAAAGCAGTTTAAGTTCTAGTGGGAGTAGGCAAGCAAAAGAAAAACTATAAATAAGGCAAAAGGGGAGAGGCGCCACATCCCTGCTACATGCCCCTCTCTCCATTTCTCTTATTGTGTTGTTTTTCCTTCCCCCTCCTACAAAAAACCCCTTCGCTAGAAACCGAACTAATTATCTTCCTAGACGTTGATCTGGGGATTCAATCTATTGGCGGTGGACTGCAGTAGAGAATAATTTCACTTGAAGACTTTGAAACATCATACAGTCCTAAGATTCATTATCAATATGTAAGTTAGTTTCCTTAGTTAGGCTAAAAGTCAAGTTCTTGGAAATTCCACTAAGTATGCATATTCCCCTTCATAAGTCCCTACAACGGGGCAACGGGGTATCCATTACGGGGGGGGGGAAGGAAGGGGAATGCCCTTAATTTCATTTACTATATCCATTGGGAGATAGTTTGCAACTTCTTGAAATCCCAAATTAAAGAATGTTATGTTGCAGGTTTAGATTCAGTTGTACTATTAACCATTGTCTATAGCCCAATTATTTAACTAGAAGAGGATGTCTTTAACTATCCCAATTTTCCACCAGGTCCCTCTTTTGATTAGGTCCTGTTGTGCAAGGATTTTCCTCCTAATGAGAGAATCTCTAACTTTTGGTGTATAGTCGAACAAGGAGGAATAAAATACTTTTCTTTAATAACTTTAGCCCATAGGCTGTTTGGGTTGGAATTTGAAAAACAAAAATTCCAGTCCAATTTAGCGATAAAAGTTTGATTAAGGGGTAGTGTCTTACTCAACCCTTAGCCCCCTAATGTTTCAGGCGACAAATTTGTCCTAAGAGACTAATGGATTGTTGTTTTTAACAATTTTTTAATGCCAAAAGAAGTTACGATGGGAGACGTTAATTGTATTCGCGATGTCCTTAGATAGTAGGTTAGAAGAACAAATTTAAGTAGGGAGAACTTCAAGATTTCTCTAGATTTGGGTGTATCCACCAACTATAGAGAGGAACTTAGTTTCCTGGTGATTAAGGCGTTATTTTATCTTAAGGGTAATTTTACAGTAATCATCATTAATTAGATAATGTCCACGGAAGGAGATTCCTATATAGTTCCCTAAATAAGATTTCAGGGATATTTTAAAGACTCCTTAGATTATGCTTTCGTTTAGTCGTGGTATTCTTAGAAAATATGATTGACGATTTATGGAAATTGACAAGTTAACATGAGTAGAGAAAGAAATCATCTAATATTGATTTTAAACGAGAGCATGCCGAAGAAGTGGCTTTTTGAAAAAGACAAGATTGTCGACATCAACACGTAGGCTGAGGATGTAGAAGGAGTCTTGTCAGATCTTGAACCCGATTCCAGCTTTTAGTTTCTGGCTTTCTACTAAGAGTTTCCTAGTGAAAGCCTCAATGCATAAAATAAAAAGATATGGGGACTAGGGTCCCCCAAGCGTAGTCCTCATTTGAGCATTTTCGCACTTCGTCCATTTATGTTAATGGAGTAGGAGACCTTAGTAATACCTTCTTTGACCCCATGTTATAGCTTGCCAAGTTGGTTTGCCATGTCCAAAGGAAACCCCATTCAATTACGTCGTAGGCCTTTTTCATGCCTAATTTTAGTGTAAACCACCCTTTTACTATTTTTGTATTCATATATTCAAGTACCATTAAAATGTTGTCGTGAATTGACCTTTTGTAAGTGAAGGCATTTTGGAAGAGGCTGGTTACTCATTGTAGGATGGGATTGAGTCTTTCGATCAAGATTTCATCTTTAGCTTTATAAGGTGTATTAACCAGACTGATTGGTCCAATATGTTTTTGATTTTCAAGAATATCATTTTTCAAAATAAGCTTTACTAGCTGATGGTTCAAAAAGGGCAAGAATTTTATCGTGATGAAAGAAGCCCCAAATGGCTAGGCAAATATCTTTATGGATAATAGCCTAATAGACCTGGAAAATTTATCCATAAAATTGTCAGATCCCCAGCATTATGAGGGTTCATATTGAAGAAGGCATCTTTAATATATTTGTTAGAATCGAGGCAATTCGTAATAGTTTATCCGACCTAATGATGGTCGGTTGTAGAAAGTTTAGATTTGAGGTTCTTTCATTGGGATGGTCTTATTTGAATCCGCTTGTGATAAATTGCAAAAGGACGTTCTTTATCTCGGCTTAATTTTCAACCCAACTACCTAGGTCATCTCTAAGTCTATAGATTGTATTTCCTACTTCTTTGTGTTTCATCTTATTGTGAAACAAGAGAGAGTTATGATCACCCTGAGTAAGCCATTGTTTATGGATGAAGGATCCCCAACTTTTTTTGTCGAACAAAAGGAGCTTTTCCCTTTGCTTGATGATTATTGAATTGTGATCAACTATGATTAAATTAAAAGGAAGAGTCATTAGGATGGCTTCAAGTTACTGGATTTTCTCATTGTCTTTTATGAGTTTGTTATTGTTGTTGCCAAATTTCTCAAATGTCTTCCTTTTAAGATATAAGATCATATTTTATTGAATTTGGAAGAATCTTGAGCCTTGTATTAGAATGTTCCAAAGCTTCTTAACTATGGAATGAGATTCTTCATCCAAAGTCCAAAAATTTTGAAATCTAAAGGTTGGAATAAGGTGGTAGAAATAAAAAAAAGTATAATTTTTCAGAGAAGTTGAATTCTAAAAAATTAACTTAAATCAGAAAAGTTAATTTTTTTCCAGTTTTAGTAAAAAACAAATTTACATTTATGAGAAAACCTATTATTGTTTTTTTAGAAACATCTGATATAACTGTAGTAGTAGTAAAATACATAAGGCACTAATTAAATAAAGGACAATTCTCATCAGCAAACCCATATTTTTAGAAAACCAAGTAGTAACCAAAGTATTTTTTTATTATACATTAGTTGGACCACCACGTGCTACGCACGCGGTAGCCAATTTGGATTCTAACAAAAATGTTACGCATAATTTTACAATAAATTTAAGGTGGAAAAAATTATATGCACTAAGAAAATTACAAAGACTTAGGTCGAACAGTTTATCGATGGACGTATGGGTAGTCCATATTGATTTTAATTTAAAATAGTAATAAAGTTTTACATTACAAATTTGCAATTGAAACATCTTACATTTTAAGTTAAAACCTTTTATGTGATTGGAATATTTTTTAATTTCATATTTATAAAAATTAGAGAAACAATTTTTTGAGATTTATTATGTAGTACACGTAAATATATCTTTTATGAAAAAAGTGCACTTAATGTATTTTATATAAATTTGAGTATTTATCCCAGATCCTATCCTCTTAAACACCGATAGATCCTACATTGCTTTCTATATAGTACATCTTCAATATTTGTAAAGACAAAATGTATGTTAGAAACATACCTATAATCCTTAAACTGACAAAATCTTATTATATTTACATTTCATTCTTTATTTTCAAAATTTTGAAACTTTCATACTCCATCTATTAACTAATACATAAACATATATATATATATATATATATATATATATATATATATATATATGGTCAAATATGTTCATTGAAAATGCTGGCAGCCAATGTAGAAGAACAACATAGCGATTATATATTTAAATTTATGGATGATTAAAATTATCTAGTTGCGGCTGATCTAAATATCGTCATGGCTCTGCCACCGGGCAACAAGTTTGGGTGTTTAATTAAGGATATTTTGTACTTCTTATCTCTGGTTGCCTTTTGTCTTATCTATCGACGATCCATTAATAGGTGGTTATAAAAGGAGGTATGATGATAAAGCCAAGTCTCAAGCTAATGTTTGAAATGATGGAATTTTATCCAAACATGTGTTTTTTTTCTTTATGAAATTTCATTATTATATGACTCAATACCACATTTATTTTAGTGGAGTAGTAATGTACAATAATGATAATTTATAAATAAAACATTATTGGGGAGTGGAAATTAAAAACTTTTTCATGGACATTGGTACAAAAAAATTACAGTTCCTTCGTTCTTGAAGAAATGCAAATACGTTAACCATAACATTACTCGCTCGTTTCACTTTGACCATTATTTATGATTTGCATGTAAAAAGATAAAAAAATCACAATGATGTGGAATCTTATTAGATTCTTCTATATATATATTTTCTAGATGACAAGCTTACTTCCTTTGTTTTGCAAAACTTGCAACATTAGTATAGTAACCACTATTAATCTACCAATCTTCTTCTATATATTTTTCCAAGTGTATAAGAAAAAATATAGCCATGTGGGGTCTTATTTGATTCATCTTAATGTATACTATTATAAATATCAACTTTTTATAATTTTTACTTATCAATAATTAGAGATATTAAAATCCAAAGTATTGTATTGGACAGTGTGCAAACAAGAAATGTTGCGAGTATTGCGAAACGGAGGAAGTATAAATTTAAGTATTGATAATTACCTGTAATAAGACTTTAAAGGCTGCATTGGAAAATGTGGAAAAGTTAAAGGTTACATTTATTGAAGAACGGAAAAAGTATAACTTTAACCATGAGCAACATTTTATTATCATCTACCAAATGAGTCGTAGATTCTAACGTGCAAAAATTACTCTTTTGATATCACAAAGAAGAAGAGGAGGGAAAAAAAGCTTTAAAAAGGACAATTGGGTATTGCAAATTTGCAAGATGTGAGTACAAATCGGGTTTTTGAAGTAAAACGTCAATCTTTCAAGTTTAAAAAAGTTGTTAAAAATTGAAACAAGAATGTCAAACATATATTTCCTTTGAACATTGGTTTGACTAATATTATCTTATTTTATTCGAATGTCAAATAATAAATTCTTCGAAAATCAATGTACAAAATTATATTTAATATTTGAAAGTTCATATCCGATTTGATTTGAAATTGGAACTCAAAATAATCGAATTAGATCCTAATCAAATTATATGATTATTGGAGTTTTCTGATAAATTTCAACAATCTTAGCTCATGGGAATTTTGTGAAAGAAGATATATTTGCGTGAATTGTAAAGTGGAAACTGAAAAAGGGGAAAAAGACAAATTAAAGAATACTATTGACATTATGGTAAGTTTCCAACCGACTATGGGTAGACCTATCAAATAGGTCGTTTCGTATTGACTTCATATTCGTGGTAAATATAAATAATGTGTCGAAAGCCCTTAACACTAACCCCGAATCTCCGACCCATTTAACTAAACGTGTCAAAGACCCTTGACACTAACCTGATTTGGTTAATTAGCAATTAGTCGTGTCAGCCCATTAAGCTTTTAAGCCATGTGATTAGAAAATTGTTGACAAATAAATTTTTTCGTGTCTAATTTTGTTTTATCATTGCATAAATTCATCTTTAACTAACCACTAACTTTTCACCATACCGTAATTTCGAGAACCAAGGAAAAAGTTTCTATTTGACACCTTCATATCATATTATAATATTATAAATACCTGTTTTAAAATTAAACAAATACAACCTTGTCAGCTTGGATGAAAATCACTACACTAAATCAACCTGTTTATTAAATAGTTAAACTGGTGTTGACTCATTTAAGTGAACATCTCAAAAAATGCATCATTAACCCACTTACTTCCTATCGGGTTCGTGTTGTATTATCGTAATGCCACATCGTGTAATATTTTGACTACTCTAACTATCACACATCATCAGAAATGTAGGAAGAGAAAAATGAAAAAGGAAAACCAAATACTATACAATAACGGGAAGTAAAAATCAAAAACATATTATATTTAATAATTATAGATGGTTCTTTTTTTTATAGAAATAAGGCTACCATTATTATTATAGAGAATGACTTAAACTTGTTGATATAATTCCTAAACCTGTCATTATTCTTGGAGTTAGCTGTAATGACCAATTGAAAAATAACACCACAAAATAGAAAATTACCAGTTGAAAAAGAAAACTACCAGTTAAAAAAAATGTCGCCACAGATAAAATAACACCACGAAATAGAAAATTACAGGTTGAAAACGAGAAATTTAAAGAAATCTTTTGGTTTCCATTGGATTGACAGAGAAGAAAAGAGAAACTAAGTAGAGAAAAAGAAAAACAAGTTCACAACTCATAAATCACAAAAAACAGAGAAGGTAAAAGAGATGAGGAGAGATGCAGAGGAAGTAATAGAAAGAAGGAGAGAGAGGAAAATAAACAAAGGTAATTTTGATGAAGATAGGTGACGCCAACAGAAGGGACACGCATGGAATTTTTGCAAAAGTTAGCACTATAGGCTCTATAGCAATGCTAGAGGGAAAAAATATGAGGATGATGTCTGAATGACGGAGGAAGGGCATGGAGGGGATTACTGATATTGTCAGTACTGTAGCAATGCCATTTTTCCTCAAACCTCATATTCTCTTTTTAATATATGATATAAGAAAATAACCCTTAGCTTTTGCATAATATCCTGATGAAATTAATGGAGGTTTTTCATTAGTGTTTTCACCTTCCTCTTCCTTAAACCCACCTTCTTTTTTCTTTTACCAAACCTAATAGCAAACCACCTTCACCTTCGTTGTGCAAGAACTCGAGAGACACTCACCTTGGTTTTGAAATTGGGTAATATTAGTTAAGTGGTCTTTTCTCTCTCTTTTATTTTCCTCCTTTTAGGTTCTCTTTCCTTCTTATTCCCATTCCACTACCCTTCTTCCAATTCTAATGTTGTCATTTATCAGTCACATCACTGTACCACCTAGACTACCTTCCTCAAAAACCACCACGAACCACCACCAATGCATCACTAACCCTCTCTTTTGCTTTGATATGCTTATTCGTCCGTCCTTCTTCTAATTCATCTCCCCCCTCCTCCTCCTCCTCTTCTTCTTTTTCATTGGTTTTATCTGGGTTTTCTTCAGATTCATTTGTAATGGAGTCATGGGTGTTGCTGGTGGTAGTAGAAGAGGGGTAGAGATGGAGAGGAAAGAGAAGAGGAAGAGAAGATAGAATGTGAAATTATGAGATTTAAGAGTGAAGGTTTGGAAGAAAGGTTTTGGCTAGCAAGGTGGAAAATAATTGGGTGAGAAATGGTTGAAGGGGTTCTCAGAATGAAGGCCAGCGAGGGAAAACGAGGACGTTATGGTGTGAGAATGGTGGAAAGAGCTGCTAAAGTTGCCTCTATTGTTATACATATAGGAGGAAGAGGAGTGCAGTGGATTGGATTCAAATGGTTCTTATTGTATTTCAAAATGATTTTCAAACAACTTGGATTCATGGTTTATCATTTAAGTCGTAAAATAGAAAACAAGGAGAGAGATGGGTGGAGGCCGTGGTGGTGGGGGCGTAAGGCTAGGTGGAGGTTATGATGGTAGGGAGGTGGTTCTTGTCAGGGCCGTCCCAAATAATATGGAGTGTGCAGTGTGCTAGTAATTAATAAATTAGGCCTGCAAAAAAATTTTCTTGCTTTATTTTTATAAAAAAAAGTATCCAAAATGATCTTAAATTTGGTGAAATTGTGATCCAAATTTGATCACTGTAAAATGTATAAACCCATAGATGCTTATAGTTACTAAGTTTGACAACCGACTAAGTTTGACAAACCATCCGTTCCATCTCAAACTTAACCTTCAAAGAAAATAGTTAATGAATATGTTTAAAATATTTGTAGAGCAACAGCAAGTTAATATTTACTACAATTAGAAATCCGAATAAATTGCAAACAAAAATTGCTTTTATATATTTAAAAAACAATTGCTTGTAGTAACACCATTAATAAGTTGGAAGGGTACTTGATTTTAGAAACATAAACCAATAGAATTTGGAGAATCAACAATTTCAGTATCGCTAAGTATCATAAATTAATGTAAGCTATATTGTGACTAAAGCCCTTAAAAAGATTTACTAATTGCAGCCTCCTGTATATCTACCCCGCTTCACCATATGATTGTCATCAAATTAATACACACTCTTTGCTCTTCCCCTGTTCATTTTAGAACATGACTTTAATGATTCAAGAAAATAAAAAGTACACAAGTTGCAACCCTTTTATTCCTATTGCTTCATGGTTCACGCAATTCAGGGCCGTCCAATGATTCTGGGAGGCCTTGTGCGAAAACTCAAAAAGGGCCCTTAATTATAAATAAACGATTATTGTATAATAAATCAAAGAAATATAAATAATTATCAATCAACCCTACATATTTTACCAAAACCAAACTACTAAATTAAATAGTTCCTCCTCTTGAAAACGATAACTAAGAACTACTCCTTCCGTCCTAAATTATTTGCTACATATTGACTTTTAGCACGTTCATTTTGCCGCTTTGACTGTTTTTGAGTTTATATACGTAACGGAAAATATAATCATGTGGGATCTTGTTTGGTTCGTCTTAATGTGTACTTCTCAAATACTTCCTCCGTTTCTAAATAAGTGGAACATAGAGAAAGTGGGGGAAAACCAAGAAGGTTTGACCGTTTGAGAGAGAATCTTGGGGACCACAATTTAAAGAGAAAGGGTACTTTAACTAAATAAACAATTAGATATATATTGTTTGAGTAAGGGTAATCATGTAACTTTATAATTTCAAAATGTCCTATTTTGAGCTTGGTGTCACTTATTGTGAAATTTCCATATTAGGAAAGCGTGTCACTTATTTAGAAACGAAGGAAGTATAATTTTTGTAATTTTTTCCTTTACCAAATTTGATATATTAGTTTTAAAAATCGTAACTTGAAAACTATGAAAAAGTGAATGTAAAAATTAACTTGGGACGGATAGAGTAATTATTAAACTTTCACTTAAAATCCTCCTTCTTTCTTTTTCGAAGCAAAACCATAAATCGATTCTCTATATTCAACTTTGTCTACAAAATTGCTCTCAATAGATATTATTGCCAATTGAGTCTCTCTTGCGACATAGTAGACCGCAAATAGTTTTTGAACAATTTTAATTTAGAAACACTCCTTTCAGGAGATGCGATCGTCATTGGGGTAGTCAATATGATTCTATACGCAATAATTTCGTTAGGAATAGAGTTCTAATGTTTCAATAACTCCAAAATATCAATCGGGCCTATCTTCTCCCAGCCCAAAAATATTCTAAGAAACTTTAGCTCCATAAATAAATCATTTCCACCAAGATCATACAACAAGAATTTAAGCAACAATCTTCTGAATAATTCAACCTTAGAAGTAAATAAAGATCCAAACATGTCTACAAAATCTTTATATTGTTAAAATCTTCTATTAAGTGAAGCAATAGCCTGATCAACAACAAATAAAGAAAAAAACAACTCTAAATGACTCCTCCGCAGATTGAGAAGAAACGGAGGAATCATCTCGATTCTCATCAAAATGTCTCTTTCTTCGCATTTCTCACCTTTGAGGAAATATTAAATCAATATTCATTTTAGCCGCAATCTTTCTGGCTTCTTCCAAAGCCTCACTAAAACCAGTTTCTTTGTACCCTCAAAAAGAAATCAAACCCTTTACATATTGAATGGCCACGTCTATGAGCATATATATTATGCTTTGATTACAAAAGTTCTTTGACTAGATTAACATTATAAAACATTTCATACCAAATAATTGTTGTCACTAAAAATCAAAAGCATTAAGCTCATTCAATGCTAGGGATTTGGTTTCACTTCATATCTTCGTGTCATTATCTTTTTCAGCTACCTCACTACAAAAATGAGGGGGGCTTAGCGACAAAAAATTGGAAACCAATTTTAAAATGTTGCCAAATGGCAACCACAAATATATAAAATGTTGAAATGTTGCCAAATGGCAACCACAAATATATAAAATGTTGTCAGATATAAACTACCATCTTTGCAGCTGGCCAAAAAAGTCAAAAACTAGCCTCAAGTAAAGCTTCTTGTACATCCCCAATCTGAAATCTTGTAGCTTTCACACTTTCAATGTGACTTTTCCAAAGAGTGTCTGATAATGCTTTAAAAGTCAATTTTTTCACATTATCTTTCAAGATTTGCCATCTCTTGGTAGAATTCGCAAAAATTGTGTAAATCCTTTGAATGATTCCAAAAAAATCCCTAGTTTTAAGACAAGTGTTAGCCATATCACATAACGCCAAATTAACACTATAACAAGCACAAGGAGTATATAAATGCTCGAGGATTTATATTTAATTTTTTTAACTCCTTTGTGCTTTTCTTTCATGTTTGATCCATTATCATAACCTTGTACCCTCACGTCACCTAAAACGAGACCAAGAATTTCCATTTCATGTTTTAAAACATTAAAAAGCCCTTGAACAGTTGTATTATTGACATTCAAAAATCCTAAAACGAATTCCTCAATGGCAACAATTTTAGAAGAGACATCTACATATCTCAATATGAAAGACATTATTTCTTGGTGGCTAATATCAAGGGTGCAATCAAGTATCAATGAGAAATCGTTTACTTGTTTTACCTTATTAAAGATTTCGGATTTAATAGCACAACCAAGCAAAAGTATGAGCTCATTTTTTATTCTATGGCCAAGTACCCATATTATTCATATGCTCCATGCTTGTTTTGTGAACTTTTAGCGTATGGGAAACGTGTGCCTAATCGTCATACCCAATTTTTGCTAATTCCTCTCCTACCAGCCCTTTACCAAATATTTTACAACAGAAACAAAATACTTTATTAAGTTCCTTAGAGTAGAAAAGCCAATATCGATCATATTTATCCCCATTTTGTAAAACTTTAGTATGTAATGAAGCTGAAAAACGTCTAGCTATAAAATTTATCTTTAGGACCTCTAACAATATTCAAATATCTTTTAGGGCCATCCACAACTAAAATATCAATCATATATGACTCAAAGTATTCCAATTTCTTGGATCATATATATCAAACATATATAGACGATGCGGTTGGACATTACCTACTTTTCTTCAACATTATCACAAGTTTCAGCATTATCACAATCTTTCATATTATTATTTTCACTATAAACTTTATTAATGTCCTCCTCTACATCATTTTCATTAGGCACAACCGTCATTAGGCATGTTGTTATTATCGATATCCACATTATCATTACTACATCCGTTTTTTTATAAGTTTTGACATTTTCTATATAAAGAAGTTTCAAATTAGTTGTGACACTTTCTTATTTGGGAATTTCTTTCTCTCTATTTCTCTCCTCTCACATTCGCTCCCTATTTTATTTCTTCAATATCTCTATCCTCTTCAAATATTGTGTAGAACTCCGTGAAATAAAAAGTGTTACAACTAACTAATAAAAAAGAAGGAAGTACTGCCTCTGTTTTTATTTAATAGGGACATTTGTACTTTTCACGCATGCCAATGTCAATCTTTGAACATTAATATCTCGATATGCCCATGAGTAAATATTATAAAAAATTGATATTTTAACTCTACATATTAAGATGAATCACACAAGATCCCACATGACTATGTTTTTCCTTATGTGTAACTAACATAAGATAGTAAAAGACTAAAATGTGAATAGTAACAAAAGTCAAAGTGTCCCTATTAAATAAAAACGGAGGGAGTATTATTTTCTGATGACACTAGAGGTTCCTTTATAATAAATCTATCAAGAGCTCCTCGTTGACATTGAATGAAATTTTTTGTCATTTTTTCTTTTCACGCTTACCATGCCCATATTCATATCATATTTTTCCAGGAGACATGGTTAGTGTACTAAAACGAATCAACCACAACAAGAGAAAAATTGAACAATTAACCTGTCGTCGCTGCTTTATTGATTTTTTAACACAAACATTTGATCCCTTCTAGTTATTTCTTCCCTCAATGACAAGTTTAAAATTAGCATTCAACCTTCAATTAAAACAAACCAAAAAAAGAATGACTTAAAAACTAAAATCATTAAAAGTAAAAGTGTACGTCAATGGAAAAATTAAAGATTGAAATTCTACATTACTATATACAAATTCTACAAAAAAATACAAAAACACGACAAAAAAAAAAATTACATTTTCAACAGAACAGAGTTTTTGAAAAAAGATGAAAAAATTACCTTTCCACCAAAGTAATTGCAATTAATAACCGCTAATTCATTTTCAACAAGCATGAAGAATGATTTCCAACTTAATCTAGTGTTTGTTAGAGGAATTTTGAGCATAATTCAGAAAAAAAAATCTGAGTTTTGAGTGAAAGGAAATAAGGGAACAATTATATAAAGAATAATAATGGGGAAAAAGTTGGGAGAACATTTCGTTGTGGAAAGATTGGGCAAGATTTAGTTTATAGTTTCTTCAAACTTCTCCTTCAAGTGTGATTCTGTTCAACGCTTTTCGCTTCCTCTGTTCCTCAACTTATTCCGTTTTTCATTAACATTTAGCAGGCCCTTTTTTTGTTAGTGTTTTATGGTAATTTGGAATTCTGAAATTGGGGGCCCTTAGCGAATGTTCACTTTGCTCTCCCAAAGTGCCATCTCTAACGCAATTCTTCCCAATAGATTTCAGGATATTGGTTGTTAAAGAGATATGAAGGCAATGAGTTGATGAATCATCACTAACCCAATTGTAACTTATAATATGAAAAGCTAACCGTGTGGGTGAAAGCGAGATTTAATGGAGGAGTTAATTTGTAACACCCTGACAATTCTCTCTTTATAAAACATATAATTTCCAAACCAAAATAGAGAATCATCAAGGCATTATCGCCCGTGTGAAAAAGTATCGTCTTACTCAGAGTATTGCAGCGGAAAAAGCATTAAATATACTTTAATAAATACTTAAAACATAATAATTGTCAATCTAATATTCAAACCTCGAAAGTAATTCAAAACCAATCAAAACATTTTAGGAATAAATAATCCATAAATCAATTCAATAAAAATAACGTAAAGATAGGAAGCAAATAAAATAATAAAACGATCTCTCAACTTCGCTTCCCAAGTCCCAAATGAATATTAGTAAATTGAATTAGCAAAGTTGAGTACATACATAAATAAAATAAAACACGAAACTTAATCATGATACTACTAAGCAATAGAACATGATTAATAAATCTACTTCAAGACTTCAACTCGTAAAATAAGACTTGACTTCACAAGACATACAACATGATAAATCAGTAGTAAATTGAATAGACAATGGATCTAGTTGTCCAACCAAAAACCCGTCTTCATAATGAAATGCCGAGTTACGGGAGCGAATCCGTAACCCCTTGACCAACGATATCGAGGAACCTTTAGAAATAAAAATAAGGTACGGTGATCAATCCGACCCCAAGAATAGCCATAGGCTACCACCATTTACTCCAACTCATATTAGTCTAGAACTTCAGACGTGCACAAGTCTAAAGTTATTGCTATTCACTTCCACTTTAAGTATTAGTAAGTTATTCGATGTTGGACTCTAAACAGACAACCAACACATAACATGAATACAACAAATATTCCTCTTTTATCTTAGGATTAAATAAGTGATCAAACAATTCCAATTGACCAAGAATTAATCCTCCAATTTATTTGTTGACTTAAATCAACAATCAAATGTCCAATGACAATAAATATACATACCCTACAAAGCCCTCGGTCTTTCCAAAGTAGTAAAATAACCATAACCAATAATAATCCAACTTACTCACAAAGTCCGCGACCTTTGAGAGTAATAAAAAATCCAATAAGAGAAACAATACCAAAATCCATAATCCAACAATAAAATAATATTAATCTCTCATGTGAATTAATAAATAAACTTCCCTTCCCAAACATGCTTGAATCAAACATCCATTCAATCATGTAATAAAACATAGAGGCAATTAACATGCTCAACAACACATAATTCCAATTCAATAGCCACGTATGAACCATAAAAGGGTTCCCTATGCATGATACTACAAATAATCCTAATCCTTAGGACATGATACTAGTTTAACACATAAGGACATGTACGCACCTTGTGTAGACAAAGTGAGAGGCCAGTTTAGAATTCTAGAAGTTGCCTAAAGTATTTCTCCGCCTACCGAAACAATAGTACAACAATGAATTAATATTCTAATTAATACAAAAAAATATAATTTATTTTAAAACGCTTCAAACTCGTTTTAAAGTACTTAAAATACATTAAAGTTCCAACTTTTAACAACCTTTAATATGATACTCATAAACCTATACTTTAAAACCTCAAAAATCATTCCTTTAATACTTAAAACTCACTTTAAACCAATAATAATAAATATGAAATTATAATTTATATTCATGATAAATAAAAATCAAATCTTCAATAATTCGAATAACAAAATTTTCAACTTTATTATAAAACATACAAAACTCATAAAAATTATAACTTAAACATTAAACTATAATTAAACATTAAAGTAGAGGATAAGGGTTAAGAAATAACCGAAGAAAACAACGAAAAACCAGACAAACATGAAAAAAAAACACGTTAGGGTGGCGCGTGGGCTGGCGGTGCGGCGCGTGCAAAGACGCACGGCCGCTGCTGCTTGGTTGCTGGCGAACGAAGGCGGACGAGGGTGAGGGCGAGCATGGCTGCTGGCAGCAGCGGACGAATCGAGAGGAGAGAAGGGCGAGTGGTGTGGGAGCCTCGCCGGAAAAGTGAGTGAGGGTGAGTGGTGGTCGGCGCACGCACGGAAATCAAGGGGCGGAAAGAGAGGGAGAGGGCGCCGGTTTGGGGAGAGAAGGGAGAGGAGAAATAAAAAGTGTTCACCTTTGGGGTTTGGGGGGTAATTATAGGTTTTGCCTAAAAACCTATGGCACTTAGGTTAGGCTTAGGCTTGGGCCCAAGTTGATCATGAAACTTAAACAAATGGTTTAGGCTCCTCAACCCAATATTTAAAATCATTTTAAATACGATCCAAAATCTTTAAATAAAATATTCAATACTTAAATGCAACCACATAAATATTAATGATTATTTAAAACGTTTAAACAATCATTAGACTTTCAAAATAGGCAATACTTAAATAATTAATTAAAAATAAATATGAAAATGATTATAAATATACTTTAAATATATTTATAAAATTTATAAAATTACGGGGGATTACAGTCTACCCCTCTTAAAAGAAGTTTCGTCTCGAAACTTGGCACGAAAAACTAAAAACTTGGAAAAGCTTGTGTCACACATGTGCACAATTAACCTCAAATGTGTCACTCATGGACACGTCATTTTGCACCAACATGTGCAAATTGCAAAAATAAGCATAAAAATGCATAAAAATACCATAAAAAAAAGTAAAAAGCGCGAAATTCTACTGCATTCTACCCCTCTTAAAGAAAACGAGTTACGGCCTCGTAACTCACCTCAATAAACAAGTCAGGATACTTCTTTCTCATATCATCTTTGGCTTCCCATGTTGCCTCCTCGGACTCATGGTTAGACCAAAGTACTTTCACGAAAGTCACATCGAATTCCATCGGTAAAGCCAACTTGTAGGCTACTTTACCAACTCATTGCAAAATCTCATACGGACCCACATACTTGGCAATCAACTTGCCTTTGTTGCCAAATCTCATAACACCTTTAGTCGGTGAAACTTTCAAAAATACTTTATCGCCACGGCGAGCTCATCTTCACGCCTCTTCAAATCAACGTAACTCTTCTTCCTATCCCGGGCAGCTTGGATTCTAGCTTGAATCAACTTCACATTCCTGACGGTCTCCTTAATGAATTTAGTCCCTAGGACTATGTTCTCACTAAAGTCATTCCAACAAATAGGACTTCTACACTTCCGTCCATGCAAAGCTTCAAATGGTGCCATTTTTATACTCGCATAGTAACTATTGTTGTATGAAAACTCAATCAAATATAGTTATGGTCTTCCTAACTTCCTTGAAAATCAATTGCACATGCTCTCAACATGTCCTCCATAGTCTGATTGTTCCTCTTAATCTGACCATCTGTCGCAGGGTGAAAAGCAGTACTCATCTTCAACGTAGTTCCAAGATTCTGCTGAACTTTTCTGCCAAATTCGAGAGAAATCTCGAATCACGATCTGAAATAATATCCTTCGGCACGCCATGGAGTCTCACGACATGCTTGATATAAGTCTTTGAAAGTTGCTTCTTCTTCCACGTCTCTTTGATCGAATAAAGACGGCGGATTTAGTCAATCGATCCACCATCACCCAAATAGTATCATTGCCCGTCTCGGTCTTTGGCAATGCTGTCACAAATTCCATAGAAATTGAATCTCATTTCCATCCAGGGACTTCTAACAATTGGACCTTTCCCATAGGCCTCTTGTGATCTATCTTCACTTTCTGGCAAGTCAAACACTTGGATATTCCCCTCCCCTTGAATCCTTCCTAGAAGGTGGCTTGGGGGATGGAAAATGATGTAGATTTCCATTGGAGTAAAGTTATTTTGTTGAGTGTATTGCTCACTAGTTTTGGATGTTTTACTTTTGGATGTGTACATTTGTATATTTGTTTATTATTAATGATACTTATCTTCATAAAAAAAAAAAAACACTTGGATACGAACTAGGCGACTTCTCGCTTCATGTTCGTCCACCAATAATTCTCCTTAAGGACTTTATACAATTTATCACCACCATGGTGTACGGAATACGGAGTACTGTGACCTTCCTCCATAAGCTTCCTCTTAAGCTCTTTACACTTTTGTGGTATACACCACCTTTCTTTGAATCTCATACTTCCATCTTCATGGATCTTAAAATTAACTTCTTTTCCTTGGTTCATCTTCTCTCTAATCTTGTCAAGATGTTCAACTCCAACTTGACTCTCCAAGATCTCATCGAAAATCGGCGATCCTAACGACAAAGCGCTCAATCTTGCTTCTATCTCTCCAGGATTAAAAATCTCGAGGTTAAGCCTTTGCATATCTCGATACAACTCTTGGGAAGCTACCAACGCATTCACGTTATGGCTCGTCTTCCTACTTAAAGCATCAGCGACTACAGTCGCCTTCCCTTCACGATACCGGATATCTAAGTCATAATCCTTGATCAACTCTAACCATCTTCTTTGTCTCATATTGAGATTCTTCTGAGTGAAAATATACTTCAAACTCTTATGGTCGATGAATATCTTCACAGTCACTCTATAGAGATAATGTCTCCAAATCTTCAATGCAAACACAATAGCAGCTAACTCTAAGTCATGGGTAGGGTAATTAGACTCATACGGGTTCAACTGACGCGATGCATACGCAATCACCTTCCCATTCTGCTGTAACACACATCCCAGACCATTCTTCGAAGCATCACTATGTACCTCGAATCCATCATTCCCATCGGGCAGAGTCAAAACAGGTGCAGAGGTTAAACGACCCTTCAAAATCTGAAAGGCTTCCTCACACTTCTCATTCCATTCAAACTTCGACTCTTTCTTCATCAGCGTAGTCATAGGTCTCGCTATCCTCGAGAAATCTTTCACAAACCTTCTATAATAACCAGCCAATCCCAGAAAACTTCTTATATCAGACAAATTCTTCGGTCTAGGCCACTCACTAACGACTTGTATCTTCGTAGGATCCACAGAAACTCCTTCCTTAGACACATAATGACCTAAAAGTGCAACTTTCTCCAAATGGAACTCACATTTATAGAACTTGGCATACAATTGATTTCTCCTAAGCATCTCCAAACCATCCTCAAATGCTCACCATGTTCTTCTTCATTCTTCGAGTAGATCAAAATATCGTCAATGAATACCACGACAAACTTGTGTAAAAACTCATGGAAAATCCTATTCATCAAGTCCATAAACATTACAGGTGCATTGGTCAACCCAAATGGCATCACAGTAAACTCATAGTGACCATATCTCGTTCTAAAAGCAGTCTTAGGTATATCCTTATCGGCTACCTTTAATTGATGATACCCTAAACGCAAATCAATCTTCGAGAAAACACTAGCTCCATTCAACTGATCGAAAAGATCATCTATCCTAGGCAAAGGATACTTGTTCTTAATAGTCACGTTGTTCAACTCACAAAATCAGTACACAATCTCATACTACCATCCTTCTTTTTCACAAATAAAATTGGTGCTCCCGAAGGTGACGCACTAGGTCTAATGTAACCTTTCTCCAACAATTCTTGCAATTGAGTCTACAATTCACTCATCTCAGGAGGTGCCATCCTGTATGGTGCTTTCGAAATAGGTACAGTTTCAGGAACAAAGTCTATGGTAAACTCAACGGCTCTCTTAGGCGGCATTCCTGAAATTTCACTTGGAAACAAATCTAAGAATTCATTCACAATAGGTACATCCTCAATTCTCGACTCAACTTCCTATCTTACATCTTGCACACTACACAAGAATACTTCACAACCTTTCCTTATCAACTTTTCAGCTTGCATAACAGAAATGATCCCAAAACTCTTAGGTTTTCCAAAACGTCGGTACGAAATCGACTTCCCCTAAGTACTCTTCAAAACTACCCTCTGAACTTCACAATCTATCTTGGCTTTATAAGAACTAAGTCAATCCATTCCTAGAATAACGTCTAGGTCTCCCAAATTGAATTCTATGAGATAAGAGGGAAAGGTACAACCTCCTATATTCAACGGTAAGTTTCTAAACATCTTAGTACACTTCACAACTTCTCCAATAGGAATACTAATGTGAAAATAAACGACTTCAAAGTCTACTAGACCTAAACTCTTAACAATAGACGACAAAACAAAATAATAGGTCGCTCCAGAATCAAATCACGCTTTAACTAAAGTGAAATTGATAGAAAAAGTACCAGAAACTTAATCAGCGAACTTTTCAGCTTTAGTACGACTCATCACAAACAATTTCCCCGGAGCTTTACTCTTGTTGTTGCTGTTGTTGCTCCCATTCACAGGCTTAGTGTAGCTTCCATGACCATTCTGCGACCCCGAAGGTTTTGGTCCTTGGTTGCTAGCTTGGTTATAACCAGATCTCACCTGACCATTGCCTCCATTAGCATTATGTTCACGTTTCTGCTTTGTGAATCACTCGAACTCTCTATGTCCCTTCTTCTAGCAGTAATTGTATATAACTAGATCTCCCTTACAGTCTCTACCAGGGTGGTTCTTGTGACATCTCTTACAATAGTAAGTCCTCTCAGGCTTGGCCCCATCACTAGACCCTTGGCCATTCCTGTTCTGGAAATTTCCATTCCCATTCCTGTTCCTCTTGTGACTACCTTGACTTCCTCCAGCTTGGAAATCTTTCCTCTTATCTCTTAGGGCAACGTTCTTCTTGTCACGCCTAGTATGCAATCCATAAATATGAGCGGCTCGCCCATACACAATATCTAGGGATGTAAAGGTTTCACCTCCTAATCCCAATTGAATTTCCTCAGTAAGACCTTGCTCAAATATCTGAGCTTTCAGTTCCTCAGTAGCGACAATCTCAGGTGCAAATCTAGACAAAGCTATGAACTTGTTGTAGTATTCAGAAATAGTCATATTCCCCATTCTAAGGTTAATGAACTCTTAGGCCTTTTGCTTCCTCATGAAAGCAAGGTAAATTTTTCTCTAAGAGCAGTGGTAAAGGAATCCCTATTGAAATCAGTCTCGGCACTAATCCTAGGCCCATTTTCCTTCCACTAAAGATCAGCCTCATCTTTCAGACACATCACGGCCTGATCTATCTTCATTGCCTCAGGGTAATTCACAACTCCAAATATCTTGTCGAACTCTCTAATCCAACTCTCCAAGAAAGTAGGGTCAGTTTGTCCCTTAAAATAAGGCGACTTAACTTTAGCCAGCTTCTCGAACACATCGCCTGCAGTGTTAGGACGTTCATTTCTCTCTTGGGTCAATCTCTCTGCCAAAAGACGAATGGCAGAGGCTAGGGCGACATCGTTGCTGGCCATCCTACTGCGTAACCTATAAAAAACACATACCTCCAATTCAGGTTCATAACTAAGTGCCATTCTACGAAGGCATCGAAAAGAGAAATTGATCATACAAGATCATCTAAAGAAAATAGGTTCAACGAAGTTTTACTTGGAATAAATCCAAAGTACAGACAATTTATTTGGAACAAATCCAAGCACCAATGAATTTATTTGGAGTACATCCAATCTCAAACAATTTATTTGGAATACATCCAAGCACAAACAATTCACCATTACTTGCACAATCATGCAAGAATTAAATAACCAACCATGAGAAATAAAATAAAAACAATTCTCATTCGCGTACTAAATAAATATTGCTCGACTCATATAACCAAAAGATATTTTATTTCTCCCAAAATAATAACAATGAATATTTCCTCAATTCATAACAAGAATTCACTATATATAATTCCTCAAATGAATAGTACTAAAATAAATAACTAGTGTAGCATAGCTACCTTATTCAAAAGAAATGCTAAAATAAATGGCATCAAAATAAATCTCAAGGACTAACATCATGATTCTTATCCTTATTTTCCTTGTACTTCTCGGGAGTGAATACTTCGTCCTCGAAATCATCCATATCCTCAATTACGCATTTATAATTGGGCTCTTCAGCTCTAGTCGTCCTCCTAATACGTTTAGTATGAAGGTTCATCGACGTCTTCAATCTCATCCTTACTATCAGTATCATCATCAAGTATGTCATCCAGAAAAGCAGCATAAATATCCTTGCAGGTTTGACCTCTAGCTCGGTCGAACTCTTGTAACATCTCATCATCACTTTCAGTAGCGACTCTCAAGATACGGTGTAATCCAACCTCTAAACTAGTATAGCTCTCAAGCACAGACTTAGTGTCGGACTCGTCATCACTAAGTACAATAGGGTTGTAAAAACTTGCAACTCGATCGGCTTCACTATCAGACATGCCTAAAGTTACATCTACGGTTGAGCAAGACATCTACAATAAACAATGTTCATTCTTAGCGTACATTCCCAAAATAAATACATAACCACAAAGTGAATAAACTAACAACCAACCAAAAAGAAACATGTACAGACGAAAAACAGCTGAACAGACTAAAATAGCTGGACAGACTACCAATACTAAACTAACTGAACAGACTCGCAGACATAAAGTATCTGAACAAATTAGCAAATAGGAAATAAACTGAACACAACAATATAATGCAGACATATGATATTTCTATCTTATATGCCCATCCTAAACTACCCATCTCACTCAAATAAAATAAATAAGCAAGATAAAATAATTTTTCGAAACACTGAAATTTTCGAAAAATACTGAATATTACCGAAAAATAATTGGAAATTTCGGACGAATCAAATACATTTTCGGACCAATTTCTGAAATATGAAAAATTTAATAAAGGAAAATAAATTAAAATTTTCGGAAATTTTTAAAGGAAACTGAAAAAAATAGATAAAAGAAAATAGAAATATAATTGGAAAAACAAATAAGTTCGAAATTTTAAAATTCGAATTTAAAAATTCCCACCAAAATAAGATTCGAACCTTTTTCAAAAACAAACCTCGAATTTTTCAAAAATAAATATAAAGAAATGAATAAGTTGGAGCTTACTTTATAAAATAACTTTTGGAAATAGGTAGGTAGCTAGTTTTAGTTAGGCGCCTAAAAAAATAGTTTTGGCACAAGAGGCCAATAAAACCTTAAGCTCCAAGATACCACTTTTTAACACCCCGACAATTCTCTCTTTATAAAACATATATTTTCCAAACTAAAATAAAAAATCATCAAGGCATTATCACCCGTGTGAAAACGTATCAGCTTACTCAGAGTATTGCAGCGGAAAAACATTAAATATACTTTTATAAATACTTAAAACATAATACTTGTCAATCAAATATTAAAACCTCGAAAGTAATTCAAAACCGATCAAAATTTTTTAAGAATAAATAATCCATAAAACAATTCAATTAACATTAACGTAAAGATAGGAAGCAAATAAAATAATAAAACGATGTCCCAAGTTCGCTTCCCAAGTCCCAAATGAATATTTGAGATGATGCATCATGCCTTCAAACCTGTAGGCAAATATTCAATTGTAAACTGCTCGTCAATAAAGGGTCATCACAGGAGCAATAGGCACAGCCATGATCGACACACAGAAAAACACGTAATCAACAAAGCTGGGTACATACATAAATAAAATAAAACACGAAACCTAATCATGATACTACTAAGAAATAGAACATGATTAATAAAACTACCTCAAGACTTCAACGCGTAAAATAAGACTTGGCTTCACAAGGCATACAACATGATAAATCATTAGTAAATTGAATAGACAATTGATCGAGTTGTCCAATAAAAAACGAGTCTTCAAAATGAAAGATCGAGGTACGGGCGCGACTCCGTAACCCATTAACCACCGATATCGAGGAACCTTTAGAATTAAAAATAGGGTACGGTGATCAATCCGACCACAAGAAAAGCCATGGGCTACCACCATGTACTCCAACTCATACTAGTCCAGAACTTCAGACGTGCACAAGTCTAAAAAACGAATCAAACAATTTCAATTGACCAAGACATTAAGTATTAGTAAGTTATTCGATGTTGGACTCTAAACAGACAACCAACACATAACATGAATACATCAAATATGCCTCTTTTATCTTAGGATTAAATAAGGAATCAAACAATTCCAATTGACCAAGAATTAATCCTCCAATTTATTTGTTGACTTAAATCAACAATCGAATGTCCAATGACAATAAATATACATACCCTACAAAGCCCTAGGTCTTTGCAAAGTAGTAAAATAACCATAACCAATAATAATCCAACTTACTCACAAAGTCCACGGCCTTTGAGAGTAATAAAATATCCAATAAGGGAAATAATACCAAAATCCATCATCCAACAATAAAATAATATTAATCCCTCATGTGAATTAATAAATAATATTTCCTTCCCAAACATGCTTGAATCAAACATCCATTCAATCATGTAATAAAATATAAAGGCAATTAACATGCTCAACAACACGTAATTCCAATTCAATAGTCACGTATGAACCATTAAAGAGTTTCCTATACACGATACTACAAATAATCCTAATCCTTAGGACATGATACTAGTTTAACACATAAGGACATGTACGCACCTTGTGTAAACAAAGTAAGGCCACTTTAGAATTCTAGAAGTCGCCTAAAGTAAATTATCCGCCTACCAAAACATTAATACTAATAGGAGGTTTTTAGTGTGTCGTTAAGGCACTAAGAACCGCTTAGCAAACAAAACTTATAAACCTAACGAGCAACCACTATGAACGTAGTAATGGCAAGTCAAGGGTCGAACCACAAGGAAATTGGGATTGACTATGGTCTACTAAGTCCGAAACTACCCGACTGAAGGGTTTCTGGGGTGTAAGATTGAATTAGCTACCAACTAATCAACTAGCTATGGAAAACAAACTAATAATCAAATAAGATAATTAATATAAAAAGGAAAACATTAGAGTTTGGGCTACTCATATGAACTTGGGCTACACAACGATAATCAACACTAAAGCGATTCACAACGATGACAATACCAGGTTGAGTTTCCCTCTAATTTACTTGAGTCCTCTCTCGAATGGTCCTCAAGATTAATCGATTAATCAGCCACTCAAATCCTCTTTCGAATGGTCTTTGGTCAATTAATTAATAGATTCAATGAGATAGGAAAACCCCTAATTAAAGGATCCCTTTATTTTCTATCCAATCCCTTTGTCTAGAAATCAAGTCGAAACATGGGAATGACAAAAGGGATTAAAGTTCGATTAAGAACAATAGAAACCCTAAGTTCCCTAGCATAAATGTGATCAAGATCTATCATAGGGTGTCAAAACACCACATTCAATGCATGAACATCCAATTGAATCATAAAAAGCATTAACAATCTACATTAAGCCCTTAATTCATACTTTCGCCCAAACCCTAGATAATGAACTACTCACTAGTCATGGATTCTAAGCAAAAGAGATAAAATAAATTAAACATGATTAATAAAGCAATAGAAATAAAGAAGAGAGATTGAAAGAATATTACTTGAATTGAATTAATGATTCGATCTTCAAAGTTGGAACAATGAGAAAACTAAGAGTTTGAGAGAGTTTAGAGGAGTTAACTAAGTAATTAGAGTCTAAAGTATGAGATAATAGTCGACTAAAACGCTAAAAACTAAATATAGGGTTTATTAAACTAAGACGGAAAAACAGAGTCAAAACCCGAAATCAGGTCGACACGGTCGTGTCCTAAACGACGCAGCCGTGTAGACCTGTTACACAATATTCTTCAGCGTACTTCAAGAGCTACTGCCTCTGTGCAAAAAATGCTACACGGTAGTGTACAAAACGACACGGTCGTGTAGATCTGACGTCCAAAGCTCTTCACCATGTTCCAAAGTTTCTGCCATGCTAGGAAAATGACTACACGGTCGTGTCCAAAACGACACCGCCGTGTAAACCTGAAGTCCAAAAGTCTTCAACATCCTCAATAGCTACCGCCATGCTAGAGAAAACACTACACGGTCGGGTCCAAAATGACACGGCCGTGTAGGCCTGTTTCATGCTCTTCAAAGCTTTTGCCTCCACCTAAGGGTCACCGATTACCCAAAACGCTCCAAATACCTGTTAGTTAGCCTGAAAATCATCCAAAACAACTAAACGAGTAGTGAAACGACAATTTGAATCAAAGTAATCAAAACTCATGCAATGCAAGACTAAAATGCTCTATTCTACATGCAATGATACTAAAAATGCAGCATGAATAAGCACAATAAAGTGCTTATTAAACTCCCCCAAGCTAGTCTGATTGCTTGTCCTCAAGCGAACAAATGATAGACATAGGGAAAGAGTTCACTGACCCCTCACAATAATACGCATGCCAAGATAAAGTATGTAGACCTTTTAAACATTTTCAACAACGAATGCAAAACACTATAAAGCCTCTAAGTTTATAGCACACGGAAAAGCAACCAATCTTACCACAAGTTCTCCCCCAAGCTTGGCTCAGTCATATGGATAGTAGCTCTCACTTTAGTCGTGATCAAGGTCTCTCATGTGTTTGTAAGGTCGCAATAATCGCTCAAGGATGAATTTCGTTGACTAAATCCTATCATAGGCTTGCATATCTTCTCACTCTCCATCGCGTGAGACATAAGTTCTTTTCAAGAATCATAAGGAATTTATCGAGGTTGTAATGAAGGCTAGAGGTAAGGGCGATACATTTGGGAATTTGGTGCTAAATAGGGGAAAGTGAAGCATCCTAAATCAACACCATCTAGACAAATGCTAACCCGAAACCATATAACTTTGTTACAACCACTCAACCAACCAATAATTCCTCCTCCAATAGCATCTCCTAATATCTCTTTATGAAGCACTAAGAACTAGAACCACAAGTTTTTTGTTGGGATGTTTGATGTTCCCAGTTGTTTTTCTTTTCCATTTTTTTTGTTTTGATAACTAATAAGGGAGAGAGATAGGAGATCAACAAGAAGTAGGGAGTAGGTGAACTCAACACCGAACGTGAGTTCAATCACAACACACATCATCCAACCAACTCAAATCACTAACAAAGCATTGAATCACAAGATATACCACTGTCCAATCTAGCTTCACAATCCCCTAGGTTAGAAAATCAGTAATAGGCTAAAGGTGCAGTTAAACAAGAAAGCAGGCTTAGGCTCACGAGGGTGACAAAGGAAATAAGATAATGTGGGTGGCATTTGGCGACGTAGTTCAAATATATATCGAATGCCTCAATCATATTTAAGAATCAAACCAGTCAATGCAATTTCAAGGAGAATCAATGTAAGTTCTAGAGAACATTCATCAAGGAAGAGCATCACACAACAAGCAGATTAGACTGAAAAAATGTCAGTCTAATAGGCTATAAAGACATGCTCTCACAAAGGGTATAACTACCAACATCGGTCGAGCCGGACAAGAGGGAGACCAATCATACCACAACCCAACAATTCCTTGGCCTACTAGAGACTATCAAAGCATTTCCCCTTTTTTTTAGTTTTCAGGTCATCAAGAAAAGACACATGCGTACCAAAGGCGGAGTCTAGACCTAAATGCAATCTATATGCACATGCAAGGCTAAAGAAATCTACATGCACCCTAAACATGATACTAAATACTAAAATGCAAACTAACATGACACTAATGTGCAACTAATGCAAACTATATGTAACTAAAATATACATCCTCCCCCAAGCTAAACCACACAGTGTCCTCCCCCAAGCTCTAATGATAACATAAGCAAGGGGGGAAAGAATCCGGACTGACTGGTCGGGAGAGGGGTGGGAGCTAGAGCTACTAGGAAACCAGCCGCTGTGCCTACCCCACTCCTGCAAATCGAGCGAAGCCCTCGGAACTTCGAGGTCATCGCAGAGAAACTCTCCTGCAAGGACTAGTAGTACTGCTGAGTAGCGGACTGGGACTCCTGTAAGGAATGAACATCAGACTTGAGGGACTGAAAGTCCATTCTAAGCCGCCCATGCCCTGTTGGAGGTCACCCAGATGCTGCTCAATAGAACCAAATGCCCCTTGGGGGGCCTGTGCACCGTGTCCTCTCTCTCCTTCTTCTTCCTCTTCTCCTCCTCCATCAACCTCCATATCGGCCTCGCCACCCTCAATGCCCCTTGGAGGCCACTCAAAATCCGGCTCAAAAATCCAGTTCGCCTGATCATAGATGGGGTTTTTTTTGAAGTATCTGGAAGGATGGCGTACTTCTGGTTGTTTACCTTCCAAATATACCCGCCATTCGGGCCCAAGGTGAGATCCACTGCATGGTCTGATAAGAGCTAAGGTCAAGCAGAGTGGATCCTGGGACAGCCTGAAAACCTGCATAATCAACACCACGAGACATGGCAAGTATAGTAATCATCCCCCCCCAAGATGTCTCCGGGCCCCTTACGGGCCACATCCACTAGGTGCTCAATAAACCAAGCCCCGAGGTTAAGTCTAGTGTCTCCCACGGTCATATGATGGAGGAAGTAGAGCTCACGGCCTGTAACCACTCCCGTACTAACCCCCCTGGCGAATATGGTGCTACTGATCACCCTATGAGACACTCTAAACCCCGCACTCACAACATGAGAGGCCTTGGCCAAACTAGGTATGTATGGTGAACGGGCAGTCAATTGCTGCCAAAAGAATTATTCGTTGTAAGACGACACCCATGCACTCTTTGGCCCAATGACCCCACCCTTTGGCCACCCAAAGGCATCATTCACGACCCTTATGTTCATAATGTAGGTCCGGCCGAGTAGGTTAAAAGTCATGGTCCTAGGGTTCCTACTTCCATCCGCTCTACGAACGAAAAAAGTGGAGAGGAATTCCAAGGTGAGACTTTTATAGGTGTAGGCATGCAAGTTAAGCCAATTGGTCCACCCCACACCATAAAAAGTTGTTGAACGTCGCCTTGAACCCAAAGGGCCACGGTGGCGTTCTCATCATAGAATTTGGTGGGCCGAACGGTTCTCCTACTAAGTCTCATAAAGGCTCTAAGGTGGTCGGGATCGGTGAAATTAATCCCAAGGGTATCGATTTGTTGAGGATGGATGGGTGTTGAAGGTGGTGGTGGTGATTGGTTGCGGAGGTTCGAGGTGCTTGTTTTCCTTGCGGGGTTTCTACGGCTACTTGAGGCCATGATGACAACGAATCACAAAGCAAATGGTCAAACAAACACAACAAATTGCACACAAGTCCACACGACAAATTAAGAAAAACAACCACCCAAATCTGAGGTCAACTACACACCCCAAATTGCACAACAATCCCACAACAAGATGTTCCTCAACAAAGAACAAACAACACCACTCAATTCAAACCAAATCAAGTATCAACAATCAACAAACCACAATCTACAACTAACTTCAAAATTTTCAAACAAAAAGTATGAAATCAAGAGAGGAAAGTGTATACCGCTCTAATGATGGGAGTAAATCCCGCAAATGAACCTTCAACAATGGTAGATGATGGTGTTGAGTGAAGATTTTCTTCCAATTGCAATGAAATTCGTCACCAAGCACTTTCCCCAAATTGATTGGAGAAGTTAGGGTTTATGAAAAATTGTGGTTTGTGGAAGAGAAAGAGATGAATAGAGGCAGGTGATGAAGATTTGAGAGGAAAGGAGTGATTTTAATGGTGGATTGGTGGTGAATGAGTGAGTAATGAGGGAGATTGTAGTAGAGAGGAGAAGGGTTTAGTGAGAGAGGGAGGGTGGGGTTCGAAAATTGTGATAGAAATTATGAAGAACTTACCACTTTTCCCATGTTTAGTATCAGCGGCCACAGGGGTACACGGTCGTGTCGATTTTGACACGGCCGTGTTGCCCAGATTTCCAGTAGGCAGTAAGTATTGAACTGCAAGGCTACACGGGCGTGTCAAAATCGACACGGCCGTGTAGACCTGCAGTTCTACACTCATTCTTTTTTGTATTGCCTCCCACTTTTTTTTTGGTCATCAAGAAAAGACACATGTGTACCAAAGGCGGAGTCCAGACCTAAATGAAATCTATATGCACATGCAAGGCTAAAGAAATCTACATGCACCCTAAACATGATACTAAATACTAAAATGCAAACTAACATGACACTGATATGCAACTAATGCAAACTATAAGAGGTTTTTAGTGTGTCGTTAAGGCACTAAGAACTGCTTAGCAAAGAAAAATTATAAACCTAACGAGCAACTACTATGAACGTAATAATGGCAAGTCAAGGGTCGAACCACAAGGAAATTGGGATTGACTATGGTCTACTAAGTCCGAAACTACCCAACTGAAGGGTTTCTGGGGTGTAAGATTGAATTAGCTACCAACTAATCAACTAGCTATGGAAAACAAACTAATAATCAAATAAGAGAATTAATATAAAAAGGAAAACACTAGAGTTCGGGCTACTCATATGAACTTGGGCTAGACAACGATAATCAACACTAAAGCGATTCACAACAATGACAATACAAGGTTGAGTTTCCCTCTAATTCACTTGAGTCCTCTCTCGAATGGTCCTCAAGATTAATCGATTAATCAACCACCCAAATTTTCTTTCGAATGGTCTTTGGTCAATTGATTAATAGATTCAATGAGATTGGAAAACCCCTAATTAAAGGATCCCTTTATTTCCTACCCAATCCCTTGGTCTAGAAATCAAGTCGAAACATGGGAATGACAAAAGGGATTAAAGTTCGATTAAGAACAATAGAAACCCTAAGTGCCCTAGCATAAATGTGATCAAGATCTATCATAGGGTGTCAAAACACCATATTCAATGCATAAACATCCAATTGAATCATAAAAAGCATTAACAATCTACATTAAGCCCTTAATTCATACTTTCGCCCAAACCCTAGATAATGAACTACTCACTAGTCATGGATTCTAAGCAAAAGAGATAAAATAAATTAAACATGATTAATAAAGCAATAGAAATAAAGAAGAGAGATTGAAAGAATATTACTTGAATTGAATTAATGATTCGATCTTCAAAGTTGGAACAATGAGAAAACTAAGAGTTTGAGAGAGTTTAAAGGAGTTAACTAAGTAATTAGAGTCTAAAGTATGAGATAATAGTCGACTAAAACGCTAAAAACTAAATATAGGATTCATTAAACTAAGACGGAAAAACAGAGTCAAAACCCGAAATCAGGTCGACACGGTCGTGTCCAAAACGACGCAGCCGTGTAGAACTGTTACGCAAGATCTATCCTAGGGTGTCAAAACACCACATTCAATGCATAAACATCCAATTGAATCATAAAAAGCATTAACAATCTACATTAAGCCCTTAATTCATACTTTCGCCCAAACCCTAGATAATGAACTACTCACTAGTCATGGATTCTAAGCAAAAGAGATTAAATAAATTAAAGATGATTAATAAAGCAATAGAAATAAAGAAGAGTTACTTGAATTGAATTAATGATTCAATCTTCAAAGTTGGAACAATGAGAAAACTAAGAGTTTGAGAGAGTTTAGATGAGTTAACTAAGTAATTAGAGTCTAAAGTATGAGATAATAGTCGACTGAAACGCTTAACACCTTAAATATAGGGTTCATTAAACTAAGACGGAAAAACAGGTTCAAAACCCGAAATCAGGTCGACACGATCGTGTCCAAAACGACGCAGCCGTGTAGACCTATTACACAATATTCTTCAGCGTACTTCAATAGCTACTGCCTCTGTGCAAAAAATGCTACACGGCCGTGTCGTTTAGACCTGACGTCCAAAGCTCTTCCCCAAGTTCCAAAGTTTCTGTCATGCTAGGAAAATGGCTACACGGTCGTGTCCTAAACGACACGGCCATGTAAACCTGACGTCCCAAAGTCTTCAACATCATCAATAGCTACTTCCATGCTAGAGAAAACACTACACGGTCGGGTCCAAAATGACACGGCCGTGTAGGCCTATTTCATGCTCTTCAAAGCTTTGGCCTCCACCCAAGGGTCTCTGAATACCCAAAACGCTCCAAATACCTGTTAGTTAGCCTGGAAATCATCGAAAACAACTAAACAAGTAGTGAAACGACAATTTGAATCAAAGTAATCAAAACCCATGCAATACAAGACTAAAATGCTCTATTCTACATTCAATGACACTAAAAATGCAGCATGAATAAGCACAATAAAGTGCTTATCAAATACAACAATGAATTAATATTCTAATTAATTCAACGCAATATAATTTATTTAAAACGCTTCAAAACTCGTTTTAAAGTACTTAAAATACATTAAAGTTCCAACTTTTAACAACCTTTAATATAATACTCATAAACATATACTTTAAAGCCTCAAAAATCATTCCTTTAATACTTAAAACTCACTTTAAACCAATAATAATAAATCTGAAATTATAATTTATATTCATAATAAATAAAAATCATATTTTAAATAATTCGAATAATAAAGTTTTCAACTTTATTATAAAACATACAAAACTCATAAAAATTATAATTTTAACATTAAACTATAATTAAACATTAAAGTAGAGGATAGGGTGGCGCGTGAGCTGGCGGTTCGGCGCGTGCACAGACGTGCGGCCGCTACTGCTTGGTTGCTGGCGAACGAAAGCGGACGAGGGAGAGGGCGAGCGTGGCTGCTGGCAGCAGCGCACGAATCGAGAGGAGAGAGGGGCGAGTGGTATGGGAGCCTCGCCGGAAAAGTGAGTGAGGGTGAGTGGTGGCCGGTGCACGCACGAAAATCAAGGGAAGAAAGAGAGGGAGAGGGGGCGCCGGTTTGGGGAGAGAAGGGAGAGGAGAAATAAAAAGTGTTCATCTTTGGGGTTTGGGGGGTAATTATAGGTTTTGCCTAAAAACCTATGACACTTAGGTTAGACTTAGGTTTGGGCTCAAGTTGATCATGAAACTTAAACAAATGGTTTGGGCTCCTCAACCCAACATTTAAAATCATTTTAAACATGACCCAAAACCTTTAAATAAACTATTCAATACTTAAATGCAACCCTATAAATATTAATGATTATTTAAAACGTTTAAACAATCATTTCAATTTCAAAATAGTCAATACTTAAATAATTAAATAAAAATAAATATGAAAATGATTATAATATACTTTAAATATATTTATAAAATTCATAAAATTACGGGGATTACATAATTGATTCATCGGAAAACAATAAGATCTGGAAATTTTTTTGAGTTCCCATTTCCATTTTCGGTTGAAATATTGAGAAAGTAAGGTAAGAGGAATCCATGGAAATTGGGAGAGGATTTCATGAGATTTAATTAATTTTGAAAACTATGAAAATTTGAAAGAGACATTTAAGGAGGAAGACAGAAAGCTTTTGATTTAGTCAAAGACAATTACGAGGATGTAGGGATTTTGTTGGTGATTATGATGAAGGCAATGAAGCATTTGAAAATATCAGAAGGTTTGGACTTCAACAAATTGTGAGGCCCTCTTAGGTGTGGGGCCCTGTGTAAGGGAACTCGTTGCACACCCTTACCACCTGGCCTGGTTCTTGTGTAGAGAAGTGGTGGGGTGATGGGTGTCGTTGTGTTAGAAGGGATTAGTGGAGGAGAGTCAATGATGGAGTGAGGAGAGATGGGGGAACTGGCCGGTGGTTGTGGTGACTTGGGTGGGGTGGTGACTGGTGGGGTGGAGCGAAGGAGAAGGAGTGGAACAAGGTTGTATGCATACATGGAGGTAATAAAGGAAAGGGGGAGGGAGGAAGAAGAAATAAGAAGGTAACAAAATAATTAATGTTTTTAAATAATGTTACTTTTGTTAAAATTATGTTATAATACACGGTTATTAATGATAAAAAAAACTATGGTCACTAATGGAATCTTTAATTACCAATCAGAATATCACTACAATAAATTTGCTTCACCGACTAAGATAAAGAGATTACTATAGGAAGAGGAGGGATACTTTTAAAGGGGAAGAGTATGTGAAGTCACCAATCGAGCATTATCACGGAGCTGATGTTTCCACTATAAATTATTTATTCCTTTATGTAAGCAATACAAATGAATCACATGATTACGTGGAACAATAAAAAAATCTACCTCAAAGAATCACTAACTCACTACCCCATGATCATCATAGCTTTCAATTTCATTATGTAAACATAATTGCATCATTATTTTGGTTACCTTTTTAGGTAAGTATATATGGATTAAGGGGAATAAAAACATTGCATGCAACCAATCACACTATGGGTCCGTTCTTTTTGTCTGAACCCTTCTTATCTGATCTGATCTGAAGTTTTCTGATCTAATCTGATCTGATCTGATCTGAACTTTTCTGATCTGATCTTTTCTGATCTGATCAGAACTTTTCTTATCTAATCTTATCTGATCTGAATTTTTCGGATATGATCTGATCTAAACTTATTATAGTTGTTTTTTGTTCTTATTATTTTCTGATCTAATCTGAACTTTTCTGATCTGATCTGGTCCGATCTGATATGATTTTTTCTTGTCTGATCTAATCTGATCTGATTTTTTCCGATCTGATCTGATCATTTCTGAAATAAGCATTAGAGTGCTTAAATAAGTTGAAAAGAACATAGCCTAAGAGTTTGGAATATTAATTTTACATTTATAATGTCTGTTACTAGTGTTAAAAAAATCTAACAAACATACCATATAGAGCAATGTATTATTGAGTTATCCCAAACAAGATTAATAACTGTATCTCTATTATATAAGAGAAGAGGTGGGGGCGGACACCAAAAATAAATTAAAGAAAAAAAGAATATCTAAAATGCTTTATAAAATAGATAATTAATTACTTTACTATTGAAATTTTTAATCGTTGCACGCATCGCATGCATATAAGACTAGTACTATATGAAGCGTTTAGGGAGCAAAGCTTTTGCAGTAATTAACAAGTAACTTTTTATAAGCCGCTGAAAGTACCTTGATTTGAAATTTTTTATCTTGTTTCAATAATAAATGCCTAATAAAATTAATCCTTAAGACAAATTGTGCATTTAATATAGTGGCGGATTTACATAGTACTAAGTGGTGTCACTAGATCCCACTTTAATTGGTAAAATTGTGAAATCTCCTTTAAAAATGTATTTTTTTAAAAAAATTATCTTGTAAAATTGACCATTTGAACCCGATAAAATTGAACAATTACACTTTGAACCCACTGAATCGTTTTCTGGATCTGCCACTGGTTTAACAATTATAAAATTGTTTGCTTCTCTTTCAAAAAGTATCACATTACCTTTTCAAATATAAGTTCTAAAAATTATTTCAAAAAAAAATGTAAGTTTGAAGAATATTTTTCTCTTAGATGATGTTTAAAGATTGTAAAATTCCCTCTATGCGTCATTTTAAAACTTATTTACCCTCATACCGTCCACGTAGGAATGGGTAAGAACGTACCTTTTTTTTTAGCTTCAGCACTACAATGCTACTTGGAGCAGCGATTTATAGACCAAGTAGCGATTTATAGACCAAAATCGCTACTTCAAGTAGCGGTTTGCTCTAAACTGCTACTCCAAGTAGCGGTTCTATACCAAAACTGCTACTTGGAGTAGCGGTTTATAGGAGAGGGAAGCGCTTGGTTTTTTTTTTTGAAGTTCCGTGACTTACTTACTGTAAGTGGGGGTTGTATTTTTGCAAAGGTAAAACCGCTACTTGGAGCGGTTTTACTTATTAAATTGCTACTCCACGTAGCGATTTACTTTGTTAAACCGCTATTTGGAGTAGCGATTTTAACCTTTTTCCGCGAAAAAAAAACGAACGTCATACCAAACCTACGTGGACAGTATGATGGTAGATAAATTCAAAAACGACGCATAAAGGGAATTTTATAATCTTTAATCATTATGTAAGAAAAAAATTTCTCGATTATTAGGTATTAGCTAGTATGATAATGAAACTAGAAAATATAGAGGAACTTATAAAAACGCGTCTCTAGTCTTATTGAGAGCTTAACTAAACTTGGGACATGGAGTTCTGTCGGAAAACTGAGATCAGACTATCAAAAAATGATCAATTTCGGGATCTTGCTTAAACAGACGTGCAATTGCGAGACAAAACGTATCCACTTGCTGACTTGCATTAAAAGGTAACTCAAGTAGCTAGCTTTTAGTTTGGCAAACAAGAGAAGACGACCCCTTTTTTTAAAATCCCTTTTATCCAATATGAATACTTCCTAAAACATACACTTCGATGGGACTACCATCACATTTATTTCCAAGTTGTTATAATGCTCTTTTATAGAACATCGTTCACCAAGAGTGGAATTGTGAAATCAGTTTTGCCTTGGTCTACTTGTACCTGAGCCATTAACTATTTTATATCAATATTACCCACAACTTGCTAATAAAAACCAATCTTTTTTATGTAGATATGATTTTACAATTTGTTAAAGTTGTTAAAAAATGTAATTATATCTCTATTCTATAATTGAATAGGAGGAACACATCAAATTCAACATTTTTATTATCTTTTAATTTTTAACTGATCGGTCTAATTCCTCTCCATAATTAACTAATTACATTTTTTGTTTTTGAAAAACAAGAGTTAACAAACTAACATTCTCCCTCTTGTCCTTTTCATAATATTCTTTCTGTTCTCGCTTCCAAATTTCAATAATTGTTATATTTTTATATAGGAGTTTATATGATATCGCACACATCGCTTGTATTTAAATCTGGTAACATCCATATGAATACAACTAAGACTTTTTAGTTAACATGTTTGTAATCAACCCATGATAACATAAATACATAATCAAAAAGAAATTTGTTTTGTCTTTCTTTTGCCCTTATCAATTTTTTATTGCTTAATCCCAATTATATCAATGTTTTCGAAGCTAGTTATCATACTTAGCAAGTACATGCTACCTCTTTGTTGCCCATTATTATATAATTTTTTCTTTTTCATCCCTCCCACGTGATACTATCTAGTTTTGAAAATGATCAACTAAATTTTAATAATTTCTTTATACTACTCCATAGTAAGGGTTCCATGACTATATTAATGTATTTCACAATTTTAACCCCACTACTTCCAATTTAAACAATTTTAACTTGAAAGTATTTCACAAGCTCCAATCACAACTATTATTTTCCAAGATGAAAAATAATCAAATAATGATTTACTATATTATATAATAAGTGTATAGAGTAATATAAAACGTTGTGTATATATTATTTGTTATATGCTCAGATTTGTAATAAAGTAGTATAAAAATAGTGGACAATTGCCTTTTTGAATCTTAAGGATAATATGGGGGAGCCCCCTCCTTCCATCTAAGGAATACTAGCCTTATATGCACGCGATGCGTGCTTCATATGAAAGAGTAATATGTAAGGATTGGAGAAACTACATCGTAATTTCTCTAGTAAAGTGTATACATAGTTTTCATACTTTTTAAAAAATTTGTTAGTTTTAGCTTTTTTGTTTTTTCAGAGAGTGTAATTGTAACCTCAAAAGAGTTTAGAGAGTAAAATAATTTAAATACATTAAAAAATTGTAATAAATATTAGAGAGTAGATTAACAATAGTGATTCAGAAACAAAATGCCAAAAAAAAATCTTACATATGATTAATGGAAGATGTCATTAGCATCATCACTCATGAGTAAAAAATATTCATCCCTCTCCCTCTGCCACTTTGTCACTCGTTCTAAAATACTTTATCATGTTTCATGATCAATTTGATCTAATGCATCCTTACTCATGAGCAATTAATCAACTACTCATGCATTTGTAAATAGATTAATTCAAAAGTATATAAAAATATAGCAAAGGGGATGTCTATTTGTAGATCTCAAGAAACTATAACCATTGACATTTTTTAAAATTGTTTTTACTTTGTAGATTTTTAGATATTTTAGTTTGAAGTTTTAAACATTGGTTGCTAAAAAACTGAGGGCTAAAATTGGAAATAAAATTTAATTCCTTAATAACTTCATTGATTTATTTTATTTATTTTTTCTTTTTTTAATTTCAGTGTCCACCCCCTCTTCCCTTATAGTATAGAGATCTAGGCCATTCCCTCCCAACTCCTAGATTTCTATGCACGCGATGCGTGAGACAATAATTTTATTATGAAATTTCATAATCTACAGTAGATAATTTTATGGATAGTCGCATCTTACCATAACTTTTCATGTTTTTAGAAACTCCCACCTTAATATTTTTTATTTAAAAAAGTCCACCTACCATATACAATTTTATTAAAAACTCCCACCACTTACCGGTTTTTGTCAAATTTCATTAACAAAACAGTTAAGTGGGTCCCACATATATATTTTGTTAACAAAATGGAACTTGAAATAGTTGCAATTCTTTCCAAATAGTTGTAATTCGTTCTAAATTTGCTCTAAATTTGTTGAGGGTTTGCCGTTAAATTGATGAAATTGATCTCAATTTTAGCATAAACTAATAATAAAATGCATATGCGGGGCCCACTTCACGGTTTTGTTAACGGAATTTAACAAAAATCATTATGGTGGGAGTTTCTAATAAAATTGGGAATCATAGGTGGAAATTAAAAAGAAAAATTCATTAAGGTGGGAGTTTCTAAAAACGTGAAAATTTAGGTGGTTTAGACCAAAAAATCCTAATTTTATTTGCATACGATGTGTGTTTTGGCTAATGTAACATGCTAAAATGTGAAGGTACACAACATATTTTGTTTTCAAGCTAAATTCATTTTGGCTCATTGTTCTTTGAAAACATCCCTTACTCCCCACCATCAACTACAACTTTTGTTATATACTCTATCCGTTTGTTTTTAATTGTTACACTTTCCTTTTTAGTACGTTTCTTTTTAATTGTTACACTCTCACTTTTATTATCTTTGATAAACTTTCACATTTCAATATTCCAACTTTCCACACTTTTGGGGCCCACTTGTCTTTTTATTTTCCTATTAAATACCCAACTACTCCATACTTTTTAAATTATAACATTTTCTCTCATACTTTATCTATTTCCCAAATAATTTTATCTATTCCCCAAACAATCATTGCATAGATTTCACCAATTTCCTTAGTTTCCCCCAAAGTGAACTGTAACAATTAAAAACAAACGGAGGGAGTAGTACCCAGTAAGGTATTTTTTGCTCATTGTTCAAATGAGAAAATTTTCAAAAATACTTGAAAATACTTTATCATATTTCTCACTCATGTTAAAATACTTTATCATAATCAATATGATCAAATGTGATTTCACTCATGAACAATCAATTACTCATGTATTTCAAAATAAAAAATTTCAAAAATATATAAAAGTATAGCAAAGTGGGTGTCTATCTATAGATCTCAAGAATATAGTCGTTGATATTATTTTAAATTGTTTTTAATTTGTAGGTTTTTAGATATTTTAGTTAGAAGTTTTGAACATCTTTTATTAAAAATCCGATGGCTAAATTTGGAAATAAAACTTAAATACTTAATAAACTCATTGATTTATTTCTCCTTTTTTTTCTTTTTGGTGTCCACCCCCACCTCTTCACTTATATAATAGAGATATAAAAGCCATCACTAAAGTGACGGTGCAAGAATATAAAATATATGTATACTTTCTTTTAGTTGGATAATGTCAACGTTTTGGTACTTTTAGTTGAATATATATGAATATGATATGATAGAAATGAATTCCCAAAAATTTCAGATCATATAAACATCAGATTACTAAAGTGACGTTGCAAGACATCTTTGTATACTGGGCTGCGATGCACTAACAGTCTCTTCATCACCACTCATCAGAATGATTCTTACCTCAAACCAATATGGCATTTTTATGCGAATGTAAATGGAGTACCTTTTGTATTCGGAGGGAACATGATTCCCTGACAAGATTTTTCGATACAATTTCCCAACCTATTGGGATTAATATATCTTGTATATCTTGTATATACTAGGCTTTATATTAGGCGTAATGTTTCCTTAGTTTCCTCTATCTTGGGCTAAGCTTAAGCATGTAATTAAGCCCACTTAGTAGTGTTTAGTGTGTATATATTAAACGCTTATCAGTTAATGAAGGCAAGGCAAGATATTTTCCTTCACATGGTATCAGAGTTTCTTAAACTCTGCTGCTAGGTTTCTTCTTTGGCGGAGTGCCCTTGTGCCCTAGTGGCCGTTTCTACTCTCCGTCATCATGTCCGGCAGTGACAAATCTCCTAAACTTGATCCTTCTTCTCCGTTTTATCTTGGGATGCAAGATAATCCAGGTAATATTGTTACTAATGTGATTTTTAAAGGAAATAATTATGAAGAATGGTCGCGTTCGATGCGTCTTTCCCTCAAGTCTCGTCGGAAATTCGGGTTCATTGAAGGCACCATCAACCGACCGACAGACAAAGGGAAGCTTGAGGATTGGTATTGCGTACAATCAACCCTCGTTCAATGGATACTTCACACCATTGATCCCTCTATCCGAAAAACTATTCCTTTCTTTGAGGAGGTTAAGCCCTTGTGGGACGTTTTGAAAGCTCGGTTTCGAGTCGGCAATGGTCCACGCAAACAATACATCAAGGCTGCTCTGGCAGCGTGTAAGCAGACGAAGACCATGCTTGTGGCTGAGTACTTTGGTCTCCTTCAACCCTTGTGGGATGAGTTGGCCACATATTATCCTCTTCCGACTTGTAAGTGCGGGAATTGCACTTGTCAGATTGGGGAGTTATGTCAACAGCGTCTTGATGAAGATCGTATGCACGATTTTCTTTTCGGCATTAATCACGAGCTCTATGGGCATGTTCGTTCAACTTTGTTGGCCCAAGATCCTTTACCCACTCTTGATAGGGCTTACCAAACTCTTCTTCAGGAAGAAAATTTACGTTCTTCAACTCGGCAAGTCCATGAGCATTCTGAAATTATGGCTTTCGCAGTGAATCCTACGACTCGAGGTAAATCACGTTCTGATTTTCGTGATAATACTGATCTTGTTTGCACTTATTGTCATAAAGGTGGGCATGAGGTGATTAATTGCTTTGCGAAACATGGTTATCCCGAGTGGTGGGAAACCCGAAATCGCCGTGGGTCTGGACGCGGCCGTGGGTCTGCTGCGTCAGGGGCTGCTGCAGGCCGTGGGACTGATTCGCTGGGCACCGTGGCTGCTGCGTCCGGGTCTGCTGGCCCTCATAGGGGGCGTGGTGCTTCTGTTGCTGCTGTAGACAGTGGACACGCAGGGGCAGCAGCTAGTACTTCGTCCTCTTCGCAATTTATTACAACTGAACAGTGGCAGCAACTCATTTCAATGCTCGGCAACACCACGGTAAAAGCTCCTTCGGATGATCGTATGCTTGGTGAGTGCCCTATGCATCTTTGGCTTCTTGATTCTGGATGTTCACACCATGTCACAGGAGATATTAGTGCTTTAATTAATTTCATTGATATACCACATTGCCCCGTTGGTCTTCCCGATGGCAAAAAGGCGATTGCTTCGAAGTGTGGTGATGTGGCTTTGGGTGTCGGATTGGTGTTAACCAATGTTCTCTATGTCCCTAAATTAAATTGCAATTTAATTTCTATCTCTCACCTTATTGATGATTTAAATTGTGTTGTACAATTCGCTAAAAATTTGTGCGTTATACAGGACCGCACCTCGAGGACGCTGATTGGAGTAGGTGAACAACGAGATGGACTCTACTACTTTCGCGGTATTCCGAAGATTACTACTTTGGCTGTTGACAGTTCGAGCTCGTTTGACTTGTGGCATCAACGGCTTGGCCATCCTTCTGCAAAAGTAGTTCAGTCTCTTCCTTTTGTACGTAAATTGAGTTGTGATTTGAATAATGCCTGCAACATTTGTCCTCAGGCTAAACAGACTAGAGAAAAATTTCCTGTTAGTGACAGTAGAGCTACTCGTTGTTTTGAGTTGATACATTGTGATCTTTGGGGACCTTATCATACTCCCTCCTCTTGTGGAGCGAGATATTTTTTGACTCTTGTGGATGATTTCTCTAGAGCTGTTTGGGTTTTCTTATTGCTTGATAAAACTGAAGTGCATAAAATGTTCTTGTTTTTCTTGGCTATGGTTGACCGTCAATTTGGGGTCAAGGTGAAGAAAGTGAGGAGCGATAATGGTACCGAATTTAATTGCATGAAGCCATTTTTCTTAGAGAATGGTATCCTGTTTCAGTCTTCTTGTGTAGGTACTCCTCAGCAGAATGGACGGGTAGAACGTAAGCATCGTCACATTTTGAATGTGGGACGTGCTCTACGTTTTGAGGGTTGTCTACCTATTTCTTTTTGGGGCGAATGTATTTTGGGTGCTGCTTACTTAATTAATCGCACTCCTTCTGCTTTGCTTGGTTTCAAAACACCTTATGAGACTCTGTTTGGCACCCCTCCCCCTTTTGATCATTTGCGTGTTTTTGGGTGTTTGTGTTATGCTCACGATCAACGAAGTAAAGGGGACAAGTTTGCTAGCAGGAGTAGGCGATGTGTCTTTGTTGGTTATCCTAGTGATAAGAAGGGCTGGAAGTTATTTGATCTTGGTAAGGAGGAGTTTTTTGTTTCTCGGGATGTCAAGTTCCATGAAAATGAATTTCCATATGCAGCTCCTTTGTCTGATAATGTAGATGTTGGGACTATGTCTGCTCCTGTTTTGGTTGGTGGAGAGGATGACTTTGCTTATGAGTTATTTGATGATATTGATACCCCTTTACATCCCTCCGCTCCTCATGATGATAATATTGTAAGTACTGAGGTGGTTGCTCCGGTGGTTGGTTCGGGTGTTGATAATGACGGAGGCAGTGTCAGTGACAACCTTGCTACTACTATGGTTGATTCAGGGGTTTCGGAGGCTTCTTCTCCTGTTTCCTCTCCTGAGTTGGTTGATCTGGGTCGTGGGAAGAGGCCTAAGACTACTTCCGTGAAATTGCGGGGTTTTGTTCTTAATACCGTGCGAAAGTTGAGTCCATCCTCCTCTTCTAGTTCATCTGCTCCACATCGCTCCTCAGGTATGTCCTATCCTATAGCACATTTTGTGAATTGTGACCGATTTTCTGTGGGACATAGAAATTTTCTTGCAGCTGTTTCTGCAGGTAGTGAACCACGCTCCTTTAAAGAAGCTATGAAAGACCCAGGCTGGCAAGAAGTCATGCAACGTGAGATTCAAGCTTTGGAAGATAATGGCACTTGGAGCATGGAATCTCTCCCTCCTGGGAAGCGTGCTCTGGGTAGTCGTTGGGTGTACAAAGTGAAATATAATTCAGATGGGAGCATTGAACGCCTCAAAGCCCGTCTTGTTGTGTTTGGGAACCATCAGGTAGCTGGCATTGATTACACTGATACCTTTGCTCCTGTTGCCAAGATGACCACTGTCCGTGCCTTTCTCGCTGTTGCCGCGGCTAAGAATTGGGAGCTACATCAAATGGATGTGCATAATGCTTTCTTGCACGGAGACCTTTCCGAGGAAGTCTACATGAAGTTGCCTCCAGGTTTTCGAGGTACTAAATCCAACCAGGTGTGTCGTTTACGGAAGTCCTTGTATGGGTTGAAGCAAGCTCCGCGTTGCTGGTTCGCCAAGCTTGCCCATTCTTTGAAGTCATATGGTTTTCAACAATCATACTCCGACTACTCATTGTTTACTCTTGTTCAGGGTAAGGTTCAGATTAATGTACTAGTTTATGTGGATGATTTGATTGTATCTGGGAACGATTCCGCTGCTCTGGTTGCTTTTAAGAAATATTTGTGCTCTTGTTTTCATATGAAAGACCTTGGGGTTCTTAAATACTTTCTTGGTATTGAGGTGGCTCGGAGTTCCGAGGGTCTTTTCCTATGTCAGCGCAAATATACTCTTGATATCATTTCTGAGGTGGGCTTGCTTGGAGCCAAACCTGCTACTTTCCCGATGGAACAAAATCATCAATTAGGACGTTCCACAAGTCCTGTGTTTGAACCTGTGGAGCGTTATAGACGCTTGGTTGGTCGTCTCATCTACCTCTCCTTCACTCGCCCGGATTTGGGTTATGCTGTGCATGTCTTGTCCCAGTTCTTACATGCTCCTCGCCGTGATCATTGGGAGGCGGCCCTGCGAGTTGCTCGCTATTTGAAGCATAGCCCCGGACAAGGTATTCTGCTTCGTGCTGATTGTGATCTTCATTTATCTGGTTGGTGTGACTCTGATTGGGCGAGCTGTCCCCTTACCCGACGTTCTTTGTCTGGTTGGCTTGTCTTTCTTGGTCATTCTCCTATCTCTTGGAAAACGAAAAAGCAAGTTACAGTTTCGCGCTCTTCTGCAGAGGCTGAGTATAGGTCTATGGCGGCCTTGACTTGTGAACTTAAGTGGTTGAAGGGGCTTCTTAGTAGTCTTGGAGTACAACATCCTCGTGCTATGAACTTGTATTGTGATAGTCAGTCTGCTCTCTACCTTTCTCAAAATCCTGTGTTTCATGAACGTACAAAGCATATCGAGGTCGACTGTCATTTTCTCCGTGATGCTATCTTGGATGGTATGATACATCCGTCCCATGTGCCTACTCATGAGCAATTGGCGGATATTTTTACTAAGGCCTTAGGAAAACAACAGTTCGATTATCTTCTTCGCAAGTTGGGCATTTGTGATCTACATGCTCCAACTTGAGGGGAGGTATTGGGATTAATATATCTTGTATATCTTGTATATACTAGGCTTTATATTAGGCGTAATGTTTCCTTAGTTTCCTCTATCTTGGGCTAAGCTTAAGCATGTAATTAAGCCCACTTAGTAGTGTTTAGTGTGTATATATTAAACGCTTATCAGTTAATGAAGGCAAGGCAAGATATTTTCCTTCACACAACCTATTAGATTACTTAGCCACCATCTCTTTATACGATTGGTATACTCGCTACACACCAACAAAATGACGCGATTGGTTAAATGTCTAACCATGGGTCATATGAAGTTAAAGGAAGTACATAAGATGCTATATCTGATGCGATCTCTCACGTCATTCATGTGAAATCAAGTAACATGCGAATTTTTAAGAATATTTCATCAATGTAAAAGAGAAAAAATTGACCCTGTGAAAACCTATTTCATGTTTGATTCCTTTGTAAGGAACGCAAGTTCTGATGTCACTTGCTGAGCGTTGTATCTTATGGACCATGGGCCATGTGTTAAGACATCAACACAATATTTTGGGCCACTAAATGCTCAAGCCAATAATCGTTTGGGCCCATCTAATCAATCGGTCTGCGCAACATGTAAAAATACCAAAATACTCTTAATTAAAGGATGAATCAAAATAATCCCCACTTTTATCGTAGTAACTTTGGTGTTCAATGGGGAATTAACCCCACATCGAAAAATCCAGATCCCTATCTCATGTGGAATCTCATATTCCCAACAACATAAATACCTGAGAATTCCTATTTGAGGTGAGCAATCTTGACCTACTATAAGTGCAATTATACCTCACTTTCCCCTTTTAATATGTTTCCTCACAATGAATGTTGGCTGCCTAATGTATGTATCGTAGGGGATTATCGCAAAACACTCGGTGGAGTTCTTTCTTGTTTTGCATACGACGCGTGAGTCCTAGTTGACGACTTCAAATCTTTCTAATAATCAACATCATCATCTTATAAGTGTCTTGTGCGTAGACAACTTGGCGTCATCTATGGGGAAGATAATCATCAAAACACAAGAAAGCAATGGCTCCTACTCGAAGAAGGGAAGACTAGGAGGAGAGATCCGCCTCGGACCACCACAACCAAGAAACAGAACCACCTATGCGCTTGATTGGAGACGACTTGAAAAAACTAGAGGCCGAATTGATTTTCGAACGGAAATTTTCATATTAACCCGTTTGGATGCACACAAATCGCTCATATCACAATAGGTCATCATAATGGTCTCCCTCTACGTCCAGATGAACTACAAAGGCAAATTTAGTGGACCCTAAGGGAAAGGGAAGGTCCTCAACTATCTTGGCAAAATAGATTGTTCAGAAGAAGTTGAGCGAGATCCTCATGATAGATTCCCCTTGTGTAGAGGAGAGGATTCCCATCCAAACAGGTAAAAGATACCTCGTTGTAAGGTAGCTAGGAAGGCAAGATGATAGGCAAGTGATTATGGAGAGACTTTTGAGGGGAGGTCAACTAGATGCTCGGATGTCTTGAATAATTGAAGAGAATGATCCCAATGCAAACCATATTGGAGGCAGGATGTTGCACAGTCATCAAGTCCTCCCCTCGACAAAGGAACCAAACCGCTCCTCGGTCTATCAGAGAACACGCATGAGCCAAAGCATTTAGGGAGATAGAGATGCATGAGGCATTGCCTCATCCCAGCAGGGTCCGCATTCAGTGTAATACCCTGACCTCTAAACCATAATTTAAGGTACTAATAGTAGTGAAAAACCTATCTGGTGGAGGCATTACTATCGTATATTTCATTAGGAAAATACAAGGCTACAACCAGATCATCACCCCTAATGAGTTTAATTACAATCACATTCTAACCTTTATTAAAATTCGATATATCATTAAAGTTTAATATTTCTTACAAGTTATGTTGCGTAAATTTAAGCGGTAAAGCTTTTTTCCTTAGAGTGCATCCTCAATGGTTTCCAAGGCTTGAACCTAGGTTGTAAAATGGCTCTTTTGTTGGTTAATACATCTTGCTTATAAAAAGATAAACGAACTCGAAACCCAAAAAAAATCCAACTGGATAATATTTCAACATAAACCAATATTGCAGCCGACCAGCAATGGATCCTGACTTGGTTACAGTCTAGCTGAGTTTAAAAATTGTTTTCCATTCTAATTTGACCCATACACATCCAACCTGTCGTAGACACAATTACTCGAATGGACTCCTCAGTTCGAGTTAAGGTGAACATGGTTATTAGTTACTTTCATTGAACACTATTTTCTAATACATGCGATGCGTGCCAAGGGGCATACACAATTTTGCATATAGATATAATAGGTATTAATAGCGAGAAGTGAAAGAAGATTATGGAAAGAAGAAAAGGAAAAGCGATGATTGTCTAGCGTGTTTTTATTTCAAAAATAAAAATTGCAAAAACGGTTAATTATGCGGAGAGTGTTATGCCTATTAATTAGAAATTGATAGAAAATAATAATAATGTTGAATTTTCCTCCTTCCCTTGTACTAAATAACTAGTCTCACATGCACGCGATGTGTGTGCAAGTATGTAGAAAGGTAAATTAATTGAAAAACTATCTTTAATAATCTGAAACAATACATTAGGATAATTTTTTTAAAAACATTATGCACAGAATAATATGATTCTAAAGAAACAGAATCCACTGCTCAGTTAATCTCTACTAACGAAATTGACATATGCCAAACTATGATTTCTGTAAGTATTGAAACAATCACGATCTCAAAGCAATAATTAAATAATATAAAAGTACATAAAAAAGAATACAGATTAGAGAATAGATTAGCTAAGAATCTCTTTGTTCCCATTTGATGTTCTCATTTGAAATATGGGGGAAAACCAATGCAAATTGAGATGAATGAGAATATTTTTAATTTTATATTGTATAAAGTATACTTTGGTATCTTTTTGCTTTTGAAAAAGTAAGAGAGAGAAAGAGAAGTGGGTGATTGAAAAAAATGATTCTAAAGTCGGCGATGTATAAGACAAAAAGTAAAAAGTGTAGTAAACATTTGGTTATTGAAGGGTAAATGAGGAAATAAATATTCTTAAAATAGAAAAGATTCAAAGTGGAAAGAACTTGTAGAAACATCCGGAAAAAGAAAAGGAAAATTTGACGCGAACAATCCAAACAATTGACCATCTTCTATAAACAGTCCAAACTATTGATAATTCATGAAAAGTCCAAACTATTACTCTAATCTTCTGAAAACAGTCCCATTGACCTGTTTACCTGTTGTAACAGGTATTTATCATAATCCAACTAAAAACCTATTCTTAGTTGGATTAGGCTAAATACCTATTACACATTAAAAACCTATTCTTAGTTGGATTAGGCTAAATACCTATTACCCATTAGGTTTAGTTAACTAAACTATAAATAAAAGGAGGAATGATAAAAAAAAATGAAAAACAAAATAAGAGATTAAGGATCAGAAAACTTACCTCACGCAAAGCAGTTGACTTCCATCTTCTTTTCCCTTTCAACATCTTCTCCTTTCTTCTTATTACTAATTCTTAAACCATCATCACATACTACCATCATCATCCATCATCACATACTACCATTCATCATCCATCCATCATCATTCTATCTCATTGTTATTTGGGCATGTTGGATTTAATGTTACGAAGGATTTTTGGTACGTTTGTCGGGTCGAATTCCGGATCAAAGAGGGTGAATTTCGAGTCTTTTTACACTCTTCTATATTCCAATTACTCCATTAACAAAGTAAGATTCTTTCCCATATTTTAATTTTAGTTTTTGGCTTGGTTTTCAAATTGGGGTTTTTCTTAAATTAGGGTTCTTGAGTAGAATTGATTTGGGGCAAAATTGTGGGAAGAGAATTTCGTTTAATTGCCAATTTTCTGATGATTAATATAATTAAGGTAGTGTGTTTACAATTTTGATTTACAAAATTAATAATTTTGAAATTTATTCTTAATAGTTGTTACCTTGGATTAACATTAGTTACTAGTAGGTTTAATTAGCCAAATTATGGTTTGTATTGTTGTAGTCATGATGAGTTTCATGTTTCCTGATTAGAATTTAGTTTTGGGTTAAGTTGTAAGTATCATTGCTATGAATTTAAGCTTCTACTATTGCGTTATATTATTATGAGTAATGTTTAACATTAGTGTTGGGGTTATGTAGTATAAGATTTGCCAGAGACTGTTATTCTTGTGTGTTTGTGTACATTGTACGATGTAGTTCTTGAAATGTGTGTACATTGTAGATTGTCTGGTTAACATGGTGTCTTGTGGTTGTTTAGTGTTGCTAGTAGTATAGCATTATACGAAGGAGAAGTTTTCATATAGCTAGTGTGATTTTAGTTTGGTCAATTATTGTCTGTTAATTTGTCGTTTTTTAAAATTAGTCAAAGCTCATTAACTAGGTTAGTTTATATATAAGTGAATGACGTGAAGTATAGTCAAGTGACTTATACTATACTATATTATATTGTAGATTGCGGGTTCGTAGAAAAACCTTATTGACTTGAGTTTGGATTGTTGATTGTGGTTGTTGATAAGGTAAGAATTCTTTCTAAGACTTGTACAAATAATTTTAGAAAATGATTTATATTGGTTTGAAAGTGATATTGATATTTTAAAAGGGTTTTATGTGGTTTATATCTTGAGAATTAAAAGGGGTTTTACATTTTTTGTATAATGAGATTTAAATCGTTTTGACGATATTTATTGTGTTAGAAAATTATGAGATTATTTATGAGATTAAAAAGGGATGAAGTTCCTCATATGCCAAGTCGAGATTTAAAAGGAGGATGTTCCTCATTGCTACAGGTTTTGAGTAAACTAGAATGTTTCTATGTTTACTTAATTATTATTTATCATGTTTTATAAGAATGATTTTGTGGGAATGCCGGTAAGCGGTATTCCTCGGGTTTGGAAGTAGGTTGAGTTTTGTCTCAACCATTATTTAGTAGTTGGGTGTATATTGATCAATACACTGCCATTTTTCTTCCTCATTGGTTTGTTATCAAGTTAGGGGTATGGATACTAGGGGCGTTAGTATTTACCTGTCTCATGAGCCTAGCTACTTCATTGGACTTTAATACTTCCTACTCACAGGTTTCAACACAGTTATTTATTAAATGTATTTACAGTATTATTTCAGAAAGAGAAAGATTGAAAGTTGAGATTATTAGAAAGTTGTTTTATCTTATATATTTTATTTGTACAAGTTTAAAATTGAAGTTGGAAGATATTCTTATATATCTTACCGGCACATTGGATAGTTTTGTTTTAATACAGGATGTAATCTTGCTCAGCCTTTTGGCTAATACTATCGTGTTCAATGTGCAGGGACTTGAAGGTGGTTAGCTCAAGATTGGGTTAAAGAGTGCGATGGTTTTAGTTATGCTTTAGTATGTTTAATAAGACTTTCGTTGTTATCCATTTTGACTTTAGAATTTTATTTCAGTCTGTAATAAATATTTAGATTCTAGTTAGTTTAATTATTTAAACCTTATTGACCATTTATTTTAGTTAAAACCTTTAGCCATGCAATGATTATTATTAATTATCACGGCGTAGCACCTTTGAAATTTCCTTAAATTATTTATTATACTATGTTTTAAAGGAATTTCAGGGGTGTTACAGTTGGTATTAGAGCCTCGGGTTATTAAGACTCCTAAAACAACCTTAAATAAGAGTAGGTTAATAAATTTGTTAAAAAACTGAAAAGCCGCTGCGAGGATGAGATTTTTGGGAGGCAAGGAAATTTTTTTATTGTATTTGTTAATGTTTATGCTTCTCTTTTCATTTTATTGTTTAATTTGATGGAGTTTTAAGAATAATAATTGTGAATTATTTGGGTTTGTTTTATTAATTCTTAATTAGTAATTAGTAAGGGTGAATCAACATTGGTTTATCTTTGTTTATATTGCGATGCTAGAACGATGAATCGACGCGTGCGTAGTAGAAGCTCAGGTTCGAGACGTATGATACGCGAGATGGCTCAATCTAATCGAGCCTTGACTGAAGCTAGGGAGAAGCCTTCTGCGACCCAGGCTGCTGCTCTTGCTACTCCCGTCGCTCCTATGTCCAGTAATGCTAGTTCTCATGCTGTAATTTCGAAAGGGATTGATCAGAAGAAACCGTCTAAGTTTAATGGTAAGGGTTATCCCACCAAGATGGAGAACTAGATTCGAGAGTTTGACAAGAGCTTTACTACTCTCCAAGTCCCTGACTAAATGAAGAGTTGATTCTGCTGCATACTACCTGGTTGAGGATGCTGATATTTGATGGACTCACAATAAGTTCGATCTGACTACTAAGGTGACTATAGATGAGGAGGGAGAAGAGATTATGGAGGAGACAGAGTTCGATTGGACTGAGTTTAAAAAGGCGATTCGTGAGGAGTTCTTCCCAGCCCATATGAGGAAGAGAAAGAGGGAAGAGTTCAACGACCTCCAGCAAGGAGATATGAGTGTCCATAAATTTTATGTGAAGTTTCAGGAGTTGGCTCTCTTTGTTAAGGGGATAGTTCCTGATGTGCAGAAGATGGCAGAAAAATTTGAAGAAAAATTGAACCCTAAACTTCATTTTAAGATCGAGCTGGGGATTACGCTACAGTGAAGGAGGTGTACTCTCGTGCTTGTAATGCTGGGAGGATTCAGGAGAAGAAACAAGCAGCAAATAAGCTAAAAGCCACCTTTTAGTTGGGTCTAGTCAGGTGACAGATAAGAGTGACAACAAGGGTAAAGGGGGTTTTGACATAAACGAAAATTTTGGGAATTGTGATTCTAGTCAGCAGTATTCTAAGGAGAATTAGACTTTCACTCATAGACGTAGTCACCTCTCAGGACAGAACCAGAGGACTGATCGAGTTTACTATTGCAAACGTTGTAGTTCAAACCACCCAGGAAAAAATTGTGATGCTAACTTGGTGGAGTGTAACCATTGTGGTAACAAGGGGCATCGTGCTTATGAATGCTTCACAAACCCAAAGTCTAGGAACTTCAGGCCTGAGATGAGTTCGAGAAATGGGCCACAACCAGATAGGAGACCTCATATTGCAAACGATGCTCGTCGTACACATTCTACTTCAGGGAATGCGCCACCTAACCGTAATAGAGGTACTGCTAATGCTGCTCAAGCACACAGAGGCAATGCAAGGAGAAACACTGGCCATGTTCATGTGATGAACCAGACTGAGGCAAACACTAAGGGCAACGTGGTGACTGGTACTTTTTCTATCCATTCAATGCCTACATATGTGTTATTTGATTCAGGTGCTTCTCACTCTTTCATATCTGAATCTCTTGTGAAAAAGTTAGGTCTAGAGGACTCTACAGCTTGTGAGGCAGACATCTTTACGCCTTTTGGTGTGGTTATACCTTGTAATAGTTTGTATGTAGATGTCCCTATTATATGGGGTAGTACCACCCTAGTAGCTAATTTGATAGTTTTTCCTTTCCATGATTTTGATGTAATTCTAGGGATGGATTGGCTTATAAGCATAAAGCCAAGATAGATTGTGAGAAACAAAAAATGTTTATAGATGGTCCTAGTGGAGTGCATGAGTTTTGTAGAGGATCTTATTTGAAAATTATTTATGTCTTAACTTCGAAATCCTACATGAGGAAGGGATGCCCTATATACTTGTGCCATGTTAATAATACTAGCAAAGAGGAGCCACGAGTTGAGGATGTTCGAAGTTTTTAGATGTCTTTCTTGATGATATTCCTGGCATGCCTCCTAGGCGTGTTATTGAGTTCAACTTTGACTTGAAGCCTGGAAGTAGACCTATTTCCAAACCTCCTTCTAGAATGGCTCCTGCTGAGATGAAAGAGCTTAAAGCTCAGTTAGAGGAGTTGCTTAATAAGGGCTATATTTGTCCTAGTATGTCACCATGGGGTACTCCTGTTCAGTTTGTGAAAAAGAAAGATGGGAGTCTTGGACTGTGTATATATTATAGGGAGCATCACAATGTCACAGTGAAGAATAAGTACCCTTTGTCGAGAATAGATGACTTGTTCGATCATTTGACCGGAGCCGGAGTTTTCTCAAAGATTGATCTGAGATTTGGCTACCATCAACTTCGTATTGCAGAGAATGATATTCCTAAGACAGCTTTCTGAACTCGTTATGGGCACTATGAGTATACATTTATGCCCTTTGGGTTGACTAATGCTCCAGCGGTGTTCATGGACTTGATGAATCGTATTTTCAGGTCGTATCTTGATAAGTTAGTAGTTGTGTTCATTGATGATATTCTTATCTATTCTAAGGATGCTAGTGAGCATGGAGAGTATCTTCGCACTAATTTTCAAGTTCTAAGGGAGAATAAGTTGTATGCTAAGTTCTCCAAGTGCAAATTCTGGTTGGAGAAAGTTGCATTTCTTGGCCATATTATTTCTAAAGAAGGCGTTTCAGTTGATCCTTCAAAGATCCAAGCTGTTTCGGAGTGGCCTACTCCGAAGAGTGTGACTGAGATTCACAGTTTCCTTGGCTTGGCGTGTTATTATAGGAGGTTCATGAAAGACTTCTCAAAGATAGCCCGACCTTTGACTGCATTGATGAGGAAGGATACTAAGTATCATTGGAATGATGATTCTGAAGGAGCGTCTCACTACAGCTGCTGTGTTGACGCTGCCTGATGAAAATTTAGAGTACGAAGTGTTCACAAATGCTTCGAAGAATGGTCTTGGTTGTGTGCTTATGCACAATATAAAGATTATTGCCTACGCTTCTAGGCAATTGAAGAACCATGAGGTGAATTATCCGACGCATGATCTAGAGTTGGCAGCTGTTGTTTTTGCACTTAATATTTGGTGTCATTATCTACTTGGCACATCATTTAAAATATTTTCGGACCACAAGAGTCTAAAATACATATTCACTCAGAGAGAGTTGAACGTGAGGTAGAGGAGGTGTTTGGAATTGATCAAAGATTATGTTATGGAGATTCAGTACCATGAGGGTAAGGCTAATGTTGTTGCAGATGCACTTAGTAGGAAAACTTTTATTATTTGCAGACCTTGCGTTCCATAAATCTTCTTAGAGAGGAGTTTCAGAGTCTCGATGTGGAGATAGTGCAAATAGGAGCTCAGCTTAATGCTCTAACTATTCAGTCCACTTTGTTTGAAGAGCTCAAGGCAGCACAAGTGAATGATCAGTTTTTGAAGGACAAGCAAGCTAATGAGCCTATTAATTTCACACTGGCCGAGGATGGTAGTGTGAGGTTCAAAGGGAGATGGTGTGTTCCTAATGTTCCTGAGTTAAAGGATAAGATTTTGGAAGAAGCCCATACATCACAATACTTTGTACATCCTAGAGGGGACAAGATGTACAAGGATCTCAAGCGGACTTTTTGGTAGCCTAAATACGTCTCAAGATGCCTAACTTGTCAGAAGGTCAAGAGTGAGCATAAGAGGCCTCAGGGAATGATTCATCCTTTAGAGGTTCCACAGTGGAAATGAGATTCGATTTCTATGGATTTCGTTTGTGGACTTCCGAGGACACCGAAGGGGAATAATATGATTTGGGTGATTATGGATCGTCTTATGAGTGATTATGGATGTCCGAGGACAACGAAGGATCACTTGTAACCATGAGTGATTGGCTACTGCTTATAGAGAGCACGTCATTAGATTTCATGGTGTTCCGAGTGATATCGTTTCAGATAGGGATCATAGATTCTTGTCCAACTTCTGGCAAAAGATTTAGGAAGCTCTAGGGACTAAGTTGAAGATGAGTACAAATTTTCACCTTGCTACAAATGGTTAGACATAGCGCACTATTCAAACATTGGAGGATATGTTGAGAGCTTGTGCCATAGAGCTTTAGGGTCTTAGGAGGATAAGCTTGATTTGATAGAGTTTTCGTACAATAATAGTTACCATTCTACCACTCAGATGGCTCCATATGAAACTTTGTATGGTCTTCGATGTCTTACTACTTTTTTGTTAGAGTGATATTGGTGAATCTGTTGTGATTGGACTAGAGAGGATTCAAGAAACTGTTGAGAAAGTAAAGCTTATCCAGCTGAAAATGAAGGAGGTACAGAATAGACAAAAGAGCTATGGAGATAAGCATCATCGTCATAAGGAGTTTGAGGTAGGAGAGAAGGTATTACTTAGAGTTTCTCCTATGAAGGGAGTGATGCCATTTGGGAAGAAGGGCAAATTGAGCCCTAAGTTCATTGGCCCTTATGAGATTTTGGAAAGGATAGACTACAAAAATAACTGTATTTTTCTACGAAAATATTCTGTAGCAAAAGTGGGCGTAGCAAACTGAATTTTGCTACGGAGGAAGAAGATTCGTAGCAAAATTTGCTACGGATAGAAAATCCGTAGCAAAAACTTCTATCCATAGCAAACCATATTTCATATCAAAATTTTGTTACAGTTTTTTTTTTCAACCCATCTTGACCTTCTCCTCCCTTAAATCCTATCGAAATGGCATTAGTAAGAATCGAAACCGAGACAAGGCTGTGGAAACTGAGGTAGTTCCCAACTGAGCTATACATGATGCACATACTCGTAGTTGCCTTATGTTCTTTATATCTCTTCTTAATATTACGTTGTCAATCGTATTTCGTAGCAAATTTTCTACGGAATCGAATTCCGTTTCAAATTTTGCTACAAAATCAAATTCTGTTGCAAATTTTTGCTACGGAATCATATTCCATTGTAATTTTTTGCTATGGAATCGTATTCCGTAGAAAATTTTGCAACAAATATAATTTTTCGTAGCAAAGTGAAAACCGTAGCAAAGTTTGCAACAGAATGTGTTCCGTTGCAAAGTTTGAAACGAAATACAATTCCGTAGCAAAATTTGCTACGGATTTCAATTTAACACAAAAAAATACGTAGCAAAAACTCTTTTTTTTTTGGTAGTGATAGGAGAAGTCGCTTATAGATTGCGTTGCCATCAGGCATTGAACATGTGTATAATGTATTTTATGTCTCTCACTTACGGCGATACATTAGGGACCCTTCGCATGTGCTACAGCCCGAGTCTTTACTGTTAGACGATAACATGACTTAAGAGGAGTTTCCGGTTCAGATTCCAGATCAAAAAGTTTAAAAAACTCGAAAAGGGGAGACAAATATTGTGAAAGTCTTGAGGTCAAATCACAATTCGGAGGAATGTACTTGGGAAGTTGAGGATGCCATGCGTCTTAAGTATCCCCATCTCTTCACTAAGGTAAACTTTTAATTACGAGGATGTAACTCCCTTTTTAAGGGGGATAGAATGCGTACTTATTTCGCGCCTTTAGTGTTGAAAGTTATTATAATTTAAGTTTGGTTGATAATTTTGTTATGTGTTTAATTTCATACTTGTTATAGTATGATGGTAGGATGCAAGTTGGATTTTTATATTTCAAGTGTCTGACAGTTGTCTAACCTAATAGAGTTAATTAGCTATTTTGAAAACAAGAGTCTAAGTTTGAATGTTTCATATTGTGTTATATACTTTAATTTTCGGGAAGAAACTTATTTTAAGGGGGGTAGATTATAACACCTCGTATTTTTATATATTGTTAGTAAATATTTATATTAAATTATTTTATAAAAATAATTTAAATTGGTCTTTTATTGTATTACTTTTCTTTCATACTTTGACTTCATCTTAGAAATAGCCCAAAATCTATTCTTAGTTGGATTAGGCTAAATACTCATAACCCATTAGATTTATTTAACTAAAGTAATAAATATAAGGAGGAGTGATAAAAAAAATGAAAAACAAAATAAGAGAATAAGGATCAGCAAACTTACTTCATGCAAAGCAGTCGCCTTCCATCTTCTTTTCCCTTTTAATATCTTCTCCTTTCTTCTTCTTGCTAATTCTTAAACCATCAGCACATACTATCATCATCATCCATCATCACAAATTGCCATTCATCATCCGTCATCATCATTTTATCTCATTGTTATTTGTTATTTGGACGTGTTGGATTTAAAGTAACGAAGGATTTTGGTACGTTTGTTGGGTCGGATTCCGGATCAAAGAGGGTGAATTTCGAGTCTTTTTACACTCTTCTATATTTCAATTACTCCATGAACCAATTAAGATTTTTTCCCATATTTTAATTTTAGTTTTTGGCTTGGTTTTCAAATTGGGGTTTTTCTTAAATTAGGGTTCTTGAGTAGAATTGATTTGGGGGGAAATTGTGGGAAGAGAATTTCGTTTAATTGCCTATTTTATGATATCAATATGATTAAGGTAGTGTGTTACTAGTTTGATTTACAAAATTAATAATTTTGAAATTTATTCTTAATAGTTGTCACCTTGGATTAACATTAGTTACTAGAAGGTTTAATTAGCCAAATTATGGTTTGTATTGTTGTAATCATGATGAGTTTTATGTTTCCTGATTAAAATTTAGTTTTGGGTTTAAGTTGTAAGTATCATTGCTAGGAATTTAAGCTTCTACTATTGTCTTATATTATTATGAGTCATGTTTAACATTAGTGTTGGGGTTATGTAGTATAAGATTTGCCAGAGGCTGTTATTCTTGTGCGTTTGTGTACTTTGTAGGATGTAGTTCTTGAATATGTGTGTACATTGTAGGTTGTCTGGTTAACATGGTGTATTGTGGTTGTTTAGTGTTGTGAGTAGTATAACGTTTTACGAAGGAGAAGTTTTCATATAGCTAGTGTGATTTTAGTTGTCAATTTTTGTCTAGTTAACTTGTCGTTTTTGTTAAATTAGTCAAAGCTCATTAACTAGGTTAGGTTATATATAAGTGAATGACGTGAAGTATAGTCAAGTAACTTATACTATACTATATTATATTGTAGATTGCGGGTTTGTAGAAGAACCTTATTGATTTGACTTTGGATTGGTTGATTGTGGTTGCTGATATGGTAAGATTTCTTACTAAGACTTGTACAAAAAATTTTAGAAAATGGTTTATAATGGTTTGAAAGCGATATTGATATTTTAAAAAAAGTTTTATGTGGTTTATATCTTGAGAATTAAAAGGGGTTCTACATTGTTTATATAATGAGATTTAAATCGTTTTGACGATATTTATTGTGAAAGAAAATTATGATATTATTTATGAGATTCATAAGGGAGGAAGTTCCTCATATGCCAAGTCGAGATTTAAAAGAAGGATGTTCCTCATTGCTACAGGTTTTGAGTAAACTAGAATGTTTCTATGTTTACTTAATTATGATTTACCATGTTTTATAAGAATGCTTTTGTGAGGTCGCCGGTAAGCGGTATTCCTCAGGTTTGGAAGTAGGTTGAGTTTTGTCTCAACCATTACTTAGTGGTTGGTTGTACGTAGATCAATACACTTGCCATTTGTCTTCCTTCTTAGTTCGTTATCAAGTTTGGGGTATGCATACTAGGGCTTTGGTGTTTACCTGTCTCGTGAGCCTAACTAGCTTATTGGACTTTAATACTTCCTATTCACAGGTTTCAAAACATTTACATTTTAAATGTATTTACTGAAATTTTAGAAAGAGAAAGATTGAAAGTTGAGATTATTGCAAAGTTGTTTTATCTTATATATTTGATCTGTATAGGTTTGAAATGAATTTGTAAGATATTCCTATATATCTTACATGCACATTGGATAGTTTTGTTTTAATACAGTATGAAATCTTGCTCAACCTTTTGGCTGATACTATCGTGTTCAATGTGCAGGGACTTGAAGGTGGTTAGCTCAAGGTTGGGTTAAAGAGCGCGATGGTTTTAGTTGTGCTTGGTTTTTGACTTGAACTGCCTAAAATTCAGTGCTTCAGTTAGGACTGTCAATACATATAGAATTGCTAGTGGGATCTAAATCACTGCTAGTATGTTTAATAAGACTTCCGTTGTTATCCATTTTGACTTTAGAATTTTATTTCAGTCTGTAATAAATATTTAGATTCTAGTTAGTTTAATTATTTAAACCTTATTGACCATTTATTTTAGTTAAAACCTTTAGCCATGCAATGATTATTATTAATTATCGCGGCGTAGCACCTTTGAAATTTCCTTAAATTATTTATTATACTATGTTTTAAAGTAGCGGAATTTCAGGGGTGTTACAAGTTTACACCGAAAGAGGGAGATAATGTAGGAAAAAGAAAAGAAAACAATTGCAATCTCATTTAAGAATCATGAAATTGGTTAAATCGAATCTACTGCCTAAAATTGACATATTTTTTGTTCAGTTTTTTTTAATAATGAACTTCCCATATTTTAGGAGATTTATCACCTCAAAGAAGTTAGTTTTAGGAACTTTAATTTTATTTTTGGTGAAATAATTAACTTCCTTAATTATCACCTAAAGAAATTTGTTTCTTAAATTTCACTTTTTTATTTTTATAATTAAAATTTCAGGGTCTTTCAACTACTTCAGATATGGACACAGAGGGTCAAATCTCCAGAGTGTATTTTCAGTCCAATTAAGTTCAATTAAGTTTAGTCTAGTGCAATTTAGTTTAGTTTAGTAATTTTCAATTTAGTTTAGTTGAGTTTAGCTTGTGAAGTACTTTCACTCTCACATTTCACTATTCTTTTAATTTCAATCCATTTCAGTTCAACTATTTTTAGCCAAAGAGAATAGACCCGAGTCCTCAAGAGTTCCCTTATATAATAGAGTTGTAAAATGAGAGCTAGATCTTTAATTCCTGTAAAGATTTCTTTGAAGGATGTTAATAAGTTTGATGCTCTTAAGTTGTAACGGTTTTACTTGTACATGTACATCTTTTGTTTAGCTTTCTCCTAAATGGTTTGTAAGGAGTTGAATCTAGGTTGTACAATGGCTCTTTTGTTGGTTAATATATCTTGCTTATAAAAGAAATAAAAGAACCCGAAACCCAGCCAGAATCCGTCCCGATAATAATCTAACATAAACCGATATTGCAACAGGCCAACAACAAATCCCGACCCGACTAAAGTGTAGTTGAGCTAAAAAGATGTTCCCATCTCAATCCGACCCATACACATCCAACCTATCATGGACACAATTACCCGAATTGACTCCTCAGTTAGAGTCAAGGGGAACATGTTTATTGGTTCCTTTCATTGGGCACTTTTTTATGAATATATGCTGATGCGTGCGAATGGAATAAAACGTTTTTCATAAAGATTTAATAGGTATTGGAAGCGAGAAGTGAAAGAAGATTATGGAACGGAGAAGAGGAAGACTGGTAGTTTTATTAGGATATTTTTTTAATGAATGAGAAGTGCAAATACAATCAATTATAGAGAGAGAGAGTTATGCCTATCAATTAAGAACTAATAAATAATAATAATAACAATAATAAAAATAAAAATGTTGAATTTTCCACGTTCTCTTGCATTATATAATTGGTCTCATATGCACTACATAGAAAGGTAAATTGATTGCAAAATTATATAAATAATTTGAAACAATACATAGGAAAAAAATATCCACAAAATTATGCAATGAAATACACGATTCTAATGCAACACAATCAATTGCTCAGTTAATCTCTACTAACGAAATTGACATGAAGATTTGAATTTCAGTTGGTTATACTTGATTCTCCTCCATTCTTACATTCGAAATGTGATGAAAGGAGAAAGATAAAATAGGAAGGAAAAGAAGTCTTCCCTTAACAATGTAAGACCACCACTTTTATCTCTGTCACCCTCACCCGGAGGAGAAGTGAGTGGTTGTAGTTAGGTGTCCATGTAAAGTGATATTATGGGTAGTGTTTAGACCACTTGGATGTCGCGAGGGCATCACGCTTTTTGGTTCACAACTTGTATCCCTTATCAGTGATATACAAATAGCAGGAAAATTTTCGACCAATTAGACAGAAGGAATTTTGGAAAAAACGACAGATTGCAGCTAAGTCTCCTTTTGGAATCGGTTAATCTGACAGGCTAAATTCGTATCACCTAATCAAAAGTAATCCTAAAGTCCTCTAACATTTAATAGTCAGGGAAGTAGGGTCGAATCCACAGAGAAACAATGCTCTTTCCTGACTATCGGTCAAATCTTGATTATAGGGAACGAGTGTTGTGGGTAATTATACTAAACTAGACTATAACTATATCAAAAATATCGATAAAAAGGTTTAGGGCATAGGTTCACCAATGAACAATATTTCGGGATGAAACACAACTATCAATAATAAATAATGTAGTTAAATAGGCTGATTTGCTCTCTCGAGTCGAAAATCAACCATAGAATAGTATTGACAGGCTCTCGCAATTTATCAATACCAACTCTACGTATTGAAACGAGCCTTAATATAGAGTTTATATCTCTCGGAACATATCCTAATATTACAACACTATAACAATAAATTTGGCCAAATTGGATTGAATAGATATAAAACATTCAATAGGAATCAACATACATAATAAAAAATCAATACTTTATAGACATCCCTTCATAATTGATTAGGGATCCCCTTAATGAAATAAGCAGACATGAATTAATAATCAAGGATTGGATAGAAATAAGAAAAGACGAGAAAGAATACCAATTGTAGAACCAATCTTGCAAAATCAAAGCTTCTACTGAATATTCAATGTAAATTGGGGAAAAAAAGCAAAACTAGGGTTCTTGAGTAATTGAGAGAAAAAGAGTTTTAATGTAAAATGAATTAATGATAGAAAATAATATAGGAAATAGTAATATCCCCTTGAGTCTTTATATCTTTCTATTTCCTAAAACAACTAGAAAAATATAGCTAAAAACGTCAAAAGATAAAGCCTTATTGGACTAAAAGCTACACGGAATAACCCGCGGGCGCAGGTTTTTATTCTGCAAAACAGCGTCAACTTGCAAAGACCATATCTCACAAACTAAAAGTCGTATTGGGGCGTGTGATACCCCGTTGGAAAGATTTTCAAGTCTAGTTGCCAACCCCACTAGAGTCACTCGATGCCGATCACTGGATAATGAGTTATGATCAAAAGAATCAACATGACTTGATTTTCATACTTCTTTTAACATATTTCCGCTATGTTTTGGATTGCAATTTAACTCGAAGATGCCCTTTGACTTCTCATTTAACGTGCTCCTTCCTATATGCTCCTCATGCTCAATATTGTCCAATAAGACTCCAATTGTGTTCTGAATACCTGAAAACTATCAAAAACACCGAAAACACACAAGAGTAATATATTCTCAACTTAAGTAATTATATGCAATTATGGACTAAAATGCAACTAAATGATCCTAAAATGCAACCTAAATGAATCATGAAAGACCTATATCAATATTACTCATCAAACTCGCCAAGCTAAACTGTTGCTTGTTCCCAAGCAATCAAACAATAGGCAAGGGAAGAATATGATAACCTACATTATGAGACTAAAACATGGTTAAGCACAAAATCCAAAAATCGAGAGATATCAATAGTACATGAACCAAGCATCGAGTATCTACGAAATAAAACCGCGTAGCACGTCATGTGACCAATCAACTCAACAATCTTACCACAAACCCTTTCCCCCAAGCTGGACTAAACAAAACTTGACAAACCTCACTATAGATATGTGCACTCATACCCTCATGTGTTTGGGGCGAAAATCAATGACAATCATCCTATATATATAATCAACTCAAAAGAAGCAAATACTCTTTAACTTTGACCTTTTGACTCACCTTCAACACGAAAATGCAACACACAAAGATCACGAGGACTTTCCAGGGTTGTAATGAGGCTAGGGTTAAGGGTTTGGATAATATTTTGGGAAATGTGGTGGAAAAAGCCAAGAAGGGGGAGATAATTTTCATCTCTATTCCCCGCCCCATCACCCGCGAAGACTTCCCCATCCCCGCCTCATTGGGGCGGATGCGGGGTAGATCTCCACTGACCCCGCCCCCCTGATATCCCTAGGGGACATAAGTTTACACCGAGAGAGGGAGAGGAAGTAGGAGAGAGAAAAGGAAACAATTGCAATCTCATTAATCTTCATAAAACCGAGTTAAATTGAATTTAATGACTAAGATTGACATATTTTTTGTTCTAAACATCCTAAATTTTACGAGGTTTATCACCTCAAAGAATTAGTTCTAGGAACTTTCACATAATTTATTGTACTGATTTTTATTTTTTATTTTTAATTTTGGTGAAAAACTTAACATCCTTAATTTTGAAAATTTATCACCTAAAAAATATGTTTCTTAAATTTCACGTTTTAATTATTTCCAAAATTCCAATTTAAGGATATTTCAGTCACTTCACTAAAGGGTCATATCTTCCCAGTATTTTTTCAGTTTAGTTCATTTCAATTAAGTGTTATTCAAATTAGCTTTGCTTAATACTATTACTTAAATATTTTTTGTGTTTAGTTTAGCTCAATCCAGCTTTTTTAGCTGAAGTGAACAGAACTCAGATTCTCAAGAGTTCATTTATTCTTCTTTTGTTTATTATGACTCGTATCATTTTCCACTTTTTGAAGCAGCAATTTTCTTATATCATTTCCTTTAGACAATACTTTTTCTCTATATATCTCCAATCACGCGTGAGTCTCCCAGCCCTTTCGCTCTTTTTATCTCCCTCTTCTCCTTAATACTTATGTACAAACTCAATAATACAACGGAGATACTATAATAGATGTTGGAGTTAAGGCTTGTAAAATCTCTTTGGGTTTTTCCCAAAGATCCCATATCGCCTATGGAAGGGAGTTTTCCTTTATTTATTAACTCCCTTCCTATACTTATCTATTGAGTTGGTTACATGGTTGACTTTTATGGTTGGAGGTCAAGCTTGGGTTTGGTCTTGCTACCACACGCACGCGCGCCGCCCGGACCGGGCCGGGCTGGGCCTGGGATCTGGGTTATGGGTTATGGGAAGAGCTGGAGCATATCTTTTTAGAGCCGACACTAGTGGAAAAAATAGTTGCTGCGGGCCTTAAAGGGGCTTGTTGCTGCGTACATGGGGCGTAGCTATTGAAGGAGCAGCAAATCAGAAAAAACAGTGGCTGCGTACATTGTATTTCAAACTCATATGTGAATTTCGACCCTACACTACGTCACTACGACACTAAATACTTACATATAAAGAAAATACTTTGCCCATAGCTCTCGAATCACATTACATTCTTCACCCATAGAACGAATAGAAGAGTGAGCATCCGACCCATTGGGATTAAGATGATACAGGATCATCATAGAAGAGTGCTTCGCATGACAAAGTGAGTCAAACTGATAGTGATTCTCTTGACAGAAACCCAAAAAGCATGCCTGTTCTCTAGGTAACAGTTGGCCAAAATGCTATCATTGTGCTTTGTATCAAATGGTACATCATTCACCATCTCCTGAAAAGTAAAAGTTGGATTCTAGATAAAATTATAATCTGATTTACCTTTAATGTATCTTCTCTTATTCTACTCGATGCTAATTGCTAACACTATTTCTTTTGGTTGTGTGGGGTAAAGTGAATTTAGCGGTTGGAGATGAGCCGATATGATACCTGAGGGAGAGCGTGGGTCTGACCACTACTAGAGATGTGTGTGTTCCCCAGCCCATCACTGATCTGCACCATGGCATCTGCCAAGCTGTCAAACAAGTAGGAAACAAAATTTATTCAGAAAAATGCAGGAAGTATTTAGTAAAGAAAATTGCCATCACAAATCTTCAACGTTTAATAAAACAACCACCTAGTAACCAACAATTCCTAATAAAAGACAGCAAGAGCCAAGCATCTGAAACCTTAGTAGTACTTTTGGAATGTTGAAAGCTTAAGTTCCATCAAATTCTTACAAGTGCATCAAAGTTTATGATTGTCAGTCAATAACTATGCATATGTACACATAGAAAGGAGGGTCTAGATGCATGCGTATGTACGCCAACAATGACAGAGAGAATATTTGTGAGGTCGACACATGAACACAGAAATAAAAATAAAGGCAGAGAGAAATCTGTGCTGCCAGAATTTAGAAGCATATCCATTTGCAGAAATCAAATATTCCCCTATAAATATTTTCAAGTCATGCACATTCCCAGTTGCATCTTTTGGAGTCCTGTTACATACAGAGAATATAGGTACTTTTAGGATGCAAGTCATGCTCCAATTTGTGCAAGCATATAAAAAGTATGCCGACTCGAGCACCGGTTTTAGTATAACCGAAGCAGGACTTTCACTTTTTGTTTCCAACTTCGAAGACAATAAAGAACTTGTAAAAGAAGAATCAGAGACTTTAATATAAAATACATGCTTAGACCACAGATCCTTCAGAAGCATTTAGATGTACTTATCTACATATTTGGAATCAGGGCTTCACAAAGATTCCCAGCATTGGCAAATCCATTGTCACATGTCATTTGGTAGGATAAATTTTTTGGTGCAGACATATAAAAAGTAAAAAACAGACCTAACAATACCTTCTAAGAGCTAATTAGAACTACAAACTCTACACCATCTTAGATCCTACCCACCTAAACTGACTTATTGCTTCAATGTCTCCCATATCATACGACAGAACAACATTTCAGACTGTTTCTGCCTACATTCCCGGCAACTAATGAACACATACAACTAATGAACACAACTAAGCAGTGATGCTTTATAGTTCTGGAACTTACGAATTCCACAACAAAGCATTCATCTGTATTAAAGTAGTTAGGAGTATCGAAGAGTAATCTTGTGATTAATTGTGCAAATTCAGGCATGGAAGAAAAAGTATAAGTTCGATCCAAAGAGAAACAAAGAAAGCCATATATAGATCAAGTATTAACAAAAAGGAACCAATGGACACTTTAATCATTTCAGCTACCTAAATGGATATTCCCTTCTGCCAAAGTAAGACTGAAAACATCCTGGGTGTTTTCGATTTACCATAATGCATAAAAGTAAGATATCAATAACAAGAAGATCGGAAGAAAGCACTATTTAAGTAATAAGATCAGAGAGAAGAAAACACAAACCCTAAATAATTAGATGAGGGAAGCTACCTAAAGATGTGTAATAGCTGTTGAAATTCAGAATCTCCAAGAAACAAAGCTTGTCTTGTCACCATTTCACCTGTAGAAATTGGAAAAAAATCATTTCAGCTACCTAAATGGAGAGTGGCTTATAGAGAAGTGAGAGGTATGTATGTTTGTTTGTTCCATTCCTTATAGCAGGTTTGCAATTAGAAATGGAAGCATGTATGAAGATAAACGTGAGCAGAAATGAGAGATAGGGAGGTGTATCAAATATCAGAGTATATCAATGGAGTTCATATCACAGCAGATCAAAATTCGATGGATTGCAAATCAAAATTCTACCTGCAATCAAAAATTAATTAAGCAATCGAACAACTGATGGAGCAAAGAACTTCTTTATAGCTAGAAAAATCTCAATTCAAGAACCTCACTAAACCATAAAACCCTAATTTCAAGCAAAGAAACATTATTAGACACAATAAGTGCAATGAAAAATCTGAAATGAACAAGAGTGAATACCAGTTTCTTAAATGTTTAGATCGTTTGACTCTGTGACAAATCGAATATTGCAAGAAATCCTAACAAGTCGAAGCAGCTTCAAGCCACCGCCATCCTCCACGAAACAACATCCCAAAGGGCAGTCAACACCAGAACTGCAACACCTTCGAAGGCCTAAATTTCAGTTGAAAAACGAAAACCAAAGCAGGTGAAAGAGAGCACTCCAGCGATAAGGAAAGAGATGCGAAGGAGAAAGAGGAAAGAGGAGGAAAGAGATTCAGAAAACAAACTTATCAACATATAAGAACTTCGCAAATATCCGCAGTAAAGGAAAAATGAGCAGGTATCTGAATATTTATCCCATCACATGTGCACCACACTTTCTTACATTTATTGAAAAGAAAATTTAACCCCAGAGAGAGCAACTAAAGACGTCGGCAAAGCGCATCATACTTTCTCTTTCTCCTGCCCGCCCTTTAAGGTACACAAGCTACAATAAAATGCCAACACACTTGACAAAATTGAAATAATGTCATGTTTCTCATACTTCAAGTAATGCATCAATGAGTTTGACAACAAAATAAAAGTTTCTAGTGCAAATTTGTTCTACAAGTGGATGATTTGAAACAAGTTCAACCAGTGCAAAGCTAAACAATCAACAGACCATATCTCAAGATCCAATCAGTCAAAGTGGCAAGGCACATAAATTTTACAGGATCGAAATTACGAGTACTTTGCGGGGTGAATGGCACTTAGGAGATTGCTTCCTTCTGATGCATGCTGAAGCTCAGCAATATCAGATCCTCAGGTTTGAACTCATAATAACTTAGACAATAGGTTTTGGAGACTTGACACTTTTGATATGTGAAATCTTCACAAAATCCACATATTTTGCAAAACCCAATCCCCCCAATCGATCAAAATAACACTCATTATTGATGAACCAGCACTAAATAACACTCATGAATAAACCAACAAGCACTTAAAGCGCAATCAATCGACAAAATAGACATAAACCCTAAAATTGAGATATCCATGACATTATAAGGCAAAAAAATAGATTCTGAACATTTTAGCAAAAAAACGCATCAAAATTACAATTTCCGATGCGAATTTAGGGCGTTAATTGAAGAAATCGAGCAAAGTTAGGGTTCCTCTGGAGAAAGAAACTTTTCAATTAAAGAGAAAATTGACTTACTGGTTTGAGATTCGTCGAGGAAAGACATCATAAGAGGGATTAGGGTTTGTTTCAGTTCCCGAGGAAGGGAAAGCGCCGGCGGAAGAAGCTCCGACAATGACGACCTGCTGGGATTAAGGTTTGTTTTAGGCTACGCAGAGTAAACCCTAATAGAAACCCCAAAATCCATCCCCAACAACCGGAATTACCCAGCCAGTGGTGAAAACCAGCATCGAAATTTTCGATTGAAAAAAGGGCAAGGCTAGTTTGGAGAAGAGAGTGGATAAAAAAGGCGAAGACTACTTTGGAGGAGAGAGAATAAGAGGGAGGTGGCGCGGAGGATTAAGATAGAAGAAGGTAGGACAAACTTCTATCACCTAGATGCTTTAATTTAGATTTCAACTATTTTTGTTTTTTTTTAAATGTTGTTGCTGCGGGTATAAACTTTTGGCCCGCATCAAAGTTCCATTAGCTACGGGCTTACTCACAAGCCCGTGGCAATTGTTGCTTAGCTGCGGGTTAATTGATAAGCCAGTAGCTAATAGAGTGCAGCTATTGCTATTTTTTCCACTAGTGCGGGCCCAACTGTGTGTAACGGTAACTTGTTACACTGAAACGTTACAGTGTTTATGGCCATTATGGTTGTCCTTGATTTCCTCCATCTATTTATTGCATTCCTTATTTGGCATGATTGTCTTGCTGTAAAATCAGACCAATGCTGCCATTGTTTTGCATCCAAAATTTATTTTTTCTTCCTCTATTCTCTTCTTCTCTCTAATTTCTGGGTACGTGCTTTATCTCCAAAGTCTTTCTCATTTAGTGGTAACTAAGTGAAGTTGCTGTGTTAATCTTGGGGAGATTTCCGGCCAGTTGCTATTACCACCATTCTTGGGCCATAATTGCTTTCAAGTCAGTGATTTTCTACCACGGCACAACTAGGGATGACAATGGTCTTGGACCCGGTCCAGACCTAGACCTATAGACCCATTTATAAGGGTCTGGGTCTAACTTTTTCAGACCCGGGTCTAGGTCTAGAGGTTATCAGGCGGGTCTGGGTCTGGGTCCAAATATATCAGACCCAGACCCGGTCTAGACCCTGCCAACAGACCCATTTACATAAAAAAAATTTTAAAAAATAAAATAAAATTGTAAGTTACGACTTTATAAGTAGTTGTGACTACATTTTAAGACATGTAATGATGTAAGTTGAAACATTTTTAAGATTTTATAAGCTATATTTTGTTAATTCGAAACAAACCTTAACCATGGTCACACGAAACTATAAAATAGTCGAAATAAAAAATTAAAAAATGCTATTAAACTTGAAATTCAAAAGGACTCACTAAAGACCCTAGAACCATCAGACCCAAAAGATATTGGTATGGGTCTGAAAATTCCAGACCCAATGAGTCTAGGTCGTGTCTGGGTCTGAAAGAAATTAATGGGTTTGAGTCTGAATCTGGTCAGACCCGACCCGGACCCTACCCATTGTCATTCCTAGGCACAGCCTTAAAATTGTTCTTTTATCGCTCAAATTGTGGGACCATCTCCCGATCAAAGTTCCCATCCTCTGAAACATTTGTGAATTTGAAGAAAAAGGCACAACCTAGGAAAAGTCACTGCTGCTCCTTGTATTCATTTTTCCTAAGAGCAGACATATTCTTGTCTTTTCACCACAAATGATGAATAAATATATAAATAACATTAAACATAGTAAGATAATATAAATTCCTAAGCATACTTTTGTTTGCCACCCAGATAAGCAAACCCAGCTAGAACACGTTCTTTGTTTTCAATGATTTGGTAATTTGTGCAGTCAAGCACGTCTCTCTTGCAGCATGTGGTTATCAGGAACACAAGAAAATGGAAAGGAAAAAAGTGGAATCATTGTCCGCGACTCCATAACCCTTTTACTACTACTAAATTTCGTAGTCAAATACTTGGGATCTATTATTTTTCTCATACTTATATTTATGATAAGAACATTCCACTAATAGCAACAACATTTGACAAAATGAGTGATCAAATTCAAGTTGGTATTCAATTATATAAATCGCGTGGGTTGTTCTACCCTGGATAGAAATATGACAAATGAGTCAATTAAGTGTAAAGCTCGTTACCAAGCTAGTAATATGACCGTGACTCGTCAAATCCTACGTGAGCTAGTATAGGATGAAATATCAATGTAGTGGTGTGATGCACGGACTAAAAGAATAAAAATTAAAAATGATAAAAAATTATGATTACTATTTGGCGAATATTAATGTCGAAATTGTTGATTCTAAATTTTTATCTAATTTAGGGTTTTTTGTCGAAAGAACCTAATAAAACACGAGTTTTGTAGTGAATGACCTAAAAAAAATTGTCTAAAAAGAACTAATAAAACACTTCCTGTTGTTATTAACAATTTATTTATGATTTTTAGGCCAAAATATACTTTTCCGGTGTTGACTTTTTTTAACCCTCATTTGACTCGTTTTATTTTTTTCATTCCTCTCCCATTCACTGCTCTCCCTAGCTCTCCCATTTGCTGCTCTCCCACATCAGTCTTTTCTACTCAAATTTCCTCCAAAATCAGTTCTTCTCTTCTCAAATTTCCTCCCAAATCTTCAAAGTTAGGGTTCTTCTCAAATCACCATTAAACCTTCAATTTCGATCTCAAGCTGCCATCTTTATCAAACACATGATATGTTTTTCTCTTCTAATTTTTTCCTCTCAAAGTTTAATGATTTTAGAAATCTAGGGTTTTCTTATTAATTGTTTTTCCCCAATACAAAAAATTAGGGTTCCTAAAATACGTTTTCCTCAAATTTGAAAATTAGGGTTTTAATTTCTATTTTCCATGAGGAAGATGGGCGCAAACCACCCATAAGCCGCTTCCAGATCAACCTATATATCTATCGTTACGGGGTTCTTCGTAGGATGTATTGGAGCCTCAGTCATGGTGGTATCTCGAGGTTGGTGGGGTCAACTATTCAGCCATAACACGGGAGTGATCAGAGGAGTCAAGAAAATGATGGTTTTGATGGCTTTGATCGAAGTGGCAAACTTTCCGCTATCAGTTTCCAGTGTAATTGTCAGAAGAACAGCGAGGCCTTTGCTTGGTACGTACGCGAGCCTTGGAGGGTTCTACTTGCTGGATTTACTCTTGCGGAGTGTGTTGGGTTTCAAAACAAAACTAGGACTTGGGACAGTTCTTGGGGTTCTTAGTAGACGTGTTCATCGGTCTCGGACCGGGACCGAAATTCATGGAAAATGGAGACTGAAGACCGGACCGAATTAAAACCGGTCTTAAGAACGAACCAGATGCAAATCATTGGGACCATACCAGTTAGATCGAAAATTCGTTTTAGTTGTTCTTTTTTCCTATAACAATATTATCTACTTCCATAAACCATTCAAAATTCTCAATTACTTTAAATAAAAAAAATATTTTATAGTTTGAAGTTTGACAATTTGGAAGTATGTGAGAAGACCTATAATCTAAAATTCTACATAAACTTTCAAGTTTTAACATATTTTTAATAAAAAAGGAAATGGGTCTGGACCAAAAAAGTTCGGGTTTAGACCAAACCGAAGACCGAATTTTTGAAATTTGTGGATCAAAGAACGAATCGGTCTTCCAGGCCATTTTTTCGGTCTAGATCGAAAGTTGAACACCCCTAGTTCTTAGCAGGGCCATCAATGTGCTTGCTTTGGCTAATGGTGTTCACAGCAAGAATTGAAGTTTAAGAAGATGACTTCAATATGGAGAGAGAATTTGAGTAGAGAAGACTGATTTGGGAGAGAAGTAAATGGGAGAGGGATAGCAGTAAATGGGAGAGGAGTTAAAAAAACGAGTCAATTACGGGTTAGAATAAAATTCAATGTCAGAAAATAGTAGTTTGTCCTGAAAAATCATAAATAGGTTGTTAGTAACAACCAAAAGTGTTTTATTATAGATGGTAGAGAATAAATATCGATTAGTAGGCCAATATGATTAGGCCTACAATTAGAATAAAATCCTATGAGGTCCCATATTGTAACACTAATTGAAAGAGAACTAAAAGTCCAAGTTGGGCCTATAGTGGATAGGCCAATTAGTAGGATTAAGGTTTCCTCAAACATACTATATTACAAGGAGAATTAGGGTCCTACTTCAAGATTGATTAGGAGTGGTTATTCGATCTTTCCTATAGGAAAAATACATAAGGAAAAGTTTTTTTGACACCTGCTAAATCTTACACTAGTGCGAAGAATTAAAGGAAATTAAATTACAGCGGCAAACATTAGCTATCTTGTGGGCTTGTCGAACGTCCGTACGCTGCACCTTCATGATGGTACACCAGTTGAGGTTTTTTGCTGCCATTTTGATTGCGTTCAAGGTCCACTTTATATCTATTTTCGGTGGAGCTTTGGTACGAAATAGATTTACTAGCTTTGTCGAGCTGGTTTGGATTTGGACTTGGTCCAGATGTTGGCTGATTGCCCATTAAATAGCATGGAGGCATGCTTTGGCCTCTGAGTGTAGAGCCGATGTAGTCGCCCCATAATCCCCGCCCCCTTTGATGAAATCATTATTCCCTCCTGGGTTGTTTAGAGGATGAGGGCCTTTCATTACCCAAGCCATCCCTGCTGCTTTAGTTGTTCTGTCCTAGGATCCGTCTGTTTCTATGATTGCCGCCGGTGATCCGTGCATCCTTCGGCCTATGTTGGCCAGGTGGAACCCTGGGGGGTGGTCTGGGTCGCTTGCTGTAAGGTCCTGATTTCCACGGTCCTGCCCTGATGTTCTGTTGATGAAGATTTGGAATTCCTCCCAAGCCCTATTTCATAGTTCACACATTTGGGACAAATCGACATTTGCATTGCGGAAGGCAATGTTGTTCCTGGTGCACCAAATGATCCATAAATTTATGGTAAAAGTCGCAATGTTTCCTTCGTCTCGGTAACCGAGTTAGGAATGGCATCAATGGTGTTGTAGACTATCTCCCGGAAGTTGGTAGTAGTAGCTGTGAGATTAGGAGGTCTAAGTGCTGGCGTATCCCGCCATAAATGGCTTATGATCGGGCACTGGCAGAAGAGATTCATTGCCGTTTCTGCAAAAAACTAAACAGAGGGGACAATTCTCCTCCTGTATAATCCTCTGGGTAATGAGGTTGTCTTTTGTCGGGAGTATATTTTTCCATGCTTTCTATAGAAATAGTTTCCATCTTGGAGGTAGGTGAGAGTGTCATATTTTCTTTGCCACTCTAAACTCTCCTTGGTCGTTCCCTTCATCCCCTCGAGCAGTTCTCCGTGCTTGGTTCATGAAGAAAGCATATCCAGATTTGGTGGTGAACATTCCTGAGCTCGAGTGGTACCAATAGATAGAGTCGGCTTCCTGCTCCTCTGTCACTTCTAACCCCAGAATTTGTAGCGGATCCTCCGTCTCAAAATACTGCCACACTTTGCCTCCATCCCAACTCCTTGGGTTGTTGGATAGGAATTCTTCTACATTCCAATCGCTTGTATTCGTTGTTTGGTAATTATCTTTTGCTTTGGGAATTTTGCCGTTAACCCAGGGGTGCTGAAAGGCCTTAACAAGGGAACTATTTCCAATTTTCCAAGCGTAACCAGGCATAAATCTTGTGCCTACTTTTCCCATTCGTCTTGTGGTAAAGGATTTGTTTGCCGGCATTAGCAATATCCCGGTTTGTGGTATTCGGGTTTTTCAATGAACTCATTATTTTTAGGTGACCTCCTATTACTTGGGAAACCAGCAGCTGAGGATTAACATGCATTCTCCAAATTTGTTTCATCAAGAAGGAGTGGTTGACTGCCTCCAGATTGCGCACCCCTAGGCCTCCCATGCCCTTTGGAAGTTGAACAACTTCCTTATTTATCCAATGTACTCCTGAGCCATCTTTTGTCCACAGGAACTTGATCATGAGGGAGTGATCTTACTCAGTATCGATTTTGGGAGGAAGGTACTGTTCATAACATGTGAGACCATCGGTACTAACACTGTGTTAATTAACAGGATATTTACTGATTGGGAAAACTGGGTTGAATTCCAAGCTAGAATCTTTTTCATAATTTTGTCACCCAGAAATTGGTAGTTCTGTTTTTTTGCCTATTAGATCAATCGGAGAGCCTAAGTGGTGACCCATAGTACTTACTGCCGGCACGCGAAGGATGTTATTGCATGAATCCCGATCTTCCGGGGTTATAGCAGGGCTATACTTGACAAAAGATTTATTCAAGTTTAACTGTTGCCCTGACACTTTAGCGAAGCGCCTTAATATGGTGGCTATTGCTTCACAGGATTCTTTATTGACTTGAAAGAAGAGCATAACATCATCTGCAAAGAAGAGATGGGAGATGGAGGGTCCTGCACGTGCTATTTTGAGTCCCTTAAACAGTTTGATATCCTTCGAGATACTTAGAGTACGTGATAGAATATCAATGCAGAAGAGAAATAAATATGGGGATAGGGGGTCGCCTTGAAGTAACCCACTGGAGAAAACTGTTCTGAGAGGTTGTTATTAACCAGTATCTTGAAAGAAGCCGTAGTGATGCATTGTTGAATCAGATGAAGCCATAGCGAAGGGAAACCATAGGCCTGGAGGACTTTCAGAAGGAAGTGCCATTCTACTCGATCATAAGCTTTACTCATGTCAATTTTAACCGCGGCTTTAGGATTTTGTAGTGCTTTTAGTCGTATTTATCAGATGGAGGAGTTCTTGACTAAGCAGTACATTATCCGTCATATGCCTACCTGGGACGAAGGCAAGTTGTTAATTTGATATCAGGGTGGGAAGAGTCCTTTTCATTATGTTCACCAAACATTTTGAGAGGCATTTGTAGATGGTGTTACACAGGCTGATGGGTCTCAGCTAACCGACTTCCTCCGGTGATGCTACCTTTGGGATAAGGATCATTATTGTCCGGTTCCATTCTTTCAAGAGATTCCCCGTAGAGAAGACATGCTTTATGGCTTGGATCACTGAGCTGCCTACAATATGCCAATGTATTTGAAAAAGTTCCACAGACATACCATCCGGCCCCGGGGACTTGGAGCCTTTGATAGAAAACATGGCTTTCTTGATTTCTGTGGAGGTTAGAGGTATCGTCAAGGCATTTTTTTGATCGTCTGAGAGACAAGGTAGATCAAGTTCCCTGAGTAAAAGATCTCTTCACTTTTAGGGTTCGAAGTTGGGTTTGTATTTGTCGTAAAGATTGATTTCCAAAAGTTCGTAACCAAGTGTGTTATCCGTTCCTTCCCTTCCACCCAATCACCATTATTATCCTTTAGCTTCAATATTTCGTTCTTTTCTGTTTCTGCTTTACTTTGTGATATAGGAGTTTTGTAGGGAGATCCCCATCTTGAATCCATTTTGCTTTCCCTCTTTGTTTCCATTAGATGTTGCTTAGTGCTTAATCGTTGATTTTTTCATGTGCATAGATGCCATAAGCCTTATATTGGTCTAAGGTTTGGATGGAAGTCCCTTTCATAAATAAATCATTTGTTATCTTTCTCCAATTTATACCTCGAAACTGCCTAAAGTTTAACGACCATTTTCGAATACGATGTCTAGCAGTACCACATTTCCTGCTTAGTGAAAACATAGCCGAACCTGGATGAGTTGTATCCCATACTTCTAGTATGATATTGATTACTTCTTGTTGTTTTAGGCACCAATTTTCTAATTGATAGGGTCGGGTGTTATGTGAGTTTTGGCTTTCCGTATCAAACAAGATTGCTGCATGGTCAGGGGTCGCAAAGGGTTGGTTAATGATATGGCTTTCGGGAAATTCTTCAAACCATTCATTTGACATATAACCTCTATCTAGTCTTTCCATAATTAGTCCCAAATTAAACCTTTTATTACACCAAGTGAATTTAGGCCCCGAGAACGGAATGTTAATTAAATTAGAATTTAATCTCCATTCTACGAAATCATCCCATCCTCGAATATGATTAGAACCCCCCAACTTGTCATCTAGGGTTTCTAGTTGGTTAAAATCTCCCATAAAAAGGCATTTTGGGTATAAGTTTAAGATATCCGTTAATTGCCTCCATACTTGAGGTCTTTCTTCCAACACCAGGGAACCGTAAACAAAACATATAAAAAGTTCATTACTATTTGGGAACACCAGCTTACAAACTATAAAATTAGGAGAACTAACAGGAAATAAAACTACTACATTCGTCCATGCTAGAACCAACAGACCACCCTTAGTACCAATGGCATCACTGTCATGCACAAAATTAGGGTTAGAGGACTGAAAAGGAAGAAAGGCTTTGTCAACTGAGCACTTAGTTTCAGCTAAGAACATAAACATGGGTCTCTTTGCATTGATCATCCAATGCAAATAAGGAATTGTAGGGGAGTTAGGATCATTCGATCCCCTACAATTCACAGCCAGAAGTTTCATAATGGAGTTGGGGGCTGTGAAAGGCCAGCCACCCCACCTTCAGTATCATCATCATCCTTTTTCCTCTTACTTGAACTGGAGCCAAGATTAAGCCCTAAGGTACAGTCTATGTCCATGTAACTTCCTGCTGTCCCATCTTCAGCTTCCATTATCATGTCTTCTGTTTCTGATGCTTCCTGTCTCAATCTTTTATTTTGTTGTTCCTGCTTTACCTCTTGTCCTTCTTTTTCATTATTTTGACTATTGCTCATAGCTGATAGAACCTCTTCACCAGCTTCTACACCCAAGTCTAAGGCCATTTGAGGATCAGTAATGGCTTTAAGTTTGAGATTATTGGTTTCACCCTCCCTATGCCAGAGCTTGAAACCTCCTTTGCTTTCCCATCTTTCCAGTCTTTGTCTCCTTCTCTTTAAACACCAGTCTCCTTTTAACTCATCATACTGTAGAAGATTCCCATTTGAAGCTGCTTTAATCATATTCCTGCTTCGAGGTCTTTTGTTAGACCATGATTGCATGATCTGTTGCAAAACCTGTTCAGGTTGTTCAGCAGTTGAAGATGGGATGCTTGGGTTAGGTGACACAGGGGAGTTAGGTGGGTTATGTTCATGATTCAGGGGTTTAAGGGGTTGAAGTGGAGCGTTATAGACAAACTAGTGATCTCCAAAGGTGGTTAGAGGGTGTATTCTATAGCTTGATTTTGGAAGGTTTGAAGGTATCTTTTTAAACGTCTACTTGCTTCCTGAAGAATAGTAGATCTAGGAACCAAGCATGTAGGTTGAATTAGCCCCCTAGTCTAGGGCCTCTTGCAATATGGGCTGAAGGATCGAGGTTAGGAAAGAGTTGTGGTAAGGTAGGGTTGGTGGTAGAGTTTGTGAAATGATCTTGTGGATTAAGGTTAGTTGTCACACCTGCTATTGTATCTGGTTTGTTGTGTTGTTGAGATTGAATGTGATCAGCAAATGGTATTTTGCCCAGGCTTCAATACCCAGAGTTTGGAATAGAGTTGCTGGTTGAGTTGGAACTTGAGGAGCTTCCTCCTGCTGTATGTGGTCTTTAAAAACAGGTTGTTGTTCAGCCAGTTCATCATAGAATGAATTAGGTGGGATTTGTATTCTTAGGTGCTGTCTAGGGTGAGAGTTTGAAAGATGTGTGTGGTGTTGTACCTGATTAGTGCTTTGTGTTTGGGTAGGGAGAATAGGATTAGAGAAGAGAGAGTAGTTAGTTTGTTGTTCAAGGGGTTTTGTGGGTGGTGTAAGGCCTCTCTCTTTTAGGAACATGTTAATATCAGTTGAAACACTCATAGGTTGGTTGTCTTATATAAGCTGATTAGAGGATTCTCCAACTTCATAGTAGGGGTTGTGAAAGGGGATGGTGTTGTTATTGTTTGTGAGGTTCAAAGCCACAGGGTTTGAATTTCTGAGAGGATGGAATTCAGCTTGGGGGTCCACCTTTAAACCAAAACGAGTACCTGAGGTAGGGATCAGTGTTACCTGAGGGAGGAGGGATGCACCTTGATCATTGTTATTTGCATGTTCTGGATGATGAATGTCTGAATCATCAGAAGAGTCAAACTCCTCATATCCTGTCATGTAATCCCCTCTCCCAACACTTCAGAATCTAAGCTTAGGTCCAGTAGCATATCTGGTGTAAGGTACTGGTTATGCACTCCATTTTCTGGTTCACCATTCTCTACTAAGTTCATCTTGTATTTCTGTTTCTAAATCGATCTAGAGAACCTTCTAGTACATTAGAATAGTATGGGTGGTTGGAAGGGCCATAGATAACTAAAAGCCCCCCTTGCTCAAAATCTTGAGATCTGCTTTGAATTCTTCTTCTAGCGTCATGAGATAACAGAGTACAGTATCTTGTGTAATGTCCAGCACAGCCACAATTTTTGCAAAATCTAAAAAGACCTTCCAATCTAAAGTCAACCCATATAACTTTGTTATTGTGAATAGGCAAATAACAACCTGGTATGAGTGGCCTAATAAGGTCTATATAAACTCTTCCTCTAAGATCTAGGAATTGAGGGAGAGGGTTTCCATCATGCTCAATCATGTCAACCATCCCAATGTGGCTTAGGATTCTATTTGTCCAGGAGGGTTCCAGGTATCCTAATGGTACCCCATGTATTCTAACCCACAACCTAGCCATATCAAAGTTTATTGCATGTGGCACAGTAAACCAGTTGCACCTTCTAAAGGTGATAATTCTACCATCTATAATTGCAGTATGTTGGTTTACCAACCCTTCCATGTCATAATTATTCTCACATTGAAAAATGAAGAAATTACCTGTTCTTGAGACAAAAACTGAAGCTAGAGAGCTCCATTGAGAGTTTACGAGACCTTGAACCACCGTTACTGGTGGTGGGTTTGGACCCACAAAAACTCCTAGGACTGAGTAGCCCCATTGTATCTCAAGGTTCTGTATATTGTCATTTTAAGGGTTAACAAAAACCCCAGCTCTAAAACTCCCCCATTCATTAGGTTGTGCCATGTTAGTTTTGGAAGCTTGAAAGGTGGTGTAGTTATGTGGTTTTTGTGTTCGGAGTTTGTAATTTAAGAGAAGGAGTGAAAGGAGCGAATCTGAACAGGAGTAAACAATAAAGAAGGTAGGGGAAAAGGCGTTTTTTGGATTTCAGAAGGAATAAGAAGGGTATAATGTTGGTACAAAGCTGTGATGGCTTTAATGTTCCACCTTTTAGACCAATTTATAGCAGAAAGGTCAGAATTGTGGAGCTCCAAGTTGCTGTTCAACCTTGGAAGCTGTGCAAATATCTTGCTGCTGTTGAAGGGAGGATTTGGCGTGCATGCAGAGCTATTCTCTGCACATTCTAATGGCGTTGATTGGGTGCTTGATATCTTGCTCTTGATTGGGTATGAGCTAGGTTGAGCTACTCAAGCAAAGGAAGGAGATTGGAGGAATCAGTCAAAATGCATGCTACAGTAACAATGAACAGAAAAAAAAACCTCAACCCTCACTCACTTTGTGAGAGGAACCTCAAGAAGAGGGAGAAGCTCTCGGTTTTAGAGAGAGAGTCGAAAGTAGATGAGACGAAATTATATGGTACGTACATAAGGAAAAGTTCAGGGTAACTTTTATTGTAAAATTTAGAGAAAAGAAATCCATCATCGCTACTAGGATTTTGGCACCACTTCCCTTAAAAGTAAGAGAGTCAATTATATATCCTCTTCCGTTCTAGAAGACATGAGAGTTTTAATCAGTATTTGTGGACGAAAGGGAGGGACTACAATTGAAATCTTTGATCTCTTAAGGTGTTCGAATCGTTCGTTATACTTTGGAGTATTCATTCTCACTAACCAGTTGAAGTCATGCATCAAAGGTTGTTTATCTAAACCTATTTATTGATGCAGATTAATCTATGCATGTGATTTTGTCATAGATATTAGGAAATTATGAAATTCAGATAATTGCATATATGAGTTCCTATCATGGTATCAATTTAGCCTAATTCATATGTTAATGTGTTCATGTGTATGAAGCTAATATTTATATTTTTTATTCAATTACGGGAGGATTAGAATATGGGTTAATTTAAATAATTAAAATAGTGATTTTATTTGATGGATTATACATTTTTTATTTGCCCATATTTTAAATTCAAAAAATTAATTCCAAAAAAAATTGTGGAAAGGAAGCAATTGTTCTTCACGTTTTGCTCATGTTTTTGGGTTTTTTGGCTTCAAAATTCTAAATTTTGTTTCGAAAAGGATAATTCTTTTGTTTCGAATTGTGATTTAAATTACTTAATCGAAGTTTTGATTTTAATTTTGAAATTTCTTAAAAAACCCTAATTTTTTTTTCAACAAATCAATTTGATTCGTTGTTAAATGGAGATCTAACACTTGTTTTGAAAGTTTGAATTGATGGAAATTGAAATATAATGGACAAGCTTTCATGCACAAATTGACTAGACAATTGTTCGAAAATTGTTCGAAATCACCCAGAATATTCGAAATTATTTCTTAAAATTCTGAGCAAGTTTGCTCCTTTTCCAACGACGATAACAATGCAAATTAGTTTTGCTAGGAGGCCTACTATTTCTGGTCAAAACCGTTGTGTCTCGTACGGGCTTAGTGGTTGTTGGGTGGTTGCTGGTCGCATGAAGCAGTCTGGTCAGTGGGTCGTTGTTGGTCGCGTGTAGCAACCTGTTTACTTTGGGCATCGTGACCCGTTAAAGCCAGGCTTCATGGCCTAGGTCTGAGCATTTTGACTAGGTTGTAAGCCCGATCAGTTCTTTAATGGATTGTGGTCAACTCCATGTTTAGGGGCCTTGGACTCCTTTATTTTGGGTCATCGGCTGCATTTTATTTCCAGATTTTATTATGTCATAATAATAAAAGGTTTTATTTATATAAATCAATATTGCAAATTAATTATTAATGTTGATTAATTGTATATATAAATTGTACTAATAATAGGTTTATTTATTAGTCTTTCTTAATTTTGTTAAGTTGACTAATTTTAGGAATTTTATTAATTCGATTTCCTAAATAATTTATACTTAAAGTTGTTAAGTTTTATAATTATTATATAAATATTTTATTATATACTCATTAATCGTTCATGGAGTAAATAAATAGTTTTGTATAATCTTTTAGTATTATATTGCGTAGATGTCTTTTATGATATGATGATATTATAATTTTGCTTGGATGTATATTATATATGTTTGATATTATATCTGCAAGATTGTGGCTGGTATGACCCAAAATATTATCTGCGTATCGTTATAAATACGATATATGCATTGTATGTATTTTTGTAATTTAAATTATTTTCTTAGAATATATAGTTTAAAGAATGATCAAGACTGAAGTTCCCTGGGATAATAGGGTAGATTTTCAAAACTTACATATTAATGTTTGATTTAACTCAATAAAACTATCAAAATATTTTTGTCTTGTAAAGCTAAGAGATAGGATATGAACAAAGAGTTGTTAACCTATCTACTAATAATTATAAATCGTTATAATTAGTAAAAGTGGTTTACTTACCTCAATCACTATTTATTAAAAGTAGGGCCTAAGACCGTTTAACTATAGTGAGAGGGGATCTTGGTCATTTTTTTTTATTAAATATGGGATGTATAATTTTGAATAAAGTATTAATTATTGTTTAAATAAGTATCTTATAAATATATATTAATTGAATCATTGTTTTCTATTTTTATTTTAGTCATGTCTTATAACAGTAACAAAAACAACAACAACTTTGTCTTTAATTTGCGCGTTTTTCTTAAAAAATAAAAACTCAATAAATAGAATTTCCTAGGTTGAAATATGAAGGATAAGAATCCTCGAGATTCTTCTTTAGATATTTATGTTATAGAAATTAATTTAGCTACTTCTGCATCATGGGTATTTGATACTGGATGTAATTCTCACATTATTTGTAATGTGAATGGACTTAAAAGAAGTAAGAGACCGGCTAAGGGAAAGGTAGATTGCGAGTTGGAAATGGAGCTTGAGTTGCCGCCTTGGTAGTGGGAGTATTCAGTCTAACTTTACCTTCAGGACAACGATGGGTCATCACACTCTCAATTCAAGATATATAGTACGATCGCTCACATAATCAGAATCAATACTGTGTTCTAAGCCTCTAAACGCAAGCCTACGATCGGGTCATACTAAAGTTTCCAGACGTAATTCATGCAACTGCGCATTAACATAAACCACATATTCAAGAATAAATCACACTATAATTGCCCTAATCACAACCTAGAACTAATAGTAATTCAAATAACAATCATGGTATAAACATAATTTCCTTCCCTAAAACCCTAGAAAGACGACTCCTCACTCATAATTAAATTAACGATAACAGATCTAATATAGAAACCTAAACTTTGCATCATGCAAACTAATAAGGGGCAGGGATGAGACAGGGGGTTGGGGCGGGTCTAGCAGGGATGAGGCAGGTATGGGGATCCACTCAGGTGACGGGGCGGGGATAGTTTTTGGTGTCTCCCCGTTGGGGCGGGGATGAGGATAAGATTTTCTCCCGCCATGGGTAACGAGGCGGATATGGGGATGAGTTTTTTAGGCGGGGATGGGGATAGGAATGCCAACATTTGCCCCGCCCCGCCCCATTGACATCCCTAGTCTAGATTTGTGTAAAAGAGTAGTAGAAGATGGCTCCTTCATTTTCTCATTATTAGATTTCATGAACGGAGGTTGAACTCCATTGATGAACTGATGAGTAGAGAGAGAAGAAAGAAGAGAGAAGAGAGATGAGAAGTAGAGATATGAGAAGCAGAGAAGAAAATGAGCGATTATATTGTATTAGAATACTTAGTTAATGAATTATAAGTTTAGGCTATTTATACTACTAAGCTAATTATATTGGTAACAAACTCCCCCTTGAATTAAGGGAATAATTAACAACTAAGTAACAACCTAAGTCAAACTGTTTTCTATACTCCAACACCCCCCCAATCTGAAAATAGCTAATTGTTTTCAGTTTGACGAAAAACATAATCCAATCAATAATGAACACTAGCTTGTGTAATGCCAAGTTGCTGTCGCTGACATACTGAATGAACCCCCAACAAAATGCCTCAACTAAACTCTCAACACCACTGCTACCAAAACACAAGCTTTCCAACCAAGCGGAGCAAGCTAAGAAACCATTACACAAGTACACAACACTTCAATCTACAAACATCGAACTCCACATAAACGAACTCTAACACACCTAGATATCGTAGCATCAAAGAAGAGGAATTGATTTGACAAAAGACCTCCATGGGTCGAATTGATCACTAAAAGGGCTACCAGCGGTACAAAAGAAAATGGACCAACTATGGGTCTCAATCAAGATAGTTACGGGAAATAAGAAGCCACTATGAAAATAAGCCAACTATGGGAAAAAACAAGCCTCTATGGGCAAATACAAGCCACTATGGAAAATAACAAGCCACTATGGGCAATGAGAAGCCTCTATGGGCATAAGAAATCACAATGGGTTGAAACAAACAATTGGATATCAATCAAATTATTTGGAAATCTAACCTCGACAATTTGATTAATAATCCAAGTAGAATGAGACAAGATGAAAAAAATGAAACAAGAATTTGTCAGGATTAAGGATTGATGAACTTGAAGTAAAGTGGGATAGGTCATGGTTCCAGAAAAAAAAAACATGAACCAAAAATAAAAAAGGCAGAAAATTGACCTTCTTGGGTCATGGTGGAATATTTTTGTGTAGATTGGTTTTTGTTATTCAGGATTTGGATTGGTATTATGAGAAGTAGGAACATGAACAGGAGAGGTAGGAACAGGAACAAAAGAAGTAGACCGCTATGGGTCTTCAAAATGGACCTTTTTGGGTCTTTGAAACGACCTTCTTGGGTCTTGAAAATGACCATCTTGGGTCTTTGAAAAATGACCATCTTGGGTATTTGAAAATGAACTTCTTTGGGTCTTTTAAAAATGACCACTCTGGGTCTCAAAAACGGCCATCTATGGGCCTCAAAACCGACCTTCTTGGTCACAAACTTTGTCTTTTACTGAGTTGGGGTGGCAATCTTCCTTATTAATTGCAGCAAGTTGAAAAATTATCCAAGTCAACTTCCTATTCCATCTCCACTATCCAATATCCAGGTGCTCATTAGAGGCAACACATTTAAACCTTCGCAGACATCAACTCAGCCATTCATCCTTTGAACAAGATCAAACAAATCAGTAAGAAAATAGAATGAAAAGTATCTCTCGATGACTGAACTCCATCAAGCATGTCTCAGCACCAACTTCGTAGAACTAGAACCCAACAAATCATATCATCATCCAACAAGCTAACCAAACCTCAACTAAAATCACCACCATCATCCACCACCAAACATTAATACTACCAACATGCTTCAATTTACAAACGTTGTGTCATTGCCCCACCCAAAATCATGGCACTTATAATCTCTGCACGATATTTTCAAACAAATCTGCACCACGAGCAGCGCAGTCGCTAGTATTGTAATACCATATCAAAGCAGATTGTTCTTTCTTTCCCCAGAATTTGAACCATAGGACTCGATCCATTTATTCAATCTTCTTCTTACGTAAAGAAGACTGCTTTTTCATTTCATTAAATGAAAATAAATCTATCTATAAAAATAATTGGATAAAATAGCTTCCACTTTCTCAACTGATAGTGAGAGAACGAAATCCGGGTAAACGCCAATACCTATAAGAGGATTGGTTGCGGAGAAAAACAAAAAGAAGCGTAATGATCATACGTCTGTAATGCATTGTATGTCCCATAATAGGTCCCATTCTTCTACCCTTTCCCGTTAGGGACTTCAACTTTCACTTCCATAGTAAATAAAAGCTTTTTTGGTTGCCAAGACTCCAGTTTCAGAGTAGTCAATTACAAAAGCATCAAATGTTATTTAGAGAGGAAATGGACAAGGCCTCTAGATTGTAGAAGAAATAAGAACCCATAATTCATTTTTCCATTTCAACATCCAAGCAATCATGAAAACATCACAATCAAACACGAAGCTCCCCCCCTCTACTCTAAGCACCGAATGCTCGGACAGGTTGAAAACTTTTACACCGACTCAACACTTTGTTGTAATTTTGATCACCAACACTCACCATTGGTTAATTTGAGCAAAACCAAAAGTATCATTGGAAAATTTTCATTACTGAAAACACTCCTTCAAAATTGTCATTAGCATGCCATTCAAAACATAAGAATATAATATCTCTCAGACTTTTTGCGAACACTTGGTGGGCATTATGAATTTCAACAATTTCAGCTGTATTAGAATGGTTGCATTCTTGCCAGATGCTTAAGGAAATGAGCTAAACTTGGTGGGAATTTCTGATGAAATTGGATCAGAAAGACGAGGAAAATTAGTAGAAGAGTCAGAGAATCACACGATTTTGTTAGATAATAGGGGAAGATTTATTTTGGGGAAAATTTAGATTGAAGTGTGAAGAGATATTCTGATCAAATTCGTCCAGAGAAAAGTAGAGAGAAAAGAAACTTGATGAAATTAGCAAATTACCGAGGGTGATTGAAGAACAAGGATGAAAGCACTTTGCGGACGTATTATAGTGAGAATCCTGAACCAAGAACCAGATTTCACCAAGACGCGCAGACTTGAGGATGAATTGACATTTTTTCGCCAATAAAGCAGAGTCGCAGATTGCAAAACTTCAAGAATGGAAAGCCGAGTAATTGCACGAATTTGCCCAGGAAATGAAGTAAAAACAAAACCAATTACAAAAAATTTGATGTTTCTGGGACATCGATCAGGAAGTGAGATACCAATATTGATCTTCCATCTCACAAGAAACTTCAATGAACCCAGATTTGAGGGACACTAACAAGAGTGAAATGGCAGCGAATCGTTCAATATCACGAAAGAACGAACCCTAGAAAATTGGGGAAAACTTCAAGATTTAATAAATTGTTCGATTCAAGGTTCTAACGAAACTAGATGAACAAGATTAGAAGAAAATTGGGCAAATTGAAGCCCTAAATGCTCACATTTGAGCGTGAAACAACAAAAAAGCGTGAGCTGCCAAAATTCCAAGCAGAATATTTATAGGAAAGTTGAGAATATGGGGATTTAGAATGAACGAAAAATTGGTGCAGAATTAAGGAGCTAGGATCATTCCCGCTCTGATACCATATTAGATTTCATGAATGGAGGTTGAATTCCATTGATGAACTGATGAGTTTAGAGAGAAGCATGAAGAGAGAAGAAAGATGAGAAGTAGAGAGATAAGAAGCAGAGAAGAAAATGAGAGACGACATTGTATTAGAATACTTAGTTAATGAATCACAAGCTTAGGCTATTTATACTACTGAACTAATTATATTGGTAACAAACACCCTTTGAATTAAATAAATGATTAACAACTAAGTAACAACCTAAGCCAAACTATGTTTGACTGGTTTCCATACTCCAACACTTATTCTCACCTTGTTGCAACGTAGCTTGAGATTTAACCTTCGAACTTGTTGCCATCCATGGCAACAAAAAGGATCCCAGAATAGATCAGCTATCTTCTAGGGAAAAAAAAACTCAAGCTTCAGTGAACTTATGGTCAAATGAACACAAATGACCTATTATGTGTCAGCCCAAAACCGACATAGTTTCCAAATTGGCAACTTGACTTGCAGAGTTAAAATAAGTGGTCCATCTAGATTCTTATGTGGATAGACAATGGTAAAATCAAAATGTACTGACCTAAATTAGTAAAATTTTAGCTTAAAATTTTACTCTATAAGGTTTTAACTTGAAAGTGTAAAATGTTAAATATTTAAAAGTTTACACTTTAAGAGTAAAACCTTATGATTTTAAATGAAGATTGATCATAATCTATTCATCTCTATTATATAGAGGAAGAGAAACTGAACACCGAAAAATAAATAAGAAAAAAAATCTTAAATCCAATGGTTAATTGTTCCACTATTGATGTTTTAACGTTTTTCCATAGATCGCGTAAATTTCATCCTATTATGATAATTGACAGATTCGCTTACATTATAGGGGCATGCTTGGGATAAAAAATATATTATGGGGGTAATAAAAGTCAAATATAGGAAAACTAAGGCATTTAGAGATGATGATAAAGGGGATAAAGTGGTGGTGGAGAGGATAAAGTGGTAGGAAGAATATGGAAGAAAGGGGAACTATTAACCTTTATTTCGAAGGGTAATAGTAGTTACATAGGGGTGGTGATGTGTAATTATTATAATATTATTCCCATAATTAAATGAAGGTAATAGATCCCTTTTTTTCCACTTCCTTCATACCACCACCATCTTATATATCCTCCCCACCACCACTTTATCTCTTTATTATTACCTCTAAATGTTTTAATTTTTTCCATATTTGACTTTTATTACCTCTTAATACATTATTCTTATCCCAATCATCGCAAGCGTTTTGTAGACTTTAAATGAAAGAAATTATAAAAGTGTATAGATGGCAAAAGCACGTGACACAAACTTCTACAAATTTTACTTTTCCAAGCTACTCGATCAGTAGTTCAGTGCCTCATTAGAATTGTATTTTTTCGGCTCTTGGCTCTCTCTTTCTCTTATAAATGTGTTGTCTGTAGCATAGAGGTTTCAGTGCTTTAACTGAACTCAGACATCCCAAAAAAAAAAAGAACCAAGTTAGAAAAACTCCAACTACTAGATGAAAACGGAAACACTTATTCCAGAAAATGAGTCAGATCATCAAAACAAAGAAGAAGATGAACACCTAAGAAGAGGACCATGGACACTTGAAGAAGATACCTTACTCATCCATTATGTTCATTCTCATGGTGAAGGTCGCTGGAATTTGTTGGCAAAATCTGCTGGTAATTAATTAGGCTTATTGTATTATAAAATAGTTTGATTATTATTCAACCCGGTTTATTATTTCCTTAGCTAAATTTAGTTTGATTAATATGTTGTTGTCAGGATTGAAAAGAACAGGGAAAAGTTGTAGATTAAGATGGCTGAACTACTTAAAACCTGATATTAAGCGCGGTAACCTTACTCCACAAGAACAGTTATTGATCCTTGAACTCCACTCTAAGTGGGGTAACAGGTATATTCAATTCAATTTCCATATTCAAATTCGTATTATTCTTTGATTTATCCTCACATGCATTTTATTTTGGAGCATTGATCTCCCCCCGAAGGATATCATCTATTCCCTTTTCACTTTGTGGTTTTAAAATACTAATTTCATTTAAAATTTCCAAATTGTATATATTAATAAACATATTTTAAACTTTTTGTTCTGACATATAAGCTTTATAATTATAATATACGTAACTAGCCTTATATGCACGCTATACCTCTGAAATGAGAACATATAAGAATATCGGAGATATGAAAAAATGAGGCTAAAAAATTGGCATTATTTTAAAAAAACAAAACTAAAAACTTACCTTTTGATTATAGTAGGTTTAACTTCCTTAATTTATTTAATTTTATTTTTTAATTTTTAATTTTTTAATTTTTGGCGTCCACCCTTTCTCGCATATAGTATAGAGATATACAAAATTTATTGGTCTTTTCTATACTTAGTTTGCCCCTATAATGCCTTACTAAATTAATTACCAAGTGGATGTCACCTGGCTTATTTATCAAAGATTAATATCCATAGAATCGAATTTCATCTATGTCTTTTTTTTTCCAGTTCCCAAAAGTTGCAACATTTTCTTTCAAGAAAGATCCGTACTAGTACTCTGTTCGCTCTTTGATATACTTTCTTTTACCTTTTTGCAAGTTTACAAATTTCAACAATATATTCTCAATATCAAAATAAATAATAATCTTATCTTATTGAGTATATTCAAAGTAATTTTTAAAATTTTTTTTTGCTTATACAAAACTAAAAACATCATAATCAAATATGTGTGTACCCTGAAAACTGTGAGAAGAATAATCCAAAATCTATTTGGAGATAGAGGGAATAATACCTACATTACATTACTTGAATTTTCTTATCCTCTCCTCATTATATAATTCACTTATTTTCCATCTTTTTCTTATAGTTAGCTAACTTTTAATACTGATAAATCTCTAATTAGTAAAATGATTATTAATCATCTAATTAGTGAAGCGGTTGGTTTTATTTTATTTTGGTGTTCCTCCTCTCTAGACTCCCCTTATAGAACTAGCTCGCCTCAACTGCACGCGATACGTGCGAAAGCAGTTGAATTTTTTTTATCGAGATATGGTTAATTATCCAACTAATAAAGCACTTCGGATACTCTTTTATTTTTCCCCTTTATCCTTTTTTTTGATGTTCCTCTCCCCTTTCGTTATAATATAGAGATGCAATAAATTTTCCTAATTTTATACAACTAATCGAAGTTATAGTTCCATGTATTTTTTTCATTTCTTTTCTTCGGATGATGAACCAAAAATGTATAAACTTAAAACATCATAATGGGATAAAATGGAGAGTAAGTAAAAAGTTATTTTATAGTATCATCTCAATCTCTTAAAATAGATAGCGACTGTCTTAATTAGTTAATTTTTTAATATTAACTAGTATTAGTTCCCGGCAATGCCCATGTTTATAATAAGTGATAACTAATACAATCTAGTGTGAAAAACTTCATAATGACAAAAAAATAAGTCATCTCATTTAGAGAACTTAAATCTTGGTTTTCATTTATATATAATCATTACTTTTTGAAAAAATTGCTTCTAATAATGCAACCTTTAGGCGATTCATCAATAATAATTCAACCTTTCGATTATTCTGGAATAATGCAACCTTTATACCCCATTTATTTTAAATGAGACAAAACCGGATATAACCTGGATAGTAGATTTAGTGGGACACGTGTCGGCTAATAATTGGTTTTAATAAACAAATTTATTAAAAAACTATCAAAAAAAGGATAAAAAATAAAAAAAACTACCCCTCCCCCCCCTCACCCAGATTCCCAACCCCATCTTCTCCCACCCAGAGTCCCCTCCCCTAACCTCACCCCACCCCACCCCACCCCACCCCACCTTCTCCCACCTAGAAATCCCCGCCCACCACAAAACTCCCTCCCCCGCCATCTCCACTGCAACCCGTTCGCATCCCCTTTCCCACTGCAACTCATTCCCCGCTTCATCCCCTTTCGTTCGCCAGAAACGACAGTAAAGGAAGGGGTTTGGTGGCATTGTATGAAGGGAGCAGGGGAAGAGGGAGGCGGTGGCAGGACGGGAAGGGGTGGAAAGAAGGTAGTAAGTTAGGGAGGGCGTGGTTATGGGTGAGGGTGGGGTTCTTTTGGTTGGGGAAGGGGAGGCGGTGGCGCTGCGGTGGCAGTAGGGGGAGGGGTTGGGGTGGCGCTGGGGGTTGACAGGTGGGGGTGGGGGCGGGGGGTGGAGGGGATTATTTATTTTTTATTTCTTAAGTTTATTTAATATGTTAATTAGAATTAAAAGCTTTAATTAAAAAATTACCCTTTATTCAGGTTACCGATAATTTGTCTCATTTAAAATAAATAGGGTATCAAGGTTGCATTATTCCAGAATAATCGAAAGGTTGCAATATTATTTGCGAATCGCCTAAAGGTTGCATTATTCTAGTCAATTTTTCCTTACTTTTTATAAAAGCATTAATAATTAGGGTCCGTTATTTTCAATTCATTTTTGCTTATCTGAACTTATAAGGGCTGAAAAGAACTTATTATACCTAATTAGACTTTATTCGACCTTATTACACCTTATTTGACCTTATTGGACCTTATCTGAACTTATTTCAACTTATTTGAAATTATCTGAACTTGTTTGAACTTATAAAGACTGAAAATGAGTTGAAAAGAACAGATTCTTAGTATTGTGGAGTGGTGGTTGGAGGTCTTTGATCCATACTTAAGGTTGGTGGTTCAAATTGTCACATTGCCAAATTTTTAACACATCTATGAGAATTGAATGACGTTGGATATAATGTTAGTAAAAGAGGGATGGTGACACATGGTAGCCCTACTCTTTTCAATATATATATAGATCAGTACTTAGCCATGCAAGATATTTCAGGGTTTTTTCGGATTAAAATTTAGTTGTAGTAGTTAAAGATAGATGATGTCATTTAGCGTAAAAATATCATTCGAATAAAGGGAAATAAGTCATCCCATTTATATTATGATGGATATTAAAAAGAAAATTCTTAAGGACTCGTCTGTTATTATTGTCAGTAAGCTATTTTGGTTTTTTATGATTTCAGAACTATGTGATATAAGTTGTAAGAAAATCTACTCGACCATACAAAGAGTAATCATCATTTTGACAACTAACAACAACAAAATGGAAACCATTGTTTTAGTTCCCATATCCTGTTTTTCAAAAAGACTAGAAACTGAAAACAAAAAACGATACCGAACAAGCCCTAACTCTTGGTATTCATTCATGTATCCTTATTAATTTTGATAAAAGAAGCAATATTACACTTTCTTACATACTTGAAGTTGTGAGTTTGAATTTTTCACATTGACAATTTGTTTTTAAAACTGAGAATGATGTCAATGCTATTGAAAGAGAGATCATGACGCTTATGCATTGCAACTCTTTCATATAATTTTAAATATATATAGACTTAGCACTATAGTGAAGCACTTGTAACAACTAACTGTTTAATATGTGTATGGTACGTAGATGAAGGTGGATCACACAGTACTAAGGGCCTAGCTATTTGAAAATGGTAATAAAGGGTGGTGATAATAATAAATTCATAAATGGTGGATCATAAAGTACTAAGGGCCTAGCTATGCAACATCAAATCGTACAAATGAAGAGTTTGAAATTTTGATTTGGTACCCAAAAAATAGGTTTGTTTCAAACGGTACCACTGAACTTTGATGAAAGTGTAAATCATGACATTGACATTAGTTTAGACGTTATTTACTTAGCTTAACTTTCATTTTAACATAAACATTAGCAAATTTTTGGGCACGCAAACCAATACACTCAAGTCTAGCCGAATTGATCGTTTTTTGTAAATTTCGACCTCAAATCTGATCTATTTTGAAAACCTTGACCGAGGCTTAAATGAGTTCGAAATTTGCAAAAATCAATCAATTTGCCTCGATTTACGTGTATTGGTTTGCATGCTGAAAATTTTCCTTATGATTAGATTTATAATGAGAGTTAAAATAAATTATTAACGTCTAAACTAACGTCAATTTGGGAGATATACTAGTTATATGTGTTACCGAAATATTAGCTATCGACTGTTTATCGCTTTTTTATTGGTTGATTAAATGCGTTTGATATTGTCATAATTGTATAGTGGCATAATCATAATGGATTTCCGATGTTCAATATTTCTCTCCTATAATTTCCATGATTAGTAGCAAGTAAGACGTTTCTCTTTTTTTGTAATCTAGAGATTTAACATTTTTGGAACTCAAGAGCTTTTGTTGCTATCTGCTTTTCATGCCAAAAGAATCTCCACTCAAAAACGTAAGGCGACGCACCGTTGTCCAAATCCTTGAAAATTTCATGTCATACAGTATTAACATGTACATAAAGTAATTATGGCGATGCTTAAGGTTGGCCAATTTTTAGAAGTTCATCATGCTTTCTATCCTATTCCAACGAGGAATTAACATTGTTACATGGGTTGTTATTTTACAGATGGTCCAAAATAGCGGCTCAGCTACCAGGAAGAACAGATAATGAGATAAAAAACTATTGGAGAACAAGGGTTCAAAAACAAGCGAAACAGCTCAATATGGAGTCAAATAGCCAAAGTTTCATAGATGCAATTAGGTGTTATTACATGCCAAGATTGGTTCAGAAAATAGAGCAGAACTCAACTGATTTTACATCCCTAAATACTGGTCAAGACTCATACATGGAGTCATCATCATCAGCCAAATTGGAGCATAATAACTTTGAAAGTACAAAAGATAGTTCAAGCTGCTCAAACACCAGCCATTCAAGTATCCAAGATTTTCAAGATCAGCCCACTAGCAGTACTTCTCTTGCTTATGTTAAAGCTCTGAAAAGCAAAGGTAACTCCGTAGTACCAGATGATACTCACACTTTAGTGAATAGCAGCTGTAACAACTATGACATGGACTTGGTTTCTATGACAACTTCTAGTATTCCATTCGTCGACTGCCACATGGAAGCAAACGATTGGCTCACAAGTGACATGGCAGGGGATGGCACTTGGGATTTGGATGAATTGTGGCAGTTCAGGAAGTAGGAAAAAGATGTGGGCATCTTCTATCAAAGACATGACTAATGAGAGAGTGGGCCCTACTTCTAAGATGAGCGCAGCCCCTTTTTTTGACAGGCTTTTCATAAGAATATAACCTGTACCTATGTCACTAGATAGTATAGTAGTATATATTCATCTTGTGTATGTCGTCTAAATGTATGAAGTACAGAAAGATGTATGTCTAAGGTATGTATATATGATGTAATGCTGTAGTTTTGGTGCTTTGGGTGCAGAAACACATTTTTAGTGTGGATAAATTCTGTACCATTAATCGTTGCAAGTATATACGGACTATGGAGTATCTAAGAAAAGGTTTTCTAATATTTTGTTTAATTTAGTATTCTTTCTGTCTATATATACGCAAAGAATAAAGAAAACGACCATAATCAAATCTTCACGTACTAATAGCTTTTTGATCTACTATGCGTGGGACCGGCACTTGGGAGGAGCCAAGGAGGGAAAACTGTAAAGGAGTTCCCATCCTAAACACCATCACTTGAAAAGATTAGAACTCTAAATAGGTAGGATTTGAAATAAGAGATTCAGGAAGGAGTCAAATCTTGTTCAGTTGCTTGGTGGTAGACTTTTCTACTTGTGCTAGCTGTTTATGATGGACTGAGGAGCATTATCTACAGCATTGATGAAATGATTTGCAAATAGACCACATTGTAAGTAGAAGATCGAAGGACTAGTCAGTTGATAGAAGAAAAGACTAGATAGTGACATGCTTGATGATAATAGGTATGGTCAATCATGCAATTATTGATTTATAGGAAAATGACAATGTACTGGCACATTAGGTCACATAGAAGGGGGGGGGGGGCTTTAATTTCCATGGCAAGTTAACTTAGCAAAATGGTTCTCTGTGTAGGCTGATGATATTTCATATTTCAGTGATCCCTAAATTTTTTTGGACCCAAATTATATACTAGTTCTAAGAAAGGTAGATCGTTCTTTATGGTCTTTCATATCTATTTCCTAATTGTAGTTGAATTGGGATTATTATGCTTTAGTATTTATATCTTCAGAAATTGGGGTTTTAAATTCACGAGTCGAATAATATAATATGAGTAGAGGATGAAAGAAAGTATCTATTTAAATGTCTGAAAGGTTCTCAATCGCTCTGCAATGATATGCAGTGCACTTTCTTAGAGCATAACCGTTAGATGATCTAAAATTGATACCATACCCCACCAGATATTATCTCTCCTAAATTTCATCTCCGTCCATATTTTTTATAACTAAATATTACTTAAGAAACAATAAAAGACTATCAGTATAATTATTACTAGAAGGATGTTTTTGTAATTAAATAATATTAGAGAACTTATTGTAATTTTCACAGTTAATGTTAATGTCGTATTTAATTAAGTACTACGGTAATTTAAAAATTAATCCTATCTTAAAACGGATAATTTTCTAATTAAATAACAAAATACTTTTAACCAAAATATTACATTAAACGGTAGCAACCACACATAGCATAAACAACAAACATTTACATAACTAACAACGATTAAAATTACATAGCAACTTGATTAATTCCTGTCTTGCCCAAATTTCAACCAAATATTTTCTACGAGGTCTACTTTAAGACGCCTATGTATAACCTTGTCGCAATCTCAGCCCTTATTAACCATATATGCTTGCAAACTTGGTAGGCGATTGATCTCACTAGTGTCGTTTGTGAACGACTCATCGGAAGTCTCTTCATTTGGACGACTCGAAGTAGTAGGGCATGGAGCTTGATCATAATCGTTAGTTTCAAAATGCAGAGAATATTAATCTCAACTCGTTCATCTTCAACTATTATATTGGGGATAATAATGCAGGCGATCAGTATTTTCTTTAACATATCTTTATCACGTGCTATAGATGGTTGTCGAATTATAGCAAAACGAGCTTGCAATACTCCAAATGCACGCTCCCTGCACGTATTTTTTTGGCCTCCTTGTTTTGGACAACTAGATTCTTCCTTATTCAGTGGAAGGGTTATTGTTGGAGTGATGCCCAATGAGAAAAAATGCCATCTGCTAGGTAAAATCCCATCTCGTATTGGTTCCCGTTTACATCGTTAAATAGTGGAGATCTATCATTAAATAGTGGAGATCTATCTAGCATGTTGTAAAAAAACATGTCAAATCCTTAGGTCTGCAATGGCTTCTAGTACCAATATCAACATATTTGGTCTTCCTGAATAGAGTCCTTTATCTTGAACTGGATAACTCTTCCATCTCCAGACTTCAGTGTATGCAGTCTATGGAACCCATTACTCCTAGTAATCCTCGTTCTTCAGCTGCGTAACCTTTATTGAAATAAATCTGAGGTTCAATCACTTCATGAATTAATCTAAGTGTTTAAACTAATAAAAGCTCTCTAAAACTAAACTAATGAAAGTTGGAAAAATAATGATAATAAAAAGATGTCTCTAAAATAATGAAGTTTAACTATTTATAATAACACCTAAAACTAATTAAAAACGGAAATAAAAAGAAAGATAGAAATCCGCTCCGCATGCCCGGTACCCGATCGGGCCAAGGGCCACCCGATCGGGATGACACAAATTTGGGCCAACCTAAGTTCTCTTCTCATGCAGCAGCAATAAATCAAATGAGAGTAGGCCTCCCACCCGATGGCATCGGGCCTTTAGTGCCCGATCGGGCCGCACGCTCAAGGTCCAGCAGTCTTGCCTCGTACGCAGTAAGCAGCGGCAGCAGATCAGGAAATTTAGGCGTGCCCGATCGAGTTGATGCAACAAAGCCAGCCCTTTTCCATGCAAGACAGCAGCAAACGAATACCGTCTCTCACCCGATCGTGTCGGGCAAGGTCTGCCCGTTCAGGCCCGAATTCTTACCACCCGATCATAATACTCTTTGCCTGATCAGACCATATTTTGCTCGATCCATACACGGTCAGCTCCATTGGCTTGTTTCTTTAGCATTTTGGCACTCAATCTTCAAGGTTAGAGGTCTTGGGACCTCTATATTCATCCGTAATGCTCGTGATGACTTCTACGTGCCCCATTACAACTCGTAAAGCCGTGGTTACTTCCAAATAGCTCGGAAATAAGGAGAAAACTTCCTAAAACCTGCAATTCAACATTAAAACACAAAACCACGACTATAGACGATAATTAGTATAAAGTAGCTCCTAAGAGCTCCATTGACGCACGATTTAGCTCATAAAAAAGGGGAAAAATTTTAGTGTAAGCAGGATTCCCACGAAAAAGGGTTGCGGTTCCATCGGTCAAGAGGATAGGAACGAGCTCTATCTTATGGACATGGCATCATCAGAGCAAAGAGGACAGCCGCATCGATGTAAGCAGCATCTAATCAAAGGACACGCCGAGGGAGTTTACTCAACCCATTTCCCAGTCTCTCGCAAGTTGGAAAATGAAGAGGGAAAGCCCTAATCAGGACCTTGAATACTGAAACTATGCCCTTGTCGTATTCGAAGACTGAAGCTTAAATCTATAACTTCAGAGTGGAAATCCCCTCTATATAAATACATGATATCAAGTGGGAAGCTGGTTGATGATAAAAAAGTTTAGGCTCAAATCAAAGCATAAGTATGGTCGTATTAACACTTATGAGATTTGAACTATTAGTCAATTGGTTTAAAGTATGAATTGTATTAATATAGAATAGCCAAGACTCAAATAGATGGTCACTAGTGTTGGTGTTTGAATTTTGCAGAGCGTTGTAGCCCTCGGAATTGAAAGTGGAGGAATATGCCTACAAAGTTGTTTGCGTTATTTTCCAAAAGAGGTATCGAAAGTCGAGAAACTTGGTGCTGTTAAACTACTGAGAATTAAGGTATGTTCTTTTCAACTAATTTTTGCTTATCATAACTTATTAGAGGTTATCTAAACTCATAAGACCTTATTAGACCTTATTTGATCTTATTCGACCTTATTATATCTTATTCGACATTTTTAGACCTGACCTTATTCGACCTTATTAGACCTTATATAAACTTATTTGAACTCATATGAATTCACCTAAACTTATAAGGACTGACAATATGTTGAAAAGAACGAACCCATAGTATGATATTACTTGTGAGTTATTGGGAAGGGTTTTTTGGTTCTTCATTATAAGTAATGGTTGATACTAGTATCCTAATAGTTTTACATAAGGAATCTGAATATGCACCAAATTAAGTCTTAGTACATATATTACGACAACTTATATAAACTGAAATAAGAACTATAACTATTTAATTTGTTTTGAATATAAGATATATTGGGAATTATAAAATCGAATGAGAATCTAGTCAGTAATAGTTAGTGAAGCAACACAAATTGATATATTGAATTGAGTTAAGTGGTTCCACTATAATGAATTGAGTTAGTATATTTAAGTCACGACTATGAAATATAAGTTTATGCAGGGACTTAATTTTAATAAAAGAACAAAAGGTAATAATCGCATATCAATTGTCAGAGAATCCTGTAAACCATATGTATGAGTTTTATATTTCTATATCCCATGGTCACTAGTGTGTGGTTTCGCTTAATAAAAAGAATATCTAAAGTACTAATTAGATTAGGAAGCTGAAGAATGGATTAGTTTCTTTCTTATTACATTGAGAAACCCTCCTAAATATTGCTAGTGGTATTGAGATTAGTTATAAATCACCTTTAGTCTTTAGAGTAAACTGAACAATTGAGAAGCTAATCTAACCAAAATTAAGTAGTTATTGAACGAGTAGAAGTCTATTATGGTAGTAAATCAATAATTTCATTAATTGTGATACGGTTTTAATTAAGAAATTGATGAAATATGAAAGTTTGAATAATAGAGTAGTGGTGTGTCTAGAATAGCCTGATATTAGTTTTAACTATTGTTACAATAATAATGAGAAATTTGTAAAAGTTATAGCCATGTTGGTAAAGTTTATATGAATTAAGAAACAAGATACTTAATAAGAGTAGTTCCATCTTACTGACTCTATGTTTATTAAAACGGGCAAGCCTTTTAAGAGATAAACTGAGCTACGTAAAAGTTCTAGTTGTAATTAGAGAGTTAGTTGTGTTTAGTTTTTGTTGATTGCTTAAGAAAGTCTCATCCAAAGGGGAACACAAATGAAAAGAATCAAAGAGAAAGCTCGGAATCTAATTAAAGGAAGATAGGTAGGTCTAGTTTTTCTGATTGATTTTAATATAGAAATAATAGCAATTACTTTTTTATTACCGAGGTATGCATGAGTGGGGATATTATTATAAGAGGAACTTTGGTTGTTAAGGTGAATTATAAAGATTGAGCTAAGGTGATTTTTGACCTTAGTGGTTTATAAGGATTATTTGTTGAGCATGAGAAGTAAGGAGAGGCTTGTGCCTTAAGATTGTTTGAGTTTATGTTATGAACATAGAAAGGAGACTAGAAATGGAACTTTTGAGTTATTCCTATCATTTGAGAATTATGTTTTTATTGTTTATTGCTTTTGAGCATGATTAAAGTTTATTTATGTTATTCTTGAAGCTATGACTTGCATGAGTATTTATTGAGCAAGGACTCATGAGTAGTTTATTTTATTGAGCAAGGTCTCATGAATAGTTAAAGTTATTGAGTAAGGTCTCACTACTAGTTAAAGGTATTGGGCAAGGTCCCACAAATAGTTAACCTTTGACCAAAGACTCAATTGGTTGGATCGTGGATCCTTAAGAAAGAAGAAAGGAGTCATTTAAGTAAGAAGTTGAGCAAGAGCACGAAAGAATAAGAATTGAGGTTGTTTGTGATACTTGTTGTTATCACTTATTAAAGAAAGATAAGAAATTGATTTATATGCTTAATTGTACTTGTCGTGTGTGTCTCACATATCGAACTTTGGCAATAAAACTCTTGGGTACGATCCCCCATGAGTGTTGAACATAAGGGGGGATTTAGTGTGTAACTATACTCCTGCATTGGCATAGCATGACGATGCTATTGCTTTTATTTTATCAAGAAAGCTTTATGGAATTCCAAATTATCAAGAAGGTTATCGAGTGGACTAGGTATCACTCATAGTGCCTCTATCGAGATGTTACGTCTAGGGGCTCACTCTCACTCTCTCTTTCATTTCACTAACAAGCGTGTACTTCTCGAGTCAAGTTATTTAAAGTTCATGGAACTTTACTTTATTAGTAAGAGGTGTGGAATCTCTTACACAAGAAATAGTAGCCCGTATATTACTCCAAGTGGAGGACGGTGCCCAATCATTGCCAATATATATTAAAGAATGAATATAGTTAGTTCATTCTTTGTTGTGCATTTAGAACCATGAGAGAACAAGCCAAATTATTTGAGGATTGCATATTTTATTACTTATTGCATTAGCTTAGTGGTGTTATGTACTCAGTGTTGCTGATGTATGTGTTTTGTTTGTTTATTTATTGTTTTACCTCAATGACCCTGTGACGATCCATTCATGAATGTGTTTGTGAATGGCGAGCAGATCTTAGAGGTTGAGTTTCAGGTACATGTGTTGTTGTGCATGGGGATCATGAGCATCAAGTTGGGAATTTTAGTGCATAAACACTTATTTCAATAAAGTTATTTTAGTTTATGTTTGTTTTGAATAAGGAACCATTATAGGGTAGTTATGTTTTAAAAGACTTTCATCCACTGTAATCTCTGTTTAGCCTTACGTATTATCATGCGTCGCGTAACATCTCCACAGTTTCTCCATTTTATTGAGGTTTATTAATGGAGCGATTGTGGGGGTGTTACAAAGTGGTATCAGAGCTTTAAGGTTTTTGGTTCTTTAAGATTTTCAAAGTCTGATTTCTCAAAGTTCGAGTTCTCAAAGTTTGCTTGAAATGTGTTTTAAAAAAAGTTTTTGAAACTTAAACGTATTTCAAGTTGGAATTTCAAAAGGGAAGGGAATTGCATATGCATTTGCATCGCATTAGTCACTAAGTCTTTATAGGCTTTAGATTAGAAGGAGTTATGAGGTTTAGCCCAGTTGAAAAGTCAAATGTCCTCGGCTTAGCGCGGTAGGTCGCTGTCTTCTGGTGAGTCATTTTATCTGAACGTGGTCAGAACGCTGAGAATCGGTGGATGGTCGCAGAGTTCGTCCAACAGACGAACAGTGGTTTTTCTTGTGTTAATGTTTGATCCTCCACTCATTTCAGATAAGGGCAAAGCTCCTATGGTTGAGGGTTCTCTGGACGAGGATTACCCTGACGAGCCTTTTTCCCTCTTTTGCCAAGTACTCCAAAATGGAAAGGGAAGATGTGAAGCATGATGTCATTAACACTTTCCCTGAGGCTTATAACAAGGGTTTAAGAGGAGCCGCTGCTGGTCATTTGGGCTATGTGACCTAGCTGACTGTTGAAGTAAGTATTGCTTCTTTCCTTCTTTATACTTAAACACATTTCGTTGTTTTCCTATTATCTAACTTGCTTTTACCTGTCAGGCTTTTGCCCGCTCTCTGGTGGCCGAGGACTACATCAGGGACCTCCGACGAGAAAATAAGCAGCTGGTTCGTAAGGCAACTGATGTCGGGGACCAGGTTATAAATGTCCATGGAGACTCTGAACTTGGAGCATGCTCAGAGTATGAGGGCCATGGAAAAGTAGACGACTGACATGGACAATCTGAACAAGCGCCTACTGAAGAGTGTGGGGAGCTTGGAGGCCGAAGTTGATCGGCTGAGAGGTCAGATTGACACCGCCACTGAGCCCATCAAAGAGGAGAGAGGGCGGCCCTCATTACCACGGCCTTGTTTCAGCAGTCCAATGTCTGGCTAACTGCTGAAGTGGCTCGTCAGAAGCGCCTAAGGGAGCGCGAGTTTGAGGACGCCGTCAAAAGCTTTACTGATGTTGATGTCCAAGCTAAAATGTTCCATCAAAGCATTTGACATGTTGTTTAATCCAGAAGATGTGCCTCGGTTTGAGAGACGGCTGCTGTTCCAAGAAGAGTGTTACAAGGCCCTGCTACGCAATGAGGATCCTCCTAAATTTGTAGACTCTGACGGGGAGGAATATATAGAGCCTGATGCTACAGCTGACGACAACCCGAAGTTGCCCGAGAACCTAGAAGAAATTGGAGAACCTGATCCTGATAAGTAACCCTTAGGGCAAGGATATTAGGAGAAGGTTCTACAAGAACTGGTGCACGTCTAAGAAGGAAGTCTTGGCCCACAACCAGATCAGGAGTCTTGGCTCACAACCAGATCAAGAGTCTTGGCTCACAAACAGATTCAGGAGTCTTGGCTCACTACCAGATCGTTGGCTCACAACCAGATCAGGAATCGTGGTCCACAACCAGATGAAGACACTTCTTGGCTCACAACCAGATCAGGACGCTTCTCCATTAGCATCTTTCGTAATTTTGCTAAGTGTTTTATGGTAATGGCCATCATTCAGATTGTATCTTGCCTTGTTGCTGTACTAGCATAGTATTTTGGTAGGCTATTATCGTCCAAGCTTAGTTCTAGACTTGAATGATGATATTGTACTTTGGCAAACAATCCTCGTCCAGATGTGACTTTGTAGTTCTAGACTTGAATGACGATCTTGTAAACTTGCTTTGTACTTTGGCAAACAATCCTCGTCCAGATGTGACTTTTTTAATGCATATTGTGAAGGTTTTTAAGCTTCTTGTTTCCCTTGCCCCTTGTTCAAAATTTTTTGTCTGAAAATGGCTAAGTTATGGTGGTTAAATCATCAAGCTTGTATATCAGGTAAGGAAGACGTCCAGGAACTATCTTTTGGACGTTCCCCTTATTGAATAGATTGGCTAAGTACCAATTTTGTTTGATAAGGAAGACGTCCAGGAGGAATCCTTTGGACGTTTTCCTTCTGGAATAAATTGGCTAAGTACCAATTTGATGTTCAACAAGGAAGGAGTCCAAGATCTTTCCTCTGGAAGTTTTCCATATTGAAAAAATTAGCTAAGTACCAATTTGATGTTCAACAAGAAGGACGTCCAGGATCAATCCTTTGGATTTTTCCTTCTTGAACAAATTGGCTAAGTATCAATTTGATGTTCAACAAGGAGGACGTTCAGGATCAATCCTTTGGACGTTTTCCTTCTTGAATAAATTTGCTAAGTACCAATTTGATGTTCAATAAGGAAGGCGTCCAAGATCTAACCTTTGGACGTTTTCCTTATTGAACAAATTTGCTAAGTACCAACTTGATGTTCCACAAGGAAGGCGTCCTAGATCTAACCTTTGGACGTTTTCCTTATTGAACAAATAGGCTAAGTACTAATCTGACATTAAATAACGAGGACGTCCAGGATCAAGACGTTTTCCTTCTTGAACAAATTTTCTAAGTACCAATTTGATGTTCAATAAGGAAGGCATCCAAGATCTATCCTTTGGACATTCCTAGTTTGAGTTGGTCTAGTACTGTCTGCCCCTCTTCTTAGGAAGCTCGATTGTCTATGTTTAGACGAAGGCATTCTAGGAAGATGAGTGTCTGGACCAACCTGTATAATGAGACCTTCTTTACTAAGGTGTCTCATTTCGGCCGGCTTCCTTTTCGGAGATAATACCTTTTGATAGTTTTAGATATTATGACGGGAATTTCCTTTACTAAGGAAATGCTTCTCTCTGGCCAGCTTCCTTTAGGAAGCAATGTTCGCCGATTTTTAAGTTGTTTTACTTAATTCATAGACGATCTATTAGTTGCTTCTTGTCAAGCCAGGCTCACTTATTAAGCCATTGACCACTCAATAGTAAAATGCCCCAAAGTTGAAGTTCTTAACAAGAATTCTTTATACACTTATTCTCGTCTATATCTAGATGAGGTTGGTGATGATTTCTTCAGACGTTTTCCTTTAGGAAGCAATGTCTGTCTTTTTTTTTGGTTTTTAGGGTGTTTACTTATAATCGTCTTCTGGCCATCAATGGTAAAAATGCCCAAAGACGACTATAAATAATAAGATGCCCCTTGCCAAATGTAGCTGAAAGTAATTAGGGTCCAAAAAACGTCTCCTAAATAAGTTAATATATTGTACCAAGGACCAGAATTTAGAATATGTATTGATATGAAGTTTGATCAGCCTAAGCCAAGGTATATGTAGTACATTTCTAATTCTTTGTGCCGCAGCACTTCATTTACAACTTAGAAAACAAACTCGTACTAGTTTAAGCATAATACTTCTCTAAGTTATCAGAATTCCATGTTCGGGGTATTGAACGGTCGTCTAGATCTTGTACCTTAAATGTACCATTTCGGACTTCCTCGACCAGCAGGTATGGTCCTTCCCTGTTAGAGGTCAGCTTGCCTAGCTCCTTGGCCCGTCCAACAGCTTCCATCTTCATGAGAACCAGATCCCCTATTTTTAGAGGTCGTATAGTTACTCGCTTGTTAAATTCCCTTGTCATCCGTAGTTTATACAGCTCCATTCTCAAAAGGGCGTTTCCTCGAACCTCCGGCAACTAATCTAAAGCAAGACGCATTGCAGCCCATTTGCCTCCTCAGAATATAACATAACTCGAAGAGTAGGTTCTTCCATTTCAATAGGAAGGACAGCCTCTGTTCCATAAACAAGCATGCAGGGTGTTTCCCCAGTTGAATTTTTTGCTGTTGTCCTGATAGACCACAAAACTAGCTGAGTTCTTCAACCCAGAGCCCATTTGGCGTTCTCCAACTTCTTCTTGATCCCCTCATATATAATCTTGTTGAAGGCCTCTACCTGGCCGTTTGCTTGTGCATGAGCAACTGAAGCAAAATGAGATTTAATGTCCACTTTCAGTGAGCCAATATTTCAACTTGGGGGTCTCAAATTGTGGCCCATTATCAAAAACTATAGACTGGGGCATCCCAAACCTAGTTATGATGTTTTTCCAGATGAAACTCTTCATGTCCTTTGAAAAGTAGTCCACTGCAACAATTACAAATTTTTTCTGGCCGACAGCTATGGGAAAAGGACCTAAAATGTCCATTCCCCATTTAGCAAATGGCAACGGCGTTAGAACTGGAGTCAGAAAGTTAGACGGTCTCTGGAAGAGATGGCCCTACTTTTGGCAACTGTCACATTTCCTTACATAGGCCATGGCATCTGCATTTAGTGTCGGCCAATAATAACCGGTCCTGAGCGTTTTCTTAGCAAGTGCTTGCCCGCCGATGTGTGAGGCACAAGAGACCTCATGCAATTCTTTAAGCACCTTCATGTCGTCCTCCTTTGTGATACACTTTAAAAGCGGACGATCCTGAGACTTTTTATACAAGGTTTCGTCCCAGACTTCGAACCACTTATCACGAGCTTTAACATATTTCGCCTCAGCCGAGTCTTCTGGTAATTGACCAGTCTTTTTATAGAGAAGTATAGGATCCATCTAGTTATTACCTCGACTCAAAAACATCACTACCTCTTGATCAATGCTCTTCTTTTCCTGCACTTCCCAAAACACGGTTCTTTGAGCATCGCCCAAAGCTGAGCTAGCAAGTTTTGATACTGCATCAACTTGATGATTCTCAGACCTCGACACTTATTAAGACGAAACGGTTTAGCTGTTCGATTTCTTCTCTTACAAGCCGAACATATTTATCCATGGAAGCTTCCTTGCATTCATAATCCCCATTCACCGGGCTGACAACCAGAAGAGAGTCAGGCCTTGCTTCTATTTCTCTAGCTCCAGCCGCTCGACACATCCGCATTCCTGCTAATAACGCCTCATATCACTAGTGGAAAAAATGGTTATTGCTGCTCCTTTTTAGCTACGGGCTAATACGTAAGCCCGCAGCTAGCTTGCTTTAGCGGCGGGCACATAAGAAAGCCCGTAGCTACAAATTGGTTGCTACGGGTGTTACGTGTAAACCCGCAGGTAAATTGGCTAAAGTAAGAAAATCGCAATTTTCAATTTCATTTTAGGTATAACTCAAGAGTCATCAAGGCCGCGAAGTTCTTTCTCCCAATCTGAGATTTCTTTCCCCTCTCTCCCTCTCAGGCGTCCCAAAGATTTCTTTCCCTCTCTCCCCCTCAGGCGTCCCAAAGATCTCAGTTCTTTCCCTCTCTCGAACCATCGTCTCTTTTCCTCATGGGTCGCAATTTTTGTTGTGCGAACGAATCTTCCCTCTCCTCAAGTTTAAGGTAAGACAATGTTCTAACTTATTACTTCAAATCCTTTTCTCTTTTCCGTGTGTTCATTTGTTTCACGTTTGCCTGAACGAATCAGAAGAATTTCGTTAATTACCTCCCATTTTGCTGGCTTTATGGATCTTGAGATGGGAATTGTTATCAAGCAGTTCAGAAAGAGGTTAGGGTTTACATTCTATAACTAAGTTTTGCTCTTTCAATCGTTATTTCTTCCTTTTTCTTTTGTTTAATATGTTCTTTGTTTGTATTTTAATCTAGTCTTTATTGTGTGGATGGTTGTGTTGCTTGGTTGATTATTCGTGTTACTAGATGATTTTTAGGGGTTTAGGGTTTTAGGTGCTGATTAGAGTGAATATGTGAGTGACTTTAGGGTTAGGGTCAAGATAATCTATTTGTTGCAGCTGATTCTGTTCATGCCATTGCTATTGATGTTCATATCTATACACTTACAAAGGAGAAAACTTGCACCAGTAATTCTCTCTTTCTGAAATATTTTGAATTTTAGGGTTTATTGATTTGGGGGTGGGGGAAATGGTACAAGGTAGATTGATTGGTTGAATGATGAATTTTTTTCTATACAGGAATCTGTTTTTTCCTAAAACGTTCAGAATCTGTTTTTTTCCTTACATTGTCATTGATATCTCAATTTTAGGGTTTATGTCTAATTTTGTCGATTTATTTGCGCTTTAACTGCTTGCTGGTTTATTCATGAGTGCTGGTTCTATTTGTGCTATTCCGTGCTGGTTTAAAACTATAGTCTTGGTTATTAAGAGTTTAAACCTGGGATCTGATATTGCCGAGCTTCAGCCTGCATCATAGGGAAGTAGTCTCCTTGGTGAGCCATTGACCCTGCAAAGTACTCGTGATTTTCAATCCCGTCAAATTTACTTGCGTTGGATCTTGAGATATTATCTATTGATTCTTTAGCTGGTTTAACTTGTTTCAAAAATTATCCACTTGCACCCAGTCGAACAAGTTTGATTGCACTTAAACTTTTATTTTGTTGCCAAAACTCATTGATGCATTACTTGAAGTAAGAGTCAATGTAGTCATGAAGATAACACTATTTCAATTATGTTAAGTGTGTTGGCATTACATTGTAGCTTGTCTACCTTAAATGGCGGGCAGGAGAAACGAAAAGTATAATGCGCTTTGCAGACCTCTTTAGATGCTCCTTCTGGGGTTTTTTTTTTTTTAATAAATGTAAGAAAGTGTGATGCATATGTGATGGGATAAATATTCAGTTTTTTGCTCTTTTTTCCTTTAATGCGGATATTTGCGAATTTCTTATATGTTGTTAAAGTTTGTTTTCTGAATCACAAACCTTTGGTTGGATGCCCACCGAAGGCAAATTACATATGGCGCTGGACTACTTCAGTGCCTCAAAGGTGAGTAGATACTTGCGCCTAAAAGTTCAATCATGTCTATGTGTATGCTATATGTTAAGAAGCTATTTCAATGCCTCAGAAGTGAGCGGATACTTGCATGTTGTATCTTAAAGCTCTCTCTATCATGAGTATGTGTATGCTGAATGTTAAGAATCTATAAGCAGATACTCACATCTTATGTTCTGTCTATTATGTGTATGTGTATGCCAATTTGTTGAGAATCCATTTTGATACTTATTTATTCACAGCATTCAAGAGTGTGATTGAATACCTTTAGGTAGTTTTATCCCAACTACCTAAATAGAGCCAACGGGTTCAACATTACGCAAGTCTAGAATAAGATAGGCTGTCAATGCTAGTATTACTAATACTAATAGAAGTATTGAGATCTGTTATTTCCTTGGTAATCTCTTTTGTTCTCTTTTTTTTCCGTTATGTTTTGTTTTGATTTGTTTCATTTTCACGATATTTGAACTCTTACCTACTATTTGATCGTATCTTGTTGCGTTTTGACATGTTTTGTGATTGATTGAAGATGTACATTTGGTTGCATTTTGATGTGAATTGGAGAGGGATGTCACAATGTGTATAAAGTTGCAATTTTCGTTTTCTTCCAAGTAGAAATTGATAATATGTTAAAACATTGACCAGTCATTGCTTTGCAGAGCCTGTGTGCATATTGAGGAGGTATACCAGAGCTCAATTTTAAACTATGGCATATATTTATTTCTGTGTTAGTCAACAGAAGTGGAGGAGGCTCCTGAACTGCTCCCGTTCCTTCCTACCATTGCCACACTCTCGCTAGGTCCACCAGCTGCACTAGCTGAGATTGCTGTTGGCTTCCATACTTTGTCCCGTCAACTCGTCCATCAGGTCAAGCGGTATACATCCTCACTCCCAATTCTTTTTATTATTTTTTCGCATGTATTGGTTGCTTCTTGGCTCAATTATCTTGTATTACTATGCTGCCAATTCTTGAATTTCCTTGCAACTTATATATATGTATATTTAGATTAACCTAGCTTGACATGAAGACAATTCATATTGTTGTTGAGGTTACCCTAGCTTGACATGTAAGACAACACTTATTGGTTACTCTAGATTTCTCTATTATTTGTTCTTAAATTTTAATTGTATTTAAACGTCGAGGAGTAAAAAAGTTTATGTGTAACTTCAGAATTGGAGCAGTCTGCGGCATTGAAATAATCTGTACCAGTGGCTTCGTAATCAACCAAAAGCTTTTATTATATCTGTTGTATTTTCCTCACTAATCCTGAGCATTTTCTCAAAAATTCTATGTTTGGGTTGCCGTGTGCAGGAAGGTTATGATATCATTATTACAACTGGTTGTCGTATGACGAACAAGTTTCAGGTAGGGTATTTCTCCTGGGCAAAGTATATCATGGAACCTATGCAACCAAAACCCGAGAGTCAGCAGCTTTCATTCTTAAGTATGACGAACAAGGTTTCTAAAATCAAGCAAATTTCTTGTATGATGTAATCTACATTATTTAAAGGGGTGTTTAGTCATTGCTCTATTGTAGTGTTGTATTTTTTAAAGCACTCAAGAGTTAATAAAAGCACTTTACCTTATGAGGGCACTTTATATTACTTTTAGCTATTAGTTTTATGCTATATGACGTGTACTGCATAGTGGTTTTAGAGAGCTGCCTGCTTTTTTTTATCAAAACATTTCAGTTTTGCCGCGGGCTATATGTCATGTACGCAGCTAGTGAGATTATTTTGCTATGGGCTTTATGAAGAGCCCGCAGCTAAAAGGCCTTTTAGCTGCGGGCTCTATTTAAGGCCCGTAGCAACTAATCTTTTTTTAGCTGCGTACAATACGCAGCTAAGTGTAGTGCCGTTTTGCTGCGCCTGCAATAGCTACGGATTTAAATTCGCAGCTACAAGCCCTTTGTGGCCCGCAGCTATTGACCTTTTTCCCACTAGTGTATTCGACTTCATTGTTAGAAGCCGAGAACTGCAAAACGCAGTGCGTACTCAAACTTATCGCCCTCCGGTGACTGTCAAATGAAACGTGCCCCACTGCCATGTGCTGTTGATGACCCATCTACCATCAGCTTCCAGAATTTCCTAAACTTAGAAGGGTCTTTTACCAGATTCGGATCAGGTCGAGTAAGTTCTGCTATAAAATCTGCCAAGGCCTGCCCCTTAATGGCTTTCCGCGGTTCAAATGATATATCAAACATGTTGAACTCAACAGACCACTTGAGCATTCTCCCAGTCGCTTCCATCTTCTGCAAGACCTGCCTCATTGACTGGTCAGTGTAGACTACGATACTATGAGCCAAAAAATAGGGTATTAGCTTTCGGCTGGCCATGACCAATGCTAGCCCAAATTTCTCAACCGTTGTGTATCGATTTTTGGCATCCTTCAGTACATGGCACACAAATTAAACTGGGGTCTGAATTGCATCCCTCTCAGCTAACAACTCTGCACTGACTACTTCAGGGGAGACGGCTAAATAGGAGAACAACTTTTCTCCTTCAACTGGAATTATCAGACGAGGGAGCTGTTGTAAGTGTTGTTTAACTTTTCGCAAAGCTTCATTTGCTTCTGCTGTCCATTGAAACTTGGCTCTCTTCTTTATGGTTTCAAAGACATGATGACATTTATCCCCTGATTTGGACAAGAATCTTCCCAATGCCGCAGGACAACCAGTAAGCCGTTGTACTTCCTTAATCTTTGTCTGGGGCTTCATATCAAGTATTTCCTGGATCTTCTAAGGATTCGCCTTTATCCCTCGATGATCTACCAAAAACCCCAAAACTTTTCCACACGAGACCCCAAAGACACACTTCTTTGGGTTGAGCCTCAATTTATATTTTTGTAAAGTTTCAAAGGTTTCACGGAGATCCTTAACATGATCCTTCTCCTTCTGACTTTTGACTATTATATCATCAATGTAAGCTTCTAAATTGAGACCTAGTCGGGGTGAAATTTTTTTGTTCATAAGTCTTTGGAAGGTTGCGGGAGCATTCCTCAGGCCGAAGGGCATCAAAAGCCAGCCATATAGACCTTTTCCGTAATGAAAGAAGTGTTGTCTTGATCCTCAAGCAAAATAGGGATTTGGTGAAATCCTGAGTAAGCATCCATGAAACTCAGCAAGGCGTGCCCAGCCATGGAGTCTACTAGACGATCTAGCTTCGGCAAAGGGAAACTGTCTTTGGGATAAGCTTTGTTCAAATCGATGTAGTCAACACACATTCTTCAGGTTCCATTTGGCTTAGGAACCATCACCACATTCGCAACCCAGTTGGGTTTCTTTAATAAATCCAGCTTCTAGTAACTTTTTGACCTCCTCATCAGCATCCTGATTTCTAGTCAGTCCTAGGTTCCTCTTTTTCTGCCTGACGGGCTTTTTGGCTGGGTCGACATTCAGCTCATGAACGACTATCTCTGGATCAATTCCTGGCATTTCATCAGCTCCATATGTAAAGATATCCTGATACTCTCTCAGCAATCAGACAACAACCTCCTGTAAATCTGGCTTTAGAGCTGCCCCTATCTGCAAAGTTCTTTTTGGACGATCCTTGTCCAAACAGATGCTTAGGGGAGCCTTTGCAGGTTCTGGACGATCGAGAGTCAATCCCATGATCGCCATTATCGCAGCCGAAGATTCTGGTTCCTCCTTAATTAGGGCAAACTTTCTTTTCTTGTTGGGTAGATCTCCAGACGCCTTCCTTGCGGAAGAAACATGCGGCTCAGGTTTTTCTTCTTTTTCGCCAGATGTTGCACCAACCTCTGTGCCGGCCCCCTTGGTCCCATTAACCTTCATTGGTTCTGTAGCTCTTGATTTGCAAGCCGAGGGCCTTAAGGTGGTAAGGTAGCTTTCTATGGCTTCCTGCTGATCACCATACAAGGTACCAACATACCCGTCATTGCACTCAAACTTCATGATCATTAAATGAGTGACAATGACTACCTTGATATCATTAAGGGTGGGTCGTCCGAAAATTACACTATACGCAGTCAAATCTTTGACAACGAAGAACTTGGTGAAAATCGTCCTACAATGGTCTTTTCTTAAATTCGGACTGGTAACGACATTGTTCCTATTGGGTGAATCATTCCTCCTCCAAAACCTATGATTGGGTGATAGATTGGAAGTAGATCACGTTCATCGAGCTTGAGCCATGAGAGGCAATCAGCACTTATAATATCAGTTGAGTTGTCAGTGTGTATAAGGATTCTTTGCACCTTAAAATTTGCAATCTTCATTTCTAACACAAGAGGATCATCATGGGGGTTCTGATTCGGCCATGGTTTCCCTTACTCACTGTGACCAGCGAAAACGGATCCACCTTAGATTTATTCTAAAGCAACACTTGGCCGAGCTCTCGGACGTAATTCTTGTGTCCTCTCAAAGTTGGTCCTCCGGCGGCAAATCCACCAGATATCACCAGGACAACTTCCTCATCTGTACTAACACTTTCCTTCTTCTTGCTTTGCCGAAAATCCTTCTTTCGAAAACTTCCTTCTCGAGGCATGTGTTGGTTCATCTTTCCCTGCTTTGCAAGATTTTCTAATGCTCTCTTCAAATGTTTACACTCATTTGTTTCATGCCCACAATCCTTGTGGAAGTGACAGTACTTGCTTCTGTCTCGATTATTGTAGGGCGTCTTCATCTCAGCCGGGGCTTTGAGCTCATGTTGATCCTTGATCTCCATGAGAATGGAGTATTGATCCTTATTGAACTCAATTGCCTTAGCTGAATTAGTTCTTTTTTACGTTTCTCTCTTCTGGACGAGGTTGTGCTTGAGGATACCACCCACGTCGCAGCCTTCTTCGGATTGTTCTTTTGTTTTTGAACAGGATCTTCAGGTTTCTTGGACTCGACGGGTTTAGTCTCTGCACAAACCTCTGCAGCATGTATGAATGCTTCAGCCTCCTAGAGTGCTTCAGCCAAGGTGCTTACTTTCTTCTTGACTAGATCGAACTTAAAACTTCCTAGTCGAAGTCCACGAATGAATGCGTTAAAAGCCACACCTGCATTTAAATCATGTACCTGAAGAGCTTCCAGATTGAATCTCTTTACAAAACTTCGCAACGACTCTTTATGGGCTTGGACGACCTTCCCCAAATGAATACTTGTCTTCTGCTCTTGCCTATTTGCCACAAAATGGCTAGTGAATGAATAACTCAACTCCGTGAAGTTGTTAATGGAAATGGCAAGCATATTATTGAACCATTTTTTAGCAACTCCCTTCAGTGTGGCTGGAAAATTCTTAGACCAAGTTGCATCGTCCACAACTTGGACATACATCTGGTGTTTGTAGGCTGAAAGGTGATCGTCCCCGTCTGTTGTACCATCAAATAATGGATCGATAGCTGGCAACTTAACTTTTGGGTAAGGTGGGGCTTCCATAATTCTGGCCGAGAAGGGCATCGGCTAGTCTATATGAAGCTCGCTAAAACGTCTGTCTACTGGAACATCATTTTTCCTGCACTCTCGGAGAACTGGATATGACGAGGTTTCCTACTGTTACCCCCGCCGATAAACATTCTGCTGAGAAGTTCTTCTGTAAACATTGGGCTGGATCACTGTCCTTTCCTCCCGAGGTTCTTGAAACGATGGGGTCTTAACCAACTCTATAGTACGACTTCTCACCCTCAGAGGTCGGTCCTGCATGTATGGCGTCGAGCCGATAGCCGACCTCTGTTGGGTTCCCACCTTCTTTGCCTACAATTACTCACGGGCATCTGTTTCCATCCGCCGACCATCTACTGGTCTATTCTCCGGGTTTGTGACCAACAAATTCCAATCAAGGCGGTGGGGTTGTTCACTGCAGGCAGACAACCTTCCTCTAGACAACCTCCTTGCTTCTTCTGGTTGCTGAGCTCTGCTAGGTCCTGGGACGTTCTCCTGGAAAGCGCCCCTTCTAGGCGTGGGCCTAGATTCTAGCTGGAGCCCTACCCTGAAGAACTGCATGTTGTTCTTTATCTGTTCCTAAACTACTTTAGCCATCCTGGTCTGAAATTCATTTAATGCATTTTCCAAATGAGCAGCAGTAACGGGAAGAGCTGGATTAGGCTCCAATACTACTCCCTGGTAACTTCCTTGAACCACACCGGCAGAATTGTTTGGACGAGGTCCATCTCGTACCCTCGGCGGACGCTTGTCCTTAACCGTATCATTAACCTGCACCTGTTGAGTTAGCCTTTGGGCTCGGTTGGATGAGTTACAATAGGTCATCTCTACGCCTCCCCACAGATGGCGCCAAATGTTGTTTACAACTTTTCGTAAACGAGATACTCATGGATGAGTGTCAAAGTGTAGGGTTGATAATTCTGGGAGGCTTGTGTAGAGATACAGCGTCGTAACAATCCTGCAAAAAGGGAACCCGACCCAGAGGTTTGGAAGATGATTCCCCCTCCGATGCTTAAGTCAGTTTCAGGTTTGTAAAACAGGGAATATAATGTGAGGATATTTTAGCAGAGTAAGTTTAGAGCTTGAGGATTAGTTACCTTTTCACCTGAAATTTAGGATTATTTATAGCATTTGGTTTGAAGCAGGTGCCATCCTACCTTAGTGGCCTCTGATTGGCTGAGCAATAAGAGTATGCCACGTGTCAAACGCTCAATGGCTACCAATCCTTATCCAATCAGTGACCACCTCCTCTTGGGATTTGAGCCTGATTATTCTCTTGAGAGACATAAGGGGCCTTTTTTAGGATTGGGGAAATTTCCCTAAAAGGAGATCATTCCTTTTCTTATACCTTTCCTGAAAGAGCCACATGGGCCTCTGATTATGTGCCACGTGGAGTAGGAGTATTCTTTAGTGACCCCACGACATTTGCCCCAAAAAGGGAATTTATCTGAATCCTGTACTGATATATTTCCTTTTATCAGTAATAATCATTCTGAAGATACATTATATGACACCAATTATTTTTAACTATCATACAAAAATTCCAAAATGAGTTCCAAAATGAGTTCTTTCAAATATCCTAATTATCTCAAAATCCGAAGCTACATTATACTAAGTATATTATCTATATATATTAAAAAAATATAAGCAAGTAATGCAATCTAACACGTGTCATCATCCCTTTGTATGACACTCTATCTACTTCAATCTTATATATCAAAAAAATTGTCAATGTAGAGATTCCAACTCGTGACCTTGAGTATGAAATAAAGAGTTTCAACCACCATACCAACTTACTATTAGTGCTTCTTCTATCAAAATCAATGATAATGTATGAATGCAAAAAAAGTGTAAGTTGTAACTTTTTAAAATTCATATTTTAAATGAGACAAATTTTTTATTTAATAATTTTTACACACTATATGACACCAATCATTTTTAACTATCATAAAAAAATTCCGAAGCATCTCCTGGGCCTAAGTACTAGTTTATCGTTCAAATAGTTACCTCTGAAACTTATGCATAGAATATCATCGAAAGATTTTAAAAACAACTTTGTCCTCTTAAAGTTTTGTTTAATAATCTTTGATTAGGCCAAATGCAATACTATAAGTGATATGTCTACAAAGGTTTAATTGACACTTTTAACAAAAGATCAAAACTAGTAGTGGGCCATGGGTCCATATATAGAAATTAAAACTTTACTTAAATAATGGAAAACTCCTAATGGTGGCCCTTAGGTTTTAGAAATTCTCCGTGGTGGAAATTTCAAAAAAAAATCATTGGTAGCCTTGCTTTATAAATTATTCTCATATATAGCCTTAATGAAGAATATTCTGTTAATAATAAAGCATATTTTGTTAGTTAACGTTAAGACGGTCACTCGCACGTAAAAAGAGGTCTTTTAGGTCGTTTTTTTTGCCTATTTTGACATCAAAATCGAACTTTGTGGGGTAAAACTAACCCCCTAAACTTAACTTTAAGAAACGATTTTGAGGTGCAAATTGAAAAAAAAATCCAAAACGCCTCGTTTTATGTGCGAATGTCCGCTTTAACAGTTCACTGGTGAAATATGTTTTATTATTAACGAATATATTTGGATAAGGTTATGCTTGAGAATAATTTGTAAAACAGGGCTACCAATGGGAAAGTCTTTTTGAAATTTTCACCACTGAGAATTTCTGATACCTAAGGGCCACCATTGGGAATTTCCCTAAAAAATATTACTCCGTCCCAAAAAGTTTATAGATTTGATCAGGCACATAGTTTTAGATAGTAAATAAGTTGTTGTATGGTTATCAATTTTATTTTATTAAAAAACGTAGATGCTAGAGAAGTTAGTGGCAATATTATTTTATTTGGATGTGTGAGAGTAGTGGGTCATGGTTAAAAAGTCAAAAGAGTAAATTAGTAGTGGCCATGTCCAAAAATAGAAGTGTATAGAGCTTTATGGGATGGATGAAAAAGAAAAATTTATATAGCTTTCCAGGATGGAGGGAGTAATAAACTTCATATACTGATTAACCGAATATAACAATAATTTATAGGAAAATTTGACAGGAACAATCCGACGCGACCTTTGCCCGGTCTTCCAGCAATGGTACCATCTTTTGATAATCCAACAATAATCCCACATATGGGATCTATCTGCTCATATTGGTTCGCCATGATCTATGACTTGTTTGACCGTAAAAATAATCATTGACTTTTTTATAAAAAAAAACAAAATTTAACTTATAAAAAAAACAACCCTCATACTATCCACCTGCCAGCAACCCCCTCCCCCACCACTGGATTCAGCCCCCCTTTCCCCATCCTAGCCCCCTAAAACCACCCCCTCCCCTCGAAACCACTCCCTCCCTTCCCCTAACCCCGCAAAATCCCCTCTTGCCCCAAAAACACACAACCTCACCTAGTATAGACATCAATGATGTTCTCAACGCCATTGTTTTGAAGCTTTCTAATTTGGTATGGACATCAATGATGTGGATGATGAAGACTTTGGATTCTCTAGGAAGTACTTTCTCGCCAAAGAATCCGGTAAAAAAATCAGGCCACAAACTCTCTGATATTGATCTTGTTCTTGAGGAGGTACTTTTTAAAGCTTTCTAAATTCTATAATGTTAGGTCATCTTCTTTGAAATTATTGTTCTTATTGAAATAAATTTGAGCCAAATTCTGGTATAATGTTAATGCACACTTATAGGAACTTAGAGCAGCGGCTATGGATCTTAGACCCAAGCATGACAAAGAAGTTAAACCTTTGTTGGACCACTGTAGAAATATGTATCAGGAATGGGTATTTAAAACTCAAGTTTTTCTCTTTTTAATGCTCATTTTTATGTGGTGGGGAAGGGAGGGGGTTTCTGTATCTGGTGGTAGAGGTGGGGTGGTTGGTAGGGGGTTTTTTTCTAAATTTGAAATAACCCTTTTAATTAAGAATTTAGGTTTAACATATATATAATTAGTTGTGAATCACGTAATTAGAACAACACAAACTATATGTTTGTTGCACAACAAAGAAAGGTTTACAAAATAAGACGAACTTTTTCTAATTGGTGCAGAAAACGACATAAGTAGTTTTTCGCCTGAGATTCCCGATTTCCGGTGAATCTTTAGTGTTTTAGCCTTTTGATTTCTATTACCCATACACTATAGACATTCCTTTTGATTTCTTCCTTGAACATTTTCCACTCATCCTTTAATTCAAAGGTTTGATAGACAAGATCAATTTGAGGAAAATTTCAGGGTTTCAAAGAGGAAATAAGGTGATTTTTAGATATAGTTGTTTATTTAAAGTGGAGGAAAAAAGATAGCAAAAAAAGAAGCTAAAATACTAAAGATTCAAAGAAAATAGGGAATCTCAGGCAAAAACAACTTATGTCGTTTTCTTCACCGATTAGAAAAAAGTTTGTGATGTTTTGTGCACCTTTTTTGTTGGTGCTGTGCAACAAACATATAGTTTGTGCTATTTGATCCAATTTATCCTTATTAATAAAGACAATAGACACTTTTGGCTTATATAGTATGTTGTCCCACCTCATTAATGCACCCATTTATTACTTTTTTCCTCTTATCTCTATCTTTTGTACTTTTTGCCTTACTATTTCACTTTTTATCTCCTATTTTTGTACTTTATTCTTGTTCTATGTGCAAACCCAAGTGTCCCTATTAAAGAAAACCGGAGGGAGTATTATAAAACAAATTTGAGAATACATAATTGGCATTTTTCAAAAAATCTATTAGAATAGATCAAGTACTGAATGATCTCATGAAATTTGGGAATATAATAGGAATGTTTGAGGTGAAATTTGTAAATCCAAAATTTTAATTTACGAATTTCTAAAAGTGCATGGCACAATCATTAATTTATTTATTGCATATGAATGTAAAATAATTACTATCATATCTTCATTTTATAGATTAAGCAACCTATTGATAAATGATATATCACACTATGAATCATTAAAAAGAACATATTTTCAAAAGAAAGGTCTAAAATCACTATTTTAATAATATTTAAGAATTTCGAAAATTGATTACATGAATAAATGAATCAGATTTTTCAAAATGAAATCTTTAGTATAGATAAATAATATGTAAGTAAAATATGCGGAAAAAAAGGAATCTTCCCCTCATATCCGGGAGCATATTAGGCATGTTTGAGGGCAAGAATGTGAATTATACTCTGGCAACATGATGAGGTATGTTTTATTCGTCTAATTCTAACTAAAATGAACTGATTAGAGTTGAATTAAACTGAATAATTTGCGGTTTTGGGCTGGTATATAATATTTATACGCCAAACCGAACCGCAGAAGTATCTTTAGTATTCAACAAAACAATGATTTGTACTTTATGTAGTAATATGCATAGCAACTTTGTAAATATCTTCTAGCTTTTTGTAGCTTATTTTTATGATGTAATAGTGAATATATAGTTGGTGAAATAAAATAATATTTGCAGTATAGAATGCTAGCATTGAGATAAAATATGATTACCAACCTAAACCATGCTCTGCCCAAATAATAATAGTAATAATAATGAGTATATATATAATAAACAAAATAATATATAGAAATAATGAAAATAAGAGTAATTAGTAAAATAAATTAAACCAACAACAATAATAATATTTAACAAAATGGTTACATAATAAATGAAGTTGAGCTTAATTAAGCTAATTCGAGCTAAGTTGAATTGAAAGTAAACTGAAGAGAACAAGCCCTATATGGTGATCATACCATTTATTCCTTAAAATGTTGAAGATTTTGGAGATTATTATGCAATTTTTTAGCTATCAAACTTATATTATAGCTGGCGATTTTTGTCAGAATCTTTATTTGTTGTGATTTTTTTATTCAAATTGTGTAGGAAATATTTACGGTGATCCAAAAAGAATTTTTTTTTGATAAAGTTGCCAAAACCTGATCCTACAATTGCTTCCTTTTTAGCCGAAGATTTTTGAAGATTTTCTAGCTGTCAAATAGCGTTCTTTTAGGAAAATAGTAATTTATGGTGCATTTTTAATTAAACTAAAAATCTCTTATTTTGAGTCGTGATTAAGTCCTAGTTACGCTTATTCCATAAATATTTTTTCTTCAAAAATTACAACATTGATTTTGCACCATGAAATATTTTAATTTTTAAAATCTTAACTTTGATCATTTTGTAAGTTTCTTTAAGAATCTTAACATTGATTTTGCACCATGAAATATTTTAATTTTGAAAATAAAGATTAAATTCATATATATTTAAGGTAATTTATGCACCAATCATTAAATGTATTTGATATTAAAACATGGTAACCTTTATTATATGTAATCAATATTTACTACTATCATGAAATTGTGATATAATTTAGATATGGTAACCACAATTAAGATTGATATTTAAGGAGAATGATAATTGGAATTTTAATGTAGACCAAAATTTTTTCTAAAATATATAATTCAAATTAAATTCAAATAATTTCCTTAAATTTATGCAATGAATTTTGTCGTAAAAAAATAAATACTTACTTTTATATAAATTTAAATTCTATAAAAATAATGTAACAGGATTATCAATACTTTTATTATTTAAGTTAACATAGTAAAATAAATGGGATGAATTAATATAATTTAATAAAAAATGAAAAACCAAATTATTTTTTATTTTATAAAATTTTATAAAATTACAAGTGAATGTGGTGATTAAACGTGTGAAATAGTCATTAAACATAAAATCAACTTCAATGGATTGATACTCTCAATGTCACATAAAATTACAAATGAATGTGGTGATTAAACGTATGAAATAGTCATTAAACATAAATCGACTTCAATGGATTGATACTCTCAATTTGACGACGACAACAACAACAACAACAACAACAACAACAACAACAATATGTCGAAAACAACAACAATAACAATATGTCGAAAACAACAACAACAAGAACAAGAACAACAACAACAACAACAACAACAACAACAACAACAACAACAACAACAACAACAACAACAACAACAACAACAACAACAACAACAACAACAACAACAACAACAACAACAACAACAACAACAACAAAAACAAAAACAACAACAACAACAACAATAATAACAACAACAATATGTCGAAACATTGACAAAAAAATGGACGAATTAGCAGAAATTAGCACAAAAGAGAATATATGCATGAGATTGTATTAGACAAATTGTTGGTACTAAATAATTTTTTGAAGAAAAGAAACAAAAAAAAATGAAACTTCTTATTCTATATTCAAAATAATTATATGAATAAGAAATGAAAATATAAAAATTCAGAAAATACATAACACTCAAATATAATCCTAAAAAAAAGCGAATAACCTTGCCATGATGATATTTTAGTATAATCATAACCATGACACCATCTTCATTCGATTTTGGAGCAAGATCTATATTCGAATTATTAACGTCGTGAATAATACTCGTATATAGGATAATATAGTATTTAACTATTTTAAATGCGAGTGAAGACGGTTATTGGAGATTATGAGGTGATGTTTTACATGTATTATGCCGTTTATAAGGATACTTGTTAAGGTTAAGGTTTCAAAAAGAGGTTTAAGATTAAAGAGCAGTTAGTCTATAGATAACGGTGAAACCTGAGATTTTGATAGCATATAGTTGTGCTTTTAATTGAGTAAATAGGTCATGGGGATATATTGGAGTTCATTTATATTCCATCTACGGGTAATGGTGTTAATTTATAGGGTAAAGTTCGAGAAAAGAACTGAAACCATGAAAGGAACTCAATTTGGATTAATTTTTGGTTGATCGCGTTTAACGATTTTCATGCGGTTGCGTTAAATACACTTAATATGATAGTTTAGGTATACTTAAGTTCTTAATCATGATTAAGGATTTTATTAGGGATGTATTAAGTTTAGTGAAGTGTTGAATTAAACCTAATCAAGGATTGATTCAAGATAAATTGTTAAAATACATTAGCAGCTTCTGGATAAGACTAAGTGAGAAAACGCCTCTCAAAGTTACTCCCGTGGTGTCGAAATCAGACGCTTTTAATCATGAGTCACCTATATGGTTCACCTAAAATACTATACACCTTATATAATCAAGTTTATCCAAAGCAACACTCTTGCCCACAACAAGAGAACTTCTCGTTCTAAATCCTTATCTTAGACAACCCAGCCAGGCTGTGGCGTTTGCCATTTTTGAGATTCTTCTGCTCATTTTTAGCCTTTGACTATATCTGGAAAAATGGTTCCTACGGAAATGTTATAGTGTAACACCCCAACCCCTACGGGCTAATTGGAGTCACCAAATAAGCATCTCGGACCAATAACTGGCCCCACAAACCAACACAAGTCTGGCGCATTTTGTCTTCACTCATGGCGCACCCTAAGAAACATCCCAGGAGGTCATCCATCCCAAGACTACTCCCAGCCAAGCACGCTTAACTGAGAATATCTTAGCAATATGAGCTCCCCAAAAAGACGATGCACCTTGTTGGTATGGGTAGTACGACTAAATCCTTTAAATCAATCATGGGAAGTATTACATATATAATTTAGGGTGAAGAATAACTTGATTTCGGGCAGTATAAATTGTTCTATTGGATTTTGATTGAAGGGTATGATTCTAGAGGGGATGCTGGAAACGCGGTTCGAGTATATGCATATTTCCTTCGCATTAAAAGGTTCTATAAATGGTTTTATTGGGTTATGGGATTGAAATTAGATTTTATATCATGTTAATTGATCTCATGGAGGTTAAGTATTTTTTTTAATGGAGGTTTTGAGCTTGGATTATCAAGGTACTATAAACTAGGTTCTTCTCTTATTTTTTTATACTTTTCCAATTCATGTTTTCAAGTTCATGAGTCAATTCATATGTTGAGTTGAACATATAAACAAAGTGTTATACGTTTTTTATAATTACTAAAGTGAAACAAATCTCCTATAAATGTATCATGAATCAATTTGACTAAATGAGTTTATCGATTAAGGTATGTTATTGCCGAGTTGCAAGGAAACTTAGTGTGAGGTTGTGATTGATTTTGAAATGGATATATTTGGTATCAGTTATGAAGTTATTAAGTTTAAGTTATAAGGTTCTCAAGTTGCAAGTTATTAGTTTCCCGAGTTATATGTTATGAGGTCTGAGGTATATGCGGTATGGTTTAAAACATATGAGGTATGATAGGTATATACATGTGGTATGAGAAATTAATTTATGAGATATGAAATCTATATGTGGTATGAGTTATATGATGTAAGGTATAAGGTATTAAGTATGAGGTATGAGGTGTAAAGTATGTGCTCCGAGCTATGAAGTATAAGCTATATGCTACGAATTATAAGGTATAAGTTATCCATTATGAGAGATGAGGTACTAACTACCAGCTATGAGATATTAACTATGAGGTTTGAGCTACGAAGATGGGTGCTAGACTTATGATATTATAAATGAAGGTTAAAGTAGGCTTGTTAATCAAGTATTGTTACTATTTGTGTGAAGTGTAAATCTTCAGCATGCGAAGAAATTCAATAGTGACACCAAAGCTTGTTTAAGGAATATAGTTGTTCTTTTCTTGGTAAGTCCAATGTATTGGTATTGATACAATTTTATTCGGAATAAATTTAGATACATGACTAGCTATCTTAGTGATAATTATACTCTGGTGGTGGAAGTTTTGTTATCAATTAGGGTGAAGTTGAGAAGATTAACAAAGGAACCCGATTTATTAAAGGTAATTAGGATTGTTTTGTCCAAGTGATGTTAATTTAGAAGTGTTGAGTACTGATTTAATATAAGGTACATATTGTAGTGATGTTATAGCCTGTGGTTGTTAAGGTGAATTGCGACGATTAAGTTTCGTTTTTAATAAGTGTTGTATGGTGGTTAAAGTGAATATCAACGACTAGGCTCGCGAGTGCCAAATAAATTAGTCGAGGTTGTTATAGTTATTCAGTAATTAGTGCTGGAAGGTGTTGATTGGAAAAGATATTAGTTATAAAGGTCTTGTGAGGTAAGGATCAAGGTAAATATATTAGTTGTTAGAGTATCCATGCATGCTAAGCATATCTTTTATATTTGTGTGAAATGATTTTCAAGATGACTACTTCACAGGAAACTTGATTTCAATATGATAAAGCGTGATACTTATGAGAAAGTTTTTTTACTTGAAAGTAATGAACAGTGATTTGTGAAATATGGTGAATGACTCATCTACATTCTATATTGAATATATATTGTGAATAAGAACTGTGAGGTGAGGTGTGAATATACACTCGGGTTACGGCGAGTATTCCCTAATTGTTACCCAACCAAGAGGGAAAATTCCCGGTGGATTCATGTGACTTTAGCATTTTATTTCAGTATGTAATAATTATTTAGATTCTAGTAAGTTTAATTATTTAAAACTTGTTGACTATTCATTTCAGCTACAACCTTTTTGCCTTGCGGTGATTATTATTATTAATTATCGCGGCGTAGCACCTTTGGAATTTCTTTAAATTATTTATTATACTATGTTTTAAAGTAACGGAATTTCAGGGGTATTACACAGGCTGTCGTTGAGGCTACTAAAACTAAAAAACCTAACTCAGAGGTAAAAAAAGGCAAGCAAGGGTTGATCCACAAGGAATAAGGAGAGCTCCAAAACATATTGACTTATGATAATCTAGGTCATGTCCCTTTTTCTGAAAAAAAAAGGATTGAAATTATAAAAATAAACAATGAGAAAATAAGACCTTAGAAAAGGTCTCTACCAATGAAATGATTCCCAAACCAAACAATCAAAATGAGGAATTGACAGTGGGGAACAATTGGAAGGAAAATTTTCATACAATGGTACTCTAACTACTCTTTCAAGCTAGATATAATTTGCATAATTTCTTATCAAAAACCTATTCTCAAGGCTAAGGCATTCAAGCAAGCATCTATACATATGATGAATGAAGAATAAGTAACCATGTCCCCTAGGCTAGGTAGTCAGTATTTTTATTCTACTTCAAGACTAATTAGCTAGGTCAAGAATAAGCCAAATTTCTTCTTCTTCTAAAAAACTTTCTTAAAGTTTAGGAAAAATTGCGAGAAACCACCTTTTAAAACCACGATCTTGCGAGAAACCACCTTTTAAACCAGTTTAAAAGAAACCTAAAATAAAAAATTGTTTGTCAAGAGAAACCTCGTGCATTAAATTAAAATAACCCTTTTTAGAGGTATAGTTTGAAACATAAAAGGCTGAAGAAAATAATTAGAATGTGCTATTATCAATTTTTATGTTGGTTGACATGAAAAAGGCAGGTCAAAACCTAAGTCGACGCTAGATTTTTGCATCAAGGTTTGTTTTCACAAATAAAATTTTGTTTTGGATTTATTTTCGCAAAATTTATTTTAAAAGGTATTTTTACACAAAATTGTGGTTGTAAAGGTGGTTTCTCGCAATTTTTTCCAATGTTTATTGAATGTGTGAAAGTCTTCCATGGTAAAAAAGTAGCCCCAAATTATCAAAATTTGGGACTAAGATAGAGAACTTAGGAGGGGAGATCGAAAGTGCATATATAAACATCAAAGGTTATGTCACGTAGATAATCTCTCCTTTATAAACATCAGATTTTTCTTCTCCTTATTTTCCGTTTATAAAGAGTTTATATATATTCTACCTTATTTTGTGCCTAACTATCTTTAAAAAAATATTGAAAAGAATAATCCGACCTTTGGCCGGTTTTCCACCAGTGGTACCACCTTCATTTAATCCAGCTATAATCCCACCATTGACATCAATATTCTCTCAATGCTACCTGAAACCTACAACCTATTCAATAGGTAAAAGAAGGCGGCCAGTTACTTTCCCCCAAAATGACTTTGTCCTTTCAACTTCCCCGCAACCTCTAAACATCCTCTTCTCCCAAAAACGCGAAACCTCCATTGTTGCCAAGCTTATCTTCACTAAAAAAACTCTGGAACTGTTCAATCAAGCTCCATTGTTGAAGTTCGTGGAATTCAAAGTGCCCTGAAAAAATCGAAAGCTCCACATCTCAGTTAGGTAAGTAAAATTTCAAATTCTCTGTTTAAAATTCCCAATTTATGTTAAATTTGCATCTTTTGATATTGGGTTGCCCTAGAATTTGTTAAAAAGTGTTTGAATATGCCCTAATTGCATGTATGTTTCTGTTGATTTTGTTTCCATTAAAATAGGTTCTCGGTTTGAATTTTTTGCATGCTCTTCCTATTCTGCTATGGAATCAACACTTGGTACACTTAGATTTTGGCATGGGGGTTTGTTTAAGAAAACTAGTAAAGGGACTGTGTATTTAGGAGGACAAGGTAGAACCTTTCCTATAGATTCAGATGAATTATGCTGGTTTTGGTTAGAGGAGTTAGCAAAGGAATGTGGGGGTTATAAGAAGATTGATGCTGTGTATTATTTGATACATGGTACAACTCTTGATGATGGGTTGAGGCAGACTTTAGTGATAATGAGGTTATAGATCTAATTGCTCTTATTTTGAAGCATAGGTGTGTTGATATGTTGTGTTACATGGTGTAGATGATCCTGAAACTTTGCCTAACCTTCCACTACCATTAGAAGGTCCATCAATTGAGAGTGAAAACCCAGCCAAAGAAGATGAAACCCCACCTTCACAACTGAAAACCCACCTTCCCAAACTGAAACACCACCTTTACAAAGTGAAAACCCACCTTCCCACATTGAAAACCCAACTTCACAAACTGAAAACCCAACTTCACAAACTAAGATTCATCTTGAACAAACTGATACACCTATTTCCCACACTGAGATGCCTAATACACAGCAATCCAGTACCCTTCTTAAATCAAGTCAAACACCAAAAGTCAAGGGCCAAGTTAGCTGTGAGGAGGGTCCACCTAGAAGGAGTCCACGTGGAATTAGTGTTGAATTACTACCTGATGCATCAGTTTGACAGAGAGTAATGCTTTCCAAAAGATTCTTCCACATCATCACCTCTTAAAAGACAAATACCTCCCCCAGTTGAAACCTTTATCTCATCCCAACCAACACAACAATCAGAAAACCAAAAGAAACCAAAAAAACCTATGCAACAAACTGAAACAACAGATAACCCTAAATCCGCCCTTTCTCAGTCAACACCAAAATCCACTTTCATAACAAGCAAAGTCCCAGATGACTATGAGTGGTTAGATCCTATGAGTGATGAAAATCTCAATTGGGATGATTTCTTTGCTGAGCAAGGGCTTTTAGATTTAAAGGAAGATGGTGAAGATGAGTATGAACCATCAGAGGGTGAGGGTAGTGATGAAGATTTAAATGAAAAGGAATTGGAGAAGGATAGAGAGGTTGGATTGGATGAAGAAGGACAAGGATAAGGTGAATTTGAATTTGAAATTGAAGATGATGAAAACAGTGACGAGGAGTACACTAAGGCTTTGAACAAAGTTAGGGGCACTAATTCTAAGTTAGAGCAGATAGCTAAACAGTTAAAAGAAGAGGCTGCATAAGGGAGGTTAGGGCGCAGTAGTGAGGCAGTAAGGGGAGGTGAACACAGGGAGGTTGGTAGTGATGCTGAAGGTGCAGATGATGACATCCATACACCACCAGAAAGTGGTGATGAAAGAAATGAGGACGAAAGGAGATTTGCTGGGGAATGTTGGTTAGTGAAGATGCTGATTTTTCCAAATTCAATTGGAAAGTAGGTTAAAGATTTCCTAGTAGGGATGCAATTAGGAAAGCTGTTTCAAAGTATGGTATACTTCAAGGGAGAAATTTAAGGTATATTTCAAGTAACAAAAATAGGCTAGAAAGACTTGGAATGGTTTGTGTGGAGGGGTGTCCATTTAAACTATATGCTTCTTGAGATACTAGGAGAGTAACATACTTGGTGAGAATGGTTAAGAATGAGCATAGTTGTAGTAGGACAATGGAGAGGAATCAGCAACTAAAGTAAAGGTGGTTGGCACAATATTTTTTAGAGGTATTCAAGAGTAGACTACATTGGCTTGCTAAGGAAATTATAGAAACTGTTAGCAGAGCATATAGGATTGTGATTAAAAGGATGTTGAATACAAGGTGAAGTACCTTGCACATAAGCTTCTTCATGGCTTTATGCAAGAGCATTATCTGAAGATTGGGAAGTATTTAGAAGCTGTAAAAGCTTCTAGTCCAGGAACTCATTTGGAGTTGTACACTGATCCAACTGTGGAGAAACAACCTCCTGTTTTTCAGAGGTTATATGTGTGTTTTGAGGGTCTGCAAAAGGGATGGAAAGAAGGATGTAGGAAGATATTTTGTGTTGATGCTTGTTTTTTGAAAGACTTTTCTTGGGGGCCAATTGATGTCAGCTGTTGGAAGGGATGGAAATGATCAGATATATCCAATAGCTTGGGCATTGTGGAAGGTGAAAACAACCTTAGTTGGGAGTGGTTCTTCAGATGGCTGCAAAGGAGTTTGGCACTTGGATATGGTGATGGCCTATCAATTGAGAGTGATGAGCATCAGGTATGAACTAATTTCTTTTTTTTCACTTACTGTCATAGTAGATAAGTAGATTGTCTATATTACAATATGTTCTGATTTATCATTAAACTAAGTAACTAATTAACTAATTAGTCAAGCATCAACATCTAATCAATAATGAATTATGGATCTGATTTATGTTTTCAGTTTTTTGGCATGTTTATTTGTCAGTCTATCATAAATGGTGTTGCATTAGTGTTCCCCAAAGCTGAACATAGGCATTGTGCTAGGCACATTTTTGCTCTGTGGCATAAGAGTTATAGGGGGGATGAAATGAAACTGTTGTTTTGGAGTATAGTGAAGGCATACAATGAGGCAGATTATAATGATGCATTAGATAATCTAGCCAAAGTGAGTGATGAGGCTGCGTAGAGTTTCAAAGCATACAATCCCAAACTGTTTTGTAGGGCATTTATGAGCACTAGCACTAAAGCTGACATAGTTACTAGCAATCTAACAGAAACTTTCAATGGTTGGATTATAAATTCTAGGACAAAACATGTCATCTATATGCTAGAGGATATTAGGACATCTTTGATGCAAAGATTGGTTAAAAAAGCAAAGAAATGGAGAAGTTTGCTTCCCCTCATTTGCCCTAGAATCAAAACAAAGCTTGAAAAGGAAAAATCAAGGCTGCTTTTGTGATGTGCTACCATCTACTGACACGCTATTCCAAGTGAACCACCAACTGGCCAGTTTAACAATTGATTTAGAGGCAAGAACATGCACATGTGTAGGAGATGGGATATGTGTGGTTACCCTTGTAGTCATCTGTTGCTGCCATTTTTTTCTGTCACAAAGAAGCAGAAGAGTTTGACCATGAATGCTACAAAAGAGAGGAGTATCTCAAGGCATATGCAAGTTCCATTCCACCATGTGAGGGTGAGATACATTGGCCAAGGGTTTCACTTCTACTAGACCCCCTCCCCTACAAAAATTGGACCTGGTAGGCCTAGGAAAACAGAATTAAGGACCCTTTTGAAGATCCTAAATATTCTGGGAAGATGAGTAGGCATGGTATTGAGATGACATGTACCATATGTAAAACTAAGGGCCATAATAAAAGGAGGTGTCCAAATGGAGATTCTCCTGTGAGTGTGGAGCAAGTCACAAAAGAGACCAAACGGAAGGCCTAGGGCTGATTGTCAACAACAACAAGAAACCACAGAACAAGCAACTACACAACAAGCCAGCCACTTCACAACATCTGCACAAGCCACAACACTTGGAAGGGGTGGCAGAATGATCAGAGGAGGTAGAGGATCAAGGGGTGGCAGAGCTGGTGGTGGTAGAGGTGCAGCTGCTGGTGGGAGGGGTGCAGCTGGTGGTGGTGCTAAAGGTATTTCCAATGGTGATGTTGCTGCAACGGGTCGAGGTAGAGGTCGAGGTCGAGGTCGAGGAAGAATAAGGAACAATGTCAGTTTTTAGACTTGTTGTTATGGTTTGGTTTTAATTTTTTAACGAACATTGATTTACGATTGTTTTCCTTCTTAACAGATTCCAACTGGATTTTGTGTCTTGATAATGAATGATGGATCAACCATCACCAATGTAATTGTTCTTAGAAATATTTTTGCCTCCTAATGATCATTATGTAAAATTACGGTTTACTAACTTATCTATTATATTGCCTTTCAGGAACCCGGGTCACGTGGTCCGAGAATTATTTCAAGTCAAGCATCAACATCGACTACTTCCGTGGCAAATCAGAATTTCTCCATGCAACAATGATTTTTATAGTACTTTGTGTAGGATCTCAAGGAACAATTTGGTCGTTTTTTTATAAGATTATGGTTTCTGTTATTGTTGAACATTGGATCGATGTTTTATAATAGATTAAGGTTATTATTCGTGTTGAACAATTTGATACATTTTGTAAACCATTGGTTCAATATTGAACACAATACAATGGTGTTCGTTTTAAATTGTGTGTAGGAAATTCTCAACCTCAAACATTTTGCGTTGCATTTCCCAAATGTTGCTATCATTTCTCCCTTACTAGCAATGTTATTTAGTTCATCAAACCCGAACACGTTCATTCATAATACTTCTAAATAATACAATTCATGATAAAGCGTAAAGTACATTCCAACCTCTAACATAGCACCTACATCAATTCACTTTCAACATGTAGGTAATAATACCAAACAAAATCCAAGACATAACCATAGCCATTTTCTCTCTATTATTATCTAACATCGGTCGAACACGTAATAGACGAATGTTGGATGATAATATTTTGTTTTTCACTTCAAGTTCATGTTTTTCCTTCTTCATTCTGATTAGTTCATCTTCCAAAAACTTCTTCTCAACTTCAAGTTCAATAATGGTTGTGTCTCTGTCCAAAATTTTAAGTTGCAAATTTCTTATCTCACTAGAAATCTCCTCCTCCTCCTCAACCACATCGCAAGCCCACTTGAATAAATGGCAATCTTTGTCCCCCTAAATAACACAAAAAAATTGAGGTTAAACTAACAATAATCAGTAAATTAAACTTTTATAACTAACAATAATCAAGAAATTTAAGCTCAATATGTAACCCTACTTACATTTCATTCCGAGCATCGATAAAATTTCCTCCCAAAATTTGGACCTCGCTTCTTACAAGTAAGTACAATAGCGCTTGCTCCAACATTACACAAGACTGTTTTTTGCGTGAAGAATGAGAGGATGAACCATCAATGAACCTCCTGCCATGGCTACAAGAACAGAGGAAGAAGAGATTTGAAGAAGAAGAAAAAGGAAAAAGCGTGAGAAGCAGAGTGTGAGGAAGAGAGAGGATGAAGGATGAAGAGTGGTGAAAGAAAGGAGTAGTGGCAGTTAATAAGGAGGGGGAAGATGAAAAAATTAAAGGTAAAATAAAAATAAACCTAACGGCTACATACGCCCCTGCTGCAACAAGTTACCCCTCCAGGTAACGTACCATTGAGAGAATATTGATGTCAAAGGTGGGATTATAGCTGGATTAAATGAAGGTGGTACCATTGGTGGAAGACCGGCCAAAGGTCGGATTATTCTTATCAATTTTTCCTAAAAATTCTTCTAAAAGTTGTAGTAGATAAATGCTTAAATTTTATTTTTGTTATTTACTAATAAATATTGCTTTTGTTTCTTTCCTTATAACGTTAATTTATTTTCGTCCCATTATTTCTTAATTATTTGTAGCTTTTTGTCTTATTGTCTGTTTATTTTTTCAATTTTTTATTCAAAATTTAGTGTCAAATGAATTCTCCTTTGTAACTTCACTATTCTTTTTTTTTCTTCTCCTAGTCTCTCGTATGTAAATAATTAATATTTTCTCATTTTTTCATAACGAACTACCTTTGCAAACTTTTTTTGTGGGAAGCCAGTCGAAGGCTAATTAAATCATATCCAAAACTACAACAACAATGATGTTTATAGGAACATCTGAATCTCTAACCCGGTGCCCCATCTCCAAAGGTTAAAGATGCGCCAAGGAATGAGAAACATGTTTCCACCCATTCTAACAAAAGACTAAGGCAAACTATTAAAATATGAAGAAAAAGCTAATATATCATCTATAATCAAATGAAAGCTACTACGACCGTTCAACTTTCTCTTTAACGCCTCAATAACGATTAGGAAATCACTCGAATACTCCTACTCCTTAGCCTTTACAGCCCATGGAAAGAGCTAATTGCATCCCCCAAAGGATCCTTCTCACATCAGAATCCCTCGCCTCATATGCTTCCACTAGTTGTGTTCACAACCCATTACCTCTACTATCGAGTTACAAAAAACACACTCCAGACTAGTACTCATCCCTTACAACCAGCATTAGAGTTCAAGTTGATGCACCCATCACGAGGAGTTGTGCATCCATCGCTCCTGCTGCTTGGGCCTGCATTGCTACTACTGGCTCAACCCATTGTCGTGGACTTCGCCACACACCTTCAAGCATACGAGACGCCTTCTTAGTTCTCCAGGGGGCCCTTTATGATACGCTTGTTCCTAGCTCCAAACATCGTCCCAACATGTACCGGATTCCGGCTCCTAACACGGGGCATCTAGCTTTGCGCTGCCTACTCTGAACCCAATCCACACCGACGCCACAATCGCTTTGCAAGGTGGGCTCCGTGAAC